>JAUIMM010000601.1:2585000-3272500 GCA_031769625.1 Taudactylus pleione
GTGTTTTTATGATATATGTGCAGGTACTGTAAGTTTACAGCAAATAATCATATTTTTAGTTTTAGTTTTATTTTAATTCGGTATGACCCATGCATATTTATTTTTTAGAAGTGACATACATTGCATTTCACTCATTCTATGTACATATTAATTTTAGTTGTCTATCATTACATTCATATTATCACATTTATCACTGATAAGGAACAATTAAGGAATCATTTTAATACTTTTAGAGATTTGTAAATGTGTGAAGAATTTAATTGCTGAAGAATATGTTTCCATGGTACTTTTTCAAGTAAAAGTACCATGGCAGGTATGAAACGCATTGGACCCACTATCTAAGTGAAGGCAGAGGAGCGGAACTTGTTGCCGACTGACTCGCTGGCTTGCTGACGTCACTTTGTGCCGCTACACACACCCGCCGCCGTCCTTCCAATACATTGCACGCCTATCGGCATTGCACTGGCAAGAGGAAAATACACGTTGCCAGCGCTCAGGATTAAAGACACAGGTAGGGACAGATAGTCTGCTTTGGACTTTGCATCACCATTGCTTACTTGCCTGGACCTGCTTTTTAATATCCCCAAAAGAGCTTAAACATCATTCATATGTTCAGTGGTGTGTATTGTGTGTTGGTGTTAATGTTTATTTGTTTATTTGTTTGTCCATTCCATTTTTAACAGCGCTCATTTTATATGTTAAAATCATTACTAGTTTGTGGTGTTTGAAGCTATATAAAGTAAGCTGCATTATTTTGTTTCTGGAATTATTTAAGAGTTTCTCTTTGATCTGTTAAGCAATATGAGACTGTTATGCAAGTGCTTATACAGGTTGAGTCTCCCATATCCAAATATTACGAAATACGGAATAATTTTGGCATAACGGAGATAATGAAACTTTTGATTTTTGATGGTTCAATGTACACAAACTTTGTCTAAGGCACAAATTATTAAAAATATGGTATAAAATTACCATCAGGCTGTGTGTATAAGATGTATATGAAACATAAATGAATTTTATTTCTGCACACAAACTTTGCTTGAGCCACAAACATATTGAAAATATTGTATAAAATTACCTGCGGGCTGTCTGTATAAGGTGTATATAACACATAAATGCATTATGTGTGTATATTGGGGTCCCATTCCCTAGATATCTCATTATGATATGCAAATATTCAAAAATACAGAATATTTCGTTATCCAAAATACCCCTGGTCCCAGTGGCATAACTAGGGCAGGGCGAGCGGGGCATGTGCCCTAGGCACCGTGGGACCAGCTGCATGTGGGGGCGGGGCACCACCAGCCACAGCATCAGCCTGCCCTAGTTAGCCAGTGCAGCACCGACCACAGTGAGTGCGATCAGCGCTCCACATTTACACAGGACCGGCACTAGGCTTCCAGTGCCAGTCCTTTGCTCAACAGCTGAGCCCCTTCCCTCCCCCTGAGCACTTGCCCAATAGTGCCAGGAGGAGGGTGGTAGAAGGGCTCATGCTGTGCATAACACACATCACCACCAGTGCTGGCGGTGATGTGTGTGTTAACCAGCAGCCAATGAGAGTCAGACGACTCTCATTGGCTGCTGCTGCACACACATCCCTGCCAGACCTAGTGGAGATGTGTGTTAAACAGCAGCCAGTGAGAGTCAGATAGACTCTCTTTGACTGCTACAGGACCACTGCAAGAGCCGGCTCCCTTTCGGCTCCTGCAGTGGGTAATGGGAGAGACATCATGACATCATGACATCTCTCCCATAATGCAAAGCGTGCCAGCCTGGGAGGACTGATGTGTGGCGGGAGCAGTGGCCGGAGCTGGAGCGTGGATTTAGGTAAGTGTATTTTTCTTTTTTTGTGCAACTTGTGTATCTGCACTACGGGGAATAGGGGGAGATACTACTACTACTGTGGTCACCATTATTGGGGGGAGATACTGCTACTACTGGGGGCACCATTATGGGGGGGGAGATACTACTACTACTGGGGGCACTAAATAGGGAGGACCACTACAGAGGGCACTGTATAAGGGCACTGGATAGGGGGATCACTACTGGGGGCCTGCATAAGGGGGACCACTACTGGGGCCACTGCATGGGGCAGGGACTAATGCTGGGTTCACTATATAAGGAACTAGGGGCATTGCACTGGGGGGACCACTACTGGGGGCACAAAATAGGGAGGCACTGTATAAGGGGCACTGGATAGGGGGTATCACTGCTGGGGGCCTGCATAAGAGGGAGCACTACTGGGGTCACTGCATGGGGAGACTACTGCTGAGGGCACTATATAAAGGGCACTGCATAGGGGGTACCACTATTGGGGGCACTGCATAGGGGAGACTACTACTGGGGGTACTATATAAATGGCACTGCTTAAGGGGTACCACTATTGGGAGGCAGGTACTGGGGGCACTATATAAGGGGGACCACTACTGGGAGCACTTCATAGGGGGGAACACTACATGGGGCACTGCATAAGGGGGACCACTGCTGGGGGCACTGAATAAGGGGAACTAGTGGGGGCTGCATAAGGGGGACCACTACTGGGGGCACCGAATAAGGGGAACTAATGGGGGCTGCATAAGGGGGACCACTACTGGGGGTACTGTATAAGGGGCAGTACTATGGGCCTGCAAGGGGGACCACTACTATGGGTACTGTATAAGGAGCACTACTGGGGTTAAGGTGCATAAGGAAATGAATGTTCAGAGTGATTATAAAGGGGTGTGTGTCATGTTGACATGCCCCATTTTAAGTGACCATGCCCATTTTTTTGCACGCGCACATGGGGGGGCTCCGTTTTTTAATTTGCCCTGGGCTCCAAACACCGTAGTATATTTTTGAATAACTAATCATATAAGAGTCACAGCAGATTAAAAAAATGTACATAAGAGAAACATCTGCATTATCATTTCTCATAGAAATTAAAAATAGACTTTATGGTGTCAAATAAGAACTAATAAGTTTATTTGAGAAATCATTTGGCACACTAAACTACACAAGATTCACTTGTCCATTTTCATAACCCTTATATTAAAAAATTAGCATGATGCTAAAAAAATATTTTATTAAGTGACTTGCATTGAATTTAAAAATGTTTCTCACTCTTATGCTACTTAATAAAACTTTGAACGGTTGTAAGATAGTTGAGAACAGTGCTCACAGACAGTACTGTGTGCTAACCTCCAGATTTTTTTTAGATTTCTAATGCTAAATAGGTGGCAAGTATTTCAAGGGAATAAAGATAAAGAAAGATGTGTAACAAACGGCAAAATATGCATGTGCTCTTTATTTATGGCAATTGTCATATAATCCTTCAGGAGACAAACAAATTATTCCTAAACCCAAAGGAACTGGATAACATAAAGCCCATAATGTCTAGTTACAATTACCATTTAATGTAATAAAAGCATCCACTTCAAGTTTAATTTATGTTATTGGATTTAACAAGTGGAAGGGAATTCCACAGCATAAACTACCCTTCATGTACTGACCCCATTTTTAGAATCACTATCTTCAATCAGCCCGAAATGAATATGTTGGCAACAGAAAAAATAGATGCCATTATAATGTGTAATTTACTAAATTTTTGGAACTCTCCATCGTTGCCAACTTTTCTATTTACTGCTAAACTCTTTGCCATTTTAGTTATTTCTTATATCTTTAATAGGGTCAGACTGGCCCACAGGGATACAGGGAAAATCCCTGGTAGGCCCAACTGTCTGAGGGCCCCAACCCCTCCTCTAGGGGTCAGGTGGAGAAGGACTATGGATGAACATGGGTGTTTGTTTTGTTTGTATGGACACTATGCCATATGGTGGCTGGCCACACCCCTTAATTATGGGCCACTACCACTGCATTTTCTGATGGACCCTTCATGCCCCAGTCCAACACTGGTTTTTAATTGTGACAGAGTTAGCTCATGAGGTCTTCAAAGCTTTATTGTACTTGTAAAAATGTGCCTAGAAATGAGTGTCACCTTTGGGTTAAAATGGTTAATGGGGATTTCTGCATGACTAACATGAGAGGTCCAGTAAAGGAGTTATCACATTGCTGGACACATACTTATAACAATTTATACATCCTGGGAATGGCCACAGGAACTGACCTTTAGTGGTCAAACAGGACATTCACTGAAGGGCCCATTAAGATATATACTGCATACTTGTTTTTTTTGTCTGTGTCTGGCACTGGCTGAACACATACAGTAGTTGAAATGCACTAAGCATTATGGGATATTATACGAGTTCTAACTAGTTATCTTGGAAGGTTGAACAAAGCGAGTAAAATGTATATAGAAGGGTGTTGCACCTTTGTTCATTCAGACACTGAGACAGAGCCACTTGGAAGATATATCCTGTGCCATGTCCTGCACTAAGAACTGGCTCTGAAATCTGAGAAATGGATCATCAGATAGAATTGAAGCTAACTGTAGACCTATCAGATTCTGGTGCTCAAAGCTGTTTTTCTTATAATTAATTATTTTTCTTTTTATTATCATTCAATTGAATTGCATGTTGTTTCTCATGTATCACCTATCTGTGCCAGTAAATTGTATTTAAATACTTTCATATAATATGTGTTTATTTGCAATGTATGTTTGCAGACTGACACAGAACAAAATGCCTAACATTAAAATGGTTATCGCCATTGATATGTGTCAGGTAGGTGAAAAAAGGCACCTCACTGAAAGTTTGTCTAGTATAAATAGATATAGATCCTAGGGATTAATATGTAGGATTTAAAATTCATGATTTATTGAATTAATATACTTTTTTTATTAATAATCTTTCTTATATCAGGAAATATACAGTGGCAATGTATATTACTAGCATTGTGAACTTAAATAGAGTTCTCTCCTATAAATAAATTAAAACAATATTGCATATTACAATATACAGATTCCTACTGGTTGTCCATACACCATATGGCATGAGATGCCTAGCATGACTGTGAGGCTCAGAGAGGAGAAGTGCAGCATATGTTTCTTTAAACTTTGCATCTTAGTTGCATCACAGATGCATTGAAAAGCCACACACATTGTACCAGAAATGCTAGGCTGCAACTTTAATAGCAAAGGAATTGGTTTTAAACACAATATCACAGATGAAGCACAACAAAACTTGGTGTGAGGAAAAGCTGCTGTTGTTCACACCTTTTTACTAGAAACTGGAAACCAAACAAACACAAACTTCTGAGTGAATCAGAGTCCTGACTCTGGTCTTCCCCTCACACTTAATTTAATTGACCCCTTATAGTGAGTTATACTAAAAGGTTTATTCCCTCTAGATCCCCTAAATCAATTAAAACATATTGTGTATTTGAAGAAGTGTATGTTGAGACAAGTGACATAGCATATACTGTATTACTGCTCTGTGTACTGTTCTGTGTGTGGTGGTATCTCCCCGTCATCTGCACTCCAAAACAATTATCACAAAGGAGATCTGTTCCTCCTGGTGCATAAAAACATTTGCTAATGTTTGTGTATTTTTTTTTTAAATGGAATAGTGTATTTTCCTTCCAGGGTAAGCAACTGTATATTGTGGTATCCCCCCATAATATGAGTCCCAAAACATTTCTCAAGTGAAAAGAAAACAAATTACTCCCAAGAAATGTAAAATTGTGAACAAGCCATACACCACATGCAGTGGCAAGGAAAGGCTTAGACCATGGCCTTCCTACTGCTACAAATTCTTGCTCTTATTCTAAAGATGTCACGTTTAAAACAGCCAAATCATGGCACAAAAAATACACTAAGGCTGAAGAACAAACTGTATGTTCACAAACTTCACAGATACCTGAAAAGACTCTAAGGGTATCCACGAGCACTATGTGTGAGTCTGACATTTCTGAAACTATACTCCTAGGGAAGCCTCCTTCGACCATGTCTGCACCCTTTGGAAATGTGAGGATGAGTAGCATTAAAAGTTAAGATGGTGACATTGAAATTGAGTATGTTACTGTGGAAGTCCAACAGGATGAGGGGGAGATATTTGTGCATCTAACACTAATGAGAATGTTGATGATGAATGTGTTTAAATTGTTTAAATAGAAAAAGTTGATAAAATTCAAGAGGAGAGTTAAAGTAAGTCTGCCAACAGTGGAAGCAATTCTTTACTGATAGTAGAAGGCCTATGTCATTCCTGGGCAGAAGACCAAAAAAGCAACCTCTTTCATGTGGAATATTTTGACATTTGTCAATCTATCTGTACCATTTGTGAGGCCCAAGTAAGTAGTGGTAGGAACTTTAACCATCTAGACACATCCTCTTTGTTACATTATTTGCAGCGAGTTCATGCAAGTTATTTAGAAAAATCTCAAAAATCCTGCAAAATTTTAATAAGCGGTGCAGCATCAGCAGCATGTATGGAATCCAGCACATGCAATCTCCATCTCAAACACCTTCATCACGAATATCCTCAATATTGATCTCATAGGTTGTCCTCCTGCATCAAATTTGCTAAGGCTAAGTGACTCCTTCCATTTCCAGGATTTCCAAGAAAAAAATATTGCGCCCTAGGACTGCTGTTGCTGTGGGTGAAGCTTCATTACAGGTGGGGTTCAAGAAGGCTAGTAGCTTAAAACAACAAATGACTATGGGCATGATTCATCACCGAATTCAACTGCAAATGCAATAATGATTATGCGCAAAGTTCAACTGCGATAGTATGCTAATACATTGCGATCGCAATGCCATTGCAGCACTACATAAGGACACCCAATTTACCTTACATACATCCATAATGTTTTCCAAACCTGTGAAAACATCGGTAGAGATCAAGGGCCTCATTCAGAGGCGGTCGGAGGATGCAAGCGGTCGCTCAGAAACTGGTTGGCCACTTGCATCCAGACCGCTCACCTCTGTTGCGGTCGTTAGGCTGTGGGTTAACACCCACAGCTCTAACGACCACTCGGGTGATGGTCGCGATGGTCAGAGACCATTGCGACCATTGGGGCTTACGACGAGACCCTAGGGTAGGGTCTCCCTTGTCGTAAGCCCCGGAGAGCTTCTGGCTCTGTCAGAGCTGGAAGCTCTCCACTGACATCACTAGTGATGTCAGTGGGGCTGCCCCCAAATGGTAGGCGTTCCCATGGGAATGCCTCTGTTTGGGCTGCCACCCCCCAGCCCGCCTTCCAAACGGGGCGAGCTGTCAATCAACATCGACAGCTCGCCCCCTTTGGATCGAGACAGCGCCGGTTGTAGCGGGTCTCACGCATGCGCACGATGGCGCCGGCGCCATCGTGTGCATGCTCTGTGGGGGGCCATCGACCCGGTCCGAGCGCATCGGCGCTAACGACCGGGTCTGAATGACCCCCCAAGTACCATCACAGCCTTGTAAGCTCTTACCTTACTCTGAAATTGCTAACTTCATCGCACTGTATGAGGCCTCAGGCTGCATAGGGCATTGCAGTGGCTAATTTACGCATGCCCCTGCAACAGCATTCAAACGTCCTAGAATGCCTGCGTTTACCCGACCACCCCCCCATCACCACCCACAAATGTCACTTCCTGTCAATCACTCTGCGATGGGTCTGTGTGGTCACTGTATTTGCAGGCCCAATTGCAGTGGCTGGTTCGCACACATGCATTGCAATGCATACGCATGCACAGACAGCAACAATCAGCCGATTGCATGCGTATTAGCAAAGGAGATCCTTGCTAAATCAAGCCTTGTGAAACAATTATTTCCAAGAAGAAGCAAGTATATAAGCTGCCATCCACTTGCACAGTGGATCACTAAAGCCATGATGGCTATGATAGCATTAGACTTGCATCCAATATCTCACACAAATACATGTGGTTTTAGGCAGTTAGTTGAGGTCCTGTGTCCCAGCTACCAAATGCTATCTCAATTCCGGTTTTACCAAAGCAACAATTCCTAGCCTTTACTGCGACATTAAAAAAATTGATTATTGGCATAGAAAATGCCATTTGACTGAGTATACACTTAACTACAGATACGTGAACAAGCAGGACTAGCCAAAGTAAAGCTTACAGGACTATGAGTCCACTGGGTTGGTGTATCACCTTCTGCAGCAGCATTATCTATCACAAAACATCAGCTCATTTATACACTGGCTACTCTCTGTATCACCAACTTTAGACATACCAGTGCCAGTCTGTTGGAAAAACTTAGCAATATTATAGCAAAATGATTACCTGCCAAGACTCTCCTCAAATTTTGTAATTTCCGAAAACATGTGACATTGTATGATCATTACATCAGGGTGAATATGAACTCATGCCATATTTTCTGCACACAGTAAACTTGGCGGTTCAGAATTTTAAAGAAAAATGACATGTATATGCAGGAAAATGTTGTCTGTGGCCCAAAAAATATTCAGAAAAGGCATGTAGAAGATTACCGCAGTTGCAACAACAGTCCCATTTGCCAACTGAAACAAGATGTAGTAATGAGGTGATATTATACCCTTTACACCCTTTATATGCTTCAGCAACTGGAGGAACAGCAACAAGCCATCCAAACATACACAACAAGCAATGACATAGGGACTGGAAATGGAGGAACATTGTACCCTACTCAAACACAATGGAGAACTCTCTTTATTTTTGCAAGCTACTGAAACTATTTGGAAGAGTAACCAATGGGAGTTTAGACATTGACAGCATTAAGTGATTCCCTTAATTAAACCACTAGAAAAGCAGCTAGAGAACTAAAGGATGAGATGAAACAAAGCAATTCTGCTAAGCATGTTAGACTTGAAGATCAAGTTCTTTATTCACCAGAATCAAATGGATTGCAATTGGATAATTACATTTTGACAAACATGTTTGTTTGTAGGTTTAAGTCATACATCATGTATTCTTTCAAACTGACACAGATATTAGAAAATGCAAAGAGCAGCTTGCGAGCAAGTTGTCAGCTTAAGTAGCACTTAACACAACAGCATCTCTTGCCCCAGTTTCTACTGCAAATGCTGCTGCCAGGAAAAAAAAACTTTTCCAAGAGACCCACTAGTGATGAGTAAACTCAACACACTGGAGTGAAACTCCATTATGACATCTGGTCAGGCTATTATCAATTATTGACAGCTCTACTGTGACTCAATCTGATACAGTAAGCAATAGAATAATTGAGGATTATTTTAATGGCACTGAATAGCATATCATACAGCCTCTTTGAATACTGGGAGAAAAAAGTTAACTTGGAGCTTCTTTGTTTTACTTAAGCTGCCCGTCCTCCAATATATTCTTAGAAGGAGTTTTTAGCACAGCCATGAACCTTGTGTCATGATCCTGTCTAGTTGTCACCTTTTTGCCTTGAGACTTACCTCTGTCAGCTGCTCCATGGATCTGTGTTTGCAATTCTCCTGGGACATCTGCTCTGACTGAATCATGCTGGCTGTGATATCTGTGTGTGCAGACTGCTCTCCTAGCCAAACTGATTAACCACCTGGACCCTGCTCTGTCTGTGAGCATTGCTAGTCTTAATTGGAATCACAGGTGTGGTCCTGATTCTCAGAGCTGCAGAGATGAATACTCCTTTGCATGCTGTGTCTTGCTCCACTCTGAATGCCACTGCCAGACCACCTGTCTGCATCCACCAATCGCTGCCAGACTCTTGGTATATAGATCCTCCTCTAATAGCACTCAGTGCTTGAACATCTCATTACATTCCATGGTGTACAACTTGTGCAGTAGTTGTACCTGAGTTCCAGTGTGTCCCAGGCTCCTGCTGGTTCCTAGACCTGTGCTATCTGTAAAGCCTGCTACGTTCAGTTATCCACACGGCTCCCAGGCCGCTCCAAGTGACTATCCATGCTACCCGCTTCTCCACACGGCTCCCAGGCCGCACAAAGTAGCTTCCACGCTACCACTTCTCGCCTACGGCTCCCAGGCCGCTCCAAGTGACTTTTCACGCTACCCGCTTCTCCAAACAGCTCCCAGGCCGCACAAAGTAGCTTTCACGCTACCACTTCTCGCCTACGGCTCCCAGGCCGCACAAAGTAGCTTCCACGCTACCACTTCTCGCCTACGGCTCCCAGGCCGCTCCAAGTGACTATCCACGCTACCCGCTTCTCCACACGGCTCCCAGGCCGCACCAAGTAGCCTCCACGCTACCACTTCTCGCCTACGGCTTCCAGGCCGCTCCAAGTAGCTTCCACGCTACCAGCTTCTCCAAGTGGCTACCCAGCTACCAGCTTCTCCACACGGCTCCCAGGCCGCACCAAGTAGCTTCCACGCTACCACCTCTCGCCCACGGCTCCCAGGCCGCTCCAAGTAGCTTCCACGCTACCACGTCTACCCACTGCTTCCCAAGCCACAACAAGTAGCTTCCACGCTACCATCCGTCTGCAAGCTCATCTACTGGTACCCCGACCAGCTCAGTCTGCCTACCTGCCGGTCCCAGTCCGGTCCCTCCAAGTTCCTTCTGGTCTCATTTCAACCTCTCAAGTTTCCAGTTCCAGTCACTCATCACCCAAGGCAGTTCTCACTGCTACCAACTTCTTTTATAAAAAGAGCTATTCATGTCCCCCATGGTTCCAGTCCAGCCGGCCTCCAGTGTTTCCAGTTCATCACCTGATACAGGTAACCCTCGAGCACCAATTGTGACACCTTGTGAGTGATCAGTATAGGAGGCTACTTCCAAAAATGTGGGAAAACTGATGTTAATAAAAAAATACACTATAAATTCTTTGAGGAAGACCTTTGCTGCAAATTAAAATAAAGTAAAGACCTTCTGTAATGGTGCATTCCAGTGCGGTTGAGCTAATAAGGTGTGATTATATTAACACAGATGAGGGTGAGGATGATAATGACATCTTCCAGCCTTAGAGAAGATTAACAACACCACTTTAAACCAATTGCTAGCTTGTTTTTAGGGACAAAAACAAGCCAAACATTTTAGCCACAAAAAAGTGGCAGTACCTGAAGTTCTTTGTTAGTTAAACTGTGCATGTCCTTTTAATATACAAGTTAAGGGTGGGAAGTTCCAAGGATAATTCCATCATGCACCACTTTTCATTATGGGATTTGCCAAATACTTTTAGGAGTGTTAATGTTCTTTTGTATCTTGCATGCCATCCATCACTAGCTTCTCATCAAAGCATATAGGCCACATTTCCTGCAGATTCTCAGCAGATACATATTAGTATCATTAAATATAAGCATGTAATTAATAAATTAAATATAGACTCAATTAGGCTGTTTTGGATGCTTGTTTTTTAATAGTTTGTTTCATGTCTGACATTGGTTTTTATTTATAGTTAGATTAGTACTTTAATCAATCAATCAATCTCATTGGGATTTTGGATGCTTGTTTTTTAATAGTGTTTTCCATTTCTCTGATTTATACTTTTAATAGTTACTGTATATTAACACTCTAATCAATGAATTATTTACCTGGCTTCCACTCAATCTATCAATCTCATTGGGATATTGGATCCTTGTTTTTAGTAGTGTTTTCCATTTTTCTGAATTGTTTTCTTTACAATTATATTAGTACTTCAATCAGTCAGTTAATCTCATTGGGATTTTGGATGCAAGATTTTTAATAGTGTGTCCATTTCTCGGATTTGTTTTTGTATTAATAGTTATACTAATACTGTAAGCAATACTGTAATCAATCAATGATTTACCTGGCATCCACAAAATACTAATTCTTGATTAGTGAAAATATTATATGGCATTATATAGTTTATATTAAACTGCCATTCTGGCTGCCACTGCAGTGCCACTATGTTTCATAGATGTGCTTTAATATTTTTTAAAATGCAATGTTTTTGTTCCACTGTTCTGGTGCTTTGTTTAGCCAATCAGCTTGCTGCAGCCTTTTTCCAATAATCGTGAAAACTGAAAACAATATTGTGAGCTATGTGGTGGTCAGAATTGACAGGAAAGGACTGGAAATCTATGTTATTGAGGTTCATAATACTGTAGGAGCAAAAGCAAGCCCAAATTACAAGATATTTTATACATTTTAAAGAAATCCAAAACAGAAAAGAACCAAAGCACTTGAGTGTAGTTTTGCCAGACTAAAAGCAAATCCTTTGAAGGTGGTTTTGCTAAAACCAAAACACAGGTGCCCCATCACATCTCTACTGTTTTCACAGACTCAGACTCTGTCACAGACAGATATACAAATGTCACACACTAAATTTATCAGTGTAAGCTAGCAATTTAGTTTTGTCACTTCTATGTGTTTTAAGTGTTCAAATAAGATGCACATTTTGAGGAAAAATGACCCTCGGCATGGCTGAGTCACTCAAGACCTGATGCTCTGGATATTTGATGTGACTGAAGCAATAGCAAGGAAGACACATCTTTAACACTATAGGAATCTAATATAAGCAACACTGATGATGACCTCCTTTCAATATTCACTTTTATGGTGGTCATTTAAATTTGATGAGTAGTTGTAAAAGGGGTAAAATGAAAAAATAACCACAACTGAACATAATGTGGTATATTTACTAAGCAGCAGTTTATTGTGCTGATTGCAAACTGCTACAAATCAGCAGGGCCGGCAACAGAAATCTTGGGACCCAATACACTGATCTCTATGGAGGCCCCACCACCTCACCAACACTCCCAACCCCACCACATCCGACCCCACACCCACACATCCCTTTCCTGCATGTGTGCTATGTGAAGCATGATAACGTTAATTTAAAGATATGCCAGACTTTAAATAAAGTAAAAATACATTATGACTTACCACACTGTCTCTCTGTCACTGGTGATGCAGGCTGTAGTTCTTATTGCCATCTCTTTCAAGGTCTTCTTGTTGACAGTGCTTTGGATGCCTCAGGGGTAGGAGGGATGGTGTCTGCAGCCAGCCATCCTCAGTCCTCAGCCCCCATCACCTTTGCCAGCCCTCAGTCCTACCATCTTTGTCAGCCCTCAGCTTCTTATTACCATCCTCAGCCTCCATCACCTTCCTCAGCCCCCCTGACCTTCCTCAGCCCCCATCACTTCCTCAGCTACTTTCATCTTCTGCAGACCCCAGCTCCCAGCCCCTTATTACCGCAGCCCTGAGCTCCAAACCCTTTATTGCCACATCCCCCAGCTCCCAGCACCTTACTGCAGACTGCTGAGTCAGCATATGTGTACAGCAGACACATGTGCACCTTCAGTGAAAGTTGCGGCGATACCAGATGATGTGCAGTGCCAGAAACATGACTTATGATGTCACGCCACTGCATCACCAACTGCAACAATGGAGATGCACGGCAGTGTTACAAGTCATGGTCACGACTTGAATCCTTCTGACAGGTTGCCCAGACAGGATGGAGTTACTTCAGTTCTTCCTGTTACTAGGTGATCGGCATGCCTCTGGAAGTGATGTGTTATCCACGGTGCAAACCTGATTGGGGCTTCAGCCTATTTGTGCTCACTGGACTACTGCAGCTGTGCCGGCTATAGAGTATCTGTGAGTTCCCTTGGCTTGGCTGCATAGTCAGGTTGTTCCTGTTTTTTTCTTCATGATACTTCTTCCATACGGCTTTCCAGTCGCACCAAGCATCCCCCATGCTGCCATCTGTTCATCAAACCTCCACACAGCTCCCCAGTTGCACCAAGCAGCCCCCGTGCTGCCATCTGTTCATCAAACCTCCATATGGTTTCCCAGTCACACCAAGTAGCCCCCATGCTGCCATCTGTTCATCAAACCTCCATACAGCTTCCAAGCTGCAATAAGCAGCCCCTGTGCTGCCATCTGTTCATCAAACCTCCATATGGTTTCCCAGCTGTACCAAGCAGCCCCCGTGCTGCCATCAGTTCATCTGCTTCCTAATGCCAATTGCCACAACATCAGCACTATTGCCACACCATTGGCACTATTGCTGCACAATCAGCTCCCAAACCGCTGTCAAAACCAAACAGTATTCTAATGGCTATTGCCGCACTATAGGCACAATTGCCGCATCATTGGCATAATTGCCGCACCATCAGCTCTCAAACCATTGTCAAAACCAAACAGTATTCTAACGGCTATTGCTGCACCATCGGCACATCTGCAGCACCATCGGCACTAGTGTTGCACCATCTGCATAATTGCTGCACCATCAGCTCCCAAACCATTGTCAAAAGCAAACCGTGTTCTAATGGCTATTGCCACACCATCGGCTCAACTGCCACACCATTGACACAATTGCTGTACCATCAGCTCCCAAGCCATTGTTTAAACCTTTACGGTTTACTAACAACTATTGCCGCACCATCGGCACTATAGCTGCCTAATCAATATTCTTAGCATCATCATCGGTATCAATTCTAAGTGACCATTTTATCTATTAAATTCCATTGTACCTCCATGTGAGCTGCTACTACCCCGAGCATAAATCCAGGTGGCAAGTACCAGTGAACGTTTCCCAGTTCTAAGGGAACAATGGGCGGCTGTTATTGGTAAAGATTTTGCTAGCTGGGTTCTAGTGGTCTTACATGGAGTAGGCATCGGGATTGGTAACAGGTGGTCATCTGGGTCCTGGTGGTGGTCGCACTGCGCCCACTGGAGCAGTAAGCCCGTGGCCCCATTTTGTGCACTGTGGACCTCGGGGTCCCTCTGGATCTTGTGGCCCAGTACAGTTGTACCCTTAGACCTCCCTGTCACCGAGCCTGCGTATCAGATGTGGTTTTAAGATCTATGTTGGATTTACTATCCTGAGGCTTGGTGGATAGAGACTCAATGTGTGTCTAATGTGTGTTGGTTTATGAATCCTTAAACCACATAAGAAATATTCTGATTCACTTTGTCTACATTATGTGGAGTGCCTGGCAAAGAGTGCTTTGACACAATGTCAAATTTGCTATATAGTTACTTTAAATAAATTAAAAAAGAAATCAAATGCAATATTTAGCATATTTATCATGTCTCCGAAAATAAAACTTATATAGTCCCATGACAAAGGCAGGGTGGGGGGTTGTTCTGGTTGATTGGAACCCCCCTCCCTAGCCCACACCATGATAACAACAATAGGAATAGCAATAATACTAAAGTTGCATGTTTGTAAGATCCCCTCAGTGTCACAAATGAATTAATTAGCACCACCTGTTAATTTTTAAAATGTGTCAGCGAGTAATTATTACACTTGTGCACCAACTAGGAGACCTTGAAAACATGCACTCTTAGGGGTGCACTGATATAGACCATCTATAGGGTCAATTATTAATACTGTATAATAATACACTGACCAGTGCATAAGGAGACCAATCTGTACATTCAGTATATCTCCAGGGCAGTGCAAGGTTCTTTTGCTGCTCCCCCAGCCTCCTAAACTTGCTCAAATGATCTGGAATGGAAACCACATCACATTCATCTCTGCAGGATGGCCAAATATATGTTGGGCTAGATAGACAAGTTGTTTAAGTCACTTGAGTTTATCATCCATTTATTCCTATGGAGGAAATTGTAATTAAGTGCAAGTTACTGGACTACTGGACTAAAACAATAACTATTCTTTGGGTACAGCTCATAGAATTGTGAGCAAATCTAAGTGATATTTATAGTACATTACCGTAATATGTGAAGATACCTGCACCCTCATGTCATGCACAGATCCTATGTCATCTTACACTTAATTGAATCTTCCCCATACAGTCTATTAAATTCAGACAGATGTCACGCTATAAGTGGATTTGGGCCCTTTAAAAAAGGGCCTGTATTTCAAACATAAGGTTGTATGGATGTCTGTAAAAGTATCAGAGTGTCATGTTTACAGGTATTTATTAAGTAATGGGTTAGTACTAACAATATTGAGGCATAATTTATCGGACCACCCGGCCTTCTCCAGAAACCATTGCAAGGTCATGTTGGCTTCACTGCCAAAGCTGCAAATTAGGGCACAGTTCTCTTGTTACATACGTGAAACATACATTGCACCCCAGGGGCATCTTAAAAGAGGAGGTGGCCGTGTGCATTCTCCATGCAGAGCCCACTCCTCTTTCCCCGGTGGCCGACAGCTGACTGAATCAGCTGGCTGGCCACCGCACAAGCAGTAGACACTGGGCACTAGTCTACTGCACATGTGCAGAACGCCAGAAAAATGGCTGTGGCGGCCATTATCCAGTGTTCTGTTGAGCGCAGACACCCAACACGGGACCACAATTTTGCACAGTCATGAATAAAGAATGGTACCAAAACATTGTCCAAGAGCAACTTCTACCAGCCATCCAAGAACAGTTTGGTGATGAACAATGCCTAGTCCAGCATAATGGAGCACCTTGCCATAAGGCAAAAGTGATAACTAATACCCCTTTTACACCAGAGCTAAAACCCGGGTTTTTGAAGGGTTAACCCGGGCAGCTCCTTGGTGTAAAAGGGGAGAGAGTTGGATCGCCAGGTCGAGTGACCCAGCAATCCAACCCAGGTAAATAGCAGGGTTTAACACGGGCATAGCCCGTGAAACCTTGCTGTGAGAACAGCGCACTCCGTGTCATGATGACCTGGAGTGCGCTGTTAGCCGGCCAATTGGTCCGGCTTCAGTGGCGCTTGGAGATGACGTCATCTCCAAGCGACCGCTTTCACTCCGCAAAAGCCGGGTCTATGCAGACCCGACTGCGGTGTGAGCAGCGCTGACTCGGGAATATCCCGAGTCAGCGCCGGCAAAATTCCTGGGTCTGATCCGGATAGGAACTTTGTTCCAACTCCGGGTCAGACCCGGAATTTAGGTGGAAAAGGGGTATAGGTGGCTCGGGGACCAAACATCAAAATTTTGGGTCCATGGCCAGCAAACTTCCCTGACCTTAATCCCATTGAGAACTTGTGGTCAATCCACAAGAGGTGGGTGGACAAACAAAAATCCACAAATTCTGACAAACTCCAAGCATTGATTAGGCAAGAATGGGTGGCCATCAGTCAGTATGTATCCCAGAATTAGATTGACAGCATGGCTGGGCGTAATGCAGAGGTCTTGAAAAAGAAGGGACAACACTGCAAATATTAACTCTTGCCTAAACTTAATGTAATTGTCAATAAAAGCTTTTGACACTAATGAAATGCTTGTAATTTAACTTAAGTATACCATAGTAACATCTGACAAAAAAGTCTAAAAACACTGAAGCAGCAAACTTTTTGAAAACCAATACATTCTCAAAACTTTTGGCCATAGCTGTACATCTTTCTAGATCAAAATGTGCATCTTATTCACAAATGAAACAACTAGAAGTTTCAAAACTACTTTGCTAGATTACACTGTTTAATTTCATGTGTTACGTTTGTACATCTGAGTGCGAATGACTCTGAATCTGTAAACAAAGTGCTACAATGCAGTGGCAGTAGCTTTTTCTCACGTCACGTACCATAGTACTTTATCTGTGACTTTATACATATATAAAACTAATGCCTGTCCAGCAAAATTGTTTTTTGTACACTTTGGGGTCTATGTACTGAGCCCTGTAAAGACATACAGTGGATTAAGATAAAGTATCAACAAATCAACTCCTCCTGTAAAGTGACAGAAACTCATTGGTTGGTACTTTCTCACCAACTACTATATTTCTCTCCAAGGCTTAGTACATAGACTCCTTTGAGTGGTGTGTCCCTGAATGTGTGATGTGAATAAGCAAAGTGAATAACCTTGTGGAGTGGTTCAGTCGTGCAGGGCTTCTAATGCCATATGACTAATTTAGGTTAGGGTATATAAGGACACATTTGTAAATGCATATATGTGAAACCTTTAAAGATTATAAAGAATGATGCATTTTGAAATAAATCTAATTTATATTATTCATTGAATACTACCATGACACTTTTTAACCACTTAACTAAATTTTAAACTGCTTGGGTTTTTTTTATGATTGAATTAGGTCAAGAACATCTAGTTAAAACTTATTCAACACAATTTTCTTAAAAAAATATTTTTTTTTGGTTTTTTTTTTTTTCTAATTTGAACCATTGTATACAATAAAAATTGCTATTTTTTCAAATTCATGAACTTGAACTTTAAACACTTTTAAACTATTTTAGACATATATAAAACTTTTTTAACAGATATTTTCAGTGTATTGGAACATTAGAAGAGTCATTTAAACTTTGAAACAATGCACAGCACACAGTCCAACGTCACACTTTCTGCAGTCTTTTTGCGCATATTTTTTTGCCACTCTCATCTCTCTTAGAGCAGCAAACAGTGCATTTTCTGCCTGGATAGTCTTCTTTTTCTGTAGCAGGGACATACTCTGGGAACTGCCTCTCTCTTAGCAATAAAGGGTACAGGCTAGTTAGTGGCTGGTCACGTTTTGCTGTGCAGGGTTCTGCTGCAGTGGCATAACTAGGGTATTTGGAGCCCAGGTCAAACTTGAAAAGGGAGTCCCCCCCCCCAACATCCTGAGAAAAAAAATGGGCGTGGTCACTTACAAATGGGGTGTGTCAACATGACACACCCCTTTATTTTCACGCTGAACATTCCTATCCATATGCACCTTAACCCCAGTAGTACCCCTTATATCGTACCCCCAGTATGCAGTTGTGGTCCCTCTTATGCAGGCCCATAGTAGTGCCCATTATACAGTATCCCCAGTAGTGGTCCCCCTTATACAGCCCCCAATTAGTTCCCCTTACTCAGTACCCCCAGTAGTGGCCCCCCAAATGCAGTGCCCCATGTAGTGTTCCCCCTTATGCAGTGCCCCCAGTAGCAGTCCCCACAATGCAGTGCACCCAGTAGCGGTATCCCCTTATGCAGTGCCCTTTATAAGGTGCCCCAGCAGTAGTCCCCCCCATGCAGTTTTCCCAGTAGTGGTCCCCTTATGCAGGCACCCTGTAGTGATCCCCCCCTATCCAGTGCCCCCTGTAGTGGCCCTTCCTATTATTGCCCCCCAGTAGTGGTCCCCTGAGTGCAGTGCCTCTTGTAGTAGGCCCCTTTTATAATGCCCCCAGTGGTAGTACCCCCCCAAGTAGTAGTCCCCAGTACAGTAGGTCCTCCCAATGGTGCCCCCAGTAGTAGCCACCCCTCCCCCAGTAGAGGTCCCCCCAGTAGTAGCCACCCCTCCCCCAGTAGAGGTCCCCCCAGAACTAGCCACCCCTCCCCCAGTTGAGGTCCCCCCAGTAGTAGCCACCCCTCCCCCAGTAGAGGTCCCCCCAGTAGTAGTCACCCCCCTCCCCCGTTGTACAGATAGGTTTAAAATATATATATATATATATATATATATATATAAAGATATACTTACCTGAATCTCTGCTCCTGGTCCTGGGTCCTGCTCGCGACACCGCTCCCGTCCGGGCTGGCGCGCTCAGCATTATGGGATAGACGTCAGTCCCATTACCCACTGCAGGAGCCGGACGGAAGTCCGGCTCTTGCAGTGGGTGCTGCAGCAGTCAATGAGAGTCTATCTGACTCTCATTGGCTGCTGTTTAACACATGCATCGCCGCCAGCGCTGGTGGCGATGCGTGTGTTATGCACAGCCTGAGCCCGCCACCTGGCGCTATTGGGCAAGCGCTCAGGGGGAGGGAATGGGCTCAGGCATGCAGCACCGGACCGGCGCTGGAAGCCTAGCCGGTCCAACGGCGCCCAGGGCACGCACCCCGCTCGCCCTGCCCTAGTTACGCCACTGCTCTGCTGTGTGGTGATTCTCTATTAGCAACTCTGCCAGCTCCAGTGTAAATTGTAGGTGGGTTTTACCACCTCCATTTCTTTTATACAGGATGTAAGCATTCCAAATTTCTTGGTGGGTAATTATTTTTATATAAAATTTCTTACCCCTTTTACGACTATTGGGATTATGACCAGTAATGACTCTACTCCACCCGTTTTAAAATTATAATCAATAACAGCCAGTGATTTGATCTTGGTTGTGTGGGACCTTTCAATTTCCACAAATTATATGTTGTAAACTGTAGATAAGATACAGACATCTTCATTGTCTCTCCACCTCATCACACACACTTTTCCCCATTGAAAGAGTACAATATCTCCCTTTTGCAGTTTCTATTTCTTCAGTGCATCAGGGACGTCTTTTCGGGTTATCCTCAGGGTCCCATAGGTGTAATTTCAATGGGTCAGCAATATATTGGCCGGTTGAGGGGATGTATAAAAATTGTCTGTTGTGAGGAAATACCCCTTATTGAGTAAGGGTTTCATCATAGTCATTACTATTTGCACAGATAATGGTAAATCTTGGTATTCTGTGTCCAGAATAGTCCCTTTGCCTGTATATATATATATATATATATATAAATATATATAATGCTGGACCAAATATATCCTGATTTTGCTTCTCACAAAAACCTTGAACTTTTGCTCGGTATATATTGCTTCCACCCCTGTCTGCCTTTGTAGCAGCAGACTTTCATCAATGGTGGTATCTCATTCTCGGGTCAGTAGTTCACAGTGCCGCTTGGACAAGTATGATTAGAAAGGCCCTATTTACCAGAATTTGGGGTTGGGATGGACATCTTATTCAGCGTGATTACCTACAAAATGTTGGAATCTTTTTTGTAAGATAAACTGTCTATATGACATTAGTGATGCAAAAAATTGTGTCACCAGGACATTCCTCTTAAGGTGTGTACACACTAGACAATGTGCTCACGTTGCAATATCATGAGTGATTTCCCTTGAACTCTCCCTGGCAGCTCCCCTGCACTCCAGGACATGATATGGTGCTAAAACTTGTTCAGTCTGACCAACGATCTATCATGCATCTTACGATTTCCAGTGCATTGTGTATGAGATTGGCAAATCTTGCCTGCTGTAGGCAAGATCTAAAGATGTGATGTACGACCCGCAGGTATGCGCATCTGCATTGTGATCGTAAGTGGACACTCATGATTTGGATATATGTTACATGATTTGTCATTACGATGAGCCGAAATCGGGTGAATCGTGTAAAATATTGTCTAATGTGTACGCACTTTTAGACCAGTATCACTCCAGCAGAGGTTTTTGTATCAAGCCTTGCTGCACTAGCAGGGAGAGGAATACCAGTGTTTCTGCAGCCATTGTTGGGACTCAATCATTGTTCCTAGAAAACTGGCATGGTGTTGTACCGCATATGGACTGTTCAGCTTACTGATTTGTTTCTGCAGTAATTAATTATTCTAAAATATAATTTTAAATATCCCAGAATTCCACTTTCTGTTGTCATATGTGGTTCACCCATGAAGAGAAACCGTGGAAGCACTGGACCACAGTTTTTCAAGTCTCGATTGCAAAACTGGCGCATCTCTTCTTGATCTTGCTCTTCATGAGTGGCATCCAAAAGCATTTTTTCTTCATCAGTGGAATACATGTCACTTCCAGAATCAGAATCTGTATCACTGGGGGACATCACTTCACTCTTAGAGGCAAATTTACTAAGAATCATGTTTTGCCCGTGTCTGTCCATTTTTAAATACAGGTAGGAATGAACAGAATCGGGAGGGATTTTTTAAATAAATGTGGCAATTTACCAAGCTCCCATTTTTATCAGGATCGTGTTTCCCAATGGTGTATGCAATCGTTCCTAACTGTCTTTAATTCCCGTGTTTCCCTCGCAAACATGCAGCCTGCACATATCAGTGAAATACATGCAGGCTGCTTGTGTGTATATTATTTATTAAAGGGTTAAAATGTAAATAAAAATTGACATGGTCCCCCTCCACAAAAAAAGCACTCCTGACCCAGTCATAGTTCTAAAAATAATTGGGGAAAAATTGGAGGGGGCTTCCCCCTATTTTAAAACCAGCACCTACCTCCTGGCATTGCTCTGTCCCCTTGTACAGTAGGCTCCACCAGGCTTCCTAAAAAAAAAGCTTCTTCTGGAGCCATTGGACATGTAGAGATGCATTTGTTAACACATGCATCTCTACCCCTGTGAATAGCAGAGACCGCATGGTTTCTGTCATTCCTTGGGCCCGCCAGCCAATCAGAGGCT
This sequence comes from Taudactylus pleione, assembly GCA_031769625.1. NCBI lineage: Eukaryota > Metazoa > Chordata > Amphibia > Anura > Myobatrachidae > Taudactylus > Taudactylus pleione. The sequence goes on from JAUIMM010000601.1 coordinate 2,606,807, forward strand.
GCTGATTGTCAACCACATAAGTCACAGACAGTCAACAATAGTATAATTCTGTTTTTCACACTATTACCCCTACACCCATCGGCCATGGGTGCAGGGAAGAGCCCGGGGCTTCAGCGTAAGCCTGGGATGTTCAGGAGAGGGGGATACCTTTATTATGGGGTTCTCCACCTCCCCTAAGATCCATGGCTTCTGCTGACTAGCTTGGGGTAGTAATGCTTTGGCCGGGGTGACCCAGTGAAAGGGTCCCCTGGCTGTGGCATTACACCACGGATAGATTTGAGTCCGGTGCTGGTTTTGAAAACAGCGGGAACCCCATGCCAATTTTTCCCCAATTTTTAAAACAAGGACTGGCTCTGGGAGCCCAGTGCTGATTCCTAAAATATGGGGGAACCCTACACATATTTTTCCCTGTATTTTTAGAACCAGTAGAACCAGGACTGGGTCAGGAGCCCGGGGATGGTTATGCTTTTGGCCGGGGAAGGGGGGCACGTAATCTTTTTTTTAAATATTAACCATTTATTTAACAACAAAAGGCACAAACATATGCAGATCAAACTGATCTGTGTATGTTTCTGCTAGACACGCTGCTCAGTAGTATTTGTAAGTTTTATTTTTACACCATGTTTGGTTTTATTACACCCTTGATTCTAATAACGATTTTAAATTCCTGTGTTGTATTCCTGTCTATGGAAGTACTGCCGTGTTCAAACAATGGTGTATTTATTTCTAGTGATATTTTTGGCTGTATTTTAACTTCAAACTCGACAGTGATCACCTCTAAAGATACAGAAAAAAAAAACGTTTTAAATTTCTGTGTTTGGAAAAATTACAAAATACTCATATACATGTAAATACGGCCAAACACCGACCTTAGCAAATTTACCCCTGAGTGTAGATGATAAATGGATAATGGTTTTCACCAAAATAAGGCTGCTGGTGTTTTACTATGAGGCTGAGATGATCACAGTGGTTAAAACTTTTTATTATAATTGTGTTAGTCACTGTAATAACTAACAATTGTATCCTTATCTCAATCATTTCTGTCTCTCTCTCTCTCTCTCTCCTCTGTGTGTAGGTATGAGCAAGGCACACTTCAGAGGCCACCATATGAGCTGTGTGGGTCAGGGATGAGCAGGGCACACTTCAGGGACCACCATATGATCTCTGTGGGTCAGGGATAAGCAGTGCAAACTTTAGGGGTTGGCTGATTACTGTGCCCAGCAGTGATCAGCACAAACTTGAGCAAAATCTGTAGATGCAGAGGGACTGGGAGGTCCCACTGAGACTGGTGGCTGCAAGAATATTTTCATCCAATAGCCACCCGCAGGGCGTTTCTGACTGGTTGCATCAGATGCAACGATGTCAGGGAAAGCCCAGCTTGATGTGGTCACATCTAATGCGACCATGCCAGGTAAGTAGATAAATAGGCTTCAACAAGCAAAGGAAGCCTTACTGCTTGCCAGACCAGTGATTCTAGTGTTAATGCAGGTGGTAGCCTTTTAAAAAATAAAAGTCCTAATGATGTTAATTTAAAATTGTGCTTACCTGCCATCTGTAGGTTCAATTATGTGCCATTGATCACAATTGTGCCTCCGTTTACATACATCATGCGTTACTTCACGTTGGCAACCAACAGCCTTGGAGATTTGGAGTAGAAGTACTTATAGAGCCAGATTCTGAGATGAGAGTAAAGCAAAACAAAAACAAGTAACCATGTGCCTGGACAAACCATATTGCAATGCAAGGGATGTAAAAACATTTATTTTTTTTCATACAGCGTAAATACTGGCTGATTTTGCATGTACAGTAACCTACACATACTGGGCAGCTTAATATTTACACTGCAATTTAGAGATCAGTATGGAAACACCCCTCAAAAATCTAAATCTCTGCACAATTTAACCACAAAAAATCTATCCTGCCTGCAATGCAACATATTTTTTCTAAGGTGGAAAGCTACTTGATTTTTTTTTCCATTACTCTCAGGGAAGTACTGTAGAGGTACATGTGTGGAAGGGGAAGGGGGAACAGAGACACAGATGGTCAACTGGGGCAAATTTATGAAGCAGCTAAAGTACAGATGTGGAGGGGTACATGGCACAGATGGTAAAGTATGGTACAAAGGGGGTACAGGCACAGATGGTAAAAGGGAGGGGTTTGGAGCAGGGGCACAAATAGCAAAGGGGCCAGGGTCAGTTTTAAAATGGAATGGGAACACCTTAGGTGTATTTCTGAGTGGCCCTGCGGTGCACCACAACTGTTGCTTCTCACTTCAGAGGTCAGGAATCTGCATCCACCGATGCACACCCTGGCCTCATTCCTCCCAGAAAATGGGGGCAACACACTCTTGTTTCTGAGGACAGTGACCAGCCACACCCCTGCTCAGCCCCCAAATGCCTCAATGTCAATAATGCTGTGACTTGCGAGGGGTCTGCAAGCAAAATTACAGGACCCATTATGCACATGAGCAGAATAGGACCTGCGCAGGTGCAGACCCTTAACCTTCGGAGATGTATGTATATCGTCAGATGAATGTACATCTCTAAATCAGGCCCTCAGGGGGTCTATGTATTAAGCCTTGGAGCGAGATAAAGTGTTAGGAAATAAAATACCAGCCAATTAGCTGTAAAGTGACAGGAGCTGATTGGTTGGTAATTTACCTCAGTCCACGGACACAGCATTAGATAATCTATGATCACACCGGCCAGCTGAGTGACACATGGGGTCATGTAATCCGGCAGCCACAGATACAACAAAGAGGCCAGGAAATCGCTGACAGCTGTTGGAGATCCTGGCCTCTTCCCTCCCCCCTAACAGGAACATCATGCCTCAATTTCGGAAATGGAGACTGTCCTTGCCCCCTCCTGCCCACAAATGGTAGCAGACTTACAGAGAGGTGAGTAGAAAATCAGTTGAAGAGACAGAGACCTTAAAATAATATCTGAGGTAAATTGAAATCTGGGATATTAATGAGGGGTGTGGGGAAAAATAAACTATAAAAAAGGGAAGCATTTATTAGAGAATAATAACTATAATGAACAGGCTTGAGTAAAACAGGTACAGAGGACCAGATTATTTGCAGAAGTCACACAGAAAAAAGACACAAACTGTGAAGACATTTGGACTCCAGTGAACAACCAGTAATACCAACTTGGACCCAAAGTTCCAGTTCTAACTTACTGCAGACCCCTACGTAAAGTTGTGGAGAACTCCTGACTATTGTAACTCAGTATACCATGTCTCAATTAAATTTCTTGCAGGGAAATGTATGTATTATTACCATTAATGTTATGTAATAATATTATTATTATTATTATTATTATTATTATTATTATTATTAGTCTATAACTATCTAGAAAAAAAATCTAAATGTGTCCAATTAAGGATTTTCTTGCTCCTGTTTGAAATCTCGCTCATCTAAGGGATGGCGACTCTCTCTGCCTAAGAACAATTGAGTGAGATAATCTGGCATACTGTAGACAGCTTCACATTTTTTTCCAACCATGTTCTGTATTAAGTAATGGATTTAATAGAAACATACGGTATTTGCATTTTGATTAACTGCTAATTAAACTTAATATATGACATATCATGCAAGTAAGTTTACAGAAAAGGTGAACTTGCAGATTCTCTCCTGAATTAATCTTGTAAAATGAAGAACATTTCTCAGTGAACCTTTCGGGACATTTTTAATAACTAATGTAATTCTCTTACAACTAGGGTTACTACAAAAAATTGCAGGGCAAAAATTTCATTAACATTTGAAATCATTCACAGACCTTATTTGATTGAACTACAAAGTCAAGTTTAGGAACACTTTCCGAAGACTTGCTACAGTAATTTTGTTTCTTTCTTAATACTTAACTAGAAAAATATTCAGTATTGAAATGTTTGAATATTTCTAAGAATAAAAAATAAATAAATGTTGGACAATCATTTTGAAGTTGACATAGGGCAAATGTAGAAATTAATGACTAAATAATATTAAGGTGTCCTCTTAGTAAGCAGTACTGTACATTACTACTATTAAGAAGCAGAAAGCTGCTTATTATCTTACTAAACTTAAATAGCTTGATAAGAGCTGCCATTGTATTTTATCAGAGAGTAGCTTTATAATTGGTACTTTCATGTTATATACTTATAAATGTAAAACAATCTGAAGTACAGTACATCAGAGTTATGTAGTGAGATGGTCACAGTATGCTCCTTATATAAATAGAAAAATACTTTTAATGTTATTTCATGCCATAACTTGGCACTTAAAACTATGCAAAATAAATAAGTAAAAAGGTCATGAAAGAAGACAAAATAGCCTACACATTTGTACACCTTATATATAAATAGGTGTAGAGGGTGCAGATTACAGATGTAATGTTGATCTCAGCCAATCAGCACTTCTCTATTTAATCTTATGTTCCACAAGTGTTGGCATGCCAGAGCAGACTGCCTGTGACTTTTTGTCCATCTTGGACTTTAAGTCCACCTGTACTAAACAATATAATTAACTACAGTATTTTATTACTATTAACCTTGCAACCACTGCCAGCATGGGTGCAGGGAATAACCCAGGGCTGATAGTACCTTGGGAGGGAGAATCCTATTTTATTTTTGGGATCCCGACTTTCTGAGGAATTTCATCCCTGGTCAAACCAGTATGGGTCTAGTTAATGTGATGGCAGGAGGTCCCAACAATGTTTGTCCCCCTGCAATGGCATAATCCTCCCACAGCTGATTCAGCCTGGTGCTAAAATATATATAGGTATGTGCACAAAGCATTTACCAAAAACAGTCCAGGCTGAGAGGTACGGGGCGGTTTATGAGTTTGGGGGGGACCCACATTTCTTTTTATTTTAACTTTTGTTTAAACTTAATGAAGCATGCACAGAGCATAGTGATATGTGCAGTGCTTTTCTTTTGGGAGTTTTACTGTCATTTATTAACTTCTAGATATAGCAATAGAGGGAGCAATTTAAAAAAACAGCTGTTTGTTTGAACATAAATATAATATGTATTTATTAAAACATAACTATGTAGAATAAAATTAATATATCATCCTATACGGTACACACAGGTAGATTAAATTGGTATATAAAAAATGTAATTTAATTTAATTCCTGGAAACCAAACCCACCAGAACTTAGGAGTTTTGAGTGGATCTGAGTCCTGGCTCAGCTCAACCTGCCGAGTTCAGATCCAGAAACAAGGCAAAACCTCCTCTTTCCACTGTCGGTCCTCTGTGTTTTGGTTTTGTCACTTTTGTCTGTTGGATCCAATCACTGGCCTGTAAAAATGGTAACGGCCATTGATTGGATCCAACAGGCAAAAGTGAAAGAAGCCACGCCCCCCCACTGTGACTATCAGCAAGTTTTCCCTGGCAGTGTAGGTGCCACAATATCAGCCCAGATCTGGGAGTCCCTGCAGCAATAAATAATGAATGGCCAGCATGTCATCTCCCTGCAGTGTCCAACTTCATTCCAGGGCACAGTGTAAGTACCCATGCTGTCAGCCAGCACACACTGTTAACTGTCTCCTGCCCTGATGTAATCCATCAGCACCACAGTTGCACTCCCTATCTATATTTACACTCAGCTGCATTCCCTGTCTATTTATTTACATATGGCTGTTACTCCCTGATCAGGAGTACAGTCTAAAACACCATTGCAATATAGACTGTGGGCCTGATTAAGAGATGATTGCTAATGCGATTTTCATGCAGATTAAGTGATTGTTTGCCATTGCACATGCATATAAACGGAATGGGTATGAAATACCGCCGGCCGCATGGTTCGATTCCTGTCAGCAGCAGCCCGACAAGAGCAGAGTTAGAAGCAGCGGAAGCCCGACAGCGCTGGAAAACCGATCGTGGCTAGGTGAGTATCTACTAACCTAACCTAACCCCCCTAACCCTCCTTAGGGGTGCCTAACCCTAACTTCCCCCCCAAGTGCCTAACCCTAATCCCCCCTCTAAGTGCCTAACCCTAACCACCCCCTTCCCCGCTGCCTAAACCTAAGTCCCCCGGGGGGTTGCCTAACCCTGTCCCCCCCGGGGGTGCCTAACCCTAACCCTCCCTCCCCCTAGCCTAACCCTAACCCTCCCAGGGGGGTGCCTAACCCTAAGTCCCCCCCGGGAGCCCTAAACCTAACCCTCCCCCCCGCGGATGTCCGCTCGCGGTGCCCGGCATCTCTACGATCGGGATGCCGGGCGCCGGTATCCTGGCGTCGGGGAAATGCGGGCGTCTACATCTAGACGCCCGGCATTTCACCCTTGCTGGGATATGACAGTCGGGAAGCCGGCTGCCGGTATTTAGGCAGTCGGCTTCCCGATTGCTTCCCACATAAACTGCACTGCATATGTGCAGCGATCACATTGAGAATACGGATGCACGCAGTAATGACAGGTTGTCAGCCTTTGGGGATGATAATGGGGGGTAGTTAAATAAACACAGGCCTGACTGTGTTAAATGACTGACTGTTTAAATGCCGTTACATGGGTGTCCATTATTTAGCCACTGCGATCAACTACACAGCATGGGAACCCTCTGCATGTCAGGAGAGCTGCCAATTCTGTTGCTGGTCAGAACTGCCACAAGGGTAAGCTGGCCGCTGGATGTGCACTGATCTTACCAATATTTATGCAGGTAAACAATGTTGTATACAGAAAAGAAGGCAGCTGTGGGCATCTCTATGCTAGGGTGATCTTTTGCAGCTGCATTATATACAAAATCACAGCTGCGATAGCATTAGCGCTCTTCTCTGAATTAGGCCTTATGCTCATTCAGTATAACTTTGAATTGTATTGCTCTGATGTTCAGGTGAGAGACATTGTTCATGTGCTGCAGGGAAAGAGATGTTTTTTCACTATATGGGCTGCCTGATGGGTCTTTGCTCATATTTTGTTCTACATAGTGTGCTCTACAGGGTTACTAAGACTCAGCTTCATTACTTTTTTTCCCCAGAGTTTCATGGAGGATTAACAACTATATGCTTGTGTTGTGTGCGAAGAGGGGATACTTACTGCGTTACTAACTATAAGACCATTGTCTGAGAAATGATAGGTTTATGCTAAAAGCATGTGTTGCTGGGAGACTTGCCATTTCTTGTGGCAGTCAGGAGTGCCACACGATTTTTGAGATCCTCCTGGCAATTGCGGGTAAGTCTGCATGTATTCCTGTAGCTATCACAATGTTATGGGAAGTCTAATCCCGTCTGCCACTGCAGTGCCACTCTGTTTCCTAGACGTGCCATGTTGGAAGTTGAACAGCCACGTGTTTGTGCCGTCCACTGCTGTCACTTAGCTTAGTCAGCCAGCTTTGCTGAGGCATAAACAAGTGCTTGGTATTTTTGCTGGAAAGAACTGCTGCCACTGGTGACTGACTTACTATAACACAAACAACATCCTACTCCTGAATGTTACCAATTTGTTCTTGTACAACATATTAATCATCATCCATATTAGTGTCAGATTCACAATTATCCAAACTCAAGTTACATATCCATCCTAACATGCTCAATTTATATGTCTAAATCATCATCATCATTACTTTTACTACTACTCATCTTCACATTAGCAGAGGGTTCAGAAATGGTGAAAAGTTTATTTTGTAGGATAACCATGTCAAAATCAGAAATCTCAGACTCACACATACAGTAGCACTCATGGACAGACTACTTTTAGGAATCTCTGAATTTTGTGAACACACAGTTTGTTCTTCAGCCTTAGAGTTCTTTTTGTGCACTGATTTGCCTGTTTTAGGTGAAACATCTAGACTCAAACTTAGTTTGTGGTGAAAACAATGGTTAGAGAAGATGCCTGACTGTTTCTGGACATGGTTTTCTCAATAGACATTCCAGTGCATGAAAATGCAATCACAGGACTACAGTACAACTTGTAAATAAAAGCAATGGTCTGAGTCTTTCTACCTGTGTTGTATGGCATTTTGACAATATTACATTTTACGGCAGTAACTTCAACCTTCATTCAGTAGTTAAAGGTAATGTTTGTCAAACATTCTGTAGTTTTGGAGTGCCCTTTCTTAAACCTTCTTGCTACCACATGACCTTCTTTAAAACTAGATGGTAAAATATCATGACTGCCAGCACTAGTACTTGAATGTTCCTTTTTTTTTAGACTGATTCATGGTTGATTTACACCAGGACAGGAGTAAAGCTATTGTGGATGAACTTAACTGCTACCACACCATGTTAAAGTACAATGAGATAGGGAAATGAGGGACTATTACCATTACCATGCAGTTTTATTAAAAGACTTGAGATTTTTCTTGGCACCAGAGAAAAAAATCTTTATAGCACTTATTATTTTGTGGTTCAGCTGAAGAGAATACAACCAATATCAGTAAGAACAGTAACATATACTGCCTCTCAAAAACATACACTCTTGAAATATTAAATTGAATTATAAAAAACTTTAAAAAATTTTACACCCCTATTTTTTTTTCTTTTTTCCACCTTAACAATTTTGGGATGCAGGTGATAGAAACATCACACCCAATAAGTACAGTAATATATATATGCAGCTCAATTAAAGTTAATTTCTAGCAAGCATACACAAGAGCCTGTTTGCATGGGATTACAGATGCTACTAGTGTCTAACAAACAAACATGCAGTGACAGTATCCTGTTTACAATTTGCCTGGTTTGCAGTTGGCTAAAAAACACAGTGACAAAGATGCCTGCAGTCATTAACACCATTCCCACTCACTCCATCTACCTACAACTCTCTCTAATGGCATATTTTGAAGCACAAATACATGCAACACTCTCTCCAACATTCTTTTGTGTGAAATAGTGCCTGATCATGAGGGAGGGACTTTTATATGAAATCCAAAACACCCAAGATCTAAGAGATCTGCACATGGAGGGAAGACTTGAGCCAGGACTCCATTCTCCTTGGAAACCCCAAGTACAGATGTGTTTGGTTTTCTGTAAAACTGCTCAGTTTTAATTAGAGATGTGCGCTGACCCCCATGTTTTGGTTTTGGATCTGGATCTCCCCTGGTTTTGGATCTGGATTGGTTTTGTCAAAACCTCACCTCCGTGTTTTGTTCACGATCCATGAATTCCCAGACAGATTCCGGACAGATGAATCCTTTGCTTGTAATAATCTTTGGTAATTCCTGGCAAAGGTGGGTGTTATAGCCAGACACTTTGAAGGCTGTAACTTTGAACTGCTTTATAGAAAACATGTGAATGAAACCTTTCCACACTGCAGAACATGATGGAGAAATCCCTTGAAGTTCAGCACCTAGAGCATATTTTTTCATGTTCTCTGAGGCCTTTCCTGACTTTTGTTTATGTTTTTGAATAGAACAGTTTTAGAATTTAGGATGTCTACTCTATATTGGTTTGAAAATAAATATAGGGTTTAGTTATTTAGAGCATATAACTTTATAAGCTGTTAGGATAAAATTTCTGCTATGCTTAAGATTAAAAAAAAACTTTTTGTAACCCAATAACTTAAAAAAATAAGTTTTCATTGCAATATTCATGCAGCCCCTTGATAGACAGCAGTACAGCACCCCTGCGCACATACGCCGATGACAGTGACAGTCAGGTCTGAATGACACGCACACAATAAAAATTGTTTATTTATTATTTTGGGCAGCAGCCCCTCGACAGACAGGAGCACAGCACCCCTGCGCACCTACGCCGATGACAGTGACAGTCAGCTGTGGCTGACACGCACACCCAAAAAATTTGACAAAGAAAAGACAATATATTTTACATTTTTTCTGCTCCAGAACTTTGGGCCCAGAGCACAGATTGATGATGACTGGAGTTGGGCAGCACTAGCTTGTGTTGCTGACTTGATAGATCTTGTGCGGCTAAGCCTAACACACACAATTATTAGAAAAAAAAGACAAGTTTTTTTAATTGTTTCTGCTCCAGAACTTTGGGCTGGAGTCGGGCAGCACTAGCTTGTGCTGACGACTTGATAGATCTTGAGCGGCTAAGCCTAACACACACAGACAATTATTAGAAAAAAGACAATTGATTTTTCTTTTTCTTCTGCTCCAGAACTTTGGGTCCAGAGCACACATTGATGATGACTGGAGTCGGGCAGCACTAGGTTGCAACTTGCATTGCTGGATGGATGTTGTGCGGTACTGCGGTTAAGCTTAACACACACACACACAGAAAAATATAAATGACACTTTTATTGAGTTTGTTTTTTTTAGCACAACTGGAGTTGGGCAGCAGCACTACTTGCGTTGCTGGCTGGATCTTGTGCAGTACTGTGGTTAAGCCCAACACGCATGCACACACACACACAGCAAAATATAAATGAAACTTTGATTGATTTAATTTTTTTTAGCATGACTGGAGTCGGGCAGGAGCATCAGGTTGCAACTTGCATTGCTGGCTGGATCTTGTGCGGTACTGTGGTTAAGCCTATCATGCACGCACGTGCACACACCCACACAGAAAAATATAAATGACACTTTTATTGAGTTATTTTTTTTTAGCACGACTGGAGTCAGGCAGCAGCACTACTTACATTGCTCGCTGGATCTTGTGCGGCACTGCGGTTAAGCACAGAAAAATATAAATTACACTTTTATTGAGTTATTTTTTTTAGCACGGCTGGAGTCGGGCAGCAGCACTACTTGTGTTGCTGGCTGGATCTTGTGCAGTTCTGCGGATAAGCCTAACATGCACGCACACACAAACAGAAAAATATAAAAGACACTTTGATTGATTGATTCTTTGACTATATATTTTTTTAGTCCAGAACTTAAGCCCAGATGGACACAGAACCAGCCCAGATGTATCTGCACCAGTCCAGATGGACACAGCAGACAGCAAAGCACCAGCCAGCCTAGGAGGACACAGCAGACAGCACAGTGACAGCACCAGCCCAGAATGGATCAGAACCAGCCTAGGACACAGCAGGCAGCACCAGCACCTCTCCCAGCCCTACACTACCCACCCTCCCTGTTCAGTCTCCACAACCAGAGTGAAATGGCGTCCATTGCGTGGTCCCTTATATACTACATTGATCATAGAGACAAAAGCTTGCAAACCACGGGATTTCAGACTCTATAGTTTTGCCTCGATTTGGAGATCCTAGTTGGTGGGAAACATTGCATCTGAGCCCGTTTGGATTCGAATCAGATTCCCTTAGTTCAGTGGGTATTGTTCTCTTAGATCTGAACCTGCTCATTTCTAGTTTTAATACATTACTAAACAGTGAGGTCATGTGAGGGGTAAGGGCATAACTAAATATTTTGCATAAAGAGGTCATAAAGCCAACTCAACCTGGGACCTCAACTCAACCTGGGACCTAGTTTGCTTTCAATTTGTTTAAACCCTTGACACATCTTTCTCAGTAATCTCAGCACCAAGAACTTTCAAGATTCTAGGGAGAAGCTAGGTAGATGGCATTCAGTTAAGAAGTCCCTTTAGAATTCAGGCACAGTTTAATGAGACATATTATAGAATTTAATATGAACTTTAAGACATTTGCTGGTGCTTTATATGTGGTCTCAAAGCAGTTTGATTGTATTACTCTTCATCATCTCCATATTGCTGTGAGACAAATTGTGGATTTTTTTGTAAAAGACTGGTGTAGCCATTTGCTAGAGTTTTCATCTTGAGCTGACAATAAGAGATTATGCTTTCCTTTATCCGGTTGAATAAAATTGCCAGTTAACACCAATATTTTTAGATTGCTCTTTCTTGATGTAGGCTGTGGTTCTAATCAGATTACCACAGATCACTGCACATTGGTATATTGATGAACGAATACGTTACTTTATTTGAATCATCTTGCTGTCTCTGAATGGATTTTTGAGTACCCAGGGGTCTATGTACTAAGCCTTGGAGAGAGATACAATGGACAGATATAAAGTATCAACCATTCAGCTCCTGTTACTTTACAAACTGTGTTTGAAAAATGACAGTTAGGAGTTGATTGGTTCGTACATTATCTCTTACCACTGTATCTTTCTCTAAGGCTTAGTAGTCTTTTTTTCTTTTAAGTGATTATAATAGTTTGCTATCTCATGAATTGTTAGTTTAGTCAACAAATGATGGCCTTCACTCAATGCATGCACTTTGAACTCCATTATATTGTTTGTTTCACAACAGTGAGGTCATGGGAATAACTGTTCATCTAAATGGCTGAGAAAATAAAAGGTCCAGTAATGCACAGATTGAATATTGGAGACCTTCACTGTTATCTCTTGATTTCTGCTGTCCATCTTAAAGCCTAATGTACCTTTGCATAGAGGATTGTGCTAAATACCTATTTATATAAAAGCTCTCATGTCTGATATATTTAAAAATACCTATATTAATACAGGTAGAGTCTCCCATATCCAAATATTCCGAAATACGGAATTATTTGGCATGACTGAGATAATGAAACCTTTAATTTTTGATGGTTCAATGTACACAAACTTTTAAGAATATTGTATAAACTTACCTTCAGAATGTGTGTATGAGGTGTATATGACACATAAATGAATTTCATTTCTGTACACAAACTTTGCTTGATCCACAAAATTATTGAAAATATTGTATAAAATGACCTGGAGGCTGTGTGTATAAGGTGTATATAACACATAAATGCATTATGTGTGTATATTTGGGTCCCATTCCCAAGATATTTCACTATGATATGGAAATATTCCAAAATATGGAATATTCCGTTATCCAAAATACCCCTGGTCCCAAGCATGAGACTCAACCTGTAGCAGTATTTACTTTTTTGTACTGCTTTAAAAAAATCACTAGGCATGCATTTGTGAGCTGCCATATTTGTAGGTGATGAGAGCAATTAAATGTATACAAGTGCTAAGGTTGATGATTAGGCATTAATCACTAGACATTAAGTATACTTTTAAAATGAATCAGATTTTGAGTTATCCATTTTTTCATCCATCTAATATTTTGTATTTTGGTTCTTATTATTCATTGCTACTATAACATCTGCTTTGCTAGAAAGAAAATGATAGATGAGGCTAAATTTAAATAGCAGGGAAAACAAAATAGATTATACTAAGGACAGAGACAAGATATCCTTGCAGTAGAAAACTATATGTTAAGGAAGCTTTGGAGACACTGATTATAGAGCCAGGCACAAAATACTGCATTTCACTGATAGCTTTTGTGGCAGAGTTGATTGTGAGTAATGCATATAAACATTACAGGATAAAAATGACAACTAAACCAGTCACACATCACAATCTTGTTTATATCTTTGCAGCAAGTGTATTGTATCCCAAATTACAATTTAAAATGACAGTTTTTAGAACCTAATATAAATGTTATAATGGGATAAAGGGGTCTATTTACTAAGCAGTGTTAGGAGACAGAGTGAAAAGCGATAAGAAAGTGATAAAGTGCCAGCCAATCAGCTCCCAACTGTCATCTCACAGACTGTGTTGAAAAATGACAGTTGGGAGCCGACTGGCTGGCACCTTATCACTTTCTTTCCACTTTTCACTCTGCCTCCTAACACTGCTTAGTAAATAGACCCCGTAGTCTCAATCCCGACATCAGAATCCCGACAAGGGATGTAAGATAGGCATCAAAATACCGACGCCTATCTTAATCCCAAAGCCGGAACGCCGAAGGATGCCAGCCCAAACGAGGTAAGTCTGATGCACTCTTAACATTAGCCGTGGGGAGGGGGGGTTAGGGTTAGGAACCCCCATGGGGAGGTTAGGGTTAGGAAACCATCCCTGGGAGGGTTAGGTTTAGGGTGCTGTAAGGAGAGGTTAGGGTTAGGCACCCCCGGGCGGAGGTTAGGTTTAGGCACCCTGGGGGGTAGGTTAGGCACTAAAGGAGGAGGTTAGGGTTAGGCACCACTAAGGGAGGGTTAGGGGGGAGAGAGGGTTAGGGTACTTACCTGCCCTGTCAGGATCTACTTCAGCATCAGGATATGAACATATGAATAATATGCATGGGATAGACATAAGGATATCCTTCAGAAGAAGTAAGGATCAATATGGGTTGAGGTAACAATATGTTTAAAAATGGGGCAGACTAGATGGGCCAAGTGGTTATTATCTGCCATCAAATTCTATGTTTCTATGTTTATGCACTTACAGTAGCTGAGACATTTTGTCTGTACTTACAGTATGATAATTTCACAATAACTGTATTGTAAAAATCAAGCTAGAAAAAAGGAAATTAGGGCACTGTTCTTAAAAGGTTACAAGCTGGGAAGTAGTTGTTTTGTCAACACTTATAATGTTGACAGTTAGTAAGTAGACAATATAATACCAGCAAATTATGCCAACACAGTTACTTTTGTAAATTAAATCAATTTAACTGCATTTTAACTAATATTAATGTTTAAAGCTATACTGCCAACAAGTTTAAAATCTTTTCATTTGCATTAGTACTGCATCAGCATAATGCAGTCGGCATTATGCTTTCTACATTCTAACTGTCGACACTGTAAGTGTCGGCAAAACATTTAAAAACCTTGCAATCTAAATGATTACTGCCATTATCCAGTACAATGCACATCAACGACTGTTCTGTTCACTCTGTAAACTTCTTATGGTCAGAATATACGTTGACAGACAGCATAACCATCCAGTCCTACATTTCAATACATGCAAACTAGATGTGAAAATGTTCATTGTACTAATAATATTCATAGTGAAGTCAATTGAATTGTAAAACTGTAATATATATAAGCAATGGAATGCAATTACAATATGCACTTCATCCAATGCAAACAACGATATGCAATACTGTATGTTCAATATGAAATATGGCAATGAATGCAAACAACATGAGATATATACATGGGAAACTCCAGTTTCATAGCTTACTATTTATTGACAATCAAACATACTGTAGCTCTGAACTAGTTCTCAACTGTCAGAAGATCTTATGGTAGCAAATGTAAGTCATAATTCTTACTATCATTACTGCTACAAAGAGGATAATATAGCTGCACCTCTTGAACATTAGGGTTCTAAACTGGTGAACCTGTGCTATCACATACAGTACCCTGGGTGCAATGAAGAGCTTAGGTGGAAGCCTATGAGGTTCAGACTAGGGATGAGTGGGCTCAGATTTCAGAAATCCGAATCCCCCCCGAGCCCCATCGATCCCAGCTGGGAACCGAGTCCGGCTCGGGTTTTCACGCCTGACTCGGAACTGAAATCGAGGCAAAACGTCATCATCCCGCCTTCTGGACCTCGCTGGTTTTGGATTCTATAAAAGGTCCCCGTGTCGGCGCCATTTCTCACTCTGGTTGTGGACAGTGAAGAGGGAGGGTGGGAGTTAAGGCTGGCTGGGCTGTGTTGTGTTGTGTTGTGCTGTGCTGCTGTTATCCATAGGGATTGTGGACCTCATTTAGAGCCAGATGCTATCAGCCGTTCGCTCCTACGCATTTGATTGTTTTAAACCACGCATGCGTCCGGTTCTCATTGCGCATGTGCAGCCGGATCATTGTGGTCATTTTTCGTTCGCTCGTATACACAGCGAACAGGAAGTGACCTATGTCATTTGATTAACAGAATGTTCCGTTTATGGGTGGTAACGGGGGTGGAGATGAGAAAACGCAGGCGTGGCAAGGCGTTTTTTGGGCGTACATGTATTATCTTGTGCGAACGTCCAATGTGGACGCTATTTTGTACACGTCACTGTGTGATCCAATTTCCATTAAGACTGCTTGCTCAGCTTGTGGTCTATAGTCTACCGCAATGACGATGGTCTCCTCGTACTTCCCTGGACTCATCGATGGTGTTGCGATTAATCAAGTGAGGCAACAAAAACAATGAACTTTTAATTGCTAAACAGCTTCTAAGGTGTTTAGCAAATAGACCTTTTTAGTAGCTAGAAACCGAACGCAGGTGAACTACTCAGCTGCTAATTTCTGGGGCTTACAATCAATTAGCTAACAAATGTTTGGGTTTTTTGAGTGCTTTTTACATATTTGTAAGTGTTTATTTTGTAGGCAAACAATATTGTACGCATGTTTGTTTTTTTTCTATTTTATTTTTTGACCAAGAAACCAATCGTCCTTTTGTTTTTTGATAATTGTTAATTAAACCTCATAAATTGATTTTAACCCTTTTTTTAGGCAAAATATGAAATGTTTCTATTTCCGTTGTTCTGTTTGTATGTTTGTTAGAGGGATTACCTTTTAACCAGTTTGTGAATAAATCAACAATAGAATTTTGCAATTTTGTTTCCAAAGTTTAATAATATTTTTGTTATTTTTGTTTCAAGTTTTTTTTAAAGTAAACATTTTTTTCAAGGGACAAAATCTAGAAATCATTTTGCCCACACACCAACAAAATAAGTGGCATTTGAACACAAATAAAACAAATAAAAACAATTCACAAGAAAGGAGAGGGAGGTTTTTGCCATGCAGGAATATGGGGCAAACACAGATATGGATTGTGGGGAAATTAGCCAGTGCTGTCAACGCCTTTTAGGCCGTTTGGCCGGGGGTTGGAGGGAGCCTGAACGGGTCCGGGAAGTCCTTCGGCTGGCCTGGCCAGAGGCAGATGTTGTGGCCTCTGGACTAGGCATAGGGCTAGGCACATTTGGAGGGATGGCTGTTGTTGTGCCAGAGGTGGAGGGTCCTGATGTTCCGGCAGGAAGGGAGGCCGGCTCCAACATGTGCTGACGAACGAGATGCTCCAGGGCATTTGCTATTCGCACGTTGGCCCCAGTATTTTCAACAAAGGCCTTAGCAATGGTCACGTTGGCCGCAGCACTTTGCTCCAGGGCGTCCACCACCTGTAGCAGATTGGCGTCCATCCTCAGCAGAATCTCAGTCTGCTGATCCGCTTTACCATTGAGATCAGTGAGGAGTGCCACTGCCTGCGAGGGGGAATGCCCTGGACTGTCTGCCACAGGGTCCCCAGCCGGATCTACTGCTTCCTCCCCTGCAGAACCAGAAGAAATTCTGCAGCCAAAGCTCACCTCTGGAGCAGAATCATACGCCTGTGTCTCTGTGAGAAAAAAGAGAAAAGAGTAAAATTATAATCTAGATATTGTCAAAAACACATTTCTGAGCTGTTAACATTACAACATTTACCTGGGGCAACATGAGGAGCCTCAAAGTCTGGCATGTCGGTATCCATGTTCGACACGCCAAACACCTCCTCATCCTGCACACACCCCTGGGCCAGCTCCTCCAAATCTGTGAGCTCAAGTGACACAGGGGTGGGACCCCCACCTGTCCCCCCTGCATACCTAGCCCTATCAGCCAGTTTTTGTTTAAGCTGATATTTGAAGTCGCTCCATCTGTTGGTTTAAAATTTGGCATTATTCCTGCAGTATTTTGACCTGTAAACACTTTTTACTAAAATGTAGTTTTTACGTACCGACGTTTGACCTCCCGGGTTGAACGTTCACACTCACCCACACCATTGACACCACTGGCTATGTCGTCCCACAGTTTCCATCTCTGGGTTGCACCCATATTCCTTGGTGCCTGTGCCAGGTTGTCATTGCACATTTTCACCAAAACCTCCATCTCCTTCCTTCTGAATTGTGGCTGCCTTTTTTTTTTTGGCCCTAGTTTGCCTACTAGGGCCAGCAGCCTCTTCCATGGCATCCTCCACACCTTTTTTTTAATATGGTTAAACATTTTTTTAGTAAAATGTTTTAAAATGTATTGTTAAACATACGCATTTTCCCATCAAAAATAAAAACACTTACATGGTGTCTGTTGGCTAGTACTTTGCTGCTCTGTACTCATGGTTTTTTTTTTCAATGTAGCAGACCGATTTTGGCCTTCAGTGATGTTTTTATACATGCGTCAGCATTATTCGGCTGCATCATTCCTTGTGCGCTCCTATTGTCCATCCTTAATTTGAACGGGAAAATAAAGCCTATTTATGGCTTGGTGTGACTCGAGTCGAGGTGGCATGTTATGATTGTTGGAGGTTTTGCGTTGGAGTGGATTGTTGGTGATTGTTGTGTAGGAGTACTTGTTTTTTTTTATCTTTTTGCTTTTTTTCTTACTTGTTTTTTTTCCGTTAGCATTTTTGTTTATTTTTTGGCTTTTTTTATTTGAATTTTTGAGTAAGTATTTCAAAAAAACACCTTCAAAAATAATAGTAAATAGTTTACATTTTTTTTAAATATTTTTTTTTTTTACAGTTATTTTGGCAGTGACCCAGTGATGTTTTATAACTTTGGGATATTTGTCTGTTTTTGGTAAGTGTCTTTGGTTTCATGATTTTACAAATTCGATGTGTTGGTCTTAGCATATGTTTCGGAAAGTAATGTTTTTATTCTCTGTGAACAATCATGTCTTACCACTAAATGTAGCGCACTATTTAGCGAACTAATGTTTTAGTGGTTTTAACTGTAAAAGTAGCGTACTATTTAGCGAACTAATGTGTCCTTATTTAACTGTAAAAGTAGCGTACTATTTAGTGAACTAATGTTTTAGTAGTTTTAACTGTAAAAGTCGTGTACTATTTAGCGAACTAATGTGTCCTTATTTAACTGTAAAAGTAGCGTACTATTTAGCGAACTAATGTTTTAGTGGTTTTAACTGTAAAAGTAGCATACTATTTAGCGAACTAATGTGTCCTTATTTAACTGTAAAAGTAGCGTACTATTTAGCGAACTAATGTTGTTTTTGTTTTAAATGTAAAATTAACGTACTATTTTGCGAACTAATGTTTTTTGAATTTTTCTGTGTAAAATCATGTCTTACCACTAAATGTAGAGTACTATTTTGAGAACTAATGTGTGCCCCCTTCTCTATTTTTCTGAAAATGAAATTTGTTTTCAATCATAGTTTATTAAATTAATCTTAAAAATATTTTCTACTTTTGAAATGTAGGTTGGTTTGCACATGACACGTCCCAGGCCTGTAAGCATCTTTGGTTTGCTTGGAAAAGATAAGTATATTTTTCTTAACACATTTGTCTAAAACAATAACTACCAGGCTTAACATTTCAGGTTGATGTTGGTCGTATTATATTGACCAAGGTTCCAGAACACGACCAACCTCAAATTTGTCCCAGGCATAGGCCTCAAAGGTGTGCAAGGCCCCAGATATATAGAACACGTGTCAACCTTTTTGGAATACCAGATGATGAGGTGTTAAGGCGCTACCATCTTCCACCACAAATCATCATAGACACTCTCTCATTAATAGAGAGTGATCTTGAACGGCAAATTGACAGTCCTACAGCAATACCACCATTTACGCAATTAATGTCGGTGTTACACTTTTGTGCCTCAGGATCCTTTCAAACCACTGTGGGAATAGTTGCTGGAATATCCCAATCCTCCTTTTCAAGGATCCTGAGGGCAGTGATGGAGGCACTTTTTAAACACCTCCATCATTTTATTAAAATGCCATTGGATATGGGTTCCCTTAATGTGGCGAAGGCTAATTTTTACCAAATAGCTGGCTTCCCAGACATCATAGGGGTTGTGGATGGCACTCACATCACACTTCAGCCTCCAGCAAGGCTGGAGGCTATATTTAGGAACCGAAAGCACTTTCACTCGATGAATGTAATGGTGGTATGTGATGCCTCCCTCCAGATCCTGTCCCTGAATACCAAATTCCCCAGCAGTGCACATGATTCCTTCGTCATCCGGCAATCAGGGATTTGGCACAAATTAAACAACCTACAAGATGGTGATGTGTGGCTTCTGGGTAAGTTGAAACCTTCTGTTGAAACCAATGCAAAGCTTGTTACACAATGGTCCTGATGTTTTTTTTTATATTTTCACAGGAGACAGTGGTTACCCTTGCACGCCCTTGCTGCTCACTCCTTATTTGGTTCCAACACCAGGGCCACAAAGTCAGTATAATTCTGCACTTACAGCCACCAGGCAGGTGGTGGAGCACTGTATCGGCCTTTTAAAAGGCCGATTCATATGCCTCCACCACTCTGGTGGTGACCTCATGTATTTGCCGGCTATGGTTTCGAAAATTGTGGTCCTGTGTGGGATATTTCACAACATCGCCATAAGGAGTGGTGTCCCAATTCAGCCAGAGGATGCCTTGCCTGAGGACGGCCCCCCCGAGGTTGGTCGGAGGTCAGTATGTGGGGGGGCCATATGCGATGAAGTTGTGGCCAGATTTTTTAGGTAATTATTTCCTCATAATTTTTAAATTGCCACAATGTAGACATGTAATATTTTAAAGTACAGTTTTAACTGTTTTTTTTTTATTTTAATCCCTCAAATGACCATAAAAATCCATGCCTACTACCTGATCAACACAAATGACTTAATGTGGACACATTGGATATAACTTTGGGAAGAATGATTTCTTCTCCTCATTTGTGGATTCATGTTGGCATGCTACTTCTTCAAACAGTTCCTGATTGTGTTTTTTGGGGGGTTTGGGTGTGGTTTTGACTTGTGTGTGTGTTTTGAATGTTTGAATTTATTGTGTCTATTCACTTGGTGTTTATTTGTGTGCATAAAAAATTTATTTTACGTTAACCAACCATTTCCATCGAAAATTACAACCAAGTGTAACCTGTTTCTAAAAATGCAAAGTTGCTTAATGCCTAATACTGTAATCGACAAAACAGGCCCAAAACAAAAGGAATGCAAAACGAACAGATTCAAAACAAATAAGGGCCCCAAAAAAAAAAAAGAAAAATACAAAACTAAAAAAAACTACAAAGGGAAAAAAATACAACATTTGTGGGTAGCGTTAACAAGAAAGACACAAGTGTGAGTGTTTGGACATGTGTCATATGTGTAAGGGGAAAACATCCTTGACATTGTTTCACAAAGATATATATCAAAAACATTGGAACTACTTTACTATTTTGAACTGCACAGGCAAAAGGACAACATCAACCCAAATGACAAAAAACCATAGTTTAAAATGTAAACATACCGGACAAAATGGTGCCTGGGCCTAGGGCACCGAAATCCTCCTCTTCAGAGGTTAGCCAGTGGCTCTGGGAAGGAGGAGGTGTAATTTGGGAGGAAGTGGAGGGTGAGGAAAAGAGAGGGGAGTTTGAGGGGAGGGGGAAGTTGGAGTGATGGTAAGGTGAGGAGAGGGAGGGGACTGACGGGCAGCAAGGTCTGGGGTGGAGGGGGAATTTGGGGAAGAGTGGGCCGAGGATGTTTGAGTGGGAGTGGGGGATAGGGGTCGAGACACCCGTCTGCACCGTCTCATTAGCCCCTAAATGATGGAGACCAACATATTTAATTACAATGCTTTTTTGTTTATATTTTTTATACAAAAAAAAACAGCAAAAAAAATACACGCCTATACTGTAAACATGCACACGCAGGTAGCCCCAAAATTCACAAACAAGGCTATACTGGAAACATGCGCATGCAGGTAGGGCCAAAAAACACAAACAGGGCTATACTGGAAACATGCTCACGCAGGTAGGGCCAAAAAACACAAACAGGGCTATACTGGAAACATGCACATGCAGGTAGGGCCAAAAAACACAAACAGGGCTATACTGGAAACATGCACATGCAGGTAGGGCCACAAAAAAATAAAACAAAAAATATATACAAACACATAAACACTTACTTTCCAGAATCTGGAGACGCAAACGTGCAAGCAGGCATGGGGTTCGGCAGCGCAAATCCGACCACCTGCGCTGCAGTTGGCCGATATTTCGGCGATAGCCGATGGAGCGCAGGCGGCGGCGCACCTCAGCGTACGCCATCCGCTTGCGGAGGTTTGTAATGGGGGGAGGATGATGGGTGATTCTCTGGTCCATCACCTCTGTGAGGACCAGGAGCTCATGCCTACAAAACGCAGAGGCTCTCATGATGGCAATGATTTTTTTTACACAAAACAGTTTTAATAAAGGCCCTAGAAAAAATTTGATTGGCTAATGTACTTTGTAAATTAACAGGAACCATTCTATTGGTTATTGTATGAGTCATGTGACCTACAGCCTCACAAATATAATGTGAGTTATGATAGGCTTGATGCAGTGACATGCGTAAGCTAATTTAAATAAAAAAATTAAAGTACTAAAATATGCCTATAAAAAACAACGGAAAACAATAGTATCATTCCAAAAAACCTTTAAATTCGAAAAACAATACCATTGGTGAAACCGTACGTATTCTGCGGTACAAATGACACACACTAACAAGAATAAAGTTTATTGACAATGAAAAAAAAAAACAGGATTGAAAACATGTGAATAGCAATTAAGGTAATTAATATAGTGATTGCCATGAAACGATTAAAGTATGTTTGAGGAATGAAATAGCAGGCAATAGAAAACTGACAGGGCCACTTCCGGAATTGACTTGTGCGAGCATTCCCTGCAACCAAAGAGGAGACGGACGGACGGTCACTATTTTGAACATTCGCTAGCTAGAGGAGGGGTTGGTAGACTATGGGGCGGAAAATTAGCTACGAGCGAACTTACGAGCGAGCGCTTGAATTTAAATATTTCCGCTCGTATGGCGGACGAGCGAACGGCCACTTGCGTCCAGCTCTGAATCAAGCCCTGTGTCCACTCTGTGTTGTGCTGCTGTTGTCCATAGGGGTTGGCTGGACTGTGTTGTGCTGCTGCTGTCCATAGGGGATGGCTGGGGTGTGTTGTGCAGTCAGTTGTCCATAGGGGCTGTGTCCACTCCACAAGTCTATAGGGGCTGGCTGGGCTGTGTTGTGCAGTGTCCCATAAAGGTTGTAGTCCTAAAGGGGTGCTGTAGTGTTGTCCTGGGGGTGATCTGTCCATCAGGGGTGCTCCACCCAAGTGCAAAAAAAAAAAATATTTCTGTGTTTGTGAATTGTGTGCACTGTAGCTACACGTTCATCAACAAAGGAGCAGCACCAAGCGTGCACCTGTGTCTTAAGTAAAGGGCCAGCTGGCTTATCTCTTAAAGGTTGATGTAACCCCCAAAGTGCACTTAAAAAAAAATAAAAAAAATCTTCTTTTCTGTGTTGTGAATTGTGTGCGCTGTAGCCGCATGTGCATCAACAAAGGAGCACCGCCAAGCATGCGCCTGTGTCATAAGTCTGTTAAAGGGTAGTGTAACCCCCAAAGTGCACTCCACAAAAAATAAACAATTCTTCTTTTTTTCTGTGTTTGTCTGTGAAATGTGTGCGCAGTAGCCGCACGTGCATCAACAAAGTAGCAGCGCCAAGCATGTACCTATAACATAAGTAAAGGGCCAAAAGAATTAAAAAATAAACAACTCTGCAGTGGTTGCGCAAATTTAGAGCTGCTCTATATAGTACTCAAAAAGTAGAAATAAAAATTTAGATAAGAGCGCTTGTATATGATAAAATGTAATACCACAATGTAATTGTTGTAAAAATTAAATAAAACAATGAAATATAATTGGCAATGAGTAGTAGATGATTAGTAGATTGCCCTCCACACCCCATAGCTCTTTTAAGAATGGGTGTTGTGGAGTACAAGTGTCCGTCTGTGGCTGGATGTTGCAGGACTTCTAAAGAAGCACTAGCCCTGTTCTTACCATAGTGTAGTCGTCCCTCCGGTGTCCGGTGTTAGTGAGTGGTTGCTCCAGATTGCACGGCTAGTCCATTCTCTCCTTTCGGCTTTGGCGCTCTGTTCCTCTTTTTTTGGAGGGGTCAGCGGCGCCTGGCTCTTTATTGGCAGAGTAAGTCGGACAGCCTGCAAGCGGTCAGCTCCGTCTCCATCTCCAACACATTTCATACAACATGTACTTTTTCAAGGATAACGTTTGCTTGTTTAGGACATTCCTTTTATTCATGTCTCCATGCGATCTTTTTTTAAAAACTTTAAAGAAATTTTATTTGTTAAAAATGATACAATGTATCGAAAATGTGTCTCATTACAACACTTAACTTTCGTGGTTTTTAAATAAATCTTTCTTTGTGTTTGATAGCCTCTAAATAAATTATTGAATAAAAATGTATAGAGAAGAAGATAAATTAGTTGACAAATTAAAATTGCTTTGTGTTTATTCTAAAAAGACATTTAATTCTATGTCTGTATTTAGACCGTATGGTTCAAGTGTTTCTAATGAAAAGATCCATTTGCTTTCTTGTTTTTTGAGTTCCTTCACTATGTCTCCCCCTCTCCAATTGTTTTTCACTCTTTGTATGCCTACAAATTTTAGACCTGTAGGATTCTTGTCATAAACCTCTAAAAAAATGCTGGGAAACGCTGTGTGTTGTAAGGCCTTTTTTAATATTATTTATATGTTCTGCAATGCCCATTTTCAATTTCCTTTTAGTTTGACCTAAGTAAAGGGCTGGCTGGCTCGTCTGTTAAAGGGTGGTGTAACCCCCAAAGTGCTCTCCACAAAAAATAAACAATTCATCTTTTTTTCTGTGTTTGTGTGTGAAATGTGTGCGCAACTCTGAAGAGGGTGAGGAATCGGTGGATGATGAGGATGACATCTTTCCTCCGTAGAGCCAGTTTGTACAGGGACAGATTAATTGCCAGCTTGTTTTGTGGGGGCCCAATTGAACCAATCATTTCAGCCACAGTCGTGTGGCAGACCACGGCGCTAAAATGATTGGTTTGTTAAAGTGTCCATGTCTTTTTTATACAACATACGGGTGGGTAGGAGGGCCCAAGGACAATTCCAGCTTGCACCTCTTTTTTTGGCATTATGTACTTTTTGGGACCTAGTTTTTCAAACTGCCATCCTGTCTGCTACTGCAGTGTCACTCCTAGATGGGCCACATGTTTGTGCCACCCACTTGTGTCGCTTAGCATTGTCATCCAGCTACCACGGTGCAACCTTTTGGCCTAAAAATAATATTGTGAGGTGTGAGGTGTTCAGAATAGACTGAGGTTAATAATAGCGTAGGAACAAACAAACCCACAAATTCTGTAATTTTAGCTGTTTTTATGCATTTTTCCAAAAAAATACAGATCCAAAACACAAAACCCAGAACCCAAAACATTGAAGGGTGGTTTTGGCAAAACCAGTCCAGATCCAAAACACAAAGAAAGATCCAGATCCAAAACCAAAACACAAAACACGAAAAGTGGCCGGTGCACACCCCTAGTTTAGACTAAGGGGTGTATTCAAATAGACCTGTTAATTTAATGGGTGTAAAAGGCTTTAACACCCAGGGCTATTCAATTAAAGGCCCTTTTTTACCCAAGACCCTTTTAACGCCTGCTAAATTAATGTATTAACTGGCGTTAGCACATGTTAATGGGTGCTAACACATAGAATCCATTAAAAGTTCACAGACCTATGCATAAACAGGGTCTTTTCATCCATCAACAGCCTGTTTATCAGTGATTTCTTTCTCTGATCAGACACGAAAAAAAATCCCCATTAAGTGCAGCCTGTGGGTTGTCTTTTGGGCTAATTTAATAGCGAGGGATCAATTAACACCTGGTAAATTACATGGCTAATTTAATTATTTCCTAAACTTATATCAGGCTGACCACTAGGTGGAGCTTACAGAAATTAAGTACATACAACAAACATAAAATGATGCTGAAGACATAACAACAACAACAACCATATTTACAGTACATGATCAGACATAAATGCAATTTCATAAAACCACTTGAGAACAAATCTAATTCTTGATACACAATACATGAAAAATATCTAGGTAGAAATAACACCACTCAAAAAAACCATCAAGGGAATACAATCTAAAGCTAGGTACACACTGAGACAACTTCCAATCATTGTCCAGTGACATCCTAGACATCACATGATTGCCAGGACACACTACAGAGTTTAATGAATGACTGAACTATCACTCGTTCCATCCTTCATTAACACACAGTAGGTGACGTCCGATATCATCAGGTTTAATGTGCAAACCTGATGATGTCACTTGCGACCACGGGCACACACACATTTACATACACACTGGGCAATGTAGGTAATTTGTCATCACACAACAGCAAATTGGCCCAACATCAGTACCAAGCTTAAGTTAAAGAGAACAAATGCAGCCCTTCAAATTTTGGTCACACTAAGCATAACTTTACATATGTTCAGTCAACCCTGATTTCCCATTAGGGATCATTAGTTAAACATTACAAAAATGGACTTGTGCTTTCTTCAGTGTTATTTACTATGTCACAATAATGCATGAGTGGTGTGGACAATTGTAAAAACTTCTGTGAAATTTATGATCATTGACTAAGAATCATTTGCATAATTTCAATAGTGAAGTGCTAATGCTGTTCTGTAAACATTAATGTAGAAGTGACACCAAAGAGTGCCCAATTTCTGTGACCTAAGGAGAACTAGTGGGTTTCCCAACTTAACCCAAAGGGAATAGAATTGAAAATAGGAGAGTATCTCCTGTCACTGAAAAGGGTACTTTATAGATTATAACTTCATTGTGATACTTATGCTATGCATAACTAGTCCTTTAATCTCCATGTCAAGACTTGATTTGAACTTGGACCCGGGATGGAGTGAGGTGATGACCGTAGAACGTTTCTTTGGTATTGAAAAGAAGCCGGCCTTAGAGGAGTGTTATTCATGAATAAGGAATGAAATGGAGGAAGCTCTGGCTGTAGAAGGCAGTAGAAAATGTGGAGTACATCAGACTCAGTGACTGTTACACCAGAGGGAACACTAGAACACCGGGGATGGCAGGAACTCCAGCAGGGTAGGCAAGCAGGGTAACACTCTCTGCAATCATGAATTCGAGGTATGAGCTGGAACTGAAACAAAGCTGAGCGGTGGACAGACTACAGTGGAACTGCAGAATACAGCACTGAGACAAAGGGAGCACAGAAAACTAGCTTGCAGCTTGCACTGTGTACAACATTGCGCTGGCAACTAAATGACTTCCAGACAGCCCTAAAGTACCATATGATGGTGCAGGATTGGTTGCTAGGACTCCCTGGGAGATGCTGTGACCAGATTGGCTCAACTGGTCACATGCCTGAATCCAAGATTGCGGCGCCCAGTAGTCTGCAGCGCAGGAGCGCTGCCAGTCTCATTCATCAGCCAGCAGTCTATACGCCTTCCTTCAAGAACTCACTTGTACCTGACCTACCTCCAGTAGCCAGCACCCCCGCCGAATGGATCCTGCAAGAGCGCCCAGACAGGGAAGGTCCATGATCTCTGGTGTAGCACAGCCCTGGTCGTGACACGCTATAAATGAGAGCCTAGCAATAAAGGACTGTTAAAGGTCAGTGTCAGCACATTAGACATAAGTGGTCAAATAGCCTCTTACCCAAACATGAAATATGGGCTGCGATTGGCAAATAAGAAATGACCCAACAAAAATCTTGATAATCAATAATCAAATTATGTATTAGTTAGATTAACAGCATCACAATATAATTTACTATTGTCATGGATAAACAAAATTTTAAAATAACAAAAATACTTTCACTATTGTAGACAAAATGGTCAGAAGAATAATTAAAAATGCAAATAATTTAAAAATAAATTTTATAAAATATCACAAGTTAAATATCAGTTAAGTTATAAGTTAAAAATAAGGCATAAAAGAAAAATTTAATTCTCACTTAATATTGCAAAGCATTTCAAAGCACCCTGCTGCTTCCTTAGGCAGTGACCTGAGCCATTAATATATATATATATATATATATACACACATACACACACACACAGTATATATGTAGCACTTCCTCTTCACAAGTCAATCTCCTTGTGGTCTTACCTCCTGACTAGCGATGGATGTCACTGACTCTTAGCTGGTTCGTTTTTCCTTCTTTCTCATACAGAGAGGCAAGGTTCAGCGGTTCGCTGTTCCCTTTCACATAAAAAATTAGAACGTACTTTTAAATAGTCTAAGTTTTATTAGCCCATGCAATGTTAGCATGCAAATCAAGCAGAATTAAATAAGTTGCTATTTTACTTTGGAACATAAGTTAAGCAGATATAAATAATTCAAAGATTCAATTTCACATTTTGCAATAAACATAGTTCAGCAATACAGTTTCTATTATGTATAAATCTAAGGTTTAAACCTGTTAAATTAAGCTAGCACTAATGCAAATATTTTTATTATTAATTATTATTATTATTATTAATATTATAACATATCATTTATAGGGCACCACAAGTGTTCTGCAGTGCCGTATTGAGAGCAAAACAATAAGAGAATACAGGGTAAAACAGCACAGTACAAATAGCACTACATATCTCGACACAGCCACTTACGCAATGATTACAATTGAAAAGTTCAGCATTACCTGACACCTGTAGCTGTCAGCATGGGCATTAATGACAGGTCTAATTCTTCTGAAAAAATAAAAACAGATGATTGGGGTCCAGGGACAGAGATCCCAAGGATGAGGTGTAGCAGGTGTGCAAGAGAAGTAGGTTATAGGATAAAGGAATGCTTTGCTCATGGAGCTTACAGTCTAATGGGAAGGGGAAGACAAACAGAAGACCTAAGGAGTGAGCCAGTGTAAGGGGAGTTAAGAGGTATACTATGTGGTGACACACACACACACACACTGCAATTGCAATCTGTATACAGTTTCTTAAACTGATATACTGTATGACCCATATATCTAACTTAAAAAAAACAGTTTTTCTGCAATTTGATCCAGGTCACAAACTGTATGCCCCCTTTTTATAGATGGACTCTCTCCACTTTAATGGCTTAGGACCAATTCAGTTAATATGGTGAATTGAAGTTTGCTCTCTGGTTTTGAAGAGTATAGGGAGTATTGAGACAATATATACTCATTTTTGTAATTTCCTGGTAATAATATCCCTGATAAATCTGTAACTTGGCTTGGTCATCAACTGTCTAGGTTACTTGTTCATGGACTGAGATAACTATTGATCTATGCTCAGGAAGAAATTATGTTGCCTAACTTAACTCAGAATTGCTAAGTCTTTATTGGAATCCTTGCAATGAGTAGATCGAGCTGCTCCATATGAAAAGACTTATTTGTTTTGTGCATCCTTATTTATACTTTAGCTCCTATTATTTCTCCTGCATATGAGTAATTGTTATTTTAAGGGAGAGTATGACTTGGTTGCAATGCTCTTTGTGAGAGTCTGAGTGGTGGCCCTTTTTGTCTCATTGACAAGTGTTGTGCACAAAAGAGTCAATCATGAAAGTTTGGTACCTTTCTAGAGGTTCCAAATCCTGTTTTAGAAGTTTCTCAAGGCATTCTGGGTCCTGGTTGAGTTGGAATTGATATGCAAGTGAGCAGCATCAGGGGTACTAAGACGGTGTCTCTTGAGCAGTCAGTAGTAGGGAGTGGAGTCTCATAATTGAGCTGCTATGGGTTCCTAGTTGTGGCTTAACTGGATCCTCTAATTGACAAACTAGTAATGATTAAGTTGTAGCAGGGTTGAGGGAATAGTAATTTTATTAAGTGGAGAACTAATTAGGAAAACAAGAAGGGCTTCACTGCTTTTACTTGTCAAGATTCACTACAAAGTTCTGCCTGCCTTTATTACCATAATTAACCAGTAACAACAGGCTATACAGTGCCTACAGGCCAGACCCGTGGAGTAGTCACTTAGCCAACAAGGGCTTTGGAGCCAGGCTGACTGACAAGGCGGGCAGTGGGTGGAGCTAAAAGGGCCAGTTTGTCTGCAGTGACAGACAGCAGAGTAGAACCTGGGGGCCAGTCTATCCATGTGCTTGGTGGCAGCAGCAGGGTCTGAGGGGCTGCACCGCTTATAATGACAGGCTGTCAGGTGCAATTGGGGATAAAGGACCATTTTACTCAAACTGACAGGCAGGCAGAAGAACAGCAACACATACACAGGTACAGCTGTCAGCAGCACCTCAGCACCATGGCCAGTTTTCTCAGCAGTTACTTCAGAACTCAATGGTGTTTCACATCTTACAGACAACAACTTCCAGAGTAATGCTTCTCAAATGGTTACCTCAACTCTCCCCTCATAATCAGTGAGAGCTGCTATATATAGCCTTGGCTAGTTGCCAGGATGTTTCCCGCCCATAACACAAGCAAGTTCAAACTCTTTCGCAGCCTAACTGTCAAAGGCTCCTTCATTTGCAGTGTGCCAGAGGAGAGGGGGGAACCATTGCAGAGTATCTCACAGCGCCATGTCCAAAATGCAGCCCATACACAACAGTTTATTCAAAACAGAGGCAGTACATATATGTATCAAAGCCAGGTGAGATTATATATATATATATATATATATATATATTTATTTAGTAAATGGAGCAAGTCCTGATATGTTTACAGTAAGATTTAATACACAGTGGAGCAACCATATGGATCTGATGAATCTACATAATACAGTCAGATAAAATGTCAAAAAGAAAAAAAACACTCCCTGGACTATGGGTGGCTGTTTATCCTCAACTGGTATGTTTTATAGTTCAATCATTCAGAGTGGTATGATTAAGAAATGAGGAATAGCACATTCTACTGGATGCATTCACTCAATGTATATATATATATATATATATATATATATATAAAACTGCATACCAAAAGAGACTGGGTAATCCAACTTATTTGTACGGCTTGAGGACTTTTTTCAGAGGGATGAGAGGATGTCTCTCAACGATGTAATAGATTCCATGAACAAATCCAAAATGAACCACAATATCATAATAGGTCAAATAATATTGAATAGGGCGTGAGGTAAAAAACTGGCATCCAAAAACTTGCTTTATAGTGCATATGTGCCAGAATTAAGGATCAATAAATTTTAACAGCATACCAGGCATATGACAATTACAGTATGTCACTTTTCTCTCCTTAACAAGAAACAGGATGCCACCCATTGCTCTTTCAGTCAGTGTTGGATATTTCAGTACTCGCAAAAGAAAATATGAATAATTTCCACATCGTGTGATAACGTTTAACACACAATTCTATTACAAAATAACTACAAGGAATTATCCATATGACCATTCTGACCTTCAACTTGCATTTTTTTCACTGCTTTCTCCTGTGACTTATTATAAATAACATTCAACTGAATATTGAATGGCAAATACTTTGCTTATCATTTAGATAAGTACCATTTTTTCCATCTACTGTAAGTAAAAATACAGAATAGCAAATTAAATAGAATTTTTAGTTTTAGATACATTTTCTCTGTCTAAAACTAGACAAACATCCCGTTTCATAACAGTAAAATGCAAACCAATACCAGTGTAAACTAATGTCTAGTTTTAGAGTTGCATAAACAACAATAATAATAAAATGACTGGAGATAGCCAAAAAGCCATTAAAAAAAGTCTATGAAAACATTAAGACATTAAATGCACACATGGCCACAGGCACAAATAGATGTTCATGCTGCATGGTTTGCTAAATAGGTCAGCTTGGAAACTGTCCCAGGGTGATGTATCTATCCAATACACATGCCAGTAATAAAGTTATTTTCCCTTTCCCTGTTAGATAAGTCATAGAGTCTCTGTAACTCATTTTGTTGCAATACAAAGATCTGTTGACCCTTCACTCAACCATAACTAACAAGTATGAAAGCCAAAAATACAATAGTGGTAAAATAGATTTGTATTATATTCAGAGAGAGCAGGTAATAGAAATGTGTGAATAGTGACACAGCAAATGTTTGCAGTACAAAGACATTATATAAAAGAACCCTTTTCATGATCTAGTACAGTATGTTTATCACTAAAGCTTAGAAATGGAAATACAATTATTCAAATTGTACTTATGTTGGTAAAATTTTTATTTATTTCTACAAAATTTGCATTCATGATGCAACCAAAATCATTCATATTTTACTTTATATTAAACCTATACCCAAAGTTCTACTGTAACTGAGCAGCAGTCAGTCATTGCTAATACTACTACTACTACTACTACTACTACTACTACTACTACTACAACAACTGCTAATAGTAGTATTACTAATAATAATTATTATTATTTATACAGTAATTATATAATCTTACATTTGAATTGTACATTGCATTAAAGCACTTACAAGGAATGAGTACCTAGAGTTCTAAAGTGGAAAAAGAGCGGAGTAAGGTGTCACACAGATTGCAATGATGATTGTGCCTTGTACAGTAATTGGAGCAATTTGGCAAGAAGAATGTGCTAACAGATAAGGTGATTGAAGCAAGAAGATTTCAGGAAGCAATTATACTCTTGGATGCTCTGTGTCTAGTGGAATCGGGAAAGGGGTTTAAAAAATGTGGGAAAGTATCATGGTTGGGAGTTGACCATGAGCTAATAAAATAAAAATATAACTATATATATTATATGGGTTTTTTTACCAGTGCCCAAGCTATGAATTGTGAATTTATTGTGCATACAGGAAGCTATTCCCCTGTCCATTTACCCTGCTTCATCTAAGCAGGATGTAATATTTGAAGGAATTAGTCTTGTCACAAAGAAGTGTATACAAGCTGTTTGTATAGTTAGCTAGACAGTGTTGTCTCTCCACAGGTTGGGGGCTGATGCTTAGCATGCAACTCAATAAGGGTAAGCATAGAGATGCGAGGGTATGGTCCTCAGAGAACCGGATCCACCTGAACAGTGCAGATACAGCGGGATACGAGTCAGGGCTCAGGACTTCCCATCTGACACGGATCCTAAAACAAGGCAATACGTCATCTTCCCGGAGTCGGATCTCACTCGTTTTGGTTCACATATAAAAGTACCTCGCCATGTTAGGGCTCCATTTTGCACTGCAGATCCCACAGGGAAAGTAGTGTAGACAGTGCTCTTAGTGAAGGGAAGGCAGGTCCAGTTAGTTTAGCCAACAGCAGCAAAAAAAAAAAAAATATAGCAGTGCACAAAGTCACACAGTGTCCCTTCAAGTCTGTATAGGCAGGGGCACTGTATCTGTGTGGCTGTGGAGGAGGGAGAATTGTGTGTGTGTTCAACTTTAAGCCAAGGCTCAAGCAGGGGCAGTGGGCACTTTGTGTATCACTGTCTTTTACAAAAAAAGCCTGTGCTTTGTGGTGGTCACCGGTGCTCAGTGTCACTAAAATATTTTTTTTGTGAAAAAACAAAAACTATTATTTTTTTTGTGTACACTGTGACTCTACAGTGTGACGTGTCATTTGAAAAAAACACTTTATAAAATGTTTCTATTTTTCTTATAACTTGTGTGTGCTGCATGTACCCTGCTGCTTTCATCCTAAATATAAGTGCATTGACTTTGCATTGTGAGGTGTCATTTGTAAAACCACTTTATAAAAATGTTTCTTTTTGTTCTATGACGTTTGTGTGCTGTACATACCTCACTGCATTTCATCATAAATATAAGGACTGTAACTTTGCAGTGTGAGGTGACAACTTGTGCGAATGTACATACCCCACTGTGTGTTGCAGTTGGTGGCCAGTTTTTTTTATTTGTCTTTTATCAAAATAAAAATATTTTTGTGTGTTCTAAAAAAAGTAGGCCGTGATACTGAAGTATTTAAGAACACTAATGGTCAGTAGGTCAAGTGCCGCTGCCTTAATATCTGCACAATGTGTTGCAGTTAGTAGCCAGTGTTTTTTTTTATTTGTCTTTTATCAAAATCATTTTCTTTCGTATGCCTTATCCCTCATACTCTGACTCTCTGGTGCACCTCATAAATGTACTACAGGGGTGTGTTACCCAATTGTTAGGGGGTAGTATGACAACCAGGTCAGCCTCCTAATATTTGTTTCTAGGCTGATTTGGAGTTAGCTGCTCTGCAGTGCAACTGTTAATTTTCTTGGCTTCTCTTTCAAACCTTGTGAAGAATCCTTGGCTGTTGACAATGTAATATTTTTTGGCACTAAATGTAAAAATGTACTACCGGGGTGTGTTACCTAATTAAGAGTGGAGGGGGTAGTATGGCCAGCACGCAGCATCCTAATATTTGTTAGTAGACTGATTTGGAGTTAGCTGCTCTGCAGTGCAACTATTCATTTTCTTGGCTTCTCTTTCAACCCTTGTGAGAAACCCTTGGCTATTGACAATGTAATATTTTCTAGCCTAAAATATAATTTTCTTAATCAATTATAATGAATTATTCAATGCATCAATCAATTAATTAATGCACCACTTTCATCCACTTCTTTGGGTGTTTATTTTTAATAGAATTTTCAACTTCTCTGCTTTGTTTTGTTTTATAGCATTAATAAAATAATGATCAATCAATTACTCAATCAATCTCCTTTCCACTACATACTCCATCTCCATTTCCCTGTACTGCCCTCGGGCCTCTGATCTAGTTCTTGATTAATGAAAACATTCTATAGCATTGTATAGCTTATATTAAATTCCATCCTGTCTTCCACTGCAGTGCCACTCTGTTTCCTAGATGTGCCATGTTTGAAGTTCAACTGCCACGTCTTTGTGCTGCCCACTTCCATCATTTAGCTTAGTCAGCAGCTATCTCAGTGCAACCTGTTGGCATAAATTGGATGAAAGCAATATTGTGATCTGTAAGGTGGTCAAAATTCCCTGTAAATTACTGGAAATTAATGTTATTGAGGTAAGTAATACTGTAGGCACAAAAACAGGCCCATCTAATGTGATTTTAGTTGTTATTATACATTTTTGAAAAAAATACAGATCCAAAACCAAAACATGATAACTAATTAGAACCAAAACCAAAACTAAAAAAATGGAGGTCGGTGCACATCTCTAGTAAGCATATATAAAGTCATATTTAAGTCCCTAAAGATATAATAGCTGTTTATTGTGCTTTTGTAATCCGACTGCTGCCTTTTTTTACAGATGTTTCCTACTACATCTTAGCTGTGTACGCAGTAAATCACACCACGCATGGCGCCAGGCTTGCACCCGCGAGCAGATATGAGCACTGCATTCGCACCCGTGACTCCATAGGATTGCACAATGCAAGCGCAGTGTGCACCATAGCGTACCGTAGCATACGCTGCTGCGGGTAACTGCATGACAAGATGTGTGCACACGTTTGTAGTGCAATTGGCAAAGATGTAAGAGGACACATCTGTATGCAGGATGGTCTCTCCTAGCTGGAGCCAGTCAATAATGTGAGTGTCTGGTAATAAAATATCTATTTTAATATTGTCATATTTCATATTTGTCTGTATCTAATTCCTGACTGGTTGGAGGTAAAATCACACAGTACAGTATGTAAATTTTAAAATTCTCCACTAAAATGTGTATGCATTGAAAGTTATAAAAGCATGTGGGATGATCTGGGGGACATGTGGGGAGAGGGCTATGAGAGGCATATAAGGATGTCGGAAAGGCATTTGTCAAGGTCTGAGGGGAATGTAAGAGGCATGTGGAGTGGTTTTGGGAAAATGTGAGGTTATCTGAGTGGCATAGAGCGGTGTCTGAATGGCATGGTTAAGATCTGAAGGGCATTTAAGAGGCATGTGGATGGTATGGTAAACATGTGGGGGGTCTGAGTTGCATATAGGGGAGTATGAAGGACATGTGTCAAGTTCTGTGGGGCAGGTAAGAAGCATGTGGGGTGGATTCATGATGGTTACAGCATAAGAAAGGCACTCTGATTATTTTATTTAGACCCCATGTGGGGTCACATTGAAGAGCACAAATAATAGATATAATTAGGAGGGAAGATATAGTACCACATCAGGTCTGTACTTTGTAAAAGGGAAAAAACTTTCTTGAATGCTCAGTTGACATCACAACTTTGGGAGAGCTTCAAATAACATAATTAATTTGGGGGTTTGCAATCCCTATTATGAATACAGTTTTTGGTTTTTCATCAATGCACAGTGAGGATTTACACCCATTACATAGTACTGAATGAACTCCAGAAGGACAATTTAAATGAGAGACTGATTCAAAAATAACAGTGGTGTCCAGTTCTTATTCCTTGTCTATATTGGATCAGTCCAGATCAATTTTTGCTCTCCTGCCCCCTCCACAGACTCAAATTTGTTCTGAGGGAACCAGATGGAGTGCCCACTCCAGGCTACCTGCCAAGTCATGTGCCCACTCCGGGCTTCCTGCCAAGTTGTATGCCTGATCTAAGCTTCTTGCCAAGTTGTGTGCCCAGTCCACTGTCCTCAGTATGAGTGCTGCCCAGTCTGGTGTCCTATGGATGACTGCGGCCCAGTCTGCTGTTAGATGACTGCTGCCCAGTCTGGGGTCCCAAGGATGACTTCTGCCCAGTCTGGTGTCCCAGGCATGGGACACCAGACTGGGCAGGGATATATGCCACCAGTCTTGTGGTTCCAGTCTTGTCTGTCATCACTCCTGTGGTTGCAGTGGCTTCTGGCCAAATCCAGAGTACTGTGCAGTGTGCCAATACATCTGTCAGTCTGCATTATCTGCTTATGTCACATCCCCTTGGGTCTCCTGTTCTGGGCCTTGAGAGTTGGTACAGCATCCATCACCCCTCTGAGTCATTTATACTCCTTAGCTGTTTCCAAAAAGATGTATGTAATTCAAACATATTCAAGATATAATATAGATAGTTCAATATTGCCTACAAATGTTTTCTCCCAGAAAGAAGTCTGGATACATCCAAACTGGTCTAAATATTCCAAAATAAAAGACAAAAAATAATGAGAGGAGATGATTCCTGAGGCATTTGAAATATGCCTTCCAAAGGGCGTCATGATAT
Source organism: Taudactylus pleione (assembly GCA_031769625.1). Taxonomy (NCBI): domain Eukaryota; kingdom Metazoa; phylum Chordata; class Amphibia; order Anura; family Myobatrachidae; genus Taudactylus; species Taudactylus pleione. Next base: position 2,643,183 of record JAUIMM010000601.1, read on the forward strand.
TAGGCACTGTTTGTATTTCTGGGTTGGTGCAGTTCTGTGGTTTACCACCAGGGGCTGCTGTCTAGACTCAACTTTCTGCAGAGATGGAGATTTGTCTGTAAAGAGTAACTCTGTCTGACTAGCCGCACATGTGCATCAGGTATTTAACTCCTCTCCCTGACATAGTGAGTTGCTGGTCATTGATGTTTCTGCCTGTGTTGGACATTCTATGTTTTGACTCCTTGTGGCTGAATCTCCATGTCAGATATTTCATGTCTGTTTATAGGTCTATCCTGAACCCAGCTCAGCATTATTCCACAGCATACATGCACACTACAACCAGTGCTAACCTTAATTATTTCTCATCATTATTCCACTGCATTCAGCAACCAGGGCTATTCTGAACTCTTGCTCAGCTTTGCTTCACAGTATCCTGCATAACTACAATTTTCATGGGTATTTACCAAGTGTCTGCTGCTGCTATCTAAAGCCTCCAGTAGACTTGCAGTTTCCTAGAGATTGTGAACCCCCAAGTATGTATCCTGGGTATTTTCCAGTATGACATGTTCAGGCCTGCCAAGAGCAGTGGCAGGCCAGGGTTATAGTGGGCATGGCCTAATCACGGGAGGTGTGGCCATGCCCCCTTCCCAGATAAAAAACCCACCAGGCCCCTAAGGAAGCCCAGGCCCGGGTAATCTGTACCCGCTCCCCCCCCTCTCAGCGGCCCTGGACATGCTTATGTATGCTGTTGCTCTTTGCCTGAGCTCAGTAACCCATATGTCTGCAGCCTGTCCATGACGTATTCTGTAAACTAGTATTTTTGTTTATTTGCCTGTCCACTGCTGAGTCAAGGTTGCACAGATGTCTGAATGTCTCTGCCTGCATGCCATTGGCTATGTTTTGTATTTATTTGTGTACTCCTCAGACTTACCAGAACATACCCTGTCTTCATGTGTGCTTTATATAATCAAACTTTTGTGCACCTACAACTGTTTCTGGAATTTGTAATTGAATGTTTGCACATGCTAAATCATAACATGGGGAACATTTTAGCTTGTTTAATGCTATTTCACACAAGGAGGCTCACTGCCTGAAACATTTTTGTGACATCAAAAGAAGGGTTTAGGAAAAAATGGCATAAAAAGAAAGGCCGCACTGGCCACAGTTGGAGGTCCCTCACTTCCTGTTAATTATCTGTTAAAACAAATTATTCCACCAGACCTCATGGAGAACATAAAAATTCACAATACATCCATCCATGCTGCAGACAGATAATGACCTGCCAGAGCCCAGCTTGTGTCTGACCACTTACCATGTGCTACTGAGCATGCACAGCATCTCTGTGAATCTTTCTCCTTTGCATTCCTCATGGACAGATACAACCCTTCCATTTGTATACTGTGTGCAGAACATGTAAGCTGCTGCAAGTATACTACAGCACCACCATTACAGTGATAACATCCGCCAGTGCTTATACCTCCCAGACACCCAGCGCACTACAAAGTCCAACAATACCCATAAGCTCCAGGCTGCTTCTACACTGCTGTTATATCTCTTATGCCCCTATGTCTTGTGCTACTTGCTGTTCAACCTGGTTCAAGAAGTCTAAGAACTGGTTAAGCTGTATCATATGTGGACTAGATAACTGCCAGCACCAAACAACTGTGCAAAAAGATCTAACATCACATACGCTCTGGCCAAGTTATCACGTTCTGATTATTTTGCACATCTAGCTCGGGACCCCTGGGAATGGCCGACATGCTTGTGAAATGAGATGGTTTGATCAAGCCCTGGCTCATGAGCAATCAGGATTCTAGACACTATTCCAAGTTTAGGACCCACAGACTTGTGATGTGCAAGGATATTGAACTGGAAAATGGGTGATTACCCAGGGAACTGACCTATGCCTTGTCTAGTCACCACAGAGGCCTACTAGACCAGGAACATGCTCCAACCTATTAAAGATAAAATAATTGTGAAGTCTGCTCAGCTTCTTGGAGTTCTAAAGTCCAAAAGATTTATTTGCATAAAGAAATACAAAGAGTACCGCCCCTTACACTGCGCATGCGCGGTTGGAACAACACAAGGCTTCAATTCTGAATGCACTGACTTGCAGGGTCAGTGTGGTACAATTTATACACAGCAAACAATACAGGAGTAACCTTAGTAACACTAATTAGAGTTCAGATAAACTGGTCACTACACAATAGATTACAGTTCAAACAATGCAACTGGTCAAGCTTTCAAACTGTCTAACTGAGTCATGGTAACCTCTTGCTTGTCATCATTGTTGTATCCATGTGTGCTTATGTCTTCAGGCACTCACCACTCAGAGGGGGAAAGTCCAGGCAACAGTTTACAGTTAAAAACAGGGTCTTATGGAAAGCATATGCATTTACCAAACAAGCTGTAACTACAAGCAATGTTGAATAAAATAAGTGATCACAAATCTGTGATCACTTTCCAAATCAAAACAATTTTCATACATAGAATTGCAGTGCTATATTTACACACTGTTATTTTGGAAATTGTGCAATGTTTGTAAACACTATAAACACTAATTATATAACAATACATGATGTTGAAAAGCAATATTTAAGTATATAAAATATGATTTAAACTAACAAAGTTGTTTATTGTTGAACTTCATTCAATTTTAGCATTTGACTTTGACAAACCATAAGGGTCACCCTGGAACCCAAGTAGCATAGTACTGGTAGATAGGATCGCAAAACTCAGACCAGGAATTGGAGTCTTATGTATCCAGGATATAACTTGAGAAAGCTGTAAACCTGGCACAGCTCTGATGCAAGACCTGGAACTAGAACAAATGCAGAACTCAGAAACTGAATGTTAGCAAAAGTTTTAAAGTCTCCGAACACCAAAGTGCACACACTGCCTACCTCACACTGAACCACAGCCCTGGAACCAGCATTCTTTTCTAAACCAACCCAAGACAACAGCACGCAGTGCAGGGAACCCAACACCACTAGCAGGGAGTTTACTATATACCTGGATAACTACTATGCACTGAGTAGAACAGAGCAACAAGCAATGTCCTAGTGGTATGAAGGTATAGACCAAGGATGTATACAGTTCACAGGTAGATAGCAGAGTATGCTTGCCAGACCTGGCAGATAATGGAGCACTGTGGTGGATGTTTCCAAGATGGTGAGTAGCATGGATGCTGTAATGCTGGCAGAACCACAGACACAGCAGCAGGTGAGTAATGGATCTGTGCACAGCGAAGAAGCTGCAGTGCTGACTGAATAGGAATACAGTGGCAAATGGAACTTGGCAGATCAGTGTGAATGCTGTAGTGCTGGTCTGTACAAGCATGAATGCTGTGAAGCCGACAGGTGAGCGATATAGAGCGAAGGATGGTAACTTGCTGGAATCAATGAAGCAATGAGGAAGTCACAGAGAAAACAACACAGGATACAGAGAAACTCCTGGAGCCTTGAACTATCTGGGTATGAACTTTTGTTTAGGCCATGGGCTACACACAGGAAATAGCTTAAGTAGGTGAGTGAACAGGTGCAGCAAATAATAACCGGGAGAGGTCTCTGTGATGTTATGAAACAGCCATGAATGAAAGTCTGCACCTGTCAGCACGGCTAAGGCCCGTATTCGTGACAGTACCCCCCCCCCCCCTCGCTAGTGGCCACTGGACACTTAAGATGGGGCTTAGGATAGTGCAAAATAAAAACATTCTTGAAATGTCTAAAGCATGAAAATCAGAAGCTATAATTCATCCGTGGAAGGACATCATCCTACAATTCTGATGAAGAGAAACTGAATCCTTCAATGTTTTCCTCTTCAGAAAGAGACTCCCAACTTTCATTTATAGAGGAAACATCTATCATATAATGTAGTATGGTGAATATCAACAGTAAAAAGTTCCTTTTTTCTAATGGAACAATACTAGATTTTATTTGATATTCACTTTGTGAGTCTTTTACTGTCAGTATTGAAAGCTCTTTGTGAGTGAAAATATCATTGGGAGATACAAAACCTTCAAAGAATGGTTTATTGTCTGACTCTGAATCATAATCAGACTCAGAATTCAATCTAATGTCAAAATCAGACCCTTTCATTGAGGAGCAGCATCAGAAATGGATATAGTGTCCAAAAGACCAGGATATCCCACCGGACCCGCAGAGGAACACATGGAAGTATAGCCAATTCTTGATTCCAGAGGTTGTGACCTTGACATTCATTTTGGAATAGCCTTCCCTTGATTAGCTTGAAAGTCACGGATATGGTGGTCCAGTAAATCTTGATCTGAAAGTTCAGAGGATTTGGCATCTGATGAACACTTGTGAGGCAAATCAAGAGATTTGGATAGTTGTGATTGGTCAAATTTCAAAGCAATCTTTACTGATGTACTTCTTAGAGTTGGAACCAGGTTTGAAGCAGCTGGAAGCAAAGAAACTTGATCTGTATTGAAACCAGAGATGGCAAAGGCTGAAAAAGCATCACACAAATGGAAAATTGAATTAATAATATAACCATAATCTGACTGATGGAAGTTCACTATAGGGTACTTGGAGACCTTTCCTGGGGCAGAACACTTGAAGCCTCCACCCAGAACTAAAAATAAATTAGAAGCCACCTCCTGGAGCAGGAACTTAAATCCCCATACTGAAGCAGGACACTTGAAGTCCCATCCTGGGGCAACAAGTTGGAGACTGACAACCCCTCCTGGAGTTTGAACACTGGAGACCCAACCTCGGGTTTGGACACTAAAGATCCCTCCTGGGGTTGGCAACTCAGAAGGCTTCAACTGAACAGATTCTGGACCGAACTTTTGTCATACAGTTTCCAAAGAGTCTGAAATTTTGTGAAGAACAGGATCTTCAGCCTCAATAAGGGTATTAAAACATTCTAAAGCTTTTCCTCTGATATGCTGACAGAAATACTTCATTATATTAGTTGGAGTAATAGAGACAGAAGATAAATTCTCAACATATGGGATGTATTGATGTGCCAAGGAACAAATTTGGGCATAGTCACCATCAAAATATACAGGTTGTTATTATTATTATTATTACCAGTTATTTATATAGCGCACACATATTCTGCAGGGCTTTACAGAGAATATTCGGCCATTCACATCCATCTCTGTCCCAGTGGAGCTTACAATCTATGGGCCTGATTCAGAGCCGCTCGTAAGCGGCAGCTCGTTCGCTCCGAGCGATGTTCGCACAACTGCGCATGCATATAGGTCATAATGCGCATGCACCAACCAGTCATTGCGGTCGGAAATCGAGCGCTCGCAAAATAGCGAGTGCCTGCTAATTTGAGTGACAGGATGAGGCGCTTGTGGGTGGTAACAGGGGAAGGTATATAATAAATAGGTTGTGACGACTATACGTGCGCACGGTGTTATAGTAAAAATATATGGAAAATACATGAAAAACATCAGAGATGTGTACACATCGTGTGATATAGTACAAATAAATTTTATTCACAATAATAAGGGAAAGAAAAAAAAGTGTATTTATAAAAAATATAAAATAAAGTAATAAATACACAATATAAATTAAAAAATAATTGAAAAAATAAATATGTAACCTTCAAAGATATTGATATACAGGGCACGTTGAAATGTACCCTTCAATACTAGTTGGCTAAAATATTAAAATGTGGTATATATATGGAATCGTTCAATGATATGTAATATCAAATTACCAGAAGTCCCATTTCTGAGGGCTCGTAGATATAAAGATGGAGGTTTTCCGGATAACCTCTTATCCACTCCTCGTCAGGGAACTCCTTATGATGTGAGTCTCACAAATCCAGTGGTCCTGTCACCAATTGCCAATGCGTTTCGAGAGACAATCTCTCTTCCTCAAGGCTGTGTGACAAGGATACCCCCAGTCTGCTTTATATACCCTGCAGTCAGACCTCTTCCGGGTCAGAGGGTGAATCTTCTCATTTATTTATAACTATTTTTAAAAAACACCCTAAGGGAGGATATTCTAAGATCCTATGGTTTTACAACATTATAAAGTCATACTTATAAAAACTCCCTCTATACGGGGATAATTTAGAAACCTCGCGTGTGTGGACCGGAAGTGCGTCACTCCGTCACTTCCGGTTCACGATTTGTCTTTATGGATTGTTTGCCGCAATTTTAATCCTTATATAGTCGTTCGATTCCCGCATGGCTGCGCTGTATCGCTGCATACTGCGATATATCTAAATAAATGTCATCAAGGACCTCCGTTTTCCCTGGAGGATACTTCCGTTTTTTTCGGCCATTTTCTTGGAGTCTCTAGGCCCGTGTTTTTGCAGACCAACATATTCTGTTGAAAGGGTGCTTCAAGATTTTGCGGCCATTTTGTTGAGGTCTTTAGAATACATCTAGATTCAGACTGAATGGTTTATTTTATTCGTAATTCCTCCTAATAGTTGAAAGTTTTGGATCTTTGTCACCTTGTAAGAACCAATAGTGAAAATTAATAATATGATAATCATGGAACAATTGATTTTAAATAGTATTATAATCATAGAACAATAGATTTTAAATAGATAAAAACTATAAAGTGACTCGTGCTGAAAGTGACTGGTGTACAGACCCCAAGTGATTGATGTGAAGATCTGAACAGAGATAAAATTTCTATGCATAATGAAACGGATACAATATGTAGAATAAATAAAAGTTTTTTAAAAAATATTATAGATGTATTCAATAAAATTTTATAAAAACCACTTTAATTCAAAATCTGAATTAAGTCCCCTGGGTATAAGGGTTTTTAATTTAAAAATCCAATTCATTTCACTTTTCGCCAGACGTTTCTCCTCATTTCTGTCTTTCCATGAATTCTTGATATTGTCAATGGCCATGAATAATTTTATTTCTTTCGCAGAGCAATTGTGTACTTCTTTAAAATGATTTGATAGAGAATGTGTCAATACACCTTTTTTTATATTTCGAAGATGTTCACTTAACCTTGTTTTGAGTGCTCTGCTAGCTCTCCCTATATATATAAGTCCACAGCTGCATTCAATAAGATACACAACGTTAGTTGTGTTACATGTCATTAAATGATTAAGTTTATAAGTTTTCTCGTTTCTTATGAAATCAACATACTTTGTCTGATCCGTTTTTATTTCTCTGCAGGCAATACAGTTTCCACACCTAAAAAATCCTTTACTTCTAATTGGATGTGGATTCACTGTATTAAGTGCACTGCGTGCTAATTTGTTTTTCAAATTTGGGGCACGTCTGTAAATAAAACTTGGTTTAATGGGTAAAGTCTTCTTCAAAATAGGGTCCTTCAGTAGTAAATGCCAATGTTTTTTAATAATGCCTTCTAACTTCTTGTGTTGACCTGTGTATTCGATAATGAAAGCATATTCATATTTATTTCCACCATTATTTTCTTCAACTTGTTTTTCTTCTAATAATGTGGCTCTATTTTTGTCCATAACTTCTTTTTTATATTTATATAATACTTCATCCTTGTAGCCTTTATCTTTGAACCTTTGTTCCATAGTATTGATTTGTTCTTCACAGGTTGTTTTCTTACTGCAATTGCGTCTCAGACGTAAATATTGGCTTTTTGGTACGCTCTTAAGCCAATTTTTATGATGTTCACTCTTAATGGATATATAGTTATTTGCGTCTGTGGGTTTGCTGTAACCTTTGGTTTCTAATTGTCCGTTTTCCACATATAATGTTAAATCCAAAAAGTTGATTTCTGTGCAGCTCACTTGAAAACTAAAACCAATATTAAAATCATTCTCATTTAAAATAGTTAAAAATGAATCTAATTTCTCTTGTGTATCTTCCCAAATAAAAAAGACATCATCTATATATCGATACCATATACTAAGATTTTCTTCCAAAATTCTTTTCATTTTAGTTTCTTCCCAGTATGCCATGAACAGATTGGCGTAACTGGGAGCAAATTTTGTACCCATAGCAGTACCTTTAACCTGCATATAGTACTCTCCATTAAAATAGAAATAATTTTTTTTAAGGATAAAATCGATGCTTTTTAATAAAAAATCTTTCTTATCTTCATTTAAATCTGTTTTATTTAAAAACCACTTGACAGCTTCTATACCTTTATCGTGTGGTATGTTTGTGTATAGTGCTGTTACATCTGCAGTGACCAAGATCTTATTCTCGTTCCATCTTATATCTTTTATTTTCCTCAAAGTATCTGTGGTGTCTTTTAAATGTGATTTTGTTGTACATACCATGGGTTGCAGGTAGGCATCTATGTACTCTGACAAATTAGTAGTCAGACTACCTATCCCTGCCACTATGGGTCTGCCTGGTGGATTTTTTTGGATCCTTATGTATTTTGGGAAGAGTATATATGATCGGGATTGTGGGGTCTTCCACTTTTAAGAAATCATATTCTTTCTTAGTGATGATTTCTTTCTTCAATGTCTCATCCAATAGTTTCCAGAGATTTTTTTTGATCTTAGATGTTGGATCACCACGAAGTTTATGATATGTATTAACTTCTTGTAATTGTTTGTCAATCTCCTTAATGTAATCTTCCTTGTTCAAAATGACAACACCGCCTCCTTTATCACAAGGTTTAATAATAATTGTTTCATCTTTCTGTAATTCTTTCAATGCTGCTCTTTCTTTTCTTGTGAGGTTCATTTTCTTCAGATGATTTTTCTCTAATTTTTCGATATCTTCAACTACACATTTCTGGAATTTCTGGAAACTATCGATCAGTGACCCTTTCAGATGTTTTGGATAAAATAGGGATTTCTTTTTAAATTCCTTATTATTTCTCCCCTCTGAAGTTTCTGTTTCTTTTTCTTTGTCATCAAAAAATTTCTTTATAGTTAGTTTTCTTGTAAACTTTTCCACATCTATAAAGGTGTTAAACTGATCAATGTGTTTACTTGGTGTGAATTTCAATCCTTTCAATAGTAGGCACTCTTCATCCTTTGTTAGTACTCTCTGACTTAAATTATATATTTTGCCAAACAGTCAAAACGGGCATTTTAAGGGTGTGCATAATTAACAAAGCAGCGTCATCGACCATGTCACTTGGTTGTTTCTTAGCCTGAACTGTTCGCATGATTGCGGTAGGAAAATCCAACCACAAGCACTGCGAGCAGTTCAGACGCCTTTTGATGTACTCGATTAATCTAATAAATAGCGGAGATGATGTAGGATGCGAGCGGCCTGGGCGCGTCTTTACAAAATAGCGAGCGCATGTTTCATTCGCTCGCTCAGACATAGAGGCGTCAACAGACCGCAAAGTGTGAGCGCTCAATTTAAATAGCCGGCCCCTTTTTCTGAATGAGCGAGTGCAAATAGCGTCTGGCTCTGAATCAGGCCCTCAGAGCCGGATGCTCTGACAGAGCACTCGCTCTGAATCAGGGCCGGCCCTCTGGTTTTTCAGAATGACCTCCTGGCTGCTCGCATAGCTGTGGGTGATGACCCACAGCTATAGAGAGCGGCCATGATGATGGTCGCGATGGTCAAGACATCGGGCTTGCGACGAGACCCTTGTGGTAGGGTCTCGTTGCCGCAAGCCCAAGAGTGCTTTTGGCTCTAATAGAGCCATGGGAACACCTCTGTCTGGACAGCCACTCAACATCGACAGCATGCCCCCTTTGGTACGAGACTCAGAGCGACAGTTTGCCCGTTGCTATCCGGGTCTTGCGCATGCGCACGACGGAGAACTGGAGGATATGGAACTAGCTTGGTACCAGAGTTCCTTGAACCAGCTGGGACCACAGGAGTCAGTACTGGTTTGGGACCAGAATTTCTTGAACTGGCTGAAACTGGAAGAGGCAGAACCAGATTGGGACCAGAGACTCTTGAACAGGCTGGGACCAGAGAAGATGGAACTGGTTCTGAACTGAAATGGCATGAATCAGCAGACGGTAATTCCACAGAAAAAAATTCCTCCAAATAACCAGGTAACTCTTGAAGAATGTTTGTTAAAAGAGTCTGTAACTGGATCAATCTCCTTTTAAAAGTCTCAAAACACTTAGGACTTGTACTTATTCGTAGTGGGAAACCGGATATTGGACATTGGGGAGGAATTAACAGGCCTGGAATTCTCCGCTGAAGAACCAGAAACAGTTTTTAGCTGTGAAGATAGCTCTTGTAGATACTGAATGATTTGTTGTTGCATGGTGTTCTGTTGTTTAACACGTTCGGTCAATTCAGACATGACATCTCCTATTGAGGCCAAAAGTAGCACACAAGAACTGGCTTAAGTAGGGAGTGGTCTCTAGCCATTGGACTAGGAGACCAGGTGAGTGAACAGGTGCACCAGTTAATCAGAGGGAGACATCCTTGTGATGTTTTGAAACAGCCATGAATGAATATCTGAACCTGTTAGTAATGCTAAGACTCAGATTCATGACACAAGTGTATTTAATCCTGGTTAGCAATATGTCCAGATAATGCATTTAAGATCCAAGGGATGGGGAGAAAAATCCCAAGCACTTGTAAAGACACTGATGTATACAAAGAGATTTTTTGGTGTAAATAGAATATCTCCACTATAGTGTTAAATAGGTAGCCAATATGGCTATGTGCTAATCTAAGTGTGGAGGTGCTCCCCAGAGAGTACATTTATTGATGTTAGAGGCGTAAATAAAATACTCTCTATGTTGGGGGCACTGTAGTGAAGATTTAAAAGAAAAAAAAATAGAAAAAAAATACAGATGTCCATTGTTCATTCATGACAAAACACAGTCCAGTACTACTGTATAGTGTAATGAAAGACATGTTCTATCAGCCAATTGCTACAAAAGCTTTGTTAGCTATTTCACGCATGTGCTGTGCAGTTTAGAGAAAGCAACATCTGGTGGACAGAAAGTTGTATTACACACTCTGACTTTTCCAGTGCGTCAGTATGTTACGTGGGTGGTGCCATACTGCAGCATGCTGCGATATACATCTCCATGGCAGGGCACAACTAGCATGGCACACTACTTGGCATATAGAGCAAAGATGTAGCAGGACACATCTGTAACTTTTCATCCATATGATGGAGATATCGGTCATCACAGATAAGTAAATACATAAACATTAAACAATAATTGAGAATGATATACCATCCACAGAAGATAATTAAACTGCAAATTAAGTAATTAATGCAATACTTACAGACTTAGGATTGAGTGTAAGGTATAGTCATCCTCATATGATGTGGGAAGATGGCTGCTGCATAGCATGTACCAGTGTAGTGAATGTCACATGAGGTTTAGAAAGTAAACTGACATCTGCTGTTAATCCACAAAATAAGGTGGAACTGATATAGGTAGAGCAGGTCCTCACTGATTAAGCTGATCAATGAGAGTGTCAACAAAAAGGTAATTGTAGTTAGCAGATAGGGGAAGGAATCAGACATTCAATGTTGCTGCCTGTTGTGTAAGAAAATGCATAGTGAACAACAGGTAAACGATCTCCTGCTGGTCTGTCCCCTAGGACGTATGATATTGGGTATAGCTGAATGCTTCTGCATAGCCTGATGTTACACAGACAGTGCTGTGCACCAGCCTGCAGTCTGCATATACCATTAGAATCCCATAAAAATAAATTGTACATGTTTTGAAACTGTAAGTCATGCATAAACCAGAGGAGAAATAAAGAAGACTGTTTATGTTAAGGCACTCTTTTGATTGAAATTTTATTGTTTTATTAAAAAAATATTTTTTATTGATATGCATTAAAAAAGAAGAGGGGAAAAACATTTACTTTCTCTATGCGGGAGTCTTTCTCCAGTAAAGGTACAAATATAGAAAAGGACACGCTCCAATGAGTTATGTAATAACTGTTAGGTGCCTACACACAGTGCGATAAAGCAGCCCATCCGATGGATTGGTATGACATCGCTGCTATATCGTACCATGTATGGGCATGATATTGGACAGTGCACGCACCCGTGGGGTCACACATCGCACTTCCAGATCTTACTGCAGATTCAGTTGATCTGGGGATGCGATGTGCGATCCCATGCAGAGCTATGCGGGGGGGAAGGGGGGGTGGGCGGCATATCAGGTGGTCGGCCACACAATTTCCTCTTGTGTGTGGGGACCGCCTGATATGTTGCCCGTCAGATCCTCCGTCACGTTGCAAGGTGCATGTCGCACTGTGTTTGGGTGCTTTACACAATTTATTGATAGATATGAGAAGATACAAACAGTTCAGTAAAGTCAATTTATGATGGCGGGATATAAAGTGGTTTGTTAAGGAAAAGGTAATTGAAGTTAGCAGATAGGGGAAGGAATGAGACATTCAATGCTGCTGCCTGTTGTTTGTTGAAATGCATAGTGTCACAATTGGTGTCTGCGAGTTACCTGTCTCAGGTGGTGATCGGGTTTCAATGGAGGCCGGCATGACTGGAATCACAGATAATGTAGATAGCTCTATTTATAAGACTTGTGTAGCAGTAAAAACTGCCTTTGATGATAAATGACAGGAACTGAAGGGACCGAACTGGGACCGGCAGGAAGGCTTGTTGAATTGAACTGATGAACTAAGAACTTGACTCTGGACTGGAACAACGTGGATAGAACTGATGAGCTTTCAACTTGACTCTGGACTGGAATGTGACAATGGCTGAAGGGAAGTCAGGTAATGCTGAGATGAGGGCTAAACAGGGTAATCTGGAAATGCTGTGACAAGGTTGGAACTCAGGAGCAGGCTGGATAGGTTAACTGGGAATAACAGGTTTCAGGAAGGAATGGGTAGGTTTGGGAATTTTAGGTTCAGGGAGGGAGTAGGTAGGTAAAAGGGGCAGGAGTTGATCCACAGCAGGAAGCAAGGCAGGGTAACATGATGTAGGTTTACAGAGTGCCAGGGACCAACCAGGAGTAGGACTAGCAGCAAAGCACAGGCCAGGTATTGCAGTAACAGGACGTCTGGATTCCAGGTATTACTGTAGCAGGTTTTCGGGATGCACCAGGGGTTGCTGTCAGCAGGCTTACTGGATTGCCAGGTTTGGATGTAACAGGTTTTCAGGAAGCACCGGGGGTTGCTGCCAGCAGATTTACTGGATTGCCAGGTACAGCTGAAACAGGTTTTCTGGATAGCGCCAGGGATTGCTGTAGCAGGTTTCAGGGATATACTAGAACACAGAAACAGCATGAACCATACACCACGGGAAGACGAGGTGTTCAGGTCCAGAATGCTATCAGGAGAGGATATATATACCATGGGTCTGGCAGCAATTGGTGGATATGGACAGGTGGTCTGGTAGTAGCATTCTGAGTGGTGGAAGGCACAACATGCAGAGGGAGTATTCATCTCTGCAGCTCTGAGAATCAGAACCACACCTGTGATTCCAATCAGGGCTAGCAGTGCTCACAGACAGAGGAGAGACCAGGTGCAATAATCAGAGCAAATCCTCCAGGCAAATTACACACACAGATCCATGGGGAAGCTGACAGGGGTAAGTCTCAAGGCAAAAAGGTGACAACTAGACAGGGTCGTGACACATAGTGAACAACTGGTGAGAAATCTCCTGCTGGTCTGTCCCCTAGGAAGTATGATAGTGGGAATACCTAAGGTTACCCTGATGTCACAAAAAAAGTGCAGTGCACCAGCCTGCAGTCTGCATATATTATTACTTACTATTCCATAAAATAAATAGTACCTGTTTTGAGACTAGAAGTCAGCAAGATGACATTAGAAGTATAAGAGAGGGTCAGTCCTATGCACTGGACCAACCCTGGTGTGTCAAAGACGTGCTCATTTCGCTGAAACTGACATTCAATTGGTCATCTTGCTGATTTCCAGTCTCAAGGAATGAAGGGGACCTCATTCACTGACCTCATCCAAATAGGATCAAAATATATGTGTGTATAGTGTTAAAGAACCAACATATAGGGCATCATGTAGTATGGCATGATCCTGCTTCCTAGAGTCTTTTGTTGGGGCACTCTTTTAATTAAAATGTTATTGTTTCATTAAAACATACATTTTTATCGATATACATTAAAAAAGAAGAGGGGAAGAACATTTACTTTCTCTACTCGGGAGTCTTTTTCCAGTAAAGGAACAAATATAGAAAAGGACACAATACAGTGAGTGAGTCATGAAATTATTGTTACACAATTTATTGATAGATGCGAGAAGATATAAAAAGTTCAATTATGTGATGTAGATCACAAATACAAAAAATATTACATCACGATCAATTTGTGATGGTGGAATATAAAGTGCTTTGTACAGAATAATATAAACATTAAATACACAAACAATGAATACACTAAAATAGGGGAGAGTTGCTCACAATATACACAGGTTAATTGGCATATCGATAGGAGTGCAGAAATTGCAAATACAGATAAAAGTAAAAAGCAAAATTTAATAAATGTATCAGCCAGCTGTAGAGTGATTTTAAATATTTTAGAGGATGCTATTCTGTTAATCACTGGGGGTTGGGTATGATATGCTTGTGCTTGAAATGCCAGTGGTTCAAATACCGACACTGGAATCCTAAATGTGCAGAATCCTGACAGGGTCCGGTAAGTACCCTAACCCTTCCCATCTTCCCCCTAACCCTAATCCTCCTTTGGTGCTGCCTAAACCCTAACCTCCTACCAATGGTGCCAAACCTAACCATTCCTTCCAGCACCCTAAACCTAACCATCCACGGGGGGTGCCTAAGCCTAATCTTCCCCTAGTGGTGCCTAACTCTAACCCCACCTCCCTATAGACTAACCCTTCCTGGGGGTTGACTAACCCCCCTAGAGAGGTTCCTAAACCTTAGCCCCCCATTCCCGGGCTAAGTATAATACTTACCCGCATTCCTACATTCGGGATGCCGGTGGTCGGGATGTCGGACGTCGGTATCCTTATCTGTTCGGCATGATGACGTCGGCATTATGCCAGGTGTCGGGATCTCGTCCGCTGGCATCTTAAATGTATCCCAATCACTGGATATAATGGCTGGGTTTAATGATTGTATTTGAAAATGTAGTTCAAAATGGTTTTTACTATACATGCTTTTGAACTACAATCATTAAACCCAGCCATTATATCCAGTGCTTAACAGGATAACATCCTATCCAAATATTGGAAATGCCTGATTGTATTTTGCTTTTTACATTTATCTGTATTTGCAATTTCTGTACTCCTATCGATACGCCAATAAACCTTTATATATTGTGAACAACCATCTCCTTTTTTTCAGTATTAATTTTTTTGTGTATTCATTGTTTATATTATTCTGTACAAACCACTTTATATTCCACCATCACAAATTGAACTTGACTTAATATTTTTTGTATTTGTGATCCACATCACATAATTGAACTGTTTGTATCTTCTCACATATTTCAATAAATTGTGTAACACTAATTACATAACTCACTGTAACATGTCCTTTTTTATATTTGTACCTTTATTGGAAAAATACTCCCGAGTAGAGAAAGTAATTTTGTAATACATATCTATCAAAACTAATGTTTTATTACAATAGATTTTCAGTCAAAAGAGTGCCCGATTATAAAGAGTCTTCTTTCTTTCTCCTTTGGTTTATACATGACTTCCAATCTCAAAACAGGTACAATTTATTTTTATGGGATACTAATGCTATATACAGACAGCAGGCTGTTGGACTACACTGTCTGCTTGACATCAGGGTAACCTTAGGTATTCCAACTATCATACTTCCTAGGGGACAGACCAGCAGGAGATGGCTCGCCTGATGTTAACTAAGCATTTTCATACAAAACAGGCAGCAGCATTGAATGTCTGATTCCTTCCCCTATCTGCTAACTACAATTACCTTTTTCTTGACACTCCTATTGATTAGCTTAATCAGTGTGGACCTGCTCTACTTCTATCAGGTCCACCTTATTTTGTGGATTAACAGCAGATGTCAGTTTACTATCTTTCTATACCTCATGTGTGGGTACAAGACCTGCTCACGTGACATTCACTACACTGGTACATGCTATGCAGCAGCCGCCTTCCCCACACCATTTGAGGATGACTATACCTTAGACTCTATCCTTAATCTGTAAGCATTGCATTAATTACTTGATTTGCAATTTAATTATCTACTGTGGATGGTATATCATTCTCAATTATTGTTTGATGTTTATGTATTTCTTATCTGTGATGACCAATACTGTACCTCCATCATACAATTTTTTCACTCATTATATTGTGTGAAGTACTATTTTTGAGGATCCTATCCATTTAACAAGCAATTACTCAATTTGCTTAGAATTCTCCACTTGTTGTAATACCATCCATGTGCTATTTGTATATACTTTGTACCTGTTGACTTTTTATTGATGATTCATAATGTTGTTGCTATAACTGGGGACAATTTCCCAACACTAATTTACTAGTTGTTTAGGGAGTTTTCGCAGCACAAACCACAATTACATATACATTTTTTTGTAATTTATTTATTTGCCGACTATCATTGTGTAAAAATGGTTGATTCACCCTTATGATTTTGCCTTATTTTTGTCTATGGTTTCATATCTTATGATAAAAACCTTTTAATGTATTTCTAATAAATGTTATGTTTTAATTAATTTTCTAATAGGAGTCAATGCCCCCAACATATACCCCTTTTACACCGAAGCTAAAACCCGGGTTATTGAAGGGTTAACCCGGGCAGCTTCCTGGTGTAAAAGGGGAGAGGGTTGGATCGCCGGGTCGAGTGACCCGGCAATCCAACCCAGGTAAATAGCAGGGTTTAACACAGGCGTAGCCCGTGAAACCTTGCTGTGAGAACAGCGCACTCCGGGTCACAATGACCCGGAGTGTGCTGCAAGCCGGCCGATTGGTCCGGCTTCAGTGTCGCTTGGAGATGACATCATCATCATGACGTGATTAACAGATCAGCATTGTGACTACTCAATAAAAGATTTTGCCCAAAATTACTGTGTCTCGCTGGCCTCATTTTGATCCTATTCCATTCCCCTTTTCACATTACTCCAAACTACACTCCATACCCAATCACACCCTCCTCACTCCCAAAACATCACCACCACCAGAAGAAACATTCTAATTAACACCACTAACAAACACACACAAGTCATCACCATCACCATTACTAGCAGGAAGAGCGCACCTAACATCTTGGTTTGTTTTACTCCATGAAAAATATAGCTATAAACCTGTTTTGCATATAATACTGGTGTGCTAGTCTTTCAGTTTTTCTGTTTTTCATATATATATATATGGTTGGGTATGACATACCGACAGCTTAAAATCCATCAGTTTAAATCCCAACCCTGCTGGTAGGTATATTTAACCCTCCCCCCTCCCCACACTCTAAAGCTAGCCTTTCCCCTGGTGGGGCCTAACCCTAACCCTGCCTTCCCCTAGCCTAAACCTAACCCTCCCAGGGATTGCCTAACCATAAGCACCTCCTTGGGTGCCTAAACATAACCCTACCCCTGTAGCTAGCAGGTCACAGATGGCTCATTTACGATTGGTATGCCGGGCGTCTGGATTTCGGCGTGGGGCTAATGATAGGCGTTGGCATTTAAATGCCCATCACTAGTCCCATGCTGGGCTTTCAGTGTCGAGATCCTGGTGGTCGGCATTTTGACCACCTGCATCCTGATTACATTCCATATTTATATATATATATATATATATATATATATATATTGTGGTGAGAAGGGTTGTCTCTCACCTGAATTGCCCACATTCTGGTGAAATCAGCTCACTCCAGGGGGGGCTGTGGTGAAACCTGTGCATTCTGCATTAGTAGTGGAGGTTTGGAATTCCAGGTTTTCACATTTGGAATAATCATTCCCACACACCTGATGCTACTTGCTCCTGATGCCAGACAAACTGGCCAGGCGATGGGCCAGGGATGGTGGTTAGCATTAGGGTGCCAGGAACTGGAGGGTCCACATAT
The DNA here is from genome assembly GCA_031769625.1 of Taudactylus pleione. Taxonomy (NCBI): domain Eukaryota; kingdom Metazoa; phylum Chordata; class Amphibia; order Anura; family Myobatrachidae; genus Taudactylus; species Taudactylus pleione. The sequence goes on from JAUIMM010000601.1 coordinate 2,661,008, forward strand.
TTTGTAACAGCTGACTGTTAAGCACAAGGAGTGCTGGAACATTTACTTTTATTTTTGTTTGCTTATTTTCTGTTATGTACCTGTGTGTATCCAGGCCTGTGCTCACGTATGCTAAGGGGAAGTGTATGCTGCCATTAAAAGCCACTGCTTTACCAAGAACCTGCCTTTCTGAAGTCCTCAGTTCTATATCCCATGCTATATATGGTGGCCTGTACGGGGACTCTGCACTTCACGTAGCGAAGGCACTGACCAGGCAAAACATTTGGTATACTTGAGTATGTTTGGTGAACCAGAATAAAACACAGTTATATTAAGTACATTGTGTAACTTGCTATGCACAATGCAAAAGCTGTTTGTGTGTGTACTGAAAAAAAGTTACTTTCCTTTTGTTTGTTTTTACTAAGGTGCTTAAGACATATCAAAATCCTGATAAGTGTGTTTACCAGCTAGTGTTTATGCTGTCTAATTAACCTCACCTGTTGACTGAGCAGAGCAAAGCACACAGTGCTGACAGAGAAAAAAAATAATTTTCTTTTCTTGTGTTCTGTTTAACCCCTGTGTTGCTGAAAGAAAAATATATATTTATATTTATTTGTGTAAACTGGTTTGTCATTGTTCTTGTCTAAAAGCCCCAAAGTTCCTACTTACCCCTCCCACTGTAAAAATGGAGGAAGTTTTTTGTACTATAGTAAATTTGCCAGCCTCCCATCAAAAAACAAAAGAGCAAATATTACAAATGTTACAATTAGTGACCCAATCAATGGGCACAACAGGTGCTGGGCATCTGAAGAAAATATCTGCCTCAGATGACCCAGAGGCATATTTTTTAATATTTGAGAGGGTTTTCCAGTGTTTAAAGTGGCCAGCAGATACTGGGCTGATAGACTTGCACCTTATCTCACTGGTGAGGCTCAGAAAGCCTATGCTGATTTGTCCTCTGCTGATGTGGAAAAATATGACCTAGTCAAAAGTGCTATTCTGGCCAGGTCAGGTCTCACTCCTTCTGGGAAAGCGCAGTGCTTCCACAAATGGGCCCTACTACCAGGGGTCCCTATTCTGAAGCAGGTTGCAAAACTCGCCAGACAGGGACAGAGTTGGCTCGAGCCAGAAGACCACACTGCTGCTCAGATTGTAGAGACAATGGTTGTTAACCAGTGTATAAGAACCCTAGGGCAGAATATGCAGCACTGGGTCATGTATGCTGATCCTCAAAATCTAAAGGAATTAAGTACAGTGTTGGAGTGGAATGAGACCACAGGAAATAAGACAAAAATGCCAGAAGAGAAACCAGGGAATGAGCGACCCATTCAGATGGCACCCCATTGGCCTGTTACCCGGACTGTCACCGCTCCTCAAGGAAACACCGCTGGAGATGCCAGGGTCATTTGCTATGAGTACAGAGAGCTAGGTCATATAAGACGGAACTGTCTCAAAAAAATAGAGCCTATGGAGTGTGAGGTTGCTAGTATGGGTACTACTTACCCCTTTTTTTGCAAGATGGTACCCCTGGATTCCAGACCCCTATTAATGTGGGAAATTATGTTGCTGAATGGCCAAGAACTCCCAGCTATTATAGACTCAGGGAATGAATTAAGCCTGATCTCAGAGGCTGTCCTGCCCAGGGCAGTAGAAAAGGTGCCAGGATTAGTTGAAGTACTCTGTTCATGGAACCACAGAAAACTTCTCAAATGTGTGAGTGAGCCTCACCATAAAGGGGCGCACTTATGAGGTGGTTGCAGCTGTTGATCCTAAGCTTCCCTATCCTATTATATTGGGACGCAATTTCCCAAGATTTGTTGAGCTCATAAAGGAACCACAGAGACAATGCCAATGTAATGTCTCCAAGGCCCTACTTCAGAAAAGGGAGAAGAGTGGAAAAGCATGGCCAGTCCTCTTTGGAGAGGGAACCCCTGCACTGTTAATGTCTGAGGAAATAAATCCACAACACTTTATCCAGTTACGGTCAGACAAAAATATTGGCAGAGATGTCATACCAAATACAGATGTTGCCATGGATGCGCTTGAAATTGCCACCCCTCAGGCTCCTGGTGGCCCCTGTAGTTCACTTTGCCCTACAGAAGTTCCGCTGGTTGACACCTTGTCAGAAAAACAGCAAAAAGAAGTAGAAGCCTTAGTTCACAATAATCAGGGTGTTTTTTCTTCCCTGCCAAGGCTCACTGCCTTAGTAGAGCATGAGATAAATACTCCTGAAGGAGTGGTTGTAAAGCAGCGACTGTATTGCATCCCTGAGGCATGGTGACAAGCAGTCCAGCAAGAGGTGAAAGAGATGCTCCAACTTGGGGTCATTGAGGAGTCCAACAGTAACTGGTTAGGTCCTATTGTGTTGGTCCCCAAGCCATCAGGAGCTATACATTTTTGCAATGACTTTCGGCAAATGAATCAGGTTTCCAGCTACCATGAGTGGATGAATTAGTAGAAAATTTGGCAAGTAGTCGGTATCTTACGACCCTGGACCTCACAAAGAGATATTGGCAAATTCCCCTAAGTGAGACCCCCAAGGAGAAGACTGCCTTCTCGACCCCTGATGGCCTGTTTCAATATAAAATGATCCATTTGGCCTTTATGGGGCACCAGTAAAATTTCAGTGTGCCATGGATCACCTGCTGAGGCCACACCAGGGGTATGCTATAGCCTATCTAGACGACATTGTCACCTATATAGAAAATTTTGACGAACACTTGCCCAAAGTCCAAAAAGTGCTACACAGCTTACAACAGCAAGAGTCTATGGCTAATCCAGGCAAGTGTATCATTGTACTTTCAGAGGCCAATTACCTGAGGTATGTGATTGGTAATGGGCAAGTGAAACCCCCAACTGTGGAAAGTGGAGGCGATTCAGTCCTGGCCTAGACCATCCACCAAGAAACAAATGAGAACTTTCTTTGGGTTTCTAGACTATTACCACAGTCCAAATTTTGCATCCATAGCTTTACCTCTGACTGAGACCCCATGGAAAGGTTCAACCTGAATAGATTCTCTAGACCAAAGCAATTGAAACAGCCTGGAAAGATATAAGGGTGGCTCTGTGTTCCATACCGGTTCTGCAGGCTCCAGATTTCGGAAAACCCTTTGTCTTGCAAACTGACACCTCCACAACAGGCTTTGGAACTGATTTGTCACAGTCCATTGATGGTGCAGAAAAGTGGATCCTCTACTTATGTAGAAAGTTGTTACCATGAGAGACAATATACAAAATAGTTTAGCTAGAATGATTGGTGAGAAGTGGGAAGTAGAAGCCCTGAAGTATTATCTCCTGGAAAGAGAATTTGTTTTGGTCATGGATAATGCACCTCTGAGGTGGATTCACCTCAACAAAGATGTTACCCCCGAATGACGTGCTGGTTATTCACCATCCAGCAGTACAAGTTTGTTGTATAGCATAGGCCAGGAGCTCAACATAGAAATGCGGATGCATTTTCCCGGAAGTTTGAGAAAGCTGAGTGGAGTCACCAATCGTGAAAGAAGATGTACGCTTCCCCAAGCTTAAAAAGCGAAAGGGGGGATGGTGTGGTGAGAGGGGTTGTCTCTCATTTGAATTGCCCACATTCTAGGGGATTCAGCTCACTCCAGGGGGGGCTACAGTGAAATCTGTGCATTGCATTAGCAGAGGAGGTGTGGAATTCCAGGTTTTCACATTTACACAGACCCAGCTGGAATATTCACTGAAGCACAGGAAGGGATTAAAACTACCATACACCTGATGCTGGATAAACTGGCCAGGCAATAGACCAATGGTGGTGGCTAGCATTAGGGTGCTAGGACCTGGAAGGACCACAGAGATTGTAACTGCTGACTGTTAAGCACAAGGAGTGCTGGGACATATAATTTATGTTATTTGTTTACTTTCTGTTATGTGCCTGTGTGTATCCAGGCCTATGCTCACATATGGAAAGGGGCGGTTTTTGCTGCCATTAAAAACACACTGCTTCACCAAGTACCCGCCAGTCCGAAGTCCTCACTTCTATACCCTGTGCTACACTATATATATATATATATATATATATATATATATAAAAGCATGTAGACAGGCACTCATTGAATGAACAACATGCCGTGGTGCCAGCTATAGTATTATATAAGCCATGTCTTCTGCTCTGAGTAGCAGGAATAAGCGGCACTCATCCGAACTTAGCAATGAAGTAAAGAGGTTTTATTCCAGCGTGAACCAACGTTTCAAGGCCTAAACGGCCTTTTTCTCAAGGTGTGCATAACAAAACAAAACAACAGTGCTTACCTTTATACAAGAAGATCACAAGTGAAAAAACGTCTGTCCAACAGCGCGCCTCCGTGCGGCGGGAGTCGCCCCCTGATGACGTCATCAGACGGTGTCATGTTGTGGAGAGAGAGAGAGCTGTCTCCATGGAAACAGATCACAACAGTGTGTGAAAAATTGGCGGAGCCTAGCACACACGGAGAGCAGTGCTGTGGGAGACGTGAATAAGCAAAAACAACCAAATGACATGTAGGAAAAAGAATTAACATATCGCAGATTAAAGAAGTGCAGTGTAGCTGCACATGATAATAGCATGAAAAATAATAACATAAAAAATAATAAATGATACATGGATAAGCCAAGAACACAAATATATACATACAAACATTCACATACTAGCAAAAATACATAATCAGTGAAAACTCATGAGTACTAATCATTATCCTCTCAATATCAAAAATGCATGTAATACTGAGATTTAAAAAAAATGTCTAGGGATAAATACAAGCAATAAGGATAAATCTGTGAAACGAATTAAACCATTTATATGCACCAATTAAATACATGGATTAAATACATGATGCCCAGGAGATCTTCTCGTTAAGACCGCGTGGATGAACCGTATCCAACGAAATAATCCATTTGGTTTCCAAACGTGCCAAAATTTTGGCACGATCTCCCCCTAGCTTTAATGGAGCCACATGATCGATAATCTTGTATCGTAAGCTTGTTAGAGGATGGCCAGCAGATTTAAAATGGCGGGCAACTGGTTGATCAGAGTCCCTCCCTTGAATTGCTAATTTGATTGAAGAACGATGAATCGCCATTCTCTCTTTGAACATACGTATGGTTTGTCCTACATAATGCAAGCCACAAGGGCATGAGAGTAAATAAATAACAAATCTAGATGTGCAAGTTAAGACATGATGGATGTAGTACTTTTTTCCAGTATGTGGATGGCTGAAAAAATGACAAGGGGCCATATAGCTACAAGTAATGCACGAAGCACATCGATAACAGCCAGGTTTTTTGTACATTGTGCCACTATGAACAACTATGGTGGCCTGTGAAGTAATGTCTGCTCTTACCAACATGTCTTTGAGGTTTCTGCCTCTCTTGTAACTTATAAGCGGAGAAGTGTTAGATAATGTTCCCAATTCTTTGTCCGTGCGGACGATAGGCCATAGTGCTTTGGCAGCTTTGGAGACCACGGAGCTGCTCAAAGTAAATTCCGTCACAAATGGGATTTTATCCAGCGTACTGGATTTGGGTGTAGGATGGAGTAAATGGTCCCTAGACATTTGTAGTACTTCCTGCTTATTTTTTAGAAGAGAGTTTTTATTATATCCCCTGTCTAGAAACTTGTCTACAATTTTGTCCACTTCAATCTCCACTTGTGATGGGATGTTGGTGATGCGGGCCACCCTCATCATTTGAGATTTGGCTAAACCATTTTTAAGTGCTGGAGGATGGAAACTATTGGAAACCAGGAGGGTGTTTCTATCCGTGTCTTTAGAGTATACAGACGTGGTCATATGGCCCTCCGAAACAGTGATTAGAACGTCAAGAAAGTGCACTGACGTGGAACTGTAATTAAAAGTAAATTTAATCGGGGTATTGTCATGATTTATCCCGTCGATCACGGAAATCAACTGTTCCTCAGAGCCAATCCAAATTAGGAATAGATCATCTATGTAACGTGTGTATGTAAATATATGCTTGGAGATCTCAGGATCTGAAAAAAAGAATTGATGTTCTTTTTCGAACATATAAATGTTCGCGAACGATGGCGCAACGTTCGATCCCATCGCGCATCCTCTCTTCTGTCTATAGTATGATCCGTTGAAGTAGAAATAGTTGCGCGTAAGGGTCAATTCCAATAACCTAATAAATAGGTCAATATTACATTGGTCAAACGACTGTTTAAGTAAAAAACGTTTTACTGCTAGCAGACCATCTGATTGAGGAATGACGGTATAGAGGCTTTGAACATCTAAAGTGCATAAAAGTGCGTTTTCCGGTAGAGTCGTGAGGTCCCCTAATTTTATCAAAAAAGCTGTGGCGTCCTTTAGATAAGTTTTTTGCTGAATAACTAGGGGTTGGATCAACCAATCCAAATATTGAGCAATAGGTTGATATAAAGAGCCGCGAGCAGAGATGATAGGTCTGCCCAGCGGTTTTTGTTGATTCTTGTGTAATTTAGGAACTGTGTAGATAAGAGGAACTTTTGGATGGTCTGTAGTGAGAGATTTAACGATTTTGGTGGTTAATGTATGGTTGGACTCGGCTTCTGCCAACAGAGTGTCCAGTTCACGCTTATAATCGCTTGTAGGGTCTCCTAATAATTTGTCGTACGTTGCTGAATCCGACAATTGGCCATCAAGTTCACGAATATAGTCTGTGAGATCCTGCACTACCACTCCTCCACCCTTGTCTGCCGGACGTATGGTTATGTCGGTTCTTTTGGATAAGTTCTTAAGTGCCTGTTGTTCCACTGGTGGCATATTATGAAATATCTTTGGTTGGGCAGTGCTGTACTTCTGTACTGCCTCGTCCATTAACCTAGAGAACGTTTTGATGGATGCGTTTGATGAGGGGGGGTCGAAAGTTGAAGGCGGTCCTATACGTAAAGGTAAAGACATAGTGTGCATGGTATCTTGTGAGATACCCGGTTGGTTTTGGAAGAACTCTTTAAGTCTTAGTGAACGATTAAATTTATAATTGTCCAATTTCCAATCAAAGTCCCTGTGTTTGTTTGTGGGAACAAACGATAATCCTCTGTGTAAAACAGAAATTTCTGCAGCGGTAAGCGGTTTTGAACTCAAATTGAATACTAGGTTTTCTTTCTGCTGTTCTTTACGGATCCTTTTATTTTGCCCACCGCGCCTTGTGGGTTTAATGGAGGGAGGTCGATGCGAGCCCTGGTGGCAACTCCTAAAGGGATAGCTCTGTCTTGAGAGGCATCATCTGATTCATTGACCTGAAGGTCACTATTACTATTAGAGGTAGATTTGTTTCTACGAGCCCGAAACTTTTTGTTTCTCCATGATGGCTGGTACGGTCTTAGATTAGATGTATCACGGCCGTTAGTTCCACGGAGCCACCGATAGACCGAGTTATCCTCATAATCACTAGTGACTTTTTGCAATTTATTTTTTTTGAATTTAAGAAGCTCTTTCTTATATATGTCACATTGAGACGCTAGTTTAGTCCAGTATTGTTGATATGCATTATCGTCCAATTTGTTTTTATGTAACTCAATATACTGGTCTATTTTGGCTCTGGTGTTGATTAATTCCTTGCCCGCTTCCTCAATGACAAGTATCATAAGGTCAAAACTGCATTTGTTGAGAATGGCGATCCAGCGCCTGCAGAATTCTGCATTGGTTCTCCCAATTGTGGGACAATTTTTAACTCGAAACCCACGGGGGATCATCTTAGCTCTAAAATAATCAGATAATGTACTGCCATGAAGCAAGTAATCAATCTCTTTCTTTTTGAGTTTGATTAAATGATTGTAGATATCCTCCGCAGAATGAGCACCTAAGCTGGTATCAGGTGTGTCTGAAAATAAAATAGCAGAGATTTGGGCCTCTGAAAAAGACAGAGTTTCACCTTTGGGTAAGTCCAGATTTAGAAAGGACAGCTGGTCTCTGTTACTGGATCCTGATTCCATGTTAAGAAAAAAATTTCTCTATTATGCGATGTGTTGAAATAAGAGTGGGGGGTTTTTTGTGCAAAAATAGCAATGGAAAAGTGACCAGTGCAAAAGAGTAAAACAAAGAGTCCGTGCAGTGTCACACACTACTGAAGAATCCAATGCAGTAAATGTTCCTGAGACTTGTGGTGCCACGACTCAAAAGGGATGTTTCCCTTTAAAAATAAAAGCATGTAGACAGGCACTCATTGAATGAACAACATGCCGTGGTGCCAGCTATAGTATTATATAAGCCATGTCTCCTGCTCTGAGTTGCAGGAATAAGCGGCACTCATCCGGACTTAGCAATGAAGTAAAGAGGTTTTATTCCAGCGTGAACCAACGTTTCAAGGCCTAAACGGCCTTTTTCTCAAGGTGTGCATATTATTTTTCATGCTATTATCATGTGCAGCTACACTGCACTTCTTTAATCTGCGATATGTTAATTCTTTTTCCTACATGTCATTTGGTGGTTTTTGCTTATTCACGTCTCCCACAGCACTGCTCTCCGTGTGTGCTAGGCTCCGCCAATTTTTCACACACTGTTGTGATCTGTTTCCATGGAGACAGCTCTCTCTCTCTCCACAACATGACACCGTCTGATGACGTCATCAGGGGGCGACTCCCGCCGCACGGAGGCGCGCTGTTGGACAGACGTTTTTTCACTTGTGATCTTCTTGTATAAAGTTAAGCACTGTTGTTTTGTTTTGTTATGCACACCTTGAGAAAAAGGCCGTTTAGGCCTTGAAACGTTGGTTCACGCTGGAATAAAACCTCTTTACTTCATTGCTAAGTCCGGATGAGTGCCGCTTATTCCTGCTACTCAGAGCAGGAGACATGGCTTATATATATATATATATATATATATATATATATATGTGTATGTATATTGTATATATATATATGTGTGTGTGTATATATATATATATATATATATATATACACATATATATATATGTGTGTGTGTGTGTATTATTACAATATTTTGTAACCAACATTCCCTATGTTCAAAGGAGTTGCAGTTTGAAAAGCATGTGAGTGCCGAGTTTGTATGATATTTTTTATGTAGATGGTGTGGTCACATGCCAAGGGAACCCCAGATGGTTGAGTGCCGTGGATTAAGCCTGTCATTTTTTTTAATTTTGTGGTCACACTTGCTAGGGCACCCTGTTTTTCAAATGTAAGACAAACTTTTTTTCTTTTTCCAGGTACTTATTAACTGATAGCCCTGGTTGTGGTCCTGTCTCTTTAAGGCAGGACCCAGTTTCATGTTTAAAATGTATGCAGCTTGAGCAAAGGTAGCAGATCAAGTTCATTTATCTGAGAATCAGTGTAGGGACTGGCCAGATGGGAATGACCGTGAAGCGGTGGTCAGCTTAACAAATTATTGCAATATTTTTAAACCAACATTCCCTATGTTCAAAGGAGTTGCAGTTTGAAAAGCATGTGAGTGCCGAGTTTGTATGATATTTTTTATATGTGTGTATGTATGTGTGTGTATATATATATATATATATATATATATATATATAATTACGCAAATGGTCCGGCTCTCCCTGTTTCAATAGGAGAAGCACCAGGTTCCAGCACAAATAAATAAAGTATATACTTCCCAAATGGTGCAGCACTTCTGGGTTTCAAAAAGAATTACTCCACCAGTGGCATATATGGCAACGTTTCAGTACCTTGCTTTAATAGTGTGGCACTTACATCAGCTGATGGGTGACAAATAGAGGGTGAAGATAGGAAGGTGTGTGTACATACAGGGGTTCCCAGCTTTGGGAAGAGGGAAGTGATTTGTGAACACCTGAAGTGCATGGGGGGTAAGTCTGAGCGAGAGGCTATGCCTTATGCAACTCTTCGCTAGACCAGCCGGAACTGTCCTATGTTCCCTGTGGCCCAGTCCATCTTTGGTGGTAATCTATACTTTATAATAAAGTTGTAATGGTTGTATCTGGAACATAGACTTTTTTTTTATAAATGTACTCCTTGGGACTTGGAACTGTGTATGAATTATGGATATAAAAAAAACTGGATTTGTTATTTGTCTGTTCTGGCATCAAAGAAAAACTACAGGATGAATTTGGGTTTCGTTTTCATATTGTATAGCTCAGGGCATAACTAGGGGTGTGCAAGTGGTGCGGCCAAGCAGAGTGCAGAGTCCTGTGGGTGGCACTGCTGCTCACCCATGGTTCCTGTAACTGGCTAGCAGGGTGCCTGGAACAGCACCCTGCACCCATAATCTATGCAGCAGTGCCACCTGCAACATCCCTTAGACACTTCCAATATGCACATCTTTGCCCTAACAGCCACCCAGAGCATCCTGAGGCATTGCTGTAATGCTTGATGATTGTAGCCCCACCCCCTCTCACATAGATGTGAGCATAGCCTGCATGCGGGCGGCGTGAGCCATAGTTATGGCACTGGTATTGCTTAGTCACCTAGAAAGAAACTGAGGTATGTATTATCTGAATGTGACATCAGGGAGAGGAGCAATAAAGGAAAAACCAGATGCTTGACATCAGGGTGTTTAGTGTGCAGGCTCCTCAAGCCAAAAATGACTAGATGTACATAAATAACGTTTTTGGGGGGCAAATATACTTTTAGGGATTGTTTATGAACTATGGAGAAAATTTTTTTTTAGCAGAATTTGCACAGGCTCTCTACTGTATTTACATATAACTCTATACATATATTGTGTGTATATATATATATATATATATATATATATTTATATATATTGCACACCCTGAATGCAAACAGATATATATGTATGTATATAGAAATACATAGATATATATATCTCAAGATCTTTTTTAGCTGGAAAATCCAACTATATATCAAGCACTAATCAGGCAGCTTATCTTGACTCAAGAAGTTGCAGTATACATGTCAGTCCAGTCCAGGATCAGTAGATTGTGCACCTAGACAAATACTACATATAAAATATACATTAAAATATTAGATGCCACTACTATCTTTGTAACATTAGTTCTGCTGAGCAATAATAGACATCCACATGAGCGAAGCTGCGGGCAAATGCTAGTTATAATATATAATTAATTGTTTGTGCAACACCATCATGCTATTGCCAGAGAGATTGGTTGTGGACACACTGCTTTTTTCGAAAACCTGGGCCTGTGTATCATCCATAGCCCTCATGCTACTGCTCCTTCTTCATGCCGCTTCTATACTGCTGCTATTAGTAATGCAGCATACAAAAAAAAATTGTTAAAAATGTTTGTCTCCCTTTTTATAGGAAAAATAATCCATCATAGCCATAATTTATGAATTTTTGGATGTCCACTTTGGTAGGGGGCAGCCAACTTGGCACAGCAACAGACATGGCAGTGGCATTGGTGTGCGGGGGTGTGGGAGATCACAGGCAGTGTAAAGCAGGGGGCTGTTGATTCAGCGCAAATTGCGTCATCCACCCACTTTTGCTCAGTAATCAAGTGGCTGTATGGAGTGCAGGGAGGGGAGTTGGCGGCCAGCTCTGATAAACTTTCCCACACTACTAGGTGACCAGGAGAGCACCACCTGATTTTTGAGAGCCTTCCAGCTGTTCAGGAAGAATAGGCAAGTATGATCCTAGCCCAATTGAATGTCATTCTTTTTAATCTTGCCTGTCAGAAGCAAATTATTAGTCATCTATTTGAGCTATCAAACCTCTCATATGCATCTCATTTTCTTGAGTGTGTTTGTTGCTGATTTTAGTGTAGTTTTGAAACTGCTGCTTTATAATTCTACCTTATAAATCTGCTGGTTTGTATTGATTACATTATTACAAACAGTATGGTGATGTGATTTGTGGTGTATTATAAACTGGGGATTTTGGGGTAGATTGACAGTGGATTTGACCATAGTGTATCATTGTGATGCAAAACTACTGATAATACGTAGAAAACCCAGTAGGTTTGTAGACACACTTATTTGTGGGATACAGTCAAAATGCAGATGGCCGGAAAGCTGTCTGACTAAATCCCAACATCTAAATACCGACATGGGACTAAAGACAGGCGTCGAAATCCCAACACTCATCTCTCTGTAATCCCAACACCAGAATCTAGACAGACAGCTTCCCGAACAAAGGTAAGCAGGCAGTGTTAGTGTTTAACAGTGCACAGCGGGGTTAGGTTTAGGGACCCCTCGGGAGAGGATACGTTCAGACACCACCCTGCAAGGATTAGGTTTAGGCGCCCCCGGGGGAGAGGTTAGGGTTTAGCACCACTGGGGGGAGGTTAGGGTTAGGCACCACTAAGGGAGGGTTTCGGTTTGGGTGGGAGAGCGGAGGGTTAGGGTACTTACCAGCCCCAGTTGGGATCTTCAGCATTCGGGCTTGTGGTGTTGTGATTTAGTCAGATCGCTTCCAGGCCATCTACAATTCATACCCAACCCCTATTAGTATATAGCCCTTAGTCTCACTATCATTCTTGCAGAGTACTATTCAATTTGAGCCGAGCCACGATACTTTTTCACATCCCGGACTTTTCGCCTACTTCGCCTGTTTTGCAGGCAGAAAAGTATCGTGTGCGTGTCCGCTTTACCCTGTATTCAATTTGAAAGTACACAAAAACGGGACCCGGCGATACTTGAACAGGCGGAAAGTACTCTCAGATTTTGGGGAAATCAGCCAGACACCACCCCCAAAAGATGCTCTGACATGTGGGTTCACTATGGTACCCCCTGATTTGGCTTGCTGAAGGGATTTGGTGTTTTTAAATGGGTTCAATAGATGCTAAATAGCATTTTTCTATACGTGGTGCAGAATAGTATTCAGTAGTATTTTTTCCAGAAAATAACTTATCCCAGCAAATTTGGGGTGCTTGAAAATGGGGGTCAGAATATTTAAAAGTTGCTAAAGTGAAGTTGAAAAATAGTGAAAAATCCACCTTCTGCAAGCCCTGCAATCACAAAAACACCTGGGTCATACTTGGAGACCCCCCCAGAGTCAAGTTCGACAGTTTTTAACTTTGTCCCCTAACATTTTTTTTTTTCACACCCTTTTTCAAAGTAATTTTTTGGGGTGTCTTTAAGTGTTTTTTTTTTATTTTTTGACACAGTTTACCTTTGGGGTTCCCGCAATGTTGCACCCCAAAACCCCAATTCTGCACTTTTTTAAGCCTGCTATTCATAGGCGAAACTTTTTCGCCTATTACATTGCATTGACTTTCGGTCTAGGCGGAAAGTCTTTCAAATTGAAAACGGGGTGAAAGCAAAACAGGCGAAAATGACGTCATTGGTGAAAAAGCATCGCCGATCAGGACTTTTCGCCTCTAATTGAATACAGCCCTTAATTTTAATAATGAGGACCATTTGTTTTCCTCTTAATTGCCCAGCAACTCCATTAATTTCCACCAGTCTTTGCCATTTGGTCATTTCACTGCTTGGCCTTACTATCTGCTTTTTACAAGAGGAGGAGCCAGTGGTACAGATAATTATTTTTGCAAACACTGAATTTGAGGGTACTTTCCCTGGATGGCTTTTCATGAGGATAGATTTACTATGAACAGTGGCCTGATTCAGAGCCGGACGCTCTGACAGAGCGCTCGCTCTGAATCAGGGCCGTCCCTGCTCCTTTTTGGAGCGGCCTCCTGGCCGCTCACATAGCTGTGAGTGACCACCCACAGCTATAGCGAGCAGCCAAAATGATGGTCGCGATGGTCAAGACCATCGCGACCATTGGGCTTGCGACAAGTTCCCATGGGAATGACTCCGTCTGGGCAGCCACGCCCCCGGCACGCCCCCTTTGTGCATTTTGTACTTTTGAAAATGGCTCTCTCCTTTGTTGCCTCAATTTTTTTTTTACTTGTACAATACTGTAATTGACAATGTTAGTGACACTAATTTAAGATAAGAAATACTATTTTTTATATGCAATTTGTAGTTAGTTTCCTGGCCACAATGAACATTGAAATTAAGAGTATTTTGTATTGTATGTTATACGATTCTCTGTCTACAGAACTACAGTATGTCACTTTTGCAATTTCATGTACCATAAATTTTATGATTACATTATTTTAAAATACAGGGCAAAAATGCACATTTGTGGAATTTATCTATTGAATAGTAGGTAATTTGGTCATCTCTGTCCATCAACTTATCTATGTCAAACTGGCAGAAACCAAGTTGTACATGTCAAGAAAGCTTTCCAGACTGCATTTATTAAAGAGAAACCAAGTTCTCATTCTGTAGTAAGAAAACCGTGTTCAGATGCAAGTTAATAACAGCTTTTCTTTTTGAGAACACAATCTGTCTTTAGTGTCAGCATTTTCCCCAGAATGACCTGCCAGTGCCCTGTCATCTTCTGCAAAAGATGAAAGACTCACTGTACAGCTGAACTTCCTGACACTACATCAGGAGCTCAGTCTACTATAATCATCCAGACAATAAACTGCAATAAGTTGCATAATGATTTCTCAGTGAAACTAGCAACTAAATAATAAAAATGAAATCTATATAAACAATCAATCTCACAGGTTTTGGATTGTATAAATGTCCCTCCCCCACGGTGATCAGTGCCATTTGCTTGCTGAATCCCATGCTGACAGGGCTGTGCTTCATCCAAGAGGGGTTGCTGTGTCCATCCAGGGGCTTCTGTGTCCATTCAGGGTCTGCTGTGTCCATCCAGGGGCTGCTGTATCCATCCACCCATCCAGGACAGGGGCTGTTGTGTCCATCCTGGGGCAGGGGCTGCTGTGTCCATCCAGGGGCTGCTGTGTCCATCCAGTACAGGGGCTGCTGTGTCCATCCAGGGGTTTATGTGTCCATCCAGGGGCAGAGGCTGCTGTGTCCAACCACGGGTGCTCTGTCCATCCAAGGGTGCCCAGTGTATAAAAAAATAAAAGCTAATAAATAATATAATTAATAAAAAAATAATATATGATATATTTTTTTATGCTGTACCCCAGTGTACTATATTTATAATTATTATTTTTTACTGTGATGCTGCCTGTCAGACCACAGTGTAATATTCATACACATATTGTGTGTGACACTGTAAGTGGTTGCACAGTGTATAATAAATATTGTTACACTGTAAGTGGAAGATGCAGTGTATTCGTAAAAAATATTGTCACCCTGTTAGTGGAAACGCAGTGTATTCGTAAAAAATATTGTCACACTGTTAGTAGAAATGCAGTGTATTAGTAAAATATTGTCACACTGTTATTGGAAATGCAGAGTATTCATAAAAAATATTGTAACACTGTAAGTGGAAAAACAAGTGTATTCGTAAATAATATTGCCACACTGTTAGTGCAAACGCAGTGTATTCATAAAAAATATTGTCACACTATTAGTGGAAATGCAGTGTATTCCTAAAATATATTGTCACACTGTAAGTGGAAAACGCAGTGTATTCGTAAAAAAATATTGCCACACTGTTAGTGGAAACGCAGTGTATTTGTAAAAAATATTGTAACACTAAGTAGAAATGCAGTGTATTCGTAAAATATATTGTCACACTACTATTGGAAACTCAGTGTATTCATACAAAATATTGTCACACTGTAAGTGGAAAATGCAGTGTATTCGTAAAAAATATTGTCACACTAAGTGGTAGCGCAGTGTGTTTTTCTTTTCTTATTCATAAAAAATCTTATGACACTGTAGGTCATTGATACTGCAGTGTAATATTTAAAATTGGTACAAATTGATGTGTGTGTTGTACCCCACTTCATTCGTGGTTGTTAATATGGAGAACAATCAGTTGAGAGGAGAGCAGGAACCACATACTACTGGTGGAGCTGCTGCCAGTGCCACTAGTCATACTGATGATGATACTAGTCCATCTACATCATTTACTAAAGCCGATGCCCAAGGGCATACACGGCTTTAGTCAGGGCATCTAAAATCAAGCAAGCAATGTTTTACAGCGTTAAAGGAAAAAAAAGTAAAAGCTAAGTTAGCTTCAGAGAAACAACAAATTGGTAATATGCCACATGAAGTGGCAAGGAAAGGATTAGGCCTTGGCCTTTATTAATGACTAGTGGTTTTGCATCTAATGATGATGTAAGCTCTTCTCCCTGTAGAAGTGTCAAAAAATTTAAATCGCTAAGGCACATGAACCAACTATGTGCTCAGAAAAGTCACAGATCCCGAGGAGAGTCCTAGTGTGTACGCGGTTGCCATGTGTGAGCCTGACCTTTCTCATACTGTACTTGAAGAGGATCCTCCTTCTACCATTTGTGTGACTTCTCTAGAATATCAATTCCCAGTTTGTACAAGGACATTAAAAAAACCTTATTAATGTCCTCCGAAATGTCGTTGTGCCCACTGTCCACTTAAACATAGACATGTGGACAAGTGGGACAGGGCAAACTAAAGATTACATGACTGTGACAGCCCACTGGGGTGTGCAAGAGGTGCTCTTGGTGGCCCGAAGGATTTCGAGACATTTTCGACATTCGGCAACTGCGAGTCCAAGATTGCAGCACCAGAAAGTACTGTTGAATTTGCCATGCCATCAGCTGAAGCAAGAGGTAGTAACTAGGTGGAATTCTACCCTCTATATGCTTCAGCGGATGGAGAAGCAGAAAAAGGCCATCCAAGGCCACACTATGACCTATGACATAGGGAAAGGTTCAGGAATGCACATCACTCAGCTGGAAAAACTGAAGGAGGAGCTGAAATGGAGTGATTCCGCTAAGTATGTTGGACTTGTAGATCAAGACCTTCATTCACTTTGACAGAATCCAATGGTGGTCAATCTCTTGAAATGAGATCACTATATTTTGGCAACCATACTTGATCCTAGGTTTAAGTCATACCTTGTGTCTTTCTTTCCAATGGTATAAATCTGAAAAGATGCAAAGAGGTAAAAAAATTGTCAGCTCAAGCGCACGTGACACAGGAGAATCTCCTCCTTCAGTTTCTGTGGCTGCCAGGAAAAAACTAAATTTTCCTAAGATACCTACTGCTGGTGGTGATGCAGATCAGTCAGCAAAACCTAATTATATCTGACTGGGTCTGAAAGAACTGCCTACACATAGTGACATGTCTAATGTGACTTTGTCTGATATGATCACCATTCAGAGAATGGTGGTTGATTATTTTAGGGATAGCATCCAAATAGGCATGTCAGACAGTCTATTTCACTACTGGAAGGAAGAAGAGGCAATTTGGAGTACGTTACACAAATTGGTTTTGCTTTTCTTAAGTTTCCCATCCTCCAGTGTGTACTCTGAAAGAGTTTTCAGCACAGCTGGGAACCTTGTCAGTGATAAGCGTAGGCAGTTACTTCCCTAAAATGTGGAAAAGATGATGTTAATCAAAATGAATTACAAATTCCATGAGGAAGACCTTTACCAGCAATTAAGTAAAAAAAATAAAGAAGCGCCTTTATTGGTGGATTCCAGTGGGGATTAATTAATATTGTGTGAAGAAGAGGATGTACACAGTGATGGGGATGATGATGATGAGGATGACATCTGATCTTACCTATGTTGTAAAGCCAGTTTGTGTATGGTATTATTTCCACCAATGTCCACTGTGCATTGGCAGCTTGTTTTGTGGGGGGTCCAAACAAAGCAATAATTTCAGCCAGAAGTAGAAGTCCCTGTCACTGAAGTGATTGGTTTGTTAAACTGTGAATGTCCTGTTTCATATATACAACATAAGGGTGGGTTTGAGGGCTCATGGACAATTCCATCTTGAACCTCTTTTCTTTGCATTAGGTGCTGTTTGGGGCATTGCTGCCTGACATTTTAAATTTTATGGTTTATGAATGTCCAGAAATTGTAACGGCCATAGACAGCATCTCCTGCATGCCCCTTTCATTTTTTTAAAGAAAATTCTGAACCAAATTGATGTGGTGGGAAAATATAAGCAGCAGCAGCAGCACGGATCATCTTCCTGCCAGGATGTGTGCAATAAAGTGCACTGCAAATATGTTTAATACAAAAATTAGTTGTGTATATTGGTCATACACAAAAATGTTTTTTATTTACATGGTACATACAGTACATAAAGCAGGCTGAGGTAACCTGAAGCATGCCACCTGTTGTTGACAAATAACTTATAGTAGGCCCAGCAAACATCACAGATGCTGGGAATTCTAATTTAGCTAGAGAATTACAGGCTGCTTTCTTCTCTTGTAAACAGCAAGTCTTTATCCCTAACAACAACGTCTGTTTACAGTATTTCTAGCCGCACCTCCACACGCAAGGCCACCTAATTTTTTTTTATTAGATCATGATGTATAAAATATTTAAAAACTTCCTCCAGATCAAAGATGTCTTTTAGGAACTGAAGAACTTGATCCTAGATTGATCTCCCTCATAAATTGTTTTAAGAATCAAAACATTAAATTAAATAAATTAAAAACTAATCAATCCTTCCATCCTTTCCCTGTCTTCAGTCCATAAACATATTCCAACTCCGTCGGGCTCCTGACCTAGTTAAGGAAAACATTCTTAGTTTTTAAAATTCCTACGGGTCGTATAGTTTATTAAACTGCAATCCTGTCTACCACTGCAATGCCACTATGTGCCATGTTTGAAGCTGAACTGCCACATGCTTGTGTCGTCCACTGCTGTTGCTTAGCTTAATCAGCCAGCTAGCTGGATGCAACCTTTTGGCTCTAAACTAGATGAAAAAATCAATATTGTGAACTGTGAGGTGGTCAAAATTGACTGGAAATGACTATAAATAAAAGTTATTGAGGTTAATACTACTGTAGGAACAAAAACAGGCCCAAATTAAGTGATTTTAGCTGTTTTTATGATTTCTTTAGAAATAATACAGATCCAAAATCAAAACCAAAAACAAAACATGCAAGGGGTGGTTTTGGAAAAACCAATCCAGATCCAAAACATAAGATGCAGAGCCAAAACCAAAACACAGGGATCGGCGCACATCTCAAATATATATATACATATATATTAGGGATGTGCAGGCTCGGTTCTACTCTGTTCCATTCGTTTTTTTTTTACCGAATCTTATTGGCTATCCAAAACTTGTGACAGCTGATACCCAATAAGATTGCCCTATTTCATGCCCTATTTCATGCCCAAAACCTTGTTGGGCAAAGCCAATTGCAAGTTGTTCACATGTAAGTGAACCCCCTCTGTGGATTCCAAGTGTCAAATTTGTTTCCCAATGCTAGTTAACCCTTGCACAACTACAACTACTTATTTAAATATATGCACACTTTACCACTCAATTTCATGCCCAAAACCTTGTTGGGCAAGGCCAATTGCAAGTGGGTCATATGTAAATAACCCCCTATGTGGATTCCAAGTGTCAATTTGTTGCCCAAGGCTCCTTAGCCTTTGCACAACTACAGCTACTTATTCGAATGTATTAAATATTTTGTTTGTGCCCACTTTACCACCCTATTTCATGCCCAAAACCTTGTTAGGCAAGGCCAATTGCAAGTGGGTCATATGTAAGTGACCCCCCTCTGCGGATTTCAAGTGTCAAATTTGTTGCCCAAGTCTAGTTAACCCTTGCACAACTACAGCTATTTATTCAAATATATAAAATCTGGTACCTTTGCCCAATTTACCAAGCTTTGTGGGCCAAGCAAAATACAAATGAAATTTGTGTAATAGATACCATATTTTGTTTATTCAATGTAAGCTTATTGATTCTATTTGATAAAAATGTTTTAATATAACATGTTCTGAATAAGAGGCTGGAAAATGAATAAGAAGCTGGAGCTCGAATAAGAAGTGAATAAGAAGCTTGCCGAATAAGAAGCTAACTTCACCCTCATACAGGATAGAAGAAAATACTCCTTTTGGCACTCAGAATAATCAAGTTAAAAAACATAACTTTTAGGGGCCTATTCATCATCAATTATTTTTCACAAAAGCATGGGAAAATTACATACTTTTGTAAAAAAAATAAATGTCAGGGCTATTTATCAAGTTCTGACAGAGCTTTTCTTTCGAAACGTGATGGTGTAACTGAACCAAATGCCACTCTTAGATGGCGTTCAGCCACCGATAACCTTCACAGGCTGCATTTTACATGGCAGCCTGTGAAGAGATAGCCTGCCATCCACAGCAGAGGGATCTATTAAGATCCCCCCTTGCTGTGTCTACACTGGACAGAACCCTGGATCTGAGAGCTCCGTGCCATTGCAGCTGTGTGAAGCCCAGACTGCCTCCTGCTCCTACTCACCGGCAAAAGGCTCTGGTCCATGCTCCAGGCACCAACGGCAGCTGAGGGAGCAGGGGAGAGAATGCCACCAGTAGTGGCAGGTGGGAGAGCGCGGCCGGGAGAAAGGTCCTGTGCAGGCTCCCAGCAGCGGCGCAAAGTTCCTCTGCAGTGCAGGCACCCGGCAGCAGCGGTTGGTGAGAGGGAGTGTGGGGAGAGGAAGCTCCCGTGCAAGCTCCCGGTGGTGGCAGGTAAGAGGGAGCAGATCTCCCTCCAGGCTCCCGGCAGCGGCTGATAAGAGGGAGCTGATCTTCCTTTCAGGGTCCTGGCGGCAGCAGGTAAGAGGGAGCTGATCTCCCTTCCAGGCTCCTGGCAGCAGCAGGTAAGAGGGAGCTGATCTCCCTTTCAGGCTCCTGGCAGCAGCAGGTAAGAGGGAGCTGATCTCCCTTCCAAGCTCCTGGTGGCAGATAAGAGAGAGAGGGGGAGAGAGGATGCGGCGATGGCGGGGGGGAGATGAGACAGCAGCAGGGGTAGGATAGTGGATACTTGGGAGTGTGGTTGGGGGGTGGTGGGGGGTTCCGGCTGTGGGGAAATTCATGGGACATGGCAGGAGTAGGGGGAGAAGTATAACTTTTTAGAAAAGCTGACTCCGCAAAAAGAGCAGCTTTTCGGAAGTGATACTTTTATTAACCACTTAACTGACAAATTCTATTTCCAAAAACCGCTCCAAAATTGTCGTTTCTTTTATGATTAAATTAGGTCAAGAACATTATTTTACACTTATCCATCACTATTTTATTTGAATTTTTTTTTTTAAAACACAGTATACCATAAAAATTGCGATTTTTATGTTATACTGTAGTGATGGCCATTGACATCTGTACCACCGATAGTTCAACCATCGTTAGACACCATCTAAACATCGATTGAGGGTTGCCATCAAGCCCACCAGCAATGGCAAACTACGTGTTTTCAGTCAGACCATCGATGGTTTGCAAACCATCAATGGTCGGTTGCCATCCGATATCAATATATATATATATATATATATATATATATATATATATCGAACATATATCTACATATACATACAGTATATATGTACACACATATGTATATATTAGGGGTGTGCACCGGCCACTTTTCGTGTTTTGCGTTTTGGTTTTGGATCTGGATCTTTCTTCGTGTTTTGGATCTGGATTGGTTTTGCCAAAACCACCCTTCCGTGTTTTGGGTTCTGGGTTTTGTGTTTTGGATCTGTATTTTTTTTTAAAAAAGAATTAAAACAGCTAAAATCACAGAATGTGTTGGTTTTTCTGCTCCTATGCTACTATTAACCTCAATAACCTTAATTTCCACTCATTTCCAGTCTATTCTGAACACCTCACACCTCACAATAGTGTTTTTATGTCCAAAAGGCTATGCTAAGCGACACGAGTGAGCGGCACAAACACGTGGCCCATCTAGGAGTGGCACTGCAGTGGCAGACAGGATTGCAGTTTGAAAAACTAGGCCGCAAACAGTACATAATGCAAAGAAATAAAAGAGGTGCAAGATGGAATTGTCCTTGGGCCCTCCCACCCACCCTTATGTTGTATAAACAGGACATGCACACTTTAACAAACCAATCATTTCAGCGCCAGGGTCTGCCACACGACTGTGGCTGAAATGATTGGTTCGTTTGGGCCCCCACAAAACAAGCTGGCAATTAATCTGTCCCTGCACAAACTGGCTCTACGGAGGCAAGATGTCGTCCTCATCCTCCTCATCCACCGATTCCTCACCCTCTTCAGTGTTGTGTACATCCTCATCCTCACAGACTATTAACTCGTCCCCGCTGGAATCCACCACCACAGGTCCCTCTGTACGTTCTGGAGGCTGGTCTCCCTGGAAGAGTTGGTAATTCATTTTTATGAACATCATCTTCTCCACTTTTTGTGGAAGCAGCCTCCTATGCCTTTCGCTGACAAGGTTCCCGGCTGCACTAAACACTCTTTTGGAGTACACACTGGAGGGGGGGCAACTCAGGTAAAATAGAGCCAGTTTGTACTGGGGCCTCCAAATTGCATCTTTTTCCTGCCAGTACAGGTACGGACTGTCTGACATGCCTACTTGGATGCTGTCACCGATGTAATCCTCCACCATTCTGTCATTGGTGACAGTATCATATGCAGTGACAGTAGACATGTCAGAAATTGTTGCCAGGTCCTTCAGTCCGGACCAGATGTCCAAACTTGGTCCTGCCTGCCCTTCATCACTGCCAGAGGGTTGCTTAGGATACCTATGTTTTTTCCTGGCAACCCCAGTTGCGGGAGAAAATGAAGAAGGAGCTGTTGACGTGTCACGTTCCGCTTCAGCTGACAGTGTTTTCACCAGCAGGTCTTTGCACCTCTGCAGGCTTGTGTCGGCCAGAAAGAGAGACACCACATAGGCTTTAAACCTAGGATCGAGCACGGTGGCCAAAATGTAGTGGTCTGATTTCAACAGATTGACCACCCTGGAATCCTGGCAAAGCGAATGAAGGGCTTCATCCACAAGCCCCAATTGCTGAGCGGAATCACTCCATCTTAGCTCCTCCTTCACTTTCTCCAGCTGCTTCTGCAAAAACCTGATGAGGGGAATGACCTGACTCAAGCTGGCAGTGTCTGAACTGACTTCACGTGTGGCAAGTTCGAAGGGTTGGAGAACCTTGCACAACACGGAAATCATTCTCCACTGCGCTTGAGTCAGCTGCATACCCCCTCCTTTGCCTATGTCATAGGTGGATGTATAGGCTTGAATGGCCTTTTGCTGCTCCTCCATCCTCTGAAGCATATAGATGGTTGAGTTCCACCGCGTCACAACCTCTTGCTTCAGGTGATGGTGGGGCAGGTTCAAGAGTGTTTGCTGGCGTTCCAGTCTTCGGCATGCAGTCACTGAATGGTGAAAGTGGGCAGAAATTTTTTGGGCCACCCAAAGCGTCTCCTGTACACCCCTGTCGCTTTTCAGAAAATTCTGCACCACCAAGTTTATTGTGTGAGCAAAACATGGGACGTGCTGAAATTGGCCCAGATGTAATGCCCGCACAATATTGGTGGTGTTGTCAGATATCACAAATCTCCAGGAGAGTCTAAGTGGGGTAAGCCACTGGGCGATGATTTCCCTCAGTTTCTCTAAGAGGTTGTCGGTGGTGTGCCTCTTACTGAAACCGGTGATACACAGCGTAGCCTGCCTTGGAATGAGCTGGCGTTTCTGAGATGCTGCTACTGGTGACGCTGCTGCTGTTGCTGCATAAGGTCATACATCTACCCAGTGGGCTGTCACAGTCATATAGTCCTTAGTCTGCCCTGTTCCACATGTCCGTGGTTAAGTGGACATTGGGTACAACCACATTTTTCAGGACACTGAGGACACTTTTTCTGATGTTTCTGTACAGTCTTGGTATCGCCTGCCTAGTGAAGTGGAATCTAGACAGGATTTGGAACCGGGGACACACTACCTCCATCAATTGTCTAAATCCCACTGCACTAATGGCGGATACCGGATGCACGTCTAACACCAACATAGCAGTCAAGGCCTCAGTTATACGTTTTGCTTCAGGATGACTGCTGTCATAATTCATCCTCCTCGCTAAGGACTGTTGGAGGGTCAATTGTTTAGTAAAAGTAGTTGTGTTGCTACTTCCTCTCTGGGATGATGAATGACTCCCAGCAGCAGCAACAGCAGCAGCGACAGCAGGAGACGCAGCAATGCAGGATCCTCCGGAGGAATCCCGGATAGCAGAGTCAGTCATGCCAATGACATGGCCTGCAGGACTACTTCCGATCCTGACTAAGGAGGAAATTGACGAGGAGGGAGTTGACGGTGTGGTTTGCAGGCACTTGGATACAACAGGACAATGGGATTTAGGTGTCCCTGGACTGTTTACGGTCTTAGCCAAAGTTTCTGAACTTGACAGTAACTTTTTATGAATGCGCTGCAGCTGCTGTATAAGGGAGGATGTTCCTAGGTGGTTAATGTCCCTACCCCTACTTATTTCACCTTTACATATGGTACATATGGCAAGACAGTTGTTGTCCGGATTTGTATAGAAATATTGCCAGACCAAAGAGGTGGAATGTTTGGTCTTCTGCCCAGGCATGACCATGATGGGCTTTTTCATCCCACAGACAACAACTGTCTCCCCTGGAGCCTGATTTAAACAAACCACATCACCATCAGAATCCTCCTCGCCAACTTCCTCCTCAGCGCCAGCTACACCAGTATCCTCATCCTGTTGTACTTCAACAGTGACATCTTCAATTTGCATATCAGCAAGTGGACTGTGGGTGCTCCTTTCAGCACTTGCAAGGGGCGTGCAAATGGTGGAAAGAGCCACCTCTTCCCGTCCAGTGCTGGGAAGGTCAGGCATCGCAATCACCACCACACTTGGACTCTCCTTGGGGATTTGTGATATCTTCTTAGAACGCACAGTTCTTCACTGTGCTTTTGCCAGCTTAACTCATTTGATTTTTTTAGAGGGAGGAGGGCTTCCATCGTCATGTGAAGCTGAACCACTAGTCATGAGCATACTAGGGATCGACCTTAGCCATTCCTTGCCACTCCGTGTCATAAATTGCATATTGGCAAGTTTACAGTTCTCTTCAGATGATTTAAATGTTTTTTTCAAGGTCATTTTCCTGAACTTTGTCATTTGGGATTGTATGTGCCCTCTACTATGACATTGGGCATCGGCCTTGGCAGACGACTTTGATGGCATGTTATCGTCTATGTCATGACTAGTGACAGCAGCTTCAGCACTAGGAGGAAGTGGTTCTTGATCTTTCCCTATTTTATTTTTATTGGAGAAAATTTGGTCCATCATTTATGTTATATTGATATATAAGTGCAGCTAAGGTGCACACAAACACAGAAAATAATTTTTTATTTTTGTTGGAGACTAGTGCACTTTGTGGGTTACACCACCCTTTAAGAAATGAGCCAGCCAGCCCTTTACTTATGGGACACAGGTGCACACTTGGCGCTGCTCCTTTGTTGATGCACGTGCAGCTACAGTCCACACAATTCACAAACAGGAAATATTTTTTTATTTTGTTTGGAGTGCCCTTTGGGGGTTACAGCACCCTTTAATGGACAAGCCAGCCGGCCTTTTACTTATGGGACACAGGCACACGCTTGGCGCTGCTCCTTTGTTGATGCACGTGCAGCCACAGTTCACACAATTCACAAACACAGAATTTTTTTTTATTTTGTTTGGAGTGCCCTTTGGGGGTTACAGCACCCTTTAGTGGTCAATCCAGCTGGCCCTTTATTTATGGGACACAGGCGCACGCTTGGCACTACTTTGTTGATGCACGTGCGGCTACTGCGCACACAATTCACAAGCACAAAAAAATATATTTTTTTATTTTGTTTGGAGTGCCCTTTGGGGGTTACAGCACCCTTTAAAGGACAAGCCAGCTGGACTTTTACTTATGGGACACAGGCGCACACTTGGCACTGCTCCTTTGTTGATGCACGTGCAGCCACAGTGCACACAATTCACAAACACAGAAAAACATTTTTTATTTTGTTTGGAGTGCCCTTTGGGGGTTACAGCACCCTTTAGCGGTCAATCCAGCTGTCCCTTTATTTATGGGACACAGCCGCACGCTTGGCACTACTTTGTTGATGCACGTGCGGCTAGTGCGCACACAATTCACAAACACAAAAAAAATATATTTTTTTATTTTGTTTGGAGTGCCCTTTGGGGGCTACAGCACCCATTGACGGACAAGCCAGCTGGCCTTTTACTTATGGGACACAGGTGCACGCTTGGCGCTGCTCCTTTGTTGATGCATGTGCAGCCACAGTGACACAATTCACAAACACAGAAAAAAAAAATTATTTTGTTTGGAGTGCCCTTTGGGGTTTACAGCACCCTTTAGCGGTCAATCCAGCCGGCCCTTTATTTATGGGACACAGGCGCACGCTTGGCACTACTTTGTTGATGCACGTGCGGCTACTGCGCACACAATTCACAAACACAAAAAAATATATTTTTTTATTTTGTTTGGAGTGCCCTTTGGAGGTTACAGCACCCTTTAACGGACAAGCCAACTGGCCTTTTACTTATGGGTCACAGGCGCGCGCTTGCTCTGCTCCTTTGTTGATGCACGTGCAGCCACAGTGCACACAATTCACAAACACAGAAAAAAAATTTTTTATTTTGTTTGGAGTGCCCTTTGGGGGTTAGAGCACCCTTTAGCGGTCAATCCAGCTGGCCCTTTATTTATGGGACACAGGCGCACGCTTGGCACTACTTTGTTGATGCACGTGCAGCTACTGCGCACACAATTCACAAACACAAAAAAAAATATATTTTTATTTTGTTTGGAGTGCCCTTTGGGGGTTACAGCACCCTTTAGTGGACAAGCCAGCCGGCCACCGTTTTACTTATGGGACACAGGTGCACGCTTGGCGCTGCTACTTTGTTGATGCACGTGCAGCCACAGTGCACACAATTCACAAACACAGAAATTTTTTTTATTTTTTTTGCACTTGGGGGGAGCACTCCTGATGGACAGATCACCCCCTGGCAACACTACAGCACCCCTTTAGGACTGGGACACTGCACAGGACTTTGGAGTTGACACAGCCCCTATGGACAACTGACTGCACAACACAGTCCAGCCAGCCCCTATGGACTTTGAAGGAGTGGACACAGCCCCTATGGACAACAGCAGCACAGCGCAGCACAGCATAGCACAAAACTACACGACACTACACTACACTACACTACACAGCCCAGCCAGCCCTAACTCCCACCCTCCCTCTTCACTGTCCACAGCCGAGTGAGAAAATGGCACCGACGCGGGTACCTTATATAGGATCCAAAACCCGCGAGACCCGGAAGGCGGGATGATGACGTTTTGCCTCGATTTCAGATCCGAGTCAGGCGGGAAAAGTCGAGCCTGACTCGGATCGGCCTCGGATCGGGGGGGCTCGGGGGGGTTCGGATTTCAGAAATCCAAACCCGCTCACCCCTAATATATATAAATAAATATATATATATATATATATGCTGTTGCTTACACACACGTGTGTATATATATATATATATATATATGTACACACATATGCGCCTAATCAATGGCTGATTCGTTTATTCTGGAGCGCCACCGTGTGGATTACACATATACATATATATGTATGTATATATATATATATATATATATATATATATGTATGTGTGTGTGTAATCCACACAGTAGCACTCCGGAATAAACGAATCACACACGGCTGATTAGGCGCATATGTGTGTATATATATATATATATATATATATATACACATATTCTAATAAATTTATATATATAAATATATAAATAATTTTATTATTGCCTGGCACCTTATAAAAATGGGGGATGAAGAGGAGGGGCGGCTGATGCCGGAGGGAGTGGCTGGATATCTAGCTACCAGAGCCGCCGCTGCAGTCTCTACATGGCCACATGGCCAGTGATCACTATGTGAATACTGCCAGAGCCGCAGCTGGAGGCTGTCCTGCTGGCAGCCTGGACACATAGCACAGCGGCGGCTACCAGAGCCGCCGCTGCTGCTTCTACTCAGCCAGTGATCACTATGTGATCACTTTTTTTACTGGAGCCACAGCGGGAGGGTGTCTCGCTGGCGGCCCGGCTATTTAGCAGCAGCGGCGGCGGCTACCAGAGCCACGCTGCTGCTGCTTCTACACAGTGATCACACTGATCACTGTGTCTTCCCAGAGCCACAGCAGGAGGGTGTCCCACTGGCTACTAGAGCCGCCGCTGCTGCTTCTACTCAGCCAGTGATCACTATGCGATCACTGTTTTGCTGGAGCCGCAGCGGGAGGGTGTCCCACTGGCGGCTCCGATACATAGCAGCAGCGGCTACCAGAGCCACCGCTGCTGCTTCTACACAGTGATCACACTGATCACTTTGTCTTCCCAGAGCCGCAGTGGGAGGGTGTCCCGCTGGCGGCTCCGATACATAGCAGCAGAGGCGACTACCAGTGCCACTGCTGCTGCTTCACATTGAAGGGGGTGGGGCCGGCCGGGCTGCTTGATCACTGCTGGCCACAGTGATCGGGGTCACAGCAGCAGCTGGGGCTCAATGATCCCTGGCTGCTTCCTCTATTGACGTGGCGCCAGCCTCATACAGGATAGAAGGAAATACTCCTTTTGGCACTCAGAATAATCAAGTTAAAAAACATAACTTTTGGAGTCCACACATAGGGCTAACTTACATATAACCCACTTGCAATTGGCCTTGCCCAACAAGGTTTTGGGCATGAAATAGGATGGTAAAATGGGTATGGGCACCAGATTTTATTAATTGGTGCCTCTGCCCACTTTAATGCCCTATTTCATGCCCAAAACCTTGTTGGGCAAGGCCAATTGCAAGTTGTTCACATGTAAGTGAACCCCCTCTGTGGATTCCAAGTGTCAAATTTGTTTCCCAATGCTAGTTAACCCTTGCACAACTACAGCTACTTATTTAAATATATGCACACTTTACCACTCAATTTCATGCCCAAAACCTTGTTGGGCAAGGCCAATTGCAAGTGGGTCATATGTAAATAACCCCCTCTGTGGATTCCAAGTGTCAATTTGTTGCCCAAGGCTCCTTAGCCTTTGCACAACTACAGCTACTTATTCAAATATAGAAAATCTGGTGTTTGTGCCCACTTTACAACCCTATTTCATTCCCAAAACCTTGTTAGACAAGGCCAATTGCAAGTGGGTCATATGTAAGTGACCCCCCTCTGCGGATTTCAAGTGTCAAATTTGTTGCCCAAGTCTAGTTAACCCTTGCACAACTACAGCTATTTATTCAAATATAGAAAATCTGGTCCCTTTGCCCAATTTACCAAGCTTTGTGGGCCAAGCAAAATACAATTGAAATTTGTGTAATAGATACCATATTTTGTTTATTTAATGTAAGCTTATTGATTCTATTTGATAAAAATGTTTTAATATAACATGTTCTGAATAAGAGGCTGGAAAATGAATAAGAAGCTGGAGCTCGAATAAGAAGTGAATAAGAAGCTGGCCGAATAAGAAGCTAACTTCACCCTCATACAGGATAGAAGAACATACTCCTTTTGGCACTCAGAATAATCAAGTTAAAAAACATAACTTTTAGGGGCCTATTCATCATCAATTATTTTTCACAAAAGCATGGGAAAATTACATACTTTTGTAAAAAAAATAAATGTCAGGGCTATTTATCAAGTTCTGACAGAGCTTTTCTTTCGAAACGTGATGGTGTAACTGAACCGAATGCCACTCTTAGATGGTGTTCAGCCACTGATAACCTTCACAGGCTGCTGTTTACATGGCAGCCTGTGAAGAAATAGCCTGCCATCCACAGCAGAGGGATCTATTAAGATCCCCCCTTGCTGTGTCTACACTGGACAGAACCCTGGATCTGAGAGCTTCGTGCCATTGCAGCTGTGTGAAGCCCAGACTGCCTCCTGCTCCTACTCACCGGCAAAAGGCTCTGGTCCATGCTCCAGGCAGCAATGGCAGCTGAGGG
Source organism: Taudactylus pleione (assembly GCA_031769625.1). Lineage (NCBI taxonomy): Eukaryota > Metazoa > Chordata > Amphibia > Anura > Myobatrachidae > Taudactylus > Taudactylus pleione. The sequence continues at coordinate 2,690,577 of JAUIMM010000601.1, forward strand.
AGCAGGGGAGAGAATGCCACCAGTAGTGGCAGGTGGGAGAGCGCGGCCGGGAGAAAGGTCCTGTGCATGCTCCCAGCAGCGACACCAAGTTCCTGTGCAGTGCAGGCACCCGGCAGCAGCGGTTGGTGAGAGGGAGTGGGGGGAGAGGAAGCTCCCGTGCAAGCTCCCGGTGGTGGCAGGTAAGAGGGAGCGGATCTCCCTCCAAGCTCCCGGCAGCAGCTGATAAGAGGGAGCTGATCTTCCTTCAAGGGTCCTGGCGGCAGCAGGTAAGAGGGAGCTGATCTCCCTTCCAGGCTCCTGGCAGCAGCTGGTAAGAGGGAGCTGATCTCCATTTCAGGCTCCTGGCAGCAGCAGGTAAGAGGGAGCTGATCTCCCTTCCAGGCTCCCGGTGGCAGAAAAGAGAGAGAGGGGGAGAGAGGATGCGGCGATGGCGGGGGGGAGGTGATACAGCAGCAGAGGTATTATAGTGGATACTTGGAGAGACACAACAGTGTTGTTGGGGGGTGGTGGGGGGTTCCGGCTGTGGGGAAATTCATGGGACATGGCATGAGTAGGGGGAGAAGTATAACTTTTTAGAAAAGCTGACTCCGCAAAAAGAGCAGCTTTTCGGAAGTGATACTTTTATTAACCACTTAACTGACAAATTCTATTTCCAAAAACCGCTCCAAAATTGTCGGTTTCTTTTATGATTAATTTAGGTCAAGAACATAATTTTAAACTTATCCCTCACTATTTTATTTGAATTTTTTTTTATAAAACACAGTATACCATAAAAATAGCGATTTTTATGTTACACTGTAGTGATGGCCATTGACATCTGTACCATCCATAGTTTAACCATCGTTAGACGCCATCTAAACATCGATTGAGGGTTGCCATCGATGGTGCAACATTGATGCCCACCAGCAATGGCAAACTACTTGTTTTCAGTCAGACCATCGATGGTTTGCAAACCATCGATGGCCGGTTGCCATCCGATATCAATAAATATATATATATATATATATCTCGAACATATATATATATACTAACAGTATATATGTACACATATATATATATATATATCTGCTGTTGCTTACACACACACGTGTATATATATATATATATATATCTATATATATATATATATATATAAACACATATGCGCCTAATCAGCCGTGTGTGATTCGTTTATTCTGGAGTGCCGCCGTGTGGATTGCACACATACATATATATGTATATATATATATATATATATATATATACATAATATATATACATACATATATATATATGTGTGTGTAATCCACACGGTAGCACTCCGGAATAAACGAATCACACACGGCTGATTAGGCGCATATGTGTGTATATATATATATATATATATATATAATGTGTGTGTAAATATATGTATATATTGTGACACAGTTAGGTTAGGGGGTCCCTCTCCTGGGAAGAGGACTCCTTCCACACACAGCAGCAGGGAAGCAGCACACCAGTCTGGATGCAAGTACAAGCTGGTCGGCGCCAGTCTGTATTGTACAATGACAGAAATATAAAGAAAACATAAATATAAATCCTAGCCCTGTCGGGGCACTAACTTCACAGGTAGTTCCCTCACTACCAGAACCTGGCAGGGCCTAATGCCCTCGCCAGCAACAAAGCACAGCACAGTACTCAGATCGGTTTTCCAAGTGTCTCTGAGCAAACTCCCTGTCTGCTCTCCCAGGTGAGACAATCAGCCCTCAACACACTAGGCTTATATTGGCCACTCTCAGGTGGAAAACTAACAAGCCTGTTAACAGGCTGCGAGAACCAAAACCTGGAGTGGCCGTGGGTGGAGCCCTCCCTCTTCTCTCACCCACAACCCCCAGGTCCCAAACCGGCTTTTCAAAAAGCCGAAACTCAAGCCTGCTACACTGCAGACTTTCTCCTGGGGGTTTAAAACACAAAAGACAGGAATCTGGGACAAATGTACCTGCCACAGACCACTTTACCAGTGATCCTATCACATATCCCCCCCTTTGTTTCGACCTGTGGGGTGGAACAACTGAAGCCCCCAAACAATGAACGCGTGACAATGCGTCAGCATTGGCCAGCTGGCTTCCTGGCCTGTGTTCCACTGAAAATGTAAAAGTTTGTAACGCCAAGAACCATCTTGTAATTCTCACATTACTGTCCTTATTTTCAGACATCAACTTCAGAGGGGCATGGTCAGTGATCAATTTGAACTTTCTTCTGACCAAGTAGTACCTGAGAGCCTCTAACGCCCACTTTATGGCCAAAGCCTCCTTCTCCACTGTGGCATAGTTTCTCTCATGTATATTCAACTTTCTGCTAAGATAGAAAATAGGGTGTTCCTCACCCTCCTTGATCTGGGACAGGACCGCTCCAATACCTACTTCTGATGCATCGGTTTGTACTATGAATTCCCTTTCAAAATTAGGAGTCATCAGGACTGGTTGGGAACACAACGCTACTTTCAACTCCTGAAAAGCTTTCTCTGCCTCAGGACTCCATTCTACCATGACTTTTTGTTTGCCTTTGGTCAGGTCAGTCAGTGGGACTGCCATGGTGGCAAAGTTGGGTATAAACCTCCTGTAGTACCCTGTAATTCCCAAGAAGGCTCTCATCTGCTTCTTATTCAGAGGCCGTGGCCAGTTTTGTATGGCATCAACTTTATTGAGCTGAGGCTTTATCAGGCCTCTGCCAATGGTGTATCCCAGATATTTTACTTCCTCCATGCCTAGACAACACTTTTTTGGGTTGGCTGTCAAACCTGCCTTATAGATGGAGTCCAACACTGCTTGTACCCTGGGTAAGTGAGTTTGCCAATCAGGACTATGAACGACCACGTCATCCAGATAAGCAGCCGCATACCATCTATGGGGCCTTAGAATCCTGTCCATCATTCTTTGGAAGGTAGCAGGTGCCCCATGTAGCCCGAAGGGCAACATCTTGTACTGAAACAAGCCCTCTGGCGCTGAAAAAGCTGTCTTTTGTTTGGCGCTCTCGGTTAACGGTACTTGCCAATACCCTTTGGTTAGGTCAAGAGTGGTTAAATACCTTGCCGTCCCTAGTCTCTCAATCAGTTCATCCACTCTTGGCATTGGGTAGGCATCGAATTTTGAAACACTGTTCAACTTTCGGAAGTCATTGCAGAAACGCACACTCCCGTCGGGCTTTGGAATCAACACAATGGGACTTGACCATTCACTATGTGATTCTTCAATAACCCCTAACTCTAGCATATTTTTAATTTCTTTCGACACCGATTCTCTTTGTGCTTCTGGTAACCTATAGGGCTTTAGATTAACTTTAACCCCTGGGTCAGTGATGATGTCATGTTTAATGACCGAGGTTTTCCCAGGTACGTCAGAGAACAGCACCCTATTTCTAATCAGAAACTCCTTGACCTCTTGTTGTTGAATTGCCGACAGGGTTTTTGCCACTGTCACTTCGGGAACTAAGGGCCCTGGACTTACTGGAGGGTCTCGGACGGCCGACAGTACCGTTCTGTCTTTCCAGGGCTTTAACAGATTTATATGGTATATCTGTTCCGGCTTTCTTTTCCCCGGCTGGTAAACTTTGTAATTGACCTGCCCCACTCTTTCTAAGATTTCAATGGGCCCTTGCCATTTAGCCAAAAGTTTATTTTCCACAGTGGGAACCAATACTAACACTCTGTCCCCAGGAGCAAAGCTGCGTAACCGAGCATTGTGGTTGTATACCCTCGGCTGTGCCTGTTGAGCCTGTTCCAGGTGCTCACTCACTATCGGCACTACCGCAACAATTCTCTCCTGCATTTGAGAAACATACTCAATCACCATTTTGTAAGGACTAGACTGCCCCTCCCATGTCTCTTTGGCAATGTCTAGTAACCCCCTTGGGTGTCTCCCTTACAACAAGTCGAAGGGTGAAAACCCGGTGGAGGACTGGGGAACTTCTCTTATGGCCAACAATAAATACGGCAATAAGTAGTCCCAATCCCTACCATCCTTGTCGACCACTTTCCTAAGCATGTGTTTTAACATCTTGTTAAACCTCTCGACCAGCCCATCAGTTTGGAGGTGATAAACCGAAGTTCTTAACTGTTCGATTTTGAACAGGCGGCATAACTCTTTCATGACTTTGGACATAAACGGTGTACCCTGGTCAGTTAGTATCTCCTTAGGTATACCCAGCCTGCTAAAGACATGAACTAGCTCTCTGGCAAAGGTCTTGGTTGACGTATTGCGCAACGGGATCGCTTCTGGGTACCTGGTAGCGTAATCCATTATGCCCAGAATATACTGGTGTCCCCTGGCAGACTTCATTAAGGGTCCAACCAAATCCATCACTATTCTTTCAAATGGCACCTCTATGATAGGCAATGGAACTAGTGCACCCTTAAAATGTGGCCTGGGAGTGTGATACTGACACTCAGGGCAGGATGCGCAAAAGTCAGATACCTCTTTATGAAGCCCGGGCCAGAAAAACCTCTGCATTATTCGCTCAGTGGTTTTCTCTACCCCTAGATGGCCTGCCATTATATGACCATGGGCCAGATCCAACACTGTTCTTCTGTAGGCTTTGGGAACTATTAGTTGTTCCACAACATCTTCCCCCTTCTTAGTCACCTGATATAACAAAACCTGACACATTGCCATGTGGGGATAGGACAAAGGACTATCAGGGTCTACGGGTTTACCATCAACTACTTTTACATTCTCCCTGGCTTTTACCAAAGTAGGGTCATTCAACTGCTCCACGGCAAAGACCTCTCTTCTGACCTCTAAATCAGGCAGATGATCACCTGGCCCAACAACACTTCCCACCTCAATGGGAGGCACATCAGTTGGCGGGTCACCGTCACGTTCCGCATTCTCTAGTTCGCCAACCATAGTAGAAAAAGGGAATAACTCTCTCAGAAGAAACTCCCTCCTCCACTACATCGACAACCTTCTCAAATGGATCGGGGTTGTTCACCTCTGGAACAAAACGGCTTTCCCACAACTTCCAGAAGTGAGCAAAGTCTCTCCCCAATATTGCATCGTACACCAGACCATGCACCAAACCCACAGAAACTATAGCAGAGCCACATGGTGTCTCGATGTTCACCTCGGCCGTAACATAATATCGAGTATCCCCATGTATGCAGGTCACACCAACAGTTTTCCCTGTATGCCTCAAGGGGTTCACCAGCTCAGCTTTTATAAGTGTCACCAAGCTACCAGAGTCTAACAGTGCCTCTACTCGGTTGCCATCTACAATGAGTACACACATGTGCTTATCAGTCTCAGCCTGCCGGTCAGCCGTACAGGCTATCTGTGCAAAGAAAGACCCCCTGTGGTAGACATGAGCAGTATCACATTGCATAGGTTCAGTTGTAAGTGCACAATTAGCGGCAATATGGCCGAAGCCACCACATCGGAAACACTGAGTCATATTAATGTCTAGTCGTTTATGGGGCAAGAACCTTCCCAGCCTGGCAGGCCTGTCTCCAGGTCCTACACCCTCAGTCTTAGGTACATTCCACTGCCCAGCACCCTTCTCCCCTGGAACAGTCTTACCAGTGTCTCTGGGAGTTCGCCGGTGAGCTATCGGGGCTCGGTGGGGCATACCCATCAGCTCCTCAGCAGCCACATACCTCTCCACCAGCTCGACCAACTGGTCCGTGGACTTAGGGTCTGCATGGCTCACCCACTTGCGCAGAGTCACAGGTAATGATCGCAGGTACCGGTCCATCACGACCCTTTCCACGATCTGTGGTCTCGTCAGCGTCTCGGGCTGTAGCCATTTTGAGGGACAGATGGATGAGGTCATGCATCTGTGAATGTGGAGGCTTGTCCTTATGGAACTCCCAGCGGTGGACCCGTTGGGCACAAACAAAGGTGGTGACTCCCAAGTGAGTTAGGATCTCCTGTTTTAGTTTTTTATAGTCCTTGGCATCAGCCAGGCATAAGTCAAAATATGCTTTTTGTGGCTCCCCAGACAAAAAAGGTACCACCAGACTTGCCCAATGCTCCTGGGGCCAACTCTCCCTTTCAGCCATTCTTTCAAATGCGGCGAGATAGGCCTCCACATCATCGCCCAAAGTCATCTTTTGGAGGAAGTGACTGGCTCGTATGGAGTGAGTGGTGGTGGGAGGACCAGTATTAACATCTCTGGGCCGGGCGACCAGGTGCTGTACCACCTCTTTTATGGCCTGGCTGTTTTCCGCTAAGGCCTGGCGGGTTTCCTCGATGGCGACCTGTTGTTGCCTCTGGGCTGTCTCCAAGGCCAACAGTTGCACCCTGGTGGATTCCTGCTGAGCCCTGGTAGATTCCTACTGAGCTGCTGTAGCTTTCTGCTGAGCCCTGGTAGATTCCTGCTGAGCTGCTGTAGCTTGGAGCAAGGCCTTAATAATGTCCTCCATTTTGTCCTGGGGTGTAGGTTGGAAGCTGAACCTTGCCTCTCTGAGCATTGGCTGATGCCTCCTCTATGGGACTCCAAGGACACAGTGTTATTTCCACACTCACAAATTGGGTGTATGTCCCTTTAATTTTTAAACGGAAAGTTTTCATCTCGCTGCAACTTCAGTGTGTGTGAGTGCCCGCATTCTCCACCATATTGTGACACAGTTAGGTTAGGGGGTCCCTCTCCTGGGTAGAGGACTCCTTCCTTACACACACACACAGCAGCAGGGAAGCAGCACACCAGTCTGGATGCAAGTACAAGCTGGTCGGCGCCAGTCTGTATTGTACAATGACAGAAATATAAAGAAAACATAAATATAAATCCTAGCCCTGTCGGGGCACTAACTTCACAGGTAGTTCCCTCACTACCAGAACCTGGCAGGGCCTAATGCCCTCGCCAGCAACAAAGCACAGCACAGTACTCACAGATCGGTTTTCCAAGTGTCTCTGAGCAAACTCCCTGTCTGCTCTCCCAGGTGAGACAATCAGCCCTCAACACACTAGGCTTATATTGGCCACTCTCAGGTGGAAAACTAACAAGCCTGTTACCAGGCTGCGAGAACCAAAACCTGGAGTGGCCGTGGGTGGAGCCCTCCCTCTCCTTCCATCCACAAACCCCAGGTCCCAAACCAGCTTTTCAAAAAGCCGAAACTCAAGCCTGCTACACTGCAGACTTTCTCCTGGGGGTTTAAAACACAAAAGACAGGAATCTGGGACAAATGTACCTGCCACAGACCACTTTACCAGTGATCCTATCACAATATATATATATATATATATATATATATATACACACATATAGGTATACATATATATATATATACATATATATATAGATACACATTCTAATAAATTTATATATATATATATATAAATAATTTTATTATTGCCTGGCACCTTATAAAAATGGGGGATGAAGTGGAGGGGCGGCTGATGCCAGAGGGAGTGGCCGGATATCTAGCTACCAGAGCCGCCACTGCTGTCTCTACATGGCCACAGGGCCAGTGATCACTATGTGATCACTGCCGGAGCCGCAGCGGGAGGGTGTCCCGCTGGCGGCCCGGACACATAGCACAGCTGCTTCTACTCAGCCAGTGATCACTATGTGATCACTTTTTTTGCTGGAGCCACAGCGGGAGGGTGTCCCGCTGGCGGCCCTGCTATTTAGCAGCAGCGGCAGCTACCAGAGCCGCACTGCTGCTGCTTCTACACAGTGATCACACTGATCACTGTGTCTTCCCAGAGCCGCAGCGGGAGGGGGTCCCTCTGGTGGCCTGGCTATTTAGCAGCAGCGGCAGCTACCAGAGCCGTGCTGCTGCTGCTTCTACACAGTGATCACACTGATCACTGTGTCTTCCAAGAGCCGCAGCAGGAGGGGGTCCCGCTGGTGGCTCCGATACATAGCAGCAGCGGTGGCTACCAGAGCCACCGCTGCTGCTTCTACACAGTGATCACACTGATCACTGTGTCTTCCCGAAGCCGCAGCGGGAAGGGGTCCCGCTGGTGGCTCCGATACATAGCAGGAGCAGCGGCTACCAGAGCCACCGCTGCTGCTTCTACACAGTGATCACACTGATCCCTGTGTCTTCCCGGAGCTGCAGCGGGAGGGTGTCCCGCTGGTGGCCCGGACACATAGCACAATGGTGGCTACCAGAGCCGCCGCTGCTGCTTCTACTCAGCTAGTGATCACTATGTGATCACTGTTTTGCTGGAGCCGCAGCGGGAGGGTGTCCCACTGGCAGCTCCGATACATAGCAGCAGTGGCTACCAGAGCCGCCGCTGCTGCTTCTACACAGTGATCACTTTGTCTTTCCGGAGCCGCAATGGGAGGGTGTCCCACTGGCGGCTCCGATACATAGCAGCAGAGGCGACTACCAGTGCCACCGCTGTGGCTTCTCATTGAAGGGGGTGGGGCCGGCCAGGCTGCCTGATCACTGCTGGCCACAGTGATTGGGGTCACAGCAGCAGCCGGGGCTACATGAGCCCTGGCTGCTTCCTCTATTGAAGTGGTGCCGGGAGGGGGGTGCCGATTGTGCCCGATCACTGTGGCCAGCAGTGATTGGGAAACACAGGAGGGAGCCGTGGGTGTAGAGGGACCAGAAGGTCCCTCTGATATAGGTGACAGTGGGAAGATTAGCTTCCCATAGCCACCTAGTGGCCATTTCTGACTGGTCGTATCAGATACGACCATGTCAGGGAAAGCACAGTCTGGTAAGGTCGTATCTGACACGACCATGCCAGGCAAGTGGTTAAGGAGGAATGGTGAATGCCTCGAAAACATCTTTTAAACTCGCAGTGAGTTTAAAACATAATTATCACTAGTGATAATTATGTAATGATGAATAGGCCCCTTAATAGTACTCAAGAATAAAAAATCACAGAAAGACATATAGCATAACAGTATGACACACTTGATGTCACAACAATGTTTACTCATGAGTATTAACTAGAAATATTGAAAAATCCCCCAGACAGTAGGTCAAGCTGGGAGAGAAGGTGAAATATAGATATGCTTGAACAGTAACTTAGTAAATTTGTACACTGGGTAAATCTTAATTATATTTTAAACTTGATTATTCTGAATATAAGAGTGACCACAGAAAGGAGTTTCTTCTTCTATCCGGTTTCCTTGCAAGACCACTGTTACAGCTCTTTATGAAGCAAGTGTTTGAGAGTTTCTGTGGTATGGTACAGCCATACCGAGCTTAGAAATTCATTAGAGATACCTTTTTAGATGTTGATACCTTTGTTCAATTATTTTAGAGGCTTGTGTTTATATTTAAATCAACATATTATTATCCATATTACTGGTTCTAATATATGCGCATATATTAAGTTAATAGAACCATATCACCCTGTTTTTTTGGGGGGGTCTATATTACAAGATTGTGTTCATTTATTTATAATATATGAGCAACTATTTAGACTAAACAAATACATTTTGATATGAAGTGTTTTTCTTCTGTCTGATAGGTAATAGGCGTTTCCAATTTTTTTTGAAGATCACCAAAGGTCTGTAACTAAAATGGCTGTTATTGTGACTATTCTAATTAAATACATTAAAAAGCATTTATGCGCACGTTCACAAAGAAAAGTTTACTAATGAGGCCAGGAAATTTCCTTCAGCAGACTAAGATCCTGGCCTCTTCTCTTCCACCTGCTGTTGTTGCCCCCTCCCTGCCCAGAAACGGCAGCAAAAGGTGGATCAATGAGTCTGTTGCCGAACTGCATGTGATCATTCAGACCTGTACTGCACATGCATGTACTGCATGGCGCATGTGCAGATTCCCACCGTTTGGGAATCTGCAAGCAGCAGCGCACGTAACCAGCCCCAATGTGCACTATACCTCCTGCAAGCTCATCAATGCAATTTAGCTAAATACTGCATCATGAAGGACATTACTCCACATCTGTAATAGCATCTCTGAGTTTAAGAAGAAGTACTGTACATCCATCTTTTATTTTGAAAGATAAAAATCTTTATTTATCTTCATGTGTGACACTAAAGTACTTTCCAAATTGCACATATATTTCTCTTTTCAGACTTTGCAGATGTCAAAATAAAATTTTATATTTGTGTAAAAATAGCATCTCATGTATAAGTGAGATAAAAAGTGTTAACACATTTTGTGGTTTGACAGAATTTATTCATGTATCTTATTAACAGGTGGCAGGATGTTAGTGTGTAATACATGAACTAGTAGTAGACAGTTCTACACACTCCAGACCTCTGACAGATGGGATCGCTCTCCAGTGTGACGACCCTTAGTTTTAAAGTTCTGCAAATGTTTGAATTAGCTTCTAAGTCCAACAAAAGCCTAAAAACACAAATATCTGTCCTCCACACTGCATAATCTGTAAAACACTCCAGCTGGTAGGAGGCAGCATATTCTTTCTCAGGATCAACAAGCTATCACTACTAAGAACATTTCTCGTTATTCACGCAGTACTCCATGCCACCCCAGGCTGATATCACATTATAATATACTGTGAGTGGCTAATGGTACTATTCATCATAACATAATTTCACTTGTGATAATTATGTTTTAAACCTGCTGTGAGTTAAAAAAAACTGTTTGGAGGCATTCATCATGCCTCACTGCCTAAAGTATCACTTTAGAAAAGCAGCTCTTTTTGCAGAGTCAACTTTATGGAAAAGTGACACTTTTCCCTCTACACCAGCCATGCCCTATGGATTTCCCCACTGCTGCTGGTATCTGTCACCTCCCACACCACAGCCACCAACATCTGTGCCCACCACTGCTGTGTGTAACCCTCTGTTCTCTGAGTGATCTCTCCCCCTGCTGCTGTTTGCTTTTCCCTGGTGTCTGTTCTGTTGGCTGCCTCCTCTATGTCCTCTCCCCCCACTTCTGCTGTGTCCCATAAGCTTTTCCCAGTGTTGGCATTGTCCTCGCCCCTGCTCCCCCCCCCTTGCTGTGTCTCTCATCTTTCCCCAATGTTGGGTCTGTCCTCACCCCCATTTCCCCCCTTACTTTCCCCAGTGTCTGTCCTGTCCTCTCCCTCCTCCATGTCTTCTCTCCTCCTCTGCTGCTGTGTCCCATAAGCTTTTCCTGGTGTCGGCACTGTCCTCGCACCAGCTCTCCTCCTTGCTGTGTCTCTCATATTTCCCCAGTGTTGGCTCTGTCCTCACCCCCATTACCCCCATGCTGTTTCTTAGCTTTCCCTGGTGTCTGGCCTGTCAACATAATAGTGCGGCCTTGAAGGCTGAGGTGCAGCTCTGAAGGGCCAAGGTGTAGCAAGACTGTGACTGAGGTATGGCCAACAGAGGATCACAGAGTTCCAGCTGCCTGCAACAGCTGGAACTGGAATGAAGGCATGATGCAGCATCCCAGTCTGGTAATATGGCTGGGACCTGTCACCAAGATGATCCACAGCCACAGATCATAACAGTAACCAATGTTGAGGGAGGACTCTGAACACCCTACTGGATATTAGGGGAGTAAAAAATCTTGGCATGAACAACTGACAATCAATGTCTCCGAGGATGTCTCCACTTCTTTCCCACATGTTTAGGCTTATGTAACTATCATCCACGGGAAGTTCCTTGAGGAGTTTTTCATCTTATGCTGAATTGTAGTGAGATCTAGGGGTAAATTTACTAAGAATTGAAACAGGTTTTAGTAATCCGTGCGCTTCACACCTAAGAGTGTAAATGCAGCAATAGGTTAATATGGTGTACACCCACAGTTCACCACAAAATTCAACAAATAAAACCAGGGTAAACCTTGTGCATAAACCTCAATGGGGAATTACTCTCCAATTACAATGTATTGGAATTACCATAAAGTCAACATAAAAAATCCTCATATTAAATATTGCTGCATTGGTTCATCTGGATTAAAACAGTACATATATGTGTCCTCTTCTTAAAAATATACACTGGTTTGCTTCACACAACACACTGGTCACTTGCTAACTTCTTCAAAACACCCTGGAGAGCTTCTTGTTCCTCAAAAACAGATAAGGGAATCAAGAGAGGGACCGCAATAGTGTAATAAAGTTTTATTATAGTGACAATGTGTTAAAAAATAATGTAGGTACACAGCCTCTACCTTATTTTTTAACACATTGTCACTATAATAAAACTTTATTACACTATTGCGGTCCCTGGTATTGGTAATTCCAATACATTGTTATTGGAGAGTAATTCCCCATTGAGGTTTATGTGCAAGGTTTACCCTGCTTTTATTTGTTGAATTACTAAGAATTGAGTTTGGTCGAGTTGTGTTTTTTCAAATCTCGATTTGCATTGCCAAAACTCGAGTTAAGCTGAAAATTAGTTTTTCGATGGTGAAGCTATTCAAGATTTCTCGGGTGAGATTCTTTTTAACTCGGGGGAGATATCTCTCTTCTGTTGAAAGTTTGTTTTTTTGGTGGGGATGGTGGTTTGTGTTTTGGCGGTTGCATCTATTTAAGTGCAACTACTCACCCAAGAACACCGGATACCATTTTAACACAACTTTCATACTGATTTTGATTGGTGGAAGTGGTCGCATGTTTTGGAATGTTCACGCAGAATAAAAATACGCCCTGTGATGTCTGTACCTCGTGGGTTTGTGGCAGGAGTTAGTGAAGAGAGGGACTGTGAGGAGTTTGTGCTATAGTGTTTGTGGAGTCTGCATAAGCTCTACTTTGGCCGGGGTTGTGAATGCAGTGGGGTCCACTAAGCATGATGCCAACCACTGTAAAAAGCACTTTACAGACATAAAGTGGCATGTAAAGGAAAAGATGGCGGACGAGCTTAAGTCTGCCAGTGGTACTGGTGGTGGTTCACCATATGAATCAGTATATATAGATTACAAGGAACCCCTGAAGGAGCTGATCCCTCCTGAAGTGGTTCACAAAAGTTATGTTCGGGACACAGATGCCCCTATGCAGACATGTGAGTATTTATTTTTTTCATTAAATGTTGTTTGTTTTAAGATTAAAAATGTTTTGTTTTTAGCATTAACTTTCCAAGGTATTTTTTGAAACCTCTGTAATGGATCATGTGTGTGAAAGTTGTTACTTTTTTTTTCATTTTTTGGGGGTGTGGTAACCAGCAGCAACCAATGTTTGTACTTGTTTTTTTTTAATTAGCACATGTATTGTATTATGTGCTTTCACAATGCATCCTATGTATTTTTGCAGTTTTTTGGATAAATATTTGCTTACTTTTTACCAAGTTTTTTTTACTTTTTTTAATTAAAAATTAGAGGTCAACAACACATTTATAATAACCAATTTATGGTACCAACATGTTTTATGTTTAACTCAAATGTACTAAAGTAGATAACAATTTGACAAACAACAGATTCTAGATTCATGGAAAGATGATGTACAATCCTCAACAACACACATTAGTAAACATGATCCATTTTATTAAAGGACAATGTCATGAATTATGCATCACAACAGTATTTGTTATGGTTCTTTGTTAGCACAAATAAATGGCAGGCATTTTGTTAAGTTACATTTCTAAATTTGTGTCCTTTCATATACTAGCAAAGAAAAGAAAAAAAAATACAGATCCACAAAGGGAGCAGCAGCATCAGCAGCGCCATCAGCACCATCAGCACCAGCTGCGCCAACAGAATCAGCAGCAACAGCAGCAATAGCAGCAGCAACAGCAGCAACAACATCAACAGCAACAACAGCAACACCAGCAGCAGGAGTCCGATGAGGCTGGTAAGTTAAGGGCCACTAGTTGTTTGGAGACACACAGTAATGTAAATGACAGAATGACACTGTGAATGTTGCTCTGTAGGTCCATCCAATCTTCCACCTAAATAGCAGTGTCTGACACCACAGTCTTTTGATCAGCCAACAACACCACCAAGATGTCAGGATGTGGCATTGTTTTCTGGGGGACCCTCTTCACCTCTTCTTGATGGTGAGTTTGTGTGGATCTGAAAAGGAAAATATATGTGTAGCTATGTTTATTAATTTTTTGGCAGCCATTTTTATTTAAAAGTTCAAGGTACATGGAATGTTTTCATTTACAAATGAATGTATGTTTGCTTACCTTGTAAATGCTTTGGCTAGCAGAGTTTTTACACTCGTTTTAAGGGTCTACTTATAACTGGCATGTATTTTGTGGGTTGTACACAATGCTTCTTTTTGTTGTAGGTTCAACTTTCCTCTTTGTTGGTGAATTTGAACGTAGATATGTTCCTAAAATGAAAATGTAAACATTATTATTTCAAATAATGGTTAATTGTGATTCCTATTAAATATTAGACTTTACAAATTCCATAAAAATCTACTCTTGTTTGGAATATGAAATCTGACTTGCGTATGACTGCATCTTAATATATCCACAATAACTAATTAGCTTAATACAATATACGGGTTTAATATCATCCCTTAAAAGTAAAAGAAAATGGGTGTTTGAGATGGGTCCATCTTACATTTTGGACTTGTAGTTGGCCTACAATAGAGTTGTATGTCCTGCACACTACTTCACACGTTGTTTGGTGCTTTTTGCACCTGTAGAGGGGTTATTGTTTAGGCAGTTTTTACTTGGAATATTCACCAACACTGGCTTCTGAAATGTAATGTGTTAAATTATACATAATGTTGTTTAAGCAGGTCAAATCCTAAATGTTTTTTTTTTGGATTCCAATCAAATTTGATTTAGAAGTTTTCACAACTTGACAGAAACAATATTTGGAGGTTATAACAAAATAATTCTTGGACTTGTTTTTTTTTGGCCATTCCATACATTTGCTAAGAGCCAAAACCATCTAACACAGGCCAACAGTTGGAGATAGTACAATTAGTCTATAAAATTATATTATACACAGTAATTCTAAAACTTGCTTTAAATATATGTTGTAAGGATTGTATATTTTCATTGTTTAAACAAATGTAAACATTGTTTATAAGGGAAAAACCCACATTAATTACCCAAGTGTCTCTTATGGATTCGCCAGAACAACTTGGCCTTCCACAAGACACCTTTTCTGATGTAGAAGGGCACTACGAAAATGAAGATACAGATACATTAACAGTAATCCCTACAACTGCAACTATGCCAGCAACAAATACTGTGCCATCTACTCCACCCATTTTACTACGTACACCACAACCTCCACCACCACCTCTACCTACCCAGCCAGAATCAACATACTGGCAAGGGTATACGTTTAGGAAGCCGGCAGACAGAATGCTGAGTGCCAGCTTCCAGACAATTTAATCCCAATGAGGGATGAATGACAGGCATCTAAATCTAGATGCCTGTCATTTTACTGATGCTGGGAGACCGGTGCCCGGCATCCCGATCGAGCGGATGCCGGACGCCACAGCAGACAGCTGCGGGGGGGGAGTGTTAGGTTTAGGGCCCCCGGGGGGGAGTTAGGGTTAGGCACCCCCCGGGAGGTTAGGGTTAGGCTAGGGAGAGGGAGGGTTAGGGTTAAGCACACCTGGGGGAGGTTAGGGTTAGGCACCCCCCCGGGGGACTTAGGGTTAGGCAGCGGGGAAGGGGTGGTTAGGTTTAGGCACTTAGAGGGGAGGCTTAGGGTTAGGCACAGGGGGGGGTTAGGGTTAGGCACCCTAAAGGAGGGTTAGGGGGAAAATTAGGTTAGTTTATACTTACCTAGGGAAGATCGGGATTTCCTCCTCTGATGGCCAGCCGCTGTCGGGATTTGAACCGCCGGTCAGGGGTCCATCGGTAATTCATACCGATTCCGGGAAGATATGTTTGCTTTCCAACAGCAACAAATTGATTTACTACGCACACACATCACTGAAAATCAAACAATCAATAAAATCGGCCACCAACACAACAAGAACCAGATGGCTCAGAGGGTGGAGCTAACACGGATGGCCAACTCTATGGAGCAAATGAGACAGAGCATTGTTCATTTGGAGGGGTCACACTTAAGGCAAACTGATCTTTCTAATAGGTTTAATCATAATTTTCTGCGCCCAAGTGGAAACTCAAAACTCAGCATTTAGGGATTTGTCGGGCATTTTAGAATACTTAGGCACACAGATTTTAGGCCGCTTACCTGAAAATAATGCAAGCATCACCTCAAGCAGCACTTCACAGACACCAACTCTAATTGCTACACCACCCCGACGCACAACTCGAAGAAGAGGTGGCAGCCAACCAAGTCAGGGTGGCAGGAGTCACTCTAGGTGAGTTCTGCCAGATTGTAAAAATAAAATGTGTTTAAAAATATGCTTGTTAAAAAACAAAGATCTTGCCATTGCAAACTTTGCAGCAACATTCCTATCTACCTCAAGCATTGAACATAGATTGTTTATTTGTGAAAAAAAACACTCCTAACCATTGTGTGTGTTCAGTAACAAGATGTTTATGATGTGTAAGTTATTTTGTAAATTTTTGAAAGCATTATGCTCGAATGGTTTATTTTGCACAATGATGGGTTGATCAACCTTTCAAAAATATACAATGTAAATATATGTTAGTTTATTATTTGAACTAACCTTTATCAGAGTTATTTTTGGGTTAAAAAATCTCCAAAGTTTGATGCCAAAACAACAAAAATAAACTTGTTGAAAATAAAAGACATGTCTAATTTATTTGTAAAAAATCCAAAATGTATGTACTTACGTTATAGCAAAGTTTTAAGTGTGGTTTGGGATGTTAAAGTTTCTGTTTCATTCAAAGGTGCCAAAAACAAAAATTGGACAAAATGACACTACAACAATCAATGTTGCCACACATGTGGAAAAGTAACATGTAGTCAACACACATTATGGTTTGAAAAACATTTGGTTACAAACATACAGCACAAACGATAAGATGGAAATTAAAAATATCAATAAATATTGACTTAAGATTGTCAGGGCCGGCTCTAGGGGTGTTCGACCTGAGCAGTCACACAGGGGCACCACCCATAGAGGGCGCACCCCTCCCCAACATCCCAATTTAAGTGGGACATTATTGTCCCGCTGCTCCTCCCGTGGACCAAAGTGGCCCGCGGGTGGTTAAATCAGGAGGTTGGGGATCCCCACCGCTGCAGCGCATATTTCACCACCTCCAATGTACTTTTGTGTTGTTGCAAAATGCCTCTCACAGCCAACGCACTTTGATCTATGATCTTCTCAAGGGACATTGGGGGTCGTGAAATATCACATTTCCAGTAAGGTACTTTGGGTATATATTTTTTGAGGCTGTTCCGGATGGTTCTTTTTTTGAGTATTTATCTTTAATAACAGCTCTACCTGGATGTTGTGATTCCTTTACCTCACTTTGGACTGAGTGTGTACAATTCCTGTTTTTATTTTGTATTTGTGCATTTACACTATTAAATACTGAAAACCAGCTCTTGTTTATATTGGATAAACACTGAGGACCTCTTGGATGAAAGAAATCCTTATGTGCTTCAACTTGCACTTATTACAAGTGAGTTGGGTGCGTGTTCAATTGATTTGGAAAAGATACCTTTATACATTTTTCCCCATTATAATTGATGTGAGTGTGGTACGTTCAAACCTGTTTCTGGTTGTATGTTGAAATCCCCATGGTGTTTTGAGAAGTTCCAAAGACACCTTTTTGAGATTTACATTACACTGACCTTATGTGAGTGTGGTACATCATTGATTTTAAAAGTGAAAGGATTTATCTTTGTCATAAAGAATTTGCGTGTATGAAAAAACATTTGAATTTTGAAAACAATCCTACACAGATGTGTTTTCTTGTTTCTTCTTCTCTTTTATGAACATATACTGTTGGAAGAGGAAAAACGCCTTAAAGAAAGTGACAAGCAAACAAGGACTTTTTATGAGTCTATTTATGTTATTGAGCGCTTTAAGAACACTATCCACATTTTAATTGTACATGTTTATTTTTCTTGTATTTGGGCAAGACGGGGTAGAGTTTTGAAGCTGCCGATATTAAATTTGCGCCGTATTTGTTCCAATAATCCCTTTTTTTATATGATGAATGACACTTACCAGTAAAGTGCTCCACAGTCAGATTCTGCCTCACCTGTCTTCCAGTTTCTGTACTCACGTTGTCGCCTGATGTATCCAAAATATCAGCCTGATGGCTGTCCTCCACATAATCAGTGGTTAAAGGCTGCTGCAAATACATATTATGCAAAAGACAGCAGCAGAGCACAATATCTGACACTTTATTGGGCGCATACAATAAAATTCCACCTGTTTTATCTAGACAACGGAATCTGGACTTTAACAGGCCAAAAGTACGTTCTATCACACATCTTGTGCATCATTATACTTGTGCTCAGCTGGAGAATTTGGAAGTGACAGTGGAGTCAGTAACCAAGAGCAACAGCCATAGCCAGAGTCACCTATTGTGCAGAAGAGAGAAAACAAAATTAGACAAATGTGTGTATTTATTTTGAACTTAATCAAAAAAGTAGTTACAAATACTTTCCCAACAGCCATCCTTCCGGCATTTGACCAGCCTCGAATTTGTCATGGAGGGACGACTGACTGAGGACAAAGGCATTGTGACATGAGCCAGGGTAGCCAACTACAACACCCATGATTTTGAGTTTTGCATCACAAACCACCTGGACGTTGGTAGAATGAGCATGGTGCCTATTCAAAAAAATATGTGCCCTATCCCGAGGTGTTCTCAGGTCAATGTGTGTGCAGTTTATTGCACCCAGGACATTTGGCATGCCTGCAATGCCATAAAAAGCTACCTTGACTGCATGCCAGTGTGACTCTTGCTTAGGGAAGCAGATTGAGGCTTGGAGCAGAGGCTGAAATGAGGTGATAACCTGGGTTAAGTATCTAGAGAATGTGGACTGGGAAATTCCAATGACCCTACCAGTGACAGACTGGAAGTTTCCTGTAGCAAAAAAGTGCAACACACTCAAAAGCTTATGTATTCCTGAGACAGCACGTGAGTGACCTTTCTCAGGGTTTATGTCAAGTTTGACAAGGTCATACAGATGGAATATGTTGGATCGATTGAGCCTGAACATCTGTATGACCTCGCCATCGACCAATGCATTCAGTTTCAAACACCCTTAAAAAACGCTGCCTGCGCAGCCTCCGCAGTACCTGCATAGCCTCTTCAACCTGCTCAGTTTCTTGCTCCAGTTCACTTCCAGCATGGTGATAGAGCCTCTGGTATCCCATCCACACACCAAACACAACAGCATTTCCAAAAAGCCAACTCCCTCACTACAACCCAAAACAAAATCCTGCCCCCTTTTATAGTCTCCCTGTGAGTGTCCTCATTACTGGAATGTTAACTTATGAAAAACAGGTGAGAGTTTCTAGGCGAATTTACATTTTAAAGGTATTTTACACTGGCTTCGCTAGAACCCGCAGCTGAAAGGCACGTCTGTTTGAATCGGGAAAACTCACATGAGATAATCAAGTTCACAGGCGAGTTTATAAACCTGATTCTTGGAAAATTTGTGATATGCATTCTTACATGGAAAAAAAATCCGATTTTTGATGATGACGAGTTAATGCGAGATTTACATCTCGCCCGAGAAAAAAAAGTGAGAAAACAAAATTCACTTCAAAACCCACTAGAGTTTGCCCTTAGTAAAATTGCAAGATGAAAAACATGCCTAAACTCACCCGAGATTGTCATCTCAACCAAAATTTGATTCTTAGTAAATTTACCCTATGTAGTCAACATCTACAAGCAGATTCGTAAATCTTTTATTGGGAATTGTATGCTTCAACAATGAAGCTGATGGTTTCACCAAACCCAAGTTTGCACAAGATCCATTCTCAGGAAAAGAAAATGACATGCATCCAGAGTTGATTTATTTAGTTGGAGTCTCCTTTGAAGACAAAGAGATACTACAATCTTGAGGAGGTCGAGACTTGTTGGCATGCTGGTCCCTTAAGGTCTTAGTAGGTTTAGATTTAGATGGTTGTTTTACTGTCAAGGCAGGACCTCCAAAAGGCTCAGCATTGCCAAAACTCCCAAACCTCCTAAAGACAGCAAGGACAAAAAAAAAATCTACATTATAAAGACTGGGGTCATTGGATCTAATGAAGGGCTTAGCCAATTTTTTAGCTTCTCCTTTAAATGCCGGAAGCAAGAAAATAATTTGTTCAGCTTGAGAAAAAGATGGAGGAAGCCCCTGACACTGGGCCATTAGAGCCCAAAATTGTTCCGATTTCCCATTAACGATAAGGCAGTGAGAGTCCTACTCAGGAATGACAGATTGAGGACCCCTAACTGAGCTAATTTCATCAGACTCCCATCCTGGGATTGGAACATGAGAGTACACTCCTGGAGTCAGTACATTGGACACCTCTACTGAGGTCAGTACATCGAACTCCCCTCTTGAGGTCGGTACATTAGACACCTCTCCAGAGGTCAGTACATCAGACTACCCTCCTGGAGTTGGTACATTGGACACATCTCCTGGGGTCTGAATGACTTGGACATTGGGAACTGCTTCTGGGGTTTGGACATTGGTCATACTTTCTGAAACCACAGATGAGGTCAAGATATCGATTTCAATATTGGAGGTTTTTCCTGCAATAGAAAAAACAACCCTTGCTGGTACAAAGAGTTTTATTTATCTAGTTCCCCAATTTGAGATTGAGCCCTAACGGGACCCCAATTATAAATAACTAGCTCCTTTTGGGGGACCTTGGCACCTTTGTTGGGAGTAACAGAGCCTGCGGAATTAAGAAGCTTACTAGGCAAGTTGCTGATTTGAGGCCCAGGACTTTGAGGCTGGTCATCTTTCCTGGGCTTGCATAAAGAACAGTCTCCAATTCCATGATCAGCATTCCCACAATATAAACAGAGGCAATTTTCCCTACGCAGCCATTTTGATTCAGAGAGCCTGGGACGTAGGTAACTCCGATGTCCTCCTTCCTTTGGCACAAAGGATGGAATAGCAAAAGTGGGAGAAATGGGTACGTCACCTTTTTAGTTTTTACTGGGAAGGATGGAGTGTTTTCAAAAACTGGTAATCTCCTAGAAATTTTTTGAACTAACAAATTAGTACTTTTTAAAAAAATTTGCAACTGTTCGGTGTTCCAAAGAAATTCCTGCAGCAACTCAGGATTCATCACTTCAAAAGAATGATGGAGTGTTAAAAAGTTTATAATTGTGGTGCCATAAAAATTTTTACTCCTGAGGCAGGCAGTTGCAATGAGTAGCTGTGTCCAAAGGATCCTGGGATGGCTTGAATTATCTGTTGCTGCAGCATAACCACTCGAGATGACAATCCAAGAAAGGCCTGTAGCAGCAGCATTTGCAAACTCTTGATGTTCAGTTTTATGCTAGTCCCAGATCTGGATTCAAAACTGAGGTCTGACTCTGCAAGATCTGGACAGGATTAGGCAGGACTGAGACCATTTTGAAAACACTCCAGTAGCATCTGTCTTTTGGCCAGTGATAATGTTACAGTTCTCGTACGGTTGTGTAAGACCCATAGAGCCAACAAGAGGTTCTTCCCCCACTAGCAGCCACTCGTTCTTTCCTTAGTGATTGATACTCACACCGATACTTAGGTGGCCAGATTTAAGCCTCCAGCAGTAGAGGCTTACACAACTGATGAGAGACCGCAGGACTGCTGACTGGAAACTTGATGAATCTGAGAAGTGGCAGTCCTTCCACTACTAGAACTAGCTGGAGTGAGGCTGTAGGTGGATGGTTACATGCACAGGTGTAATGGACAAGGTACACAAGCAGTGGCAGATGGTAATGGTCTCAGGGACATATAAAGACTATGGTGCAGCTGGGCCTCCAGGCATAAAGCAAGTAAACAACCAGTTCAGGCTATGCAGCAGGAGTGCAGGGTTTATAGACAAGGAAAAGACAGACAAGATTTCTGGTGGGGCAGGGCTGCGGGCTGTGGAGTGGCTTGATTGTTGGTCTGGAGAATGACATGACTGAAGACAATGATGTGGCTATGCCATGGTTGAGATCTAACCGGCAGATGGATGATGATGCAGCTTTAACCACAGGTCGCAGCGACTGGTCTTAGGATGGTGATGCGGCCTATGCCACGGACTAAGGTACAACAGGAATGCACTATAATGAGGCAGGACCACAGGCTGAAGTAAAGACTTAGGCCCTCATTCAGAGCCGCTCGCTAGCGGCAGTACGCTCGTTCCGAGCGATGTTCGTACATCTGCGCATGCGTACGTTTTTTAGTACGCATGCGCGAACCAGTCAGTGCGGCGGAAAATCGTTTGTACGCTATATAGCGAGTGCCTGCTATTTTGAGTGACAGAATGAGGCGTATGTGGGTGGTAACAGGGGGAGGTGCTTGAAAACGGGGGAGTGGAATTCGAACGCAGGTGTGCTTAAAGGTCAAAACGGGTGTTTTAAAGGAGTGCATAATTAATACAGCAGCGTCATTGACCACGTCACTTGGTTTTTTTTAACTCAGAACTGCTCGCAAAATAGCGGTTGAAAAAACCAACCACAAGAATAGCGAGCAGTTCATACGCTGTACGATATACTCGATTAATCTAATAAATAGCGGACATGACGTATGGTGCGAACGGCCAAGGGGCGTTTTTATCAAATAAATGAGCGTATGTTTTGCTCGGTCGTTCAGACTTAGAGGTGTGAACAGACTGCAATGTGCGAACGGATCATTTGAATAGCCACCCCTTGTTTTTGAACGAATGACCGCAAATAGCGAATGGCTCTGAATGAGGGCCTTAGTTACGAAGTGCGGCCTTGAGGGCCGAGGTGTGACAAGAACAATGCCGTACAGCCTTGAGGGCCCGAAGTGTTGCTTTGAGGACCATAGTGTGACAAGAACAACACGGTGTGGCCTTGAGGGCCAAGGTGTGACAAGACTCCAACTGAGGAATGGCTGACAGATGATCACAGAAGCAACTAGAACACAGGCTGGAGGCAGCAAGGTAGAAAACACTGCTGACTTGAAGCAGCTGAACACTGAAGCAGAAGTTGCTGCTCCGAGTGGTGACAACAGCAAGGACGTGATCAGGGGAAATGACAGCAGGATAAACCAGAACAACTTCTGAATCAGGACAACAGGTTCAGGAACTGAATGCAAGAACTGCAGAGCAAGGTTAGACTGGCTAAAACTCAGGCTTCTGAGCAGAGGGACAAACACATACTCTGGTAGTCAGACAATATCACCAGCAAGAAGTGTAGGGCTGGCTGTAATTTATCAGAACCAGGGACCAATGAGAGCAATCCCTGCAGAATGCCTCACTAATCAAAGGATAGTATGCAGCTGAGTTCCCACACACAAACTGACAGGTAGGAATGCAGCAGAGCTGCACACAGACAAAGACAGAGTTTCAGCTGCCTGCAACAGTCGGAACTGGAATCAAGGCATGATGCAGCATCCCAGTCACCTAATACAGGCGGGACCTGCCACCAAGATGATCTGCAGCCATGGATCATAACAATTGGTTACTCAGATTGCCCCTCGCAGCTCCAGTGCAGAAGCCAGTAAATCTGCATCATAAGTCGCAGACCCTGGCCTTGACACTGGAATGGAGACTGGCCCCATCCACTACCCACCTCCAAAAAGCCACAGCCTGTCAATCAGGCTGTAGCTTGGGGGAACTGAAAAGGGCCTGGCAGAGGGAGACCTGCACATGCACCGTACAGATTCTATGCATGCACAAGCCACTCTCAATTGAAGTAGTACACAAACTATTAGGTTTGAATACTACTCTGAATCAGGCCCACTGTCACCTTCCCAATGACCTGGAGACCTGGGGAACCTCAGAAAGGCTAGAAAAATATTATTTTTTAACTCCTCATTTTGTGAGATACAAGGTACAGTTTACATTACATTACTTGCTGGTTCATCACAATGTCATTGGTCTCACATAGGGTCGATTAAAGGCAAAATTACAGATTTGATTGCATTAAGGCTGATATCAATCAAAAAGAGGTGAGAAGGAATGGTGGTAGGTACATTTTCTATCATTGTGAGTCTCCATAGTATTGTATTGTGCTCTATATAAATTTGCACTGTCAGAGTATGTCAGTGTGTTTACTTTATGACTTAAAGTATATGTTGCAAGACATACTGTATGTTACTCTAATTAGTCACACCATGTACTATTACGAGAACAACTTTATTGTTTTTGAAAATAAGAGATAAGTGCAGCATGTTGTTGCCATTCACATAATTTTGTAGGAGGAGTGAAATATTTGATAATTTCATCATTACAGCCCTGCCCACTCACAATTTGCAAACTGGTGACCAACACTGCTGGAGATCTGTCTGCTATCTTGGGAGTCTATGAGGTCTCGCCCTATTTCTCAAGTACCATTCTGTGGAAAGATGACTAAACTCACTCTACATTTGGTTAAAACATTCCCCAAGTAACAAATCTGATGCAAAAATAATCCCATTGATATTCCATAGTAAAAGTCACATTGGTTTGCAGTGTTCAAGATGTAATTCCAATATTTTGCCTCTGTTTGGTAATTTGAATAACTCAAGAGGACCCATGGGCTATTCTCAATCCTTCAAAATAGTCATCATTACCCTTAATCTCAAATTAAAATTGTGAAGCCTTGAGATTTTGCTTCTATGGGGAACACACTGAAAGGGATATAGCTGAGATACTCGAAGAGGTGGTAGTTTGGTAGCCTGCAATACAGTACATGGATACGTTGGCACTGTTTGTACAACACATAGTGTGCAATAAGGTACACAGATGTTTTGGCACTGTGGAAACAGCGAGTAGCATGCAATGAGAGGCACAACTGTGTTGGCTCTGTGGGAACATCCTGTAACATACAATGAGAGACACAGAGTAGATGCAATAATCCTGGAGCTGATAACCAGACAGTGAGTGTATCAGAGAACACACATGCACCATAGATCATAAATGCAAACAGGTCAAATAGGCACAACCAAATACACTGGTGCGGAGTCTAAGTCCCCCACCAGACTTCACTTCACCAAGGATCCCTGCAAGAGTATATGGACTTTACTCAGTGAGGACCCAGGTCACAGTCCATTGTAGTTGATTTCCACCATGAAAGCAACAGAGTACTTAGCTGGTATGGATACTCTGCCTGGAAACACCATAAATGGAAATCCAGGTATGAATGTGCTGCAGTCGAGGAGACCAAACATCGGAGTTGAAACAACAATTGAAGCAAACTATACTGGAAAATATAATTTTGAAGCAGGAGCATCTACGAAAACACAAATTATACTCAGGCACTGGAGAAATGCACTGAGCAGGCCTTTATACTGGTTTGTTGGTAGATGATTCCTTGCAATAGTCATCAGTGCTGCAGCTTAGTGTTAACACCTTAGATAAGTGTTTTGTCATCTCTAGCCTGAGACTGGGCCCAGCTGGGTTCTGTTGAGAATTCTGATAGGAAAGGCCAGCAATCAGTGACCTGCTGAGTGTTTGGAAGCAGGCCAGTCATGTCCATGACACTGATACTGACAAAACAATAATTTAATCAATTAAAGAGACAACTGTTAGCAAAAACCCATCAGCAGGCATTTTACTGTAAGATAAACATATGTTAAAAGCTATTACAACACACCTGACAATAACACTGAGGGCTGCAGAAGAAGGATCAAAGGTTCACCTATTGCTCACCATAAAATTAGAAGCTGTTTTTTTACATCTGTATTGCAAGCTATGTTTATAAATGTTTAAGTATAAAGAAACATTTCTTTGTATATTGTATAATACACATTATAACGTTTTCAAAAACTTGGCATAAGAACCACAAATAGCATTTAAGTTAAGTGTCATGTATGCAAAAGCATGACTGATTAACAAACTTGTCCTTTAATAAATACACACTGTAGGTCACCAATTACATGTTTGCTGTACTTGATGAAATAAATTACTTTAGTTCTTAAAATGTCAGGTCATTGCTATGACAGTGAACAGTAAATAGTGTTTCTCTAATGTACAGTACACATTGTAACAAATCATAACATATAATAAACCCAGTTTAACCAAATAATGTAATTTTAAAAAGCTTTAAAAATACCTTTCTTGTTGGAACATATAGAGCCTGATTCTGAGTCACATGTAATCCACACGCAATGCCAATGCTCACAGAGTCAAGCGATTATTTGGAACTGTACATGTGCAAAAAAAATCAGTAAACTCCTACAGCGCATGCATTACACAGAGTGTATGCACAAAGGTTCTCTGCAGTCGGGTCAGATGGTATTAGAAAGGTGTCAGAAAGCGATGAGTCAGAACTTCCCATCCGGTGACTGAGTCATCATACCCAGAAGAAGAGACAGACGTTTGTGGGGATCTGTTCTATCAGGCCTAGCATCAGAGGTTACCTTCATTGACAAGTACTAAGGGTTGATTTCCTGCTTTTGTGCTTATTAAAAAACATGAGAGAACCTCATTGAAGATAATGAATAAAGGGGGTCCTTCAGACCCGCTCGCGAGCGCAGGACGTTCGCAAGCGGGTCGATGTTGCCCCACTGTGCATGCGCACGATGGAGGGAGCTCCGTCGTGCGCATGCGCGAGACCCGGATAGTGACGGGCTCTCCGTCGCTCCGGGTCTCGCACCAAAGGGGGCGTGCTGTCGATGTTGATTGACAGCACGCCCCCTTTGGTGGGCGTGCCGGGGGTGTGGCTGCCAGATGGAGGCATTCCCATGGGAACGCCTACCGTCTGAAGCCGGCCCCACTGACATCACAAGTGATGTCAGTGGGAGTGATTTTGGCTCTGATAGAGCCAAAATCATTCCAGGGCTTGCGGCAGCGAGACCCTACCGCAAGGTCTCCGTCGCAAGCCCGATGGTCACGATGGTCTTCACCATCGCAACCATCATCATGGACGCTCGCTATAGCTGTGGGTGGTTACCCACAGCTATGCGAGCATCCAGGAGCATGCTCCATTTTCATGGAGGAGGGCCCTGATTCAGAGCGAGCGCTCTGGTCAGAGCTTTCGGCTCTGAATCAGGCCCAAAATTTGCTATATCAGTTTAGATGTGTATTTGTAAGCAAAACATGAATAATAATGTCCACTGAACAGGAGAAAGTAGAAAATACTTTTAATAACACTGAGTTAGATTAATCTCCTACCCTGCTATCATTGTTTGTTATTTAATTTATATTAGGTCATAGTTAACAGGAAATAATAGTGGCACAATGCAGGGTGGTGTAATGAACAAGGCCAGAGGCTTCTGTAGTGAAAGTAGAAGTAACTGTAATGAAGACAGAGTTAGATATATAAATAGGTACAGTACAAAGTGGCTAATGCTTTTCAATGCTTTAAAGTGCCCTTACACCTAACAAATTGGTCCAATAAAAAAATAAATGAAACAAATATTAAACTAATGCAAATTATATTGATGTCAATATAGACTATAAAAGGGTATGTATGTTGCCCTGCTATAAGTATGCTGATATGAAGACTCCTGTGCATAAACACGGCCCCCGTAATGGCTAGATACGTTTCCTGGCATCCTTAATGGCTCTTTTTAGTTCTACCTGTGATTATTATACTCATCAAAGTGTTGGATGAAATACAGTAATGGATTTAATAGCAACAGCAATTTATTATCAAGGGCAAAGTGTGAGAACTGCTCTCTGTACTAATGCCTGCAAACTATATTTCAAGTTATATTAAAATATGTTAAGAAAGGTGAGAAATACTGTAGGGTGGAAATTAGTCTATTCACAAGTCCTTATAGGTCTGTTAGACATACAGAAACAATAGTAGGGGCCTGATGAGGAAGTGTAGTAGTCAGCTGATGAGAAAGAGGCCCGTGGTTGCAATGAGGGAGCTGGGTGGATGCCTCCACCACCTCCAGACTGTGAGACATGAACTCAAGCCATGCATGCACAGTCGGTCGGGTCGCAGGAGTATCACTGCTCCTTCAGTAACAGTGCTAGGGATCACAGGGACAGCTGCTGTTTTGAGAAGCTGTCCCTACACTAGAGCAATAAATAATTTCTATGGTAATTATATCCACTGCCGTAACATGCAGCAAGTTTGATACTTAATTACCCTGGGTCACTCTGCCCCAGTTGATGAATAGGCCCCTAAATAACTTAAAAGTTATTTTTTTTATTAACCTTTTGTGATATATGCTGCCCTTTGATTAGGAACTACTGTATCTTTTTATTAAGACACTAGCAAATGGTTACTCTTAACATTTTTTAACCATAGCTATTATGGCAGCATGCAATCTCTTTCTAATAATTCAAGCTAACTGAGTCACTAATCTTTTCTATTGTTTAGTTGTTTGTCTTGGTCACACATGAGAGACTATTTGAAACAGTGCAGACAAGTATAACTTCAAATTCAAAACACAAATGTACTCTATAAAACAAAACTGTTCAGTGGGTCACAGTAGCATGATCTAGTATGGTGTAAACCCAATGAAGTTGTCATTAAAGTACCTATATTTCAATACACTTCCAGGTGTGTTAAAGTTGAAGATGTTTTTATTATAGAGCAATTTTTTAAGCTGTTTACACACTAGCAACACATTCATCTCACAATTTGCAAGATTGATACACCCTTGGTAACTTCATCTATTATTATTATTATTATTATTATTATTATTATTATTAGGCAGCACAATGGTTCTTTTTTGCAGTACAAAGTGAATAACAGACAACAATATATATTAGTAAAGGGTACTTTTTGCTTAAAGGTGTGGTTTCAAATTGGTCACACTCCTGTTTAACCTACAGGCACACACTCTAATGCAATAAATGTAATACCTCAGAAAATGGGTGAAAGTACCTTCTGTCAAGAATACATTCTGGACAATATGTATCATGAATTTTAATAAATTGAGGTAACAAAAGGTAATATAAACAACCTTAAAAAATATTTAGAAAATCATGACAATTCTGACAATTCTGAAGGATAACAATGTTGAAGAAAATAGCTTGCAATATAAAGAATACCATTCTAATGCAACTTTTAGTCTCAACAATTATGAATATAAATATAGCAAGAATGATAGGAGTTGTAGCCCAATCAATAGGAAATGTGAAGATGATAATAAGGCTGTTAGTTTACCCAGTCCTGGAAGTAATTTGAGATGAATCACTACCAGAAATACTATGCTTTGCATGGACAAACATAACTGCAAAATAAAAAGGGAATATTAGTACCTTTGGCACAAAACACTATTAAATGTTTAGGACAAGGGAAGCAGTGTTCTAGGCAATGTAGTCAAATACAAAGCAGGTACTGCTATTAATGGCAAATCATTTGTCTCTAGAAGAGGCCTTTGTAAGCACCCAGGAAAGCAACATGAGGAAATAAGGTCCGTCAAAGTCCACAACGTAACTTCCATTCACATCATATACCATCCTGCTTGCGCTGAAACTGCTCATTGTTTGCCCTCTAAACAAAACTACTAGAGTATCTGAAAAGTCTCTTAATAAGTTGAATGTCATTCAACACACCTGTAAATGGGTGTCCACAAAGTAAGTCATTAAGACATGCATATTGGACAACCAATTGTGGTAAGAGTGAGACATGTACTCACTTACTCCACCATTTGCCTTAGCAGCCTTCTTGTCTATTTTATTTGCAAACATCACACTTTAGATGTCCACATTGTAGTCCTCACAAATCTTGGGCCAAGCCCCCCATTGGCAATCCCACATGATTGCAGTATTATTGTAGTGAACACTAATCCCTTACCTTACAAAAAGCATGATCTCTGCAGTGTACCAGGCGTTCTCATTGTCCTGATGAGGAGTCTTCACAGAATCAGTTGGACAGAAAGGAAAACACAATAGAAGGGGAAGATAAGGAAACCCTGACCTGATCCCAGGACCATGAACAGCTGGAGCTCTCCTGCCTTCCTGCCCAGTATGGTGTAATGCAGAGTGCCACCAAGACTGTGCCATAAGGACAACAGTTGAAACAGAGGCAAGACAATCAGAATCAGACAGCTCATCCCTATGAACCAAAGGCAAATCAGTGGATGAACCCTGGCAGGCTGCTAAAAGTGGAACGGTATCAAAGTGGTCTGCATTGCCGACCCAGTCCAGATCCATGGAACTTGTATCAGAGGAGAAATTGGTACTGTATCCACAGGGAGAGATACCAACTGGGAAAAAGGCAGAGGTACAGAGAAACATGGAGGATATGATCACCAGAGCAGCAAGCCCCAGGACATGGAGCAGGTGCCTCATTATCGGGGTAAGCTTATACTGTATATGGGCAATGTCAGTTGCAGAAGTGGTGATGGGGCACCAGAAACCCCAGTAGAAAGGACTTCTGCAGCCAGAAAAGGCATAAGCACCCCTACTAAAGAAATCAAACCACCAGCAGCCTCCACTGGGCCTGGGGTGGGGTCAGGTGCCAAAAGAACCATGGGAATAATGTCTGCTTCCACAGTAAACATCCCCAGTACTAGCTATGATCTATGTATGGGTCCTAGAGTATCCGCCCCTGGCCTGCTTGCTGTGGGAAAAAGGGGCAGCTATGACTGGAGCAACCCAGCATAGGTCACCAGCAAAATCTGTATATCATACAGGGGCAACAAATTGTACCACCACAAAGATTGGAAAACCCTTAGGATGCCCAAATAGTCATTAGATGAGCTAATCAATGCACTACAATGATCCACCTATCATCCTGGCTCCACCTCCATGCCTGAACTGGCACCATCATCAGACCACAACTCTACCTGATGGGGTGGCCATCTGCTTTGTAATAGCCAAAAGGACAGATTTTTAAGTAAGTCCAGGAGACCTGGAAGCAGAGTCCAAGGAAGAACAGACAGCTGCCAAGTCAGAGTGTGGTCCAGGGGCCATCTTGCAACTACAGTGCAATACTGCATGATGACACAAGTCCCTAGATGCCATGCCCACCCAGGAGAGAGGAGGAATGGGCAAGCAAAGATAGAGACAAGAGAGGAAGATGGCAGGAGTAGGTGTCTATGCCACATGCCTGCCTGCTAGAGCTGCCATAATTTACTCCCAAAGTGGCCTAGGTTTGGCAAAGGCAGAGCCTCCATGTCCTGAATGGAAGGCAACAGTATGGGGAGGCAGCAGTATGCTAAGTGTATGACATGACCAAAGGTAAGGGCAAAAAGCAAGGAGGGAGAATAAACAAGAAAAGAAAAAAGGGAAAGACAATGTGAGAAAAGAAAAAGAGGAGAAAACAAATGGGAAGGAGTGAAAGAAAGACAGCAGAAATACCAGCAAATTTATTACCATATGTAAAGACATTTACTTATCTAGAAACCTGGATCAAAGAGACCTTGAAACTGGTGGCCTTTTTACCCCACCCCCTTTCCACAATCTAATTGGACAACATAACTCATCCATGCTGCACTGCCACAGGGTTTAAACTTCCTTAGCCATAATTGTGGCTTTAGTCTTCAAAATGTAAGGTTATGCCATTAAACCATGGTAATACCTATACTATTAACATATTAAATGAAATACAAATAATAATAAAAAAAAATTGTAAAAGGATATAGGAAAACTAGGTAATAGAAACCTACTGGTTCTGGATATTAGGTCGACAGTGACCTGACAAATATTTATAATGTCAACATGAGACTGTCAATACAGTCCTAATGTCAACATGTTCATCATGTCAACATTCCCCATTCAGTATGTCGACACAGATGAAATGTCAACATGGTCACAATGTTAACTGTAGTTTTGAAGTAGTCTATCCCTGACCTTAACCCTAACCCTAATCTAATGCTAATGTTGACAATTTTATTATGTGGACATTTTGTCCATATCATCATTTTCCAAATGTCATCATTTTAAACATGTCAACATCATAACTGATGACAATATAACTGCATAATGACAGCTGTGGTTGCAATAGTAAATACGCTGCAGAACGACAAGCCCTGAGAAGGAGGATTAAAGTCTTATCCTATTTTATTAACTTAGTGCACCTTGCACCTCTAAATCAAACTTTGTGTATTATTGCAAAATGTAATACAGAACTGTTTAAAACACAATAAACAGTGCCACATAAAATAAAGATCATCCTGATGTTTCCCCAATCTCATGGTTTATTTAAAACATAAACTAGCCTGGTCCAAGTAGTATTATAAGAGAAACTTAAGTTTTAATTAATTAAAGAGTGGTTTCAAATTAATGAGAGGTTGGGGTATGATGCAGCAATTCCACTTTTAAACAGTGATTAATTTTTCATTTTATTCCACCTTCCCCAAACCTACACTTCTAGCTTACACAGAGGTATCTCTTTAGAGGAGAATATAGGCTAACTCCTTGAAGTGTTCTGTGCGGGTTACCTAGACACAATGGAGCAAAACAGAAAGTTATTTGAACCACATTCAGGTACTGATGCAGAGTTGGAATAAATGGGAATCATTTACTCAAAATAAATATTACTGCTACATAAAGCTTGTGCCTCTTATACCCCTCTCACACCAAAATCCTGGGTCCGACCTGGAATTTTGAACATGGATCAGTCCCGAATGAGACCCAGGTCACAGACAGCATATGTGGCTTTTTTCCTGCCAAGTCATCACCATCATCGTGTACTTGCACTTCACTATATGAGGTGCACAAAATGTGCCTCCTAGCATGTGCATCTGTGAATATTTGCAGGTCTCCCTACCGTTGCCTACATTTGCTCAAACACACTCTCTGTCAATGGGCTCTATTTATTAACATTATTTTTACTAAAATAAAGTGAAAAAGGGTGTCTTCACACCCTTTTCACATTATTTTAGTTTCACCTGTAGTTATTACAGGGCAATTGGAGTAGAATTAGTAAAATTCTACTCCAACCCCCAGTATCACTTATTTTTAGTAAAGCAGATCACATTTCCCATAATTGTAATGGGAAATGTGATCCGACCATAGTTACTAAAAATAAATTGTAAAAAAATACCGGGGGAAGCCCTGTGATAATAACGCCACCTGGAGGTGGCGTTATCCAGGGTCTCCCCCGGTTACCGGGCTCCCACTCTGCTCTAACGGGGAGAGCAGAGGCGGGAGCCGGTACCGGTAATCAGCTGTGTGGTCTAAGCAGACCACAAGCTGATTGCTGTAAAAAAAAAAAAAAAAAAAATTAAACATTTTTTTTTTTACTTACCTGAATCCAGGGACCGGTGATCGGACCTCCGGTGATGGCTCCTCTCCGGTCAGCTGGTCTCCCATAGTATACTGGGGCCCGGTCATCAGGTGATCGAACCCCAGTGCAGTATGGGAGATCACCTGATCGGGAAGCCCGGAGAAGATCACCAGAGGCCAGGAGGATGCAGGTAAGTGTAATGAAGGGAGGGGGGGGTCGCGGGGGGGGGTCGCGGGGGTCCGCGATCGCGGGGGCGGGGCTTAGCATCGGGGCGGGGCTTAGCGTCGGTGGGGGGGAAGCAGCGGTGGTCGGTCGGCGCATGCGCGGGCTCTTAGTCGTGGTATTTTTTCCGAAAATACCGCGACTAGAGTGCGGATGGGATCCGCAGGGACAGAGCTTTATCGCAAGATCTGTCCCTGCAAGGGATTTATAGTAAATCCCTGTGATATTGCCTGAATTCGCAATGCGAATTCACTCGGTAATATCACACTACAATCCGCATTCAATATGCGGATTGTAGTAAATAGAATGTGAGAATGCCTCTTTCCAACCAAGTTCCATCTCTTTGCTCATAAAGAACAATGTAACAATTTGTATTCTCTGCATACTGTAGCCGCATTTGAGTCCGCTCATCTTCTGGGCATGCGCCGAGTGTATGTACAGTACACAAGATATGCTACACAAACAGATTTTAGCTCAACTCTGCTTCAGCCTTTAATGAGGTGCTCAGACTACAGTTTACTAATTTTTGGGAATATTTACTCTAAAATAGATCACTTATGATTAATTAAGAATACACAAGGAATAATAAATAATTAATTCAATAACTGTAGTGTTACATGTAGGCTTATTAGAGTATCAATAGACTACTTTAAAATAGAACATATTTTAAAATATATTGAATAAATCTATGAA
This sequence comes from Taudactylus pleione, assembly GCA_031769625.1. Taxonomy (NCBI): domain Eukaryota; kingdom Metazoa; phylum Chordata; class Amphibia; order Anura; family Myobatrachidae; genus Taudactylus; species Taudactylus pleione. The sequence continues at coordinate 2,724,342 of JAUIMM010000601.1, forward strand.
GACTATAAATCAAAACCTTTTTCCAGAAACTTATACCTTGCTATGCTACATCTGTGCTTTGAACTACGTGTTTTCAGAACAATTGGGCTTTTTACTGTTGCCACGAAAATTATAAACTTGCAGAGCTCAGAACACTCTGCTTGGTTTCACACTTGAGATGTAGCATCAGAAGTGTTGTAAAAGTATTAGGATACATTTCAACCTGAAGGAACCCGATCTTATTACTAATCATGGTTATTTTATTCCAAAATTACTATGTAATGCTATACTTAATAGCAATTACTTTCCTTCATTCACTAATTGAAGGTTTTGAGAGATCTCTTTTTCAAAGAGAATCACAATCAATGTTAAACTGGCAGCTCATTGTCTATTTTAGCATGTGAACACTTCATTAGCAAATGTAGTACTTACATTAATTGGAGGTATAATAAAAGTGTCAGGTGTTCCTGAAGGCCCAAAAGGTACTTGAACTTTGAAACCTTTCAGCCTCATTAATAAAACTGATAAATTCCGAGAAAAAACACATTTAAAAATACATGACAGGAATGACAAAGAAGCGCTTGAAGAAGATAAAGTTTTAAGGGGTATTAGGAATTTGGATCTGGTCTACATTATTCTGAAGAAATTGTGTTATTCTGTGCAGTCTCCAAACCTATAACATGCTCTTAACAATAGATTTAGAATATGTTTGAATCATACTAGTGAATGGGCTTGTGGAGTAGTTACCACATACATGATATATTGCTCTTGAGGGTACCCTCAAGGAGATCTCAGAAGGGAAGGTCCAGTGTGCCAGTGTGAGGGGCACCGTGATGCAATTCATGCCATCATGGATCTGTCCCACACTTTGAAATGGCAATTCACAGCATCATTTCATATGGTGTTCCTTAATGACTCTATTTGCTGTGAAGTACATCACCATCATCAGTACAGGGATACTATCCACCTCAGTTGGTAAGTGTAAAGGATCTGGTAGGATGAGCTACTCTCCTCGGAATCCAAGTAAACTAACTAATGTTCAAGAGTAGACTTCAACATTGTCATGTACTTATATCATACATGTGTGAGTGCTTACAGAAGATCCCAGGAATACAATTTATGTATGCAGAATGGAAGGATGAAATAATATGATAGCAGCAGCAAAACAGGCTATTGATATGCTGAGTGTCTTCTCTTTCATGAGGAATTTTGTACTCTGATAGATTAATGTTATAGAACAATACATTGCATACAATAAGATATGGCTGCTGATAAAGGCAGTCCTATATATATTTGCAAATTGCCAGGTTTTAGTGATTTCTCACCGTATTTGTTTATTGTTGTCTTGGTAAGGGGTATCTGTGGATTACGTAATATGTGAGTGTCTTCCGTGAGTCCCATTAGCTGATGCTGCACGTGGTGAGGTTGATGGTGTATTTAAGGTCAGTCTGTATGTATTTGTATTATCCTGATGACAAGACAATAAAGAAGTCTCAAAACGTCTGTGTGATTCCTTTGGCATGTAAAGTCATGCCTATGATATTCTATGTATATATATATATATATATATATATACATATAACAAACGTCAGGCGGCACTCGGACAATAAAGCTTCACAACACAGCAAAATATGAAGTCACTGTTTTGAGACTTCTCTATTGTCTTGTCATCAGGATAATAAAAATACATACAGACTGACCTTAAATACACCATCACCCTCACCATATGCAGCATCGGCTGACGGGACTCCCAGAAGACTCACATATTACATCATCCACAGGTACCCATTACCATGACAATAATAAACAAATACACCAATAGGTGAGAAATCACTAAAACCTGGCTATATGCAAAAATATATAGGACCGCCTTTTAGTGACTTCTCACCTATTGGTGTATTTGTTATTGTTGTCTTGGTAATGGGTATCTGTGGATGACGTAATATGTGAGCATCTTCTGGGAGTCCCGTCACCTGATACTGCACGTGGTGAGGGTGATGGTGTATTTAAGATCAGTCTGTATGTATTTGTATTATTCTGAAGATGAGACAATAAAAAAGTCTTGAAACGTTGACTTTATATTTTGCTGTGTTGTGAAGCTTTATTGTCCGAGTGCCATCTGACATTTGCTATATTTGGGATCCACCAAGTGAGAATTCCTAGGAGAGCACCGGCATTGTAACGGTATTTATTTGGAGTGCTGCCTGCATTGTAACACAGGGTATTGAAATGAGGACTCCAGACAGGCAGGTACTTGGTAAAACAGTGTCTTTTAATGGTAGCAGACACTGCACCTTAGCATATGGGAGATATGCCTGGATACACACAGGCACATTACAGAAAATAAGCAAATAAACATAAAAGTAAATGTCTCTGCACTCCTTGTGCTAAAGTCTGTGGAACTTCCAGGTCCTGGCACCCTAATGCTAACCACCACCCCTGGCCTATTGCCTGGCTAGTTTGTCTGGCATCAGGAGCAACAGGTGTGTGAGAGTTTTAAACCCTTCCTGTGCTGCTGAATTGCTGCTGGCTCTGAGCGACCTGGAAAACCCAGAATTCTAAATTTCCAGTTTGAGTTGTGCTGCCCAGAAAGCGCGGAATTCCAAACTTCTATAGTAGGTGCAGAATGTGCCGATCTTGTTTTCCTCTCCCTTGGCGGCAGCTGATCCCACCAGAATGTGGGCAATTCAGGTGAGAGACCACCCCTCTAACCACACAACCCACCTTTCGCTCTTCCAAGCTTGGGGAAGCGCACTTTTCCTTTTGCGACAGCAGAGACCGTCAGCCTTCCGAACCACCTTTCCAGGTGTGTCTTCTTCATACCTGCTGAACATTGTGTGTTCTGGCAGAGGAGCAACCATCCTTTTCTTGTGGACAATGGGTTCTACTCTTTTCTGCAGCCCCTCAGACAAAGAACCAGTGTGACATTCGAGCAGTCTAGTGAGAAGTACAGGGACCAGACCTTCTTCTTGCTGTAGGGCTTGTCGCCCCACCTCAGGAATGCAATATGGTTGCTGCTTTATGACCACTCCTTCAGGTGTATTTATCTCAAGCTTTATTATGGCAGTGTGCCCTGTAAGGTAAGAAATTACATCCTGATTAGTGTGTACTAAGGCCTGATTCAGAGGCGCTCACTATTTGCGAGTGCTTGCTCGCAAGCGGGTCTAAATCAGGCCCCAAGGCTTTTGCTTCTAATCACTGTTTTGCTGACAAAGTGTGCACCAGTGAAACTTCTGGATTGGATATAACATCTCTACAAATATTTTTGTCTGGCCATAACCAGGCAAAGTGTTGCAGACTTCTTTCCTCAGACATTAATTGTGCAGAGATTCTCTCTCCAAAGAGGAGTGGCCATGCTTTTCCACTCTTCTCCCTTTTCCAAAGTAGGGACTTGGAGACCTTATAGTGGCTTTGTCTCTGTGGTTCATTCACAAGCTCAACAAATCCTGGGAAATTGCATCCCAATATGATAGGATAGGGGTGCTTAGGACCACCTCATAAATGTGCCCCTTTATGGTGAGGCTCACTTGCACCCAAGAAAAGATTTCTGTGGGTCCATGAATGCACATTACTTCAACAATCCCAGGCACCTTTTCCACTGCCCTGGGCAGGAAAGCCTCTTAGATCAAGGTTAGCTCACTCCCTAAGTCTATAATAGCTGGGAGTTCTCAGCCATTCAGCAACACAGTTTCCCACATTAATGGGGGTTTGAAATACAGGGGTACCATCAAGCAAAAAGCAGGGTACATAGTGCCCATACTAGCAACTTCACACTCCATAGGCTCTGTTTTTCTGGGACAGTCCAGCCTTATATGACCAGGCTCTCTGGACTAGCAAACAACCTTTTCGTGGTTACAGGCCAATGGGGAGCCATCTTAATGGGTTGCCCATTTCCTGGTGTCTTTTCTGGAATTTTTGTCATATTTCCTGCGATCTCATACCGCTCCAATACTGTAATTAATTCCTCTAGATTCTGAGGATCAGCATGCGTGACCCATGCTGCATATTCCACCCTAGGTTTCTTATACACTGGTCAACAGCCACCATCTCTACAATCTGATCCAACAGAATAGGGACCACTGGTAATAGGGCCCATTCGTGGAAGTGCTGAACTTTCCCAGAAGGAGTGAGACCTGACCTGGCCAGAATATAAGGCAGACATTTTCTTCAGATGCCCAGCACCTGTTGTGCCCATTGACTGGGTGACTAACTGTAACATTTGTTCCTCTGTCTTTTGGTGAGAGACCAACAAATTTACTATAGTGCAAAAAACTTCCTCCTTTTTTATAGTGAGAGGGGTATGTACAAGTGTAGGTGCTTTTAGATAATAAGCCAGTGTACAAAAATAAATATATCTCTTTCAGCAAAGCAATTGCAATTCACATTTAACACAGAAAAAAAACACTGCTGCTTTTTTTTCCTTTAGCAATGCAGGGATTAAAAAGAACACAGGAAAAAAATTGCAGTGCTTAAGTAGACCTTAGTAATATGTGTGTCTTGTTCAGTCAACAGGTGAACTTAATTAGACATCATACTAGCTGGTGAAGAAACTAATCATCATTTGTTATATCTCAAGCACCTGATACCCCTTTTCCACCTAAATTACGGGTCTGACCCGTAGTTGGAACAAAGGCCCTCATTCAGACCCACTCGCAAGCGGCTGTCCGCTCGCAAGTGGGTCGATGGTCCACACTGCGCATGCGCATGACGGAGGGAGCTCCGTCGTGCGCATGCGCGAGACCCGACGAGCGAAGGACTTGCCTTCGCTCGGAGTGTCTCATCAAAGGGGGCGTGCTGTCGATGTTGACTGACAGCACGCCCCCTTTGGTGGGCGAGTCGGGGGCATGCCTGCCAGACGGAGGTGTTCCCAAGGGAACACCTACCATCTGAAGCCGGCCCCACTGACATCACTAGTGATGTCAGTGGGAGTGATTTTGGCTCTGATAGAGCCAAAATCACTCCTGGCCTTGCGGTTGAAAAACTCAACTGCAGGCTTTTGCTCGCAGTTTCGATGGTCACGATGGTCAAGACCATCGCGACCATCATCCTGCACGCTCGTATATGCTGTGGGTGGTGACCCACAGCTATACGAGCATCCAGGAGGACGCTCCATATTAATGGAGGTGGGCCCTGATTCAGAGCGAGCGCTCTGGTCAGAGCGTCTGGCTCTGAATCAGGGCCAAAGTTCCTATCCGGATCAGACCTGGAATTTTGCCGGCACTGACTCTGGATATTCCCGAGTCGGCGCCGCTCACACCAGAGTCGGGTCTGCATAGACCCGGTTTTTCTGGAGTGAAAGTGGTCGCTTGGAGATGACATCATCTCCAAGCGCCACTGAAGCTGGACCAATTGGCCAGCTAGCAGCGCACTCCAGGTCACCATGACCCGGAGTGCGCTGTTCTCACAGCAGGGTTTCACGGGCTATGCCCATATTAAACCCTGCTAGTTACCTGGGTTTGATTGCTGGGTCACTCGACCTGGCGATCCAACACTCTCCCCTTTTAGACCAGGGAGCTGCCCGGGGTTAACCCTTCAAAAACCCGGGTTTTAGCTCTGGTGTAAAAGGGGTCTCAGTAAAAACAAAGCAAAGTAACTCTTTTTTGTCAGTGTACATAAACTACGGTTTTGCACAGCAAGTTACAGTGTTCTTAATTTAACTGCATTTTTTCTGGTTCACCAACCATACTCACGTATACCAAACATTCTGCCTTGTCATGCTGGAATCGGCTGGCGTATGTGCTGCAACAAAGCAGTGCAGAAGGTCCCGGTATGGGCCACCATATGTAAAATGGTACTTGAAATGAGGATTCCAGACAGGAAGGTATTTTTGGTAAATCAGTGGGTTTTAATAGCAGTACACACTGCACCTTAGCATATGTGAGTTTAGGCCTGCACACATACAGGCACATAACATAAAAATAACCAAGCAAACATAAAAGTCTCAACACTCCTTGCGCTAATCAGTCAGCAGTGGCTTGCAGCCACAATTTGGGCATGCTCTTCCAGCATAGCCCTTGGACCCAGGCACTACAACACTATGGCCCTCATTCAGAGGTGGTCGTTAGATGCAAGCGGTCGCACTGAATCAGGGCGGCCACTTCAATCTTGAACGGCCACCTCCTTGTCGATTGTTAAGCTGTGGGTTACCACCCACAGCTTAACGACCGACCAGGTTGATGGTCGCGATGGTGGTCACCATCGCAACCATCGGGGCTTACAACCAGACCCTAAGGTTGGGTCTGGGCACTCGTAAGCCCCAGGGAACTTTCTGCTCTGATGGAGCAGGAAGCTCCCCACTGACATCACTGATGATGTCAGTGTGGCCACCCTCAAAATGGTAGGCATTCGTAAAGGAATGCCTCCATTTTGGAACCCACCCCCCCGGCCCGCCTACCAAACGGGGTTAGCTGTCGATCAACATCGACAGCCGCCCCTTTGGTAACGAGCTCCAAAGCGACAAAGTTTCTCTGTCGCTCCGGGGCTTGGGCTCGCGCAGTGCGGCCGCTGCACATGCGCAGGTCTAACCATCGAGTCAGTTACGAGTGCATCGGCGCTTGCGCCCGACTCTGAATAAGGTCCTATGTCCCTACTTCCTGGCTGCTTCTCAACATCAGGGCAATGAGCATCAGGTGTGTGAGAGTTTTAAACCCATCCTGTTCTTCAGTGATTATTCCAGCTGGGTCTGTGTAAATGTGAAAATCTGGAATTCCACACCACCACTGCTAATGCAGAACACACAGGTTTCACTCCAGCCTCCTTTGGAGGGAGCTGATTGCACCAGAATGTGGGCAATTCAGGTGAGAGACAATCCCTCTCACCACACTATGTGATTGCCCAATGTTTCATATACATTAGGTAGAAATATTATTTGACACTGTTATTTCAAAAGAACCTTTACTGCTTGTGAATAAACATTACACTCTCTGTATTGAGTCATATTAATACTATAATTACTGACATGCAGCAACTTGATGTTCCTGTATGTCTGTGACCTATAGTAAGAATTGATATGGCAAGTGCCCAAGTTAAGAACTTGGAACAAGGAACTCATATCCTTTTGTGTGATTAGATGCTTATTTAACTCATCATAATATTGTTGTACTACTAATGTCTCGAAGGACATAGGTTATACTACCTCTCTTATGCATCAGAAACCTTCGATTCTTTCAAAATAGAATTATGAAAATAAATATATCATACTAGAAATAAAATATAGTGGTATTTTAAGAAAATTGGTATTAGTTGTATGGTATTGGTTATGGATATTTTTATCCTGATTATAATTACTGTTGGATAGTTCCATAGAATTTATTCTTTAGAGCTTTTCTTTAGATTCTCTCATGTTACAATTGTAATTCTCATTGTTTCCAGATCTCGTAATTCTCATTGTTTCCAGATCTCTGATCATTTTAATGACACAATTTTATTATATTTCACATCTTTAGTTTTAATATTTCACTGCTTTAATGAAATACTCAGTAATCAATAAAATATATGGTTTATTAATTGTTTACCATTTAGTGCACCACTTGGCCACCATTTTCATTTTTGTATTTAATTTGTCTAGTTGATAGCAACTCTACAAGTGCTATAGAGTATATATACTCTTGGATACTTTATGAGAAAGCTTTGGTATATTTGCGGTAGCTCTCCTTCAAAACAAATGTGGGGGAAAACCAAAACAGCTGGAGGAAAACACAGATAGTACATACAAATGCCACACAGACAGAGCCCTAATTGGGATTGAATACATGAGTCCAGTGCTGCAATGCAACAATGCTAGCCAGTTTTTTAACATCAAGTCTTTGTTGAAATTTTTCAATGGAGGGGTTCAGAATAAATAAAATTGGAAGGAAAAGGGAAAATAACATTTGGGGAATATATGACAAAGTATTACAAAAGCAATCTCCCTGGCCTATTGCCCACCAAATAAATCTTCTGCCACATTCCATTTAAAACAGCTTGGGTGTGAGCCATAAGAAGCTTCTGCAGTTGGCCCTGCACAGAAGAAAGTTTTTAGCAGAGATCTTTAGATTGAAGGAATCTGTTAGGATACTTTAGGACTTTAAGATTAACCTCCAAATCTGCCTGCAGTTTACTATTCTGCTTTGTCTAGCCCCCACTTGAATAGCAAACCAACGGACCACTGCCTTAAGGGCACAGCAGAAGTTTAACATAGATGTGTCAGAGGGATAATTAGTATTTAAATACATCAATATACTAAGCAGAATGGGTTGTTCGGTTATAGGGTCTGACAACAAATGCCAGGATAATCGCCATGAGGCATACAATACTTGAGAGATTTTCCAGGACCACAATAGTGGAGCATGTAATTGGTAATATATCTAAGGAACCTGAGTGCTGTGATGTCTGTTTGTCTACTTATAAGAGGTCATTACATGAGTATGAATTGTGGACTGGTGAGAAATAGGTGTAATCCCAACCAATTTGGATCTGAACCCGCATAGCCTTATATAGATGGAATTCCACCAGAAAGTTGCAGAATGCTAGAAAGGGACTGGGTTAAAAGTAGTATTAGTGAGCTAATTAGATTTATCAAGTTTAGGGTCTCGAACCAAGTTAAAGTTTCCCAAGAGGACCATGACAGACATTCTGAATCGCTAAAAAACTTTCCTAGAAAATGGGACCTGGTTAGAGTTTGGGGCATAGAGACTAGAGTCACACAGCTATTCTCCAAGAGACCAGTTAGAATGAGATAACAACCCCCCTTACCTACCACCTTAGAGTGTAAGATAAAAGTAATAGAGCTAAGGATTAAAATGGCCACAGCATAATGTTTAAATGGGTCATTTTCAAAATAGCCCCAGGGATATAGTTGATCCCGAAAACTTGGTGGACTCCGAGAGGAAAAGCGGGTCTCCTGCAAAGCTACCACATCCACTCTTTGTTTATAAAACACAGACAATACTAACCTACGTTTGTTGGGAGAATTTAAAACTTAAAAATTTCAGGAGAAAACTTGTACCATCTAACCACTACCAGAGGCGATATCAAGCATAATAATCAGACACATAAAAATTACAACATCCCAAATGTTTGAGTTAGGGGTCAGTAAATGGAAATGGGAGGGAATAAAAAACCAGGAAAAAAATGACCCAGTATAATGGGTCAACATTATTAATGCAGGGACAAAAAGAGAATATGCAGAAAAATAAAATAAAATGGGGTAACTGGCTCTAACAATACCACCCATGTTCAAGAAAAATGGTGAACAGTTAAATAGAAATAATCAACATAACATGTTTAGCATAAAACACTGTAAAATAACAAATCACATACAAAGAAGTAAGGATTGTGCAAAAGCATTAACATAGATATAAACATATGTATAAAAATATATACAGTATATATACCAACACAGCAACTCAAGTGTTCAACCGATATATGGAAGGCCATGCCCAGATAATTATAAGGTCCATCAAAATCCCAATAGAGGGCAATGCCCAGAAGTAATAAATATTAATGAAAAATGTGAGCCTATAACTGCAAGTTCTGAATTCACTTTTCGTATAGCAACAGTGTGGCCTTGTATAAGATCTGTCTTAAATGCCACTTGACATAAGGCTTAACCGTGAGTGGACCATTTGAGTCCAGATCCACCCCAGAATCTAACAGTAGGCTCAATGCACCCTTCAGTCTGGGACTAGTAGCAGAAACAAGCAATGAAATGCCATGAAATGTCAGTAGAGGAGCTGGAAGAGCTGAGACCAATTTTTGACTAGACAAAGACATCGGTGGATGCAGAGTGCCTTTGGGTCTTTTAGGTGGCATAGTTGGAAAAGCACAATAAACTCAGCAATTCAAACACCAGACTATAGCTTACACCACTGGAGGACCACCAACAGGAAGATAGAGCTGGGTCTGCTATAACAACATATTTTGATTAAACCATTAGCATTAAGAACATTGGTGGTGAAACAGGTGGAGGTGGACCACATCTGTGTCCAAGTGGAGCAGAGCAACCTTCACATCATAAAGACACTTGGATATAGCTTTAAGAGAAAGGCAGTTCAAGAGGACTCATGACAATATTGCTGGAGTTGCCACAAGAGTCTGGGGCCAACCTCAACAATCCCTCCCTAAGACACTGCTATGTAAAACAATAAAACAAGGCCCAGTGAATTTCAGTACAATAGGTACTTACATAGTCCCTGATGGCTGCTGGTATTCACCAGGAGGCGATTAACACACAGCTATTTAAGCAGGGTATAATCACACCGGCAATGCTTCCTGAACAGGGGGTGTCCAGGGGGAGAAAACAACCACCAATAGGCCAGGAGAAGTGCCAGCATTTGTGATAAAGCAGGCAGGAGTCGGAAGCCATCCCCACTATGAAAGGCCCAGAGCACCTTCCAGCAACAGGCTCCTCAATGCAAGCGGTGGGCCTAATGGATTCCAGAAGCAGCTCAAGCAGACAGCCAGGTGGCCAGAGGAGAAAAGATGACCGCAGGTAATGACTACAGTGGAGAGGGAGCAGAAGCCAATCCAGAAATCGAGGCTGCAGCTTCAGGCCTACTCTGGAGCTGGACTTCCAGGAAACCGAAGCAGTGCTCCTCCTGCCAGTGCTAAGGACCTCACACCAGTGGCAGGGACCCCCCCAGAGGCCACAGAAGTGGTGAGCAGTGCCTCCAGACAAACAAATAGGTGAGATTGGGGCAAGGGCTCTCACAGTGTGCATGCAACCAGGCCACATTCCCCACCAGTGTGGGTTTTTTTGCCTATATACATGGTAGGTAATTTAGCAAGTCCTATAGTAGGTTGAATCCTTAATTGTTTACATTAACTCTGTAATAAAATGTGTAATTATGTGTGTGTGTGTGTGTGTGTGTGTGTGTATATATATATATATATATATATATATATCCAATAGTTAGGCACTCCTGTATGGGGGTAATCATTGGCACTTGGTTGCTTGATATCATATGGCTCCACCATTGCCCTTGTTAGGTGCACTTGGTGCAGATTATGAATAAGCAGAGTTGAAGCAGCACTCAGCTAAATACCCCCAGTAATCACCTTGTGCACAACACATTACAAGCTGCATCAAACACCTCAGTAGCACCCAACCACCCTCCTTCCTGTGCTTAGCATTACAGTCACCAAGGTAACATAACACAACTAACAGGTGTCCATCTAATTCAGACAACTGGAAAATCACAGTACTTACTGTGTAAGCAGGATGCAAGGACAACATGACATCAATATCAATGAACCTCAACACTCCTTCACCAGACTTCCAAGTCCGGCAGAGAGACATTCTCCTATCTCTGGAATGCATCGATAAAGATTTTTATTCATCTGATGGATTAAGCAGTCATTTGACCCAATGACACATCCAAATTACAACTCTATAATATTCACAAATATTAATTTGTGGCACTGCAGGATTTGAGTGCATGAACTGACATAACAATTAGAGCCATTGACAAGGTTGACTCAATTGTAGTTCAGCACACAATGGACTATGTCAGAGAAATGTATGGCCAACTTGCTGATACCAGTACCTATAGATTGTTATCTGTTGACCGACCATTTGTTTAAAAAAAACTCTAGATCAGACCCTCAATAGAACTAATATAATTTCTTTATAGGTGAAAAAAGTCTTAGCTATAGAGTTCCCTATTAGGCCCCTTTTATATACCTTACCAAAACTCTGCAAGATGTTACAGGATCCCCCAAACAGACCCAACGTATCTGCCCAGGGATCAATATACCAGCCTATTTCTACATATTTACGTGCTTTTACAGCCTTGTGTACAACCTGAGTTTTCTTTTTTAAAAGACACTACCTCCCTTCTTGTGGGTTTTGATAATTTATTGGAAATGACAGATGTTGTTGGCTGTGTATAATTGATATATGCAGACTGTATACCTCAATACCTCATATAGAGAACATACAGACTGTGAGACATCTTACACAGGATAATCCTCTTTTTACAGGACCATCTATTCCTTTCTTTTTAACTTTGTTGGAAATGATAGTGCATAAGAATTTTTTTATTTTAATGGTGACTTCTACTTACAAATAACGGAGTGTGTGATGGGGTCAAATGTGGCCACATCATATGCCAATGCTTATATGTTTGCTGTAGAAAGGGATATATATTTCATGCGTGAAGATATCAGATCATGAATCATTTATTATAAGTGATACATTGATGATATCCTGTTATTTTGGAAGGGATCATTGGTGCTCCTTACAAACATGTTGGAAGAGCATAATAAAACAACTAGTTCAATTCAATTAACATATAACATTGATCGAACATTTTTATATGTCAGACTTTAAAGAAAAATCATTACCTATTAAATAAAAAACTACTGGTAGAAACATGCTCTTAGATTCCAAAAGTTTCCATCCAGCCCCTGTGATACAGGGTTTGCCCTTTTCACAACTTTTAATAGTACGACACCTCTGTAGCGATCCTGATGATCTATTGGTACAGATGGAGAAAATTGTTCGTAGAACACGGCTATGACAAAACTAAGAAATGCCACGTTAACATCTCATTGTAGAAAGGAAGTTAAATCTAAAATTATTTGGCCTGGCAGATATACTGTAATACTTCCAGCCATATACTGTAACTAGAAAGGCCATTAAAAACTATTGCACAATTGTTCAAAGTGATTCTGATCTTAAAATGTTGAAAGACAAAAGCCTATTGACAGTATTCAAAAGTTAAAAACATCAGAAGTTGGGTTGCCCATACTGATGTCATTGGATTTGATCTACCCATTTTCTCAATAATTCCTGTAAAGGTTGATATAAATGTCTCGGTTGTGTGATCTGAAGCTATATGCTGGCAGGAGACACAATCAAGCATCCACATTCAGGTTTCAAGTATAAAATCAAATACAATTTACCATGCACTAGCAAGTATTTGGTGTCTGCTTTGATTTGCCCTTATGAGTGTTACTATATTTGTAAGATACAGACGCAATTTAAGAAGAGGATGGCTTTGCACAGATCTGCGATCTGTGCAGCCGTCCTCTCTGGAGACAGCAACCAGCTGGTAGTTTGGCACTTTGAGTCTTATTAATATGCATTAGGTACAGTCCGTTATACAATTGTTCAGTAGGTGACAGGTACAAACTATTACTTTAAAAAGTCTTATTGGTTCCATAAGTTGGATACTTTATCTCCGTGAGGTCTTAATGAGACATTGAGCCTCAAATGTTTCATTTTATGCATATTTCATTCTAACTGCTTCTTTATCTCCCAATCAATATTTTGTGATCTATTTTATAATTATGTGCAAATATTAAATATTTCAGATTTTTTAGTCTATAATACTATGCCTTTTATTAATGTGTAATGCTTAGTTATTGAACATCAATATCATGCACCTAAATGATGTACAGTACCAACTTTTGACTTTGTATGATTATTTCTTTAATATTTATGCCTATATGTAAATATATCATTCTTATGTGAATAATGTCATGCATGTACATGGTTATATTTTGGGTAGTCTTTTGTTCTATTATTATTGTTATTGCATGAATGTCTTTATATAGGTTTACATTGTCAGCCTTCATCAGTATCTCCCAATATTTTGGGCTGTGTGGCTAACCATGTAGGGGGTATGTGGTCTCAGGGCTCTGTGATCACTGCCTCTGGATTTATGCACTTTCTCGCTGTCCGGATCGGGAAGCCTGGTGAAAGGGTGACATGGTTTGTTGATATTGACACCATGTTGCCCCGGCAATCTGCTTTTACTGTACTGTGATTTGCCGAATGTCTGCATTAGCTGGACGCCTGTTAGTTTTGTTATGTTTCCTTGGTGACTGTGATGCTGAGTACAGGAAGGAGGTAGTTGGGTGCTGCTGCGGTGCTCAATGAAGCTCATCAGGTGATTACCGGGGGTGTTTAGGTGAGTGTTTATTTAACATTAGCAAGGTCCACACTTACTGTATATCTATTAGAGAAAATAGTTCTGGGTTGCAACCAAAATAGATAAAAAAAAAAAAACAGGGTCCAAATTTAAGGTAGAAAAAATGGGTGCACTCACCAGTCCTGAACAAAGTAATATTTTCATCAATGTTTCAGTCCTAAAATGGACCTTTGACAAAGGTCCATGGGCCTGATTCACTACGGATCACTATTGCCATCGCAGCTGTGGTTATGCATGCAGTTCTGCTGCAAAAATCTGCTAATGTTTGCAATCACAAAGCCAGCATAGAGACGCCCACTACCATTATCTCACATCTGACCTCGCAGACCTGCGTATACATCAGTAACATTGAGTAACATCGTCCACTCATGCAGAATTACAGCAGGTCGTAGCACGCAATGAGTACTCAAGCTGCGTATGCTGTTGCAGTGGCTAATTTATGCACACCCAGGAAACGGCATTCAAACTTCTGCGTCACCACCCCTAAATGTCCTTTTATGAGCAATGACTTTGTATCTGCATAAGTGATCACAGTGTGATCGCAATACTATCTCACACATGCGCATTAAGCACCATCGGCCAATTTGCGTACGCTGTTGCAATTGCAATCCATAATAAATCAGGCCCCATGTTAGGTCTGAAATGTTGATGCTTATATCTTGCATGATGGTACCTGATGAATAAAAAATGTTGATTTATTGAAGACTGGTGAGTGCACTCAATTTTTTTTTACTTTTTTTCATTTCCAGTGAAAACCTGAAGACCAGAACACCAAATTAAATATAATGCAAGGTTTATAACATTTAGAATACATTATCATATGTCATAATGCTATGAGTTCACAAAAAAAATAGCAAAACGTGCATAAATGTGCAAATAGGCTTGTATACTTATCAATAGCCATGAGAAACATGAATAAAGACTGCAGCATCAGACTGACCTTCATCCAGGGGTACAGCAACCAGACACTTAGCCAAACTGAAATATTATACCTGAATAACCCACAAGCATGCCCTTCATTGAAAGATGAATTACCTTTTTCAAAATTATATCTCTGTTTACTTTTTTATCTAATTGTTCTCGTTGAATGAAAATGTAATTATTGTCATGATTCCTTCTAAGATGCAAAAAATGGCTTTACTGGTTATTTATTATTTATTTATATTTATTATAAATACAGTATTTGAATGAAAATTGGTATATTTGAAATGGGTTATGGTATGACTAACAATACAGATTTCCAAATCCAAAACTGTAACAGTAGTTAACCTACTGTAGTTTAAACTTTAAATTTAACTTTGTGTCATGTGGTTTTTGTAAACAATTATCAAAAAAAATCATTGTAAATGTATATCCTTGACAAATTCAACTGTCCATGAGCACAACACTTTGTAAATCTTTCACCAGCCCATAAATATAATTTCAAATACTGTATAAATGCAAAATACTATAAGCTAGCATGACCGCCCCACAAATCTTAAGGTAATAGACCACCTCAAAGAGAAATAATTATGTTAAAATAAAAAATATGGAACAAAAAAATCAGTTGTTATTAATTAACAAACAGAAAGTTATTATAACAGTATTTACAAAATGTGCAATATCCCAATATCATGGGTAAACTGTGCATAGTATTAGTAACTGTACATCAATTGTAACCAAAATCTATTGAGGTGACTGAGTAATAGTCACAAGTGTAGTTACTTTGGAAAGGTTATTCTTTAGATTGATGCTTATTATGATATTAATAACTGTAAAAAATAGCAGCATACTGTACTTTGAAACACATGCCATGAGGGAACTTACTGTATCACCATAACATATTATGTAACTTATTAAAGGAAAACAGACTTTAAGAGTCACTACCATTTTCAGATCCATATTCAAATGGACTTGTCCTGCTTGAACCTTCCTCATAGTGTCTTATATCTTATGGTGAATATTCTCTCAAGAGATAGAAGCGGAAATGTCACCACTGACATCTATCTGACATAGAATTGCATTTAAAAAAAATTTTAGGATAAGTCAGGGTTTTAGTTAGAAATACTAGAAAAATAAGAAAAAACACTGGTGCACGTAGAACTATAGCTGTCAATATGTATCACTAGTTGTTCCCACTATAAACAACAGAAAGTAACAATCAATTCAAAACATGCAGGTAAATCCACTAAATGCCACTAACACGTTTTGAGTAATTATACTCTTCCTCAGGGCTGTTCAGCTTTACATGGTACGGTTCCAATTTTACTATCTTTCAACACTTACCCTTCACTCTATTTTCCTGAGTGACTCGACACTGGGAAACAGCTGGAATTCTTAATTGAACACATGAGAACACGGGCTGCCATTAGATAATTATTGCTTCTGGAATGTAAAGACTGAATTTCTAGGACAGAGATCTTTACTACAGATCCACTTCATTTCACCTAGTTAAGACTATTTCATGCTATATATGAGCAGCGCTGCATGTGTATTACATTGTTTTGAATTGAAGGGCTTTAGTTAGAGTTTACATAGAAACATACAATTTGACGGCAGATAAGAACCACTTGGCCCATCTAGTCTGCCCCTTTTCATGTATCCATTAGGCAACTTCAACCCTATTTGCTCCTTATGCCTATCCCAAGCGTGTTTAAATTGTTCAACCACATCTGATGGGAGGCTATTCCGCATACCCAGATTGTAATGTATAAAACATTACATTTTCATAGCAATGCCCACAAATTGAACAGAGTACCATGCTTCATATGGACCTGCAATTATACCCATATAACAAATACCACAACAAAGGTTGCGGTGCAGCTCAGCACTTAAACTATAATTATATGATCAATTGGATGTTCCAGTCACCACTGTGTTCACCCTTGATAGTCATTTTTATGTAGTAGCTTCTGAATTTGCAGAGCTGCACAATGTGTTATTGATGTGCGATAGTAATACTGTCAGCATTGCCCTCAGTGCTGCTTAAATTATACATTTCTAGAAGTGAGGAGCATGCATGGGAACCCAAACAAATTACAACTCATGGGTCTCAAAATAATGCATACAAGAGGAAGAAATAGTAAATTAAGAAGATGGAATATAAGACAGATAAAGGGAACAAAATGTAGCCGGAAATGCTGTATAATGCACACAGGCCCACAATTAGGAGCAAATCCATCTAGGAGGCAGGTGCAAAAACATATTGCATTTCATTTGGGGGGATTTAAAATATGTAGGCATAGAGTTGGGTGCATCCTAGTTCAACTAAAAATCACAGTATAAAACATGCAGAAGCAGGCAGTATTTATCTGCATTCAAATGAATTACATTTGCACCACTTGGATTGCAACACAGTTTTACCAAGATGTATATTTCCACCATTTAGTTTGCTTTGCCCTAACTCTAAATTAAATCTTGTCCATAGACCAAATGAACCTGCAAGTGACAGTGCAAATGTCTGATACACTGTAAATCTAGAGGACAAAAAGGAGTCCCTGCTCAAATTTAAAAATGGTGCCCAAAATAATTCAGTTATACTACTGAATTTCCTCCAACCTCAATCTTACCATAGCTTTAACTCTAGACAATATTCAATGACCCCCTATTTGTTGGATAATTTCTAAACTGTGTTTAATTGTAACCATAAACTCTAGACTGTGTGCAACCTTAAATTCTAATTAGACCATGATCATTATCTAACACCTTTATCCTTTAATCCAAATGTAGAAGTATGGATGCTTAATAACTTTTTCCCTCGGTGCGATAACAGTGGTAAACGATCTATTCTTAACTTACCCTAAAGTCCGGCCATCCTAAGAGATTCTTCTTTGGTGGATCAAGGTTGAAACTGAAGGTGTACCTTCTTTTTGCTTCCACTGTGGCACTGGGAACAGGTATTCTGTTCCTATAGGCTGTGCGCCTTGATAATTCAATCACTACACATAGTTCTCTGGACACTGCTTGCATTAATCCACCACTACAGGAAAGGCTAAGATCACTACTTGTTTGTAGTAGCTCCAAAGTAACACCGGGAACATTTTAAGCAGAAAGTCACTTAGAAACTTGAGTAGTGCATATGCACCTCCTCACACCAATGCGTTTCATTAACATAAGTAACTTTTTCAAGGTGAAATGAACACCTTCCCTCTCTACCTTAAACCAATCAGGTTTGCCCAATCAGCTGGTACCTGATAAGATAAAGGTAGAGAGGGGAGAAAAGAATGAAAGTTGCTTAGGAACATAAATGTTAAGCGCTTAAATTATTTGTATTTATTAAATAAAGAATGGTAATAGTTGAGGCTTAATTACAGTCATTTACTTTACTCCTCTTTAGCACAGCTCAGATCAGTCACTGGTAACTGACAACAGATACTTCTCTGAATAAGTGCCTACACTTACCTCTCATGCATTCTTACATAGCAGTTCTTCTCACTGAAACTTCTTTCTTGACCCTTGGTTTGTTGCAGTCCCAGCCAAAATTTCTGTGACTTCCTACTGGATGCAATTACAAGCCTGGACCAGCTTGCCGATAACTAAAGAACCAATACTGTTTCTGGGAAAATCTGCTTACATTTGTCTGGATCTAATCACCTATACACACCGTGGACATTTGGGGGCTCCGAGTGCCGCATTTGGAACTTTATGCCAATAGGACTATCCCTCTGCCGGTGTAAAGGACTTGTAATTATATACCCGCTGGACAATACTGTTTTCTCAAATTGAGATCAATATAACTTGCTGCTATATATGGGAACAGGCATTGTTTGTTATGAATAGTCATCTGGGTGAGGCTTATGGCTCATATGTAATTGTATGATATATGTAAATTATTTTTATTAAAGTGTCATCATTTATGTCCATCCATTCATTCATTTTTCCATCCATTTAATTGCTTAGACACATTCTCTGCTCAACCTTGCACACACTCAAATCAATAAAACACCTCATCAGTCTCAGTTCACGTCATTCTCTTACATTGTGGGAATGCTTGAATTCTTTCATACACTTGTGTTCCAAGTCACACTCTGAGGCCAAGCCCTAAAGGCTTTTTTTCCTCGCCTTTCTGAATATGCCTTCTTGACCCCACACCAACAGTAGTTATGCTGGCTTCACAATACTACTTACTATGCAGCATCCCTTATGTGTCACAAGTAGAGATGTGTGCCATTCCCTGTGTTTTGGTTTTGGTTTTGGATCTGTATCTCCTCTGGTTTTGGATCTGGATTGATTTTGCTAAAACCGTAATCCCGTGTTTTGTTTTTTGGTTTTGGATCTGTTTTTTTTTTTTTTAAATCATAAAAACAGCTAAAATCACATAAAATGGGCTTGTTTTTGTTCCTACAGTACTATTAACCTCAATAACATTTATTTCCACTCCTTTCCAGTAAATTTTGACCACCACACAGCTCACAATATTGATTTTTTCATCTAGTTAAGCACCAAAAGGTTGCATCCAAATGGATGGCTGTCATGATTCCAAGGCAGAATCAAAACTGAGTGATAAATAGTGTTGAGAATTTTGCAAAGATGATGATTGGGGTACCCCTTGAGGATTGACGAATTGATAGCTGATAATTGGTACAGTCACTGACTGAAGGAGGAATTGATAGTTGATAATTGGTGCAGCCACTGGCTGAAGTAAGAATTGATAGTTGATAGTTGGCGCAGCCACTGGCTGAAGTAAGAATAGTTGATACTTGATAATTGTTGCAGCCACTGGCTGAAGTAAGAATTGATAGTTGGCGCTGCCACTGGCTGAAGTAAGAATAGTTGATACTTGATAATTGGTGCAGTCACTGGCTGAAGTAAAAATTGATAGCTGATAGTTGGTGCAGCCACTGGCTGAAGCACAAATGGCAGGAGCAAAACAATGCAGACTGGGCAACTGGATACTCGACTTGAACAGGAGACTCACAGCAGAACCGGAAACACGTGTGAATGTTATCACTTGCACGTGAGAGATGCATCAGGTAGAAAAAGGAGGATGCACCAATCCTATTCCAGCAGAGGTGATGTCAGCCAGATGGCCACCCCATCAATTTGGTGGTTCAGAATTTTCTTTAAAAAAAATGAAAGGGGCATGCAGGAGATGATGTCTGTGGCCATTACAATTTCTGGACATTCATAAACCATGAAATTAACAATGTCAGACAGCAATGCCCCAAACAGCACCTAATGCAAAGAAAAGAGATGCAAGATGGAAATGTCGATGGCCCCTCCAACCCAACCTTATGTTGTATATATGAAACAGAACATTCACAGTTCAACATACCAATCACTTCAGCGACAGGGACTGCCACTTGGCTGAAATTATTGGTTTGTTTGGACCCCCCACAAAACAAGCTGCCAATGCGCAGTGGACATTGGTGGCAATGATCCCATACACAAACTGGCTAGGTAAGATCAGATGTTATCATCATCATCGTCATCGCCATCAATGTGTGCATCCACCTCTTCTTCATACAATATTAATTTGTCCCTGCTGGAATCCACCATTACAGATTCTTCTTCATTTTTTTGACTTAATTGCTGGTAAAGGTCTTCCTCGTGGAATTTGCAATTCACTTTGATGAACATCATCTTTTCCACATTTTGGGGAAGTAACCTCCTAAGCCGATCACTGACAACATTCCCGGCTGCGCTAAAAACTCTTTCAGAGTACACACTGGAGGGTGGGCAACTTAAGTAAAGTAAAGCCAGTTTGTGTAAGGGACTCCAAATTGCCTCTTTTTCCTGTCAGTAGTGAAACAGACTGTCTGATATTCCTCTTTGGATGCTATCCATAAAATAATCATCCACCATTCTCTGAATGGTGACCGTATCAGACAAAGTCACGGTACACATGTCACTCATTGTAGGCAGTTCTTTTAGATCCAACCAGATGTCATTAGGTTTTGATGACTGATCTGCATCACCAGCAGCAGCGGGTCTCTTAGGAGAATGTAGTTTTTTCCAGGCAGCTATAGAAACTGAAAAGGAGATGCTGCCGTGTCATGTGCAGCTTGAGCTGACAATTTTTTCACCATCAGCTCTTTGCATCTTTTCAGATTTATGTCCGTTGGAAAGAAAGACAATAGGTATGACTTAAACCTTCGATCAAGTATGGTCACCAAAATATAGTTTTCTGATTTCAAGAGATTGATGACTCTTGGATCCCATTGAAGCAAATGAAGGGCTAGATCTACAAGTATTACATACTTAGCAGAATCACTCTGTTTCAGCTCCTCCTTCAGCTTCTCCACCTGCTTTTGCAAAAGTCTGATTAGGGGAATGACCTTACTCAAGCTGGCAGTGTCTGAACTAACTTCACATGTGGCAAGTTCAAAGAGTTTGAAAATTATTCTCCACTGTACTTGACTAAGGTGGATTCCCACTCTTTTCCCTAAGTCATAGGCCATATTGTAGTCTTGGATGGCCATTTTCTGCTTCTCCATCTGCTGAAGCATATAGAGGGTAGAATTCCACCTAGTTACTACCTCTTGCTTCAGCTGATGGCAGACCAAATTCAACAGTACATGCTGGTGCTGCAATCTTTGACACACTATTTCTGAATGTCAAAAATTACCGAATTCTTTCAGGCCACCAAAAGCATCTCCTGCACGCCCCTATAATTTAAAAAAAAATGTTGCACCACCAAATTAATTGTGTAAGCAAAACATGGGATGTGTTTGGATTTGCCCACATGTAATGCTCACACAATATTGCTGGAATTGTCAGAAATCACACATCCTGAGGAGAGTCCAAGTGGGGTAAGCCATTTTGCAATGATTTCCCTGAGTTTTTCTAAAAGGATCTCAGCGGTATGCCTTTTAGTGAAACCGATGATACACAGAGTAGCCTGCCTCTGAATGAGCTGGCATTTGTTAGATGCTGCTGCTGTTTGCACTTTTTGTAGGCAAAATACCTACCTAGTGGGCTGTCACAGTCATGTAATCTTTAGTTTGCCCTGTCCCACTTGTCCACATACCTGTGATTACGTGGACAGTGGGCACAACGGCATTTAGGAGGACATTAATAAGATTTTTTTTAATGTCCTTGTACAGATTGGGAATTGCTGTTCTAGATAAGTGGAATCTAGAAGGGACATGGTAGCAGGAACACAGGACCTCAATTAACTCTCTAAAGCCCACTGCATTAATGGCTGAAACTGGGTGCAAATCTAATACCAGCATAGCTGTTATGGCATCAGTAATTTGCTGTGCAACTTGGTGTCTGCTGTCATTCTTGCTCCCCAATGCAAATAATTGTTTGACAGTCAATTGTTTTGTTATACTAAAAGTAGTCTTTTTCCTGGTCCCCTTCTGGGATGAAGATCCACTCACAGCAACAGCAGCAGCAGGCATAGCACTCAAGAATCCTTCTGAGGAACCATGGATAGGAGAGGAGCCAGTCATTCTTATGAAATTGGATGCAGGACTACTTCTGATCACGAATGAGGATGTTGATGATGATGATGCAGGTATTGGTGGTGGAGATTGCAGGAGCTTGGATCCAGATAGAAGGGAGCAGCTAGGTAACACTGGACTGATTGTTGTTAAGTTTTTTGTACCCAAAGTTTCTAAATTTGTAATACCCTTTTCAATTTGATGAATGCGCTGCAAGTGACATAACAGGGAGGAGGTTCCTATGTGATTAAGGTTCTTACCTCTACTCACTGTTACTTGGCAATGGTTGCAAATGGCTTGGCAAAGTTGTCCGGATTTGGGTGGAAATAACTCCACAATGAGAAGTGGATTTTTTGGTTCTTTGCCCAGGCATAGCAACAATGGGATTTTTACCACCATGGGCAACAACTGTTGCCGGATTTACAGCTTTTATACAAACATCCTCAGCATCAAAATCCTCATTATCATCATCATCCTCATCATCCTTGCTGTTATCACCAGCTACATAAATATCCTCCTCATCCCCCTTGTGCAATTCCACAGAAGCATCCTCAATTTCTGCGTCAGCATGTTGACTTGTGCTGCTCATTACCACATTTGCAGAGGGCACACAAATGGTGGAAGGAGGATTCTCTTCAAGTACAGTATTAGAAAGATCAGGCTCACACATGGCAACTGCGGACACACTTGGGCCCTCATTCAGAGTCAATCGCAAGAAGCGATTGCTCACACCCACAGCTTAGCTTGCGATCAGGGTGATGGTCATGATGGTCATCACCATCGTGACCATCGGGGCTTATGACCAGACCCTAAGGTTGGGTCTGGGCACTTTTAAGCCCCAGGGAACTTCCTGCTCTGTTTGAGAAGGAAGTTCCCCACTGACATCATCAATGATGTCAGTGGGGCCACCCCCAAATGCCAAGCATTTCGACTGGAACACTTCCATTTGGCCAGGCATGCCCCCGGCCCGCCCAGCAAACGGGGCGAGCTGTCACTCAACCCCAAAAGCTCACCCCATCTGCTACGAGACCCCTAGCAACAGAGCGCCCGTCGCTAGCTGGGTCTCACGCATGCACATGACGGAGCCCGCTCTGTTGTGCGCATGCTCTGTGGGGACCATTGACCTGGTTGCGAGTGCATCGGTGCTTGTGACCAGGTCTGAATGAGACCCTTGGACTCTCCTCTGGGATATGTGACTTTTCAGAGCAGACAGTTGGCTCCAGTGTCTTACTCACAATTTTAATTTTTTTTGTACCTCTCCTACAAGCAGAAGTGCTTAAATCATCACAACTAGAACCACCAGTCATAAATAAAAGCCAACACCTTATCCGTTCCTTGCCACTTTGTGTAGTGAATGGCATGTGGCCAATTTTTTGTTTATCTAAAGCTGACTTAGCTTTAGATTTTTTTTTTCTCTAACAGGGTAAAAGTTGATTTTACATGGCCTGGCTTAAGCCCTGGGGCATCGGCCTTCATAGAAGACATTGACGGCCTTGCATCGTCATCATAACTGCTGCTGGCAGCTACAAAACTGTTATGTAGTTCCTGATTTCCTGTCATGTGACTGTCCTCCATACTCACTGTGGTCTTGCAGCAGTGTCAACAAGCAATTATAGTGAAAGAGGCAGCAGCACATTGATAAATGACACAGGCAGCACCCCTGCACAGCTATGTTGTTGATTAGTGCGGCTAATGCATGCACACACACACAGAAAAAAAATATTTTTATTAATGTATTTTTTATTTTTTTACACTGGGGGGAGAGCAAACCTGAATGAGGCAGTAGCCGATAAATGACACAGGCAGCACCCCTGTGCATCTACATGGTTGATAAGTGTGGCTAACATCTGTACACACACACAGAAAAAATAATACTTTTATTAAAAAAAAAATAACTTAAATTGGGGGGTGAGAGCAAAACACTTTGATTCTTTTTCCTCTTCACTCTCCACAGCCGGAATGAAAATGGCGGTTAGCGCTGAACCTTTTATACAGTCCAAAACCCATGAGAATCCAAGAGCGGATGATGACGTTTTGCCTTGCTTTGAGATCTGAGTCAGGCAGGAAAACCCAAGCCAATTGGATCCAACTGAGATCTGCAAAATTTGGGTGGGTTCGGATCTCTGAGATCCGAACCTGCTCATCTCGTGTCACAAGGGAGCTTTGTGTACTGGCTCCAGCAGGGGCATTTCAATATACAGTATTTTGGAACTGTACATTCTTCTTCTCTTTAGATATCACACAGTAAAACTGTATTTCTCTTGAAAATCAAGTCTAAATAAGATTAATTCTTCAGAATATGCCATATGCATCTAAGAGTCAAAGACTTCATTGTCACTGGAGGGAACTGAGAGTAGGCAGGACTGATGAAAGTGTACAGAAAATTGGCAAAATAGACATTAAGGTGAAGAGGCTGATGATTTTGTACATTCCTGTGTATGATTTGTTGGTTATTTCTTTATGTGATTTGTTGGAAACTGCTAGCACAGATTTAAAGGGTGAAGCATACAAAATCCTTTACACGCATAGGGGTATATTCAATTGGGTGTGAGGTATAGCAAGGTAAAAACCCTTGCGCCCCTGGTGCCCAATTTTGGATTACTGCCGGTATGCACGATCCCAATACCTGTGGTACCCAATTTTAAATAAAATGGTTGTGGGGTTTTCAGTTCTGAAAACCCTGTGGCGAATGAAAAGAAAGTAAAAAAAAGATAATTAAGTGTCCAGTGGTCTCTGCAGCTCCTGGTAGCCTCCCCTCACTAGGGAGGGGGCTGTTGGGAGTCCTGGGGGCTGCTGGGTATGCTCCACTAAAGGTTTATTTTAATCGATTATGATTGACTTAAAATCAATAAAAATCTATCAACATTGATATTGAGTTTCTGGAGCGAAATCACACATTACTAATACTTAAAAAAAAAATTGTGTGTTAGTAAAGTGTGATTTAGCCTCAGAAACACAACATCGATGTTGATTTCTTTGAAATTGTTGCACTCTGGACTTTAAAACTACTTTTTTGTCTGTCCCTGCTAGCACTGAGGTCTGCTCGCGCTGTGACTGCACATGGCTCCCGGATGACACAGAGGTCGCTCATGCTGCACATCACTCCCGGCTAGTTGTGGGATCTATCTGTGCTGTTCCTGCCCAGTCCTCCCAGTGTTCTGTGTCTGGGAATGGATATGGCTCCCTGCAGTGTTCTGCACACAGTGTGCTTGCTCAGCATGGTGGTAAACAGGCTGCATGCCAGAGTTCCCTCCAAAAAAACAGTATGGGCTCAACCATGTTGGACGCAGCTCCACCACTCAGAGCGCTGCTCCCAAGACCAACTGATCGCAGCATCCAATCCCTGGGTACTAAGCCCTATAAGTAACATTTTCTGACTGGCCCACATTGCCAGTACAATGTTGCTTCTGCTGAAGGTTCAGTTCTGTGGTGAGCTCCCAAGTACTTTGTATCTGAAAAGTTCCAGTCCATTCTAATCCAGTTCCAAGTCTGGTATATGCAACTTTCCATTTCCATCAGCATTCCAGTCTGGATTTCCTAGAGACTTGCTCCAATCTTCAACATTAGTCCCAATCCAATATCTTCAATATTGGTCCCAATCTGTTAAATCCAACATTGGTTATCTTCAACATTGGTTATCTTCAACATGGGTCCCAATCCTATTCTATAAACATCGGTCCCAATCTGATTCTACAAACATCTGTTCCATTCCAATTCTACATCATCAGTTCTACATCATTGGTTCCTATCCGATTCTACAACATTGGTTCCAATCCAATTCTACATCATCAGTTCTACTGTACATCATCGGCCCAGTTCTGATTCTACAACATTGGTCCGAATCCGATTCTACATCATCGGTTCCAATCTGATATATGCAGCTTCAGTTCCAATTCAACATCTACTTCCAGTTCAATAAAGTTGTTCTATTTCAGTTCCTGCCTTCGGGCTAATCATCCCCAACAGTTCCACTGCCTCCATTCTTCTCTCAACACTTAAGGAAGAGCTGGCTCAAACCTCCCAGTTTCATACACGTCTCTTCAGTCTCCACTTCAGCCTCCCATGGCTGTTCCGGCCAATCCTAACCCTCAGGTGTGACAAAAATTAATTAACATTAAAATCAACCAATAGTAAATATACCTCATAATATCACTGAATACATTCGGAATCACATTAGCATACTTCAATTACAATAGATTTGACAAACTTATTTTTTAAGATGAAAAGTTTATTTCTTCGAGTGGTCTATTTATTCTCATGCAGTAGATGCTGTAAATTCATCTTTGATTACAATCTTGCTTTAGGTAAAATGTAACAAAAGTAAAGAAAGTGTCTGCTCTGCCGGAATATGTCAGAAATATGCTTTCAATTATGATGTGTGATACATATTAAGCTGCCCTATTAAATGGATCTCTCACTTTCCTTAGTTTGCATCCAATATTCTCTTTCATCGTCATATTCAGTGCATGTCACATCAAATAGATGCAATTTCTTTTATAAACAAAATATATTATAGTTTCATAAGAAAAACACTTTTATCCATCGTATTACAATGGCATAAGCAAGGTATTGTGGCATAATCAATACTGACATATACCATCCATGTGTGCTATGAAATTATCATCCTGAGCCAAGATAGAATAAAATATGTTATAAACAAATGGAATATGTGGATGCAATTAAAGTAAAACATGAAACAATATGTGCACTTTCTGCATTTGTAACAGTTTGTGCTGGAGGCTTATTGGTCTTATTTATGAAAAACCATTTTATTTAAAAGAAAGTTCCTTCAAATGTATTTACACATATTCGGCCTGATTCTGAAAAACATCCAACAGCGCAGGCAGCAGTGTCTACTGGCAGTTGCCCGTCTGCGACTCTATGCAAAGGCCTCCACAAACGCCTTCCCTTGTGTACATACGTGTGGCTGAAAGTGGAAGGTCTGAGATGCCCATTTTTAGCATCTTTTCATGCTGTGATACCAATTTGTGCGAACTTATATGCCACCATTGGCAGTTTCTGCATCTAACCATTGCCTCCTATACCTGTGGTTGCGTGGCTGTGAATGCAGCTACTTTCACTGAAATGCCCACGATACTCCCATAACATGCCCATTGTACAGACCATTTTTGCATTTATTTCTATTGACTTCCCAGTCACTGCCCAGGAACACCTAAAATACTTTACCGCGACACTTGTGATACTAAATGTCCCGATCGCTCATGTGCAGTTGCAAAACATCACTCAACTACGTGTTTATTATTATTTATTATTTATTTATTACCAGTTATTTATATAGCGCACACATATTCCTGGCATAACATCCGGATTGTGGGCCTGACTCAGCAAGGATTGCTATTGCGATTGCGGTAGCAATTGCACATGCAGTCCTGCGAAAGTATGCTGATAATTGCAATCACAAAGCACTCTCACTGACAACATGTAGATGCCCACTTCACCTCTTGCACACCCATAACACCTTGCAATCCAGCCAAAACATTGGTAACATTGAAGTACATCAGAGCCACTCGCACATTTAAGGCAGGTCTGACCCTACAGCTAAATTGCTAACTTTCCTGCACGCAGTGAGAGCTCAAGCTGCATATGCCATCGCAGTGGCTAATTTATGCAAGCCCCTGCAATGGCATTCGAATGCACCAGTGACAGCATTTCCTGTCAATAACTCTGCAATGGGTCTGCTTAGTAACTGCAATCACAGACCCAATCATAGTGGTGCTTTTGGGCATTGCACACTGAGATGCATATGCATGTACAGTGAGAAACAATCGGCCATCTGCGTATGCTTTAGCAGTTGCTATCCTTGGTGAATCAGGCCCTGTGTATGGTTCTAAGCCCCATTAGCCCTTATTTAGAATAAGGAGCAAGTCAAACTAACTTATTTGTACCTGGACAAACTATGATGCAATGCAAGGTTTAGAAAGTAATATTTGTTTGCAGGCAAAAGACTTCCTTATTTAGCTTGCAGCACAAAAAAACTAGCTAGTCTTGAAAAAGCTCTGAGTGAGAAGCAAAACTAGTCAACCAAAGGGTTGATTGTAGTTGGAGCTGCTCTCTGAGATATATCTTCATCCCAGCCTACCCAAGTTTTTAACTTTTGTTGTGGACAGAAACCTCCCTTCTGCTCCATGGGGAGTTTCTGTCCTCCCTAAGCTTGCCTTATGTCACCTGCATTATGATTTGACAGGTTTACCACCCCAGTCAAACTCCCCACCTGCCACTGTCCTCCCTGAGCTCGCCTTAGAACACCTGCGTTATGGTTTAACAGGTGTACCACCCTTGTGCTTTACCGCAAGCTACAGTGAGTGCCCTTCACTATTAAGGAAAGGGATCTGATTTAGAAGGCACCAATCTTCAGAGGACCCAGCTGGCACATTACAGAAGAGAATGCCACTGTCCCTGTGGTGTGTACCAGACATGGATGTCTTAATGGATGGATTAATACTCTGCAGGCATCCACACCATTGAGCTGCAAACAAAAACTATAAGGAGACTTACCATTGCAGTCTCTCTCAGTGAGCATTTGTTTTAGCCAAGTAACAGCACAGTTATTAGAGGAACATTGTGCTGAATTGGAGGAAAAATTTCCTGATACAACTTTGAACTGGAAATTTGGTACATTATATAGGTTGGAAATCTTAGCTCGTTTATATTTTATTACAGCTCAACTATTTGGATATACTTTTAACTATGTTGATGTTGTAATACATTTTATAGCTATCCAATACAGATTTGGAAGTTTGTTTCAATAAATGTTGTTTAAGTAAGAGAAGCCTGTATTTTATATAAATCAATCATAATTTTACATATTAATTATTAACTTCTACCAACTTGTGCAGTCTGGTAGTATTTCTACTTTCCTATTAACTTTTCTAATTTACCAGTGTAGCTACTGGCATTATTAGACTTGCTGCAGTATCAGTGTATTATGCAAAGTTATACTTGTTGAAGCACCTGGATTTCTCAGCTATCAGGTAACTAATCAGCTGTTTTCCCTTTATAAGAGCTATATGAAATGCATCCTGTCATTTCACGGCAGTAATGAGATTGCGTGGTTCCAATGTTTTCAGGTAGAGCATAAGGGTAAACAGGCACTGGGTAAATGGGCTATATAAATAAAGGCTACAAACTATTTTGATATTGCATACAGGGGCACCGAGAGGGGGAAGAGCGGGTACTAATTACCCAGGCCTGGGTTGGTTGGAGGTTCCAGGCGGGGGCCTGGGTCCCACGCCACCCCCCGTCTTACCTGGCAGCAGCCCAGCATGCACTACTGTGTGCTAAGCTGCAGTTGGAGACTGCATGTGGGAGTGAGCAATCACAGTGATCTCCCCCAATGGATTTGTGCTGGTGTAAGAGGCTCACAGTGCACCCCTCCCAGGCACTGCAAATAGTTTTTTTTCCTTTTCTTTTTTCTCTAAGGAGGCATTGCAACACCTCCCATGATTAGGTCATGCCCTTTTCCCCCAGGCACTGCTCTCTACAACCCTGATTGCATACTAATATTAAATTACAAGCTACATATTTCGCCAAATTAAATGAGTTGGTCTATATAAGGTTAACATTTTTATTTATGGGACCTGTTAATTCTCATTGGCTCCAGTCCTTAGGATCCCTACAGTCTTTAATCCATATGTGTTTAGATGTAGATTAACTAAACAGCTGATTTTTCTGTGGTTTACTAATATTTCATGCAGTTTTCAGAGCCAAACCACTGGATTTACTAGCAGGTAGTTTAGAGTGTAATATATTTAAACCATATGTGATAAGCTGTGTCTTGCATGCATTTCAGAAAAAACCATATGTGACTTACCCAAACCAGTAGAAAACAAATCCGAATTTTTCAATCTGGTTCTGTCTGGCAAGACAGCATGTGGTTTGAGCTTTCCAGCCAGATAAAACAGAAAAAAATAAAGTCATATTTTATTCATGTCTAAAGTGGCCAGGTGCATTTTGGCACTATAAAGGGTGCTCCATAGGGAAATAAGTGTTGACTTTCATACATACATTTTTTTTGCCCCATTATCAATCAATTAATATTACCCTCAATAAACATTTATATTAGTTTCTCATTAAAATATTACATTAATATTGATTACTTAATATGTAATAATTTACTTAATTTACTTAATTTGTAATCATTTCTAATTAATAAATATGTGTTGGTTCACTAATGCATGCTTAAGTTATCTTTGCTTTGGTCTAATTGGTCAGATTGTTCAAATAGGATCCGGTTCGATTAATCTCACCTACCTAAACCACATCTAAAAAAATTGTTTTTCTTCTGCCAGTTTGATGTGTGATTTTATAAACTGCAGCTTAATACATTACACAATTTGAATTGTATACATAAAAAAATTGCCATGGTGGTTTCAGAACTGATGCTTTGAAATAATGCAGCTTGACTGGCAGTTTGGCATTTAGAAAATTCCACAGTTTATAAACCGCACATAAAACTGCTAAAAAAACGTAGTTTAGAAAATCTCCCCTTAATTATCTGCAGGTTGAATATGAAGGGGTGATTTAGCTAGACACATTAGTTTATTTTTATTTTTTATTTTTTTAATAAAGACAACATTCTGGATATTTGTATATGATAGATAGATAACTTAGTTGCATATGTCATTGTACAAATGACACTGACATTTCCTCAAATCCAATTTTCTCTCCTACAGCAAGCACATTTTCAAAGTATGGTATTATACCTACCAAAGTGAGGAACATTTCACTCAGCTGTGAAAAATACATGTATTTAGACATTTGCTATTTCAGAGACAAGTTCACAATCATGATTGGGTTATTTCATATTCATTGTACCTTTTAGGCTAGCGGGTTAGATAAAGTAATTTTGTTCTGACTATTTGGTGCTTAGGTAGCACATTTATATCTTGCCTAATTTCCAGTTAGATATAATAAAGTGAGCAAATAAATGACCAAAAAATGGTTATTAAAAGCAAGTCGAGCAAAATAATTCAGACTTATTTGCAAGTGCAATTTCTATGTTTTGCTGCATTCATTTATTGTATCCTCGCAGGGAACATGTAGCTTTAACTAATATGAAATTAAATTACGCTACAAACTGCAGAAAAAAATTCTTAAAACAAAACATGCATAGATAATAACATGAAAATATGCTATATATATATATATATATATATATATATACAGGTTGAGTCTCCCAACCTGTATATATATATATATATATATATAAGTACTAGTTTCTATTTGTATTGTGGTCCTGAAGACGGGGCTTCGGCCCAGAAATGGCTGTAGACCGTTTACAATACATTTCTTGCTTTTTGTGATTACTCTGAGTGCCGATCTTCAATGTATATTTTTGTGGATTGATTTGATTGTGCACCAGAGGCAGGTGTGGTGCTGTTGAGAGTGCCGGCAGACTGTAGACTATATATATATATATATATATATATATATACATATACACAGTGTGTATATATATATATATATATATGCACTGTATTCCTCTCATTCTGCCTCTCTATTTCTTCCTCTCTGTTCAACACCACTCCTCTTTTTCTACTCCTCTCCCTTCCCACCTTTATTTATCTTTCTCCCTTTGATGCCCTTCACATTCTTTCTCTCCCATTTTCTCTTTTTCTATTCCCCTGTTTCTTTAACTCTCACTACCAGAGTCAGTCTGGCTCTCTGGGCTATTACTGGGATCCACTGCCAGTTCATTTAAGCTGGGACCATATGTAAAGGCTCCCTGCTCTCTGCATTTGCACCATACTTGCCTACTCTCCCAAAATGGCCTGGAGCCTCTCTAAAATTGGGTGGCGGTCCCCAGACCCCCAGAAGAGTGGGCAAGTCTCCCGGCCGGCACCATCTGCCCACACCTCTGCTCCCTTCACCGTCATCTGCTCTCCCCTTGTGTCAGCGGCTGGTCCGGTGGGTGCCGAAGACACGATTCAGGCTAAATAGCTTCATCATGGGTCCAACCCCGGCTACACATTGCTGGTACTCTCTGCATTGGTTGTCATTTTGTGAGCAGTTGTTTCTTCTTCAACACTACACTCCATCAGTACAGTTCTTAACAACATTTTTTATTATTGGCTGAAAACTTTACTTTTCCTGTCTTGTATTGAACTCTAATTGCCTAACAGAGTTCAGAAAAACAGAGCAAATGTAGCTGCTTTCAGCCTAAGTGCTCCTACAATGAAATGGTATCTGTATAGTCTACTGCGCATACACTGAATGAGGTCTATTGTACAGTACCTTCAGACATGACAAAATATTGTACAATAAGCAACCAAATATTAACTGTATTGTACTACTGAAGTATGGGCTCTATTTTATGCTGGCACCAAGAAATTGTAATGTAATGTATACTTGACAATATGTGATCGGTCCTGTTGTAAAGTGGCCCTATTGTTATCTAGATGCTAGCAATTAGTCTTTATACAGAAAAGCTACATTGTTCACTGGTCACTATTCTGCATAAATTTCCAGATAAATTGGCTTGGTAATGTACTGTACGCTTACCACTTAGGCAATGATTTTTTTTCTATACTAGTCACAAGGCAATTGGCTTTGTATTCAGGGGCTGATTGGGCCTCCAGAACAGCAGGAAAGTTCCTGCTGGGCCTGTCCCATGCACCCCTCTGACAGGCCAGCTGAGTGACACTGCTTGCCGGGCTGGCTGACATCAGCTGCTGGCCCAGTCCAATTCCAATGTATGCCAGTGCTGGCTGTCGCACTTCCTGTATTTGCATTCCACTGTGGAATACAAACAGGAAGCTGTCATCTGCTCTGACTAGGGGGCATTTCAAGGTGCCATTTGCCAGGAGCAGTGGTGGTGAAGTGTATAGAGCTTGTACTCCAGCCAGGGAAAATACTGCAGAGTGCGGCTGTGTTAGCAGGGGTCCTTGCAAAATCAATTAGTGATCCATTTGTGCACAAGACCACCCCTTTGAAGTGTGTGCAGTGGGCAACGCCGATGACGGTCAGGACTCAGGAGCTGGTGACAATGGCGAATTTAGCCAGGGGCAGGGCATCTCTTCATCCTCCTCAGCCCCCCTTCCCAGTGGTCCAGCATGGTCTGGCCACTACCAACAGAGGCAACATACAGTGATCCTTGACCCTGCAGCAGCTGCACTGTTACAGCATGACCTGGAGCTCTACAATGAGGTCCGGGTGGTCCTATGTGCAAATAAATCACTGACTGCCTATCCAGCTGTAATAAGACTACAAGTCCCAGCACACTTTGTCAACTGGATACAGAAATTATACCACAGCTCCGACCCCTCAAAGTAGCCAGATGCATCTCTTCCCCAGGCTTCTGTCATAGAGAAGAGAAAACAGTAGACAAAAAAGTAGGCAACTATGGTTAATACTATAGGCTCCCACTATATATATTTTGATTTGTAGCTAAAAATCTAAATGTCAGTGATATAGTACAATTCAGAGAACCTTTTTCATCACTTCAAATCAAATAAAAAATAAATTAGTTGTACCTCAATTACAACATGGACAATATTATATGTTTATACAGTAAGATATGTTGGGGTGGAAGAGTGGATACTATATTTCCTTTAAATTGCAGTTTGGAGAACCAAATATACTATAACTTGCGCATGTTAACATTTTGAAACTACAGTACTAAGAAATGTGATACTGAAGTGCCTCCTGGAAAGGGGTGTATCTATAATGGGTGTAAAGTGTACGGTGCATGCAGGGCCCATACTGCTTATCCAATACCCATAGACTAGTCTTACCTTTACACTATTGCTGCAGAAATCACTGTGAAAATGGCAATGATGCCATTGTACCAGAGATATGTGCATGTTCAGTATATTCTGGCACAGTACCAGATTATAATGTGTGAATACACCAATGTGAGAGAGGAGGCTGCATACGGACCACCACCTCTTAAAAAACCCTGCTTCAGTATACTACCTATATATCTATCCGATTACATGAAATGGCCATTAAATATGTCCCTAAACAGAGGAAATGTACAGATGCAATTAAAATTGTACACCAAAATCAAGATAATTGATAAGTATATTACAGATAAAAAGGGATATTTATCAAAGCTTGAAGAGAGATAAAGTGGAGTGAGATAAAGGACTAACCAACCAACTGTCATTTTTCAGGCTGTGTTTGAAAAATGACAGGAACTAATTGGCTGGTACTTTATCTCTCTCCACTTTAGTTCTCTCCAAGCTTTGATAAATCTTCCCAAAATGTTAAATATTTTCTTAAATGCATTTTATGCATTTCATAAACTGATTCTGGATTTTTTGTTCTGCTTTGACTTGGTCTATGCAAAGTTATTTTCATTACTTTTCTTTATTCTGATTTTTTTCCAATTGCTCTGATCATGTTATTTTTATACATTGCACCTAGCTTAGTTTGTTCAGTTAAAGTGCATTTTTGAATTTATCACATTTTGCAATATTAGCATAAATGTTTTTTATGCAGTATTGTATTTACTGTATATGTGCCGCACACTTTTTCATAATCGTAGCTATTTAATGCAGTACTATTGATATTATTATTAACTTTATTTACATAGTGCCAACATATTATGAAGCAGATATACATTTTAAATAATTTACATCAGTATCCACCCCAATGAAGCTGAATAGAACTTTATTTTAACTACTTACAAAAAAGTAAACTAGCATTAATTTAATCAGAAGCAAGTTAATTGAGATGCGGATAAATTAACGCCGCCCGGAATGCCAGCCGTCGGAATCCCGATGGCGGAAGGCCGACCTGGGACTAAAGATAGGTGTCAAAATGCCGATGCCTATTTTTAGCCCCATGCCAAAATTTCAAAGCCCGGCATCCCGAACAAGGTAAGCCAGAGAAAGTTAACTTGTAGCTGCGGGGTGGGGGGGAGGGTTAGGTTTAGGCACCCCCATGGGAGGGTTATGTTTAGGCTAGGGGAAGGGGGGGTTAGGGTTAGGCACCCCCGGGAGGGTTAGGTCTAGGGTGTGGGAAGGGAAAGTTAGGTTTATGCTCCACTGGGGGTTAAGGGGCTACTGGGGTGGGGTTAGGGTTAAGCACCCCTAAGCAGTGGCGTAACTAGGGTATTTGGAGCCCAGGGCAAATTTGAAGGGAGCCCCCCCCCGATATGTGCGCACGCTGAAGGTGCGCACAGGAAAAAAAATGGAGCTTGTCAACATGAAACACCCCTTTATTTTCACGCTGAACATTCCTATCCATATGCACCCTAACCCCAGTAGTGCCCCTTATACAGTACCCTCAGTATGCAGTTGTGGTCCCTCTTATGCAGGCCCATAGTAGTGCCCTTTATACAGTATCCCCAGTAGTGGTCCCCCTTATACAGCCCCCAAATAGTTCCCCTTATTCAGTGCCCCCAGTAGTGGTCCCCCCAAATGCATTGCCCCATGTAGTGTTCCCCCTTATGCATTGCCCCTAGTAGCAGTCCCCACAATGCAGTGTGCCCAGTAGTGGTATCCCCTTATGCAGTGCCCTTTATATAGTGCCCCCAGTAGTAGTCCCCCCCATGCAATGCCCTTTATATAGTGCCCCCAGTAGTAGTCCTACCCCTATGCAGTGCCCTTTATATAGTGCTCCCAGCAGTAGTCCGCCCCCATGCAGTTTTCCCAGTAGTGGTCCCCCTTATGCAGGCACCCAGTAGTGATCCCCCCATCTAGCACCCCCTGTAGTGGTCCCCCCAGTGCAGTGCCCCTAGCAGTAAGCCCCTTACATAGTGCCCCCAACAGTAGTCCCCCCCATGCAGTGCCCCCAGTAGTGGTCCCCCTGATGCAGGCCCCCAGTAGTGATCACCCCTATCCAGTGCCCCCTGTAGTGGTCCTTCCTATTATTGCCCCCAGTAGTGGTCCCCCCAGTGCAGTGCCCCTAGTAGTAGGCCCCTTTTATAATGCCCCCAGTAGTAGTTCCCCCCACCCCAAGTAGTAGTCCCCAGTAGAGGTTCCCCCTCCCAATAAAGAGCCCCCAATAGTAGCCCCCCCAGTAGAGGTCCTCCCAGTAATGGTGCCCCCAGTAGTAGCCACCCCCAGTAGAGGTCCCCCCAGTAGTAGCCACCCCCCTCCCCCGTTGTGTCCCCAGTAGTGCAGACAGGTTTTAAAAAATTATATATACAAATATACTTACCTGAATCCACGCTGCTGCTCCGGACCGTGACACTGCACCCGCCGCCGCCCACCAGTCCTCCTGGGCTGGCGCGCTCAGCATTATGGGAAAGACGTCATGATGTCATGACGTCTGTCCCATTACCCACTGCAGGAGCCGGACGGAAGTCCGGTTCTTGCAGTGGGTGCTGCAGCAGTCAATGAGAGTCTATCTGACTCTCATTGGCTGCTGTTTAACACACACATCGCCACCAGCGCTGGTGGCGATACGTGTGTTATGCACAGCCTGAGCCCGCCTCCTGGCGCTATTGGGCAAGCACTCAGGGGGAGGGAACGGGCTCAGCTGTGCAGCACAGGACTGGCGCTGGAAGCCTAGCACCGGTCCTGTGTAAATGTGTAGCGCAGACCGCACTCACTGTGGTCGGCGCTACAATGGCTAACTAGGGCGGGCCGGTACCGTGGCTGGCGGCGACACACACACACACACACCCATGCCACCGGTCCCACAGTGCCCAGGGCACTCGCCCTGCCCTAGTTACGCCACTGCCCCTAAGGGTTGAGGAGGGACAGGGGAGGGTTAGGGTACTTACGCTGTCGGGATATCATCCCTTGGGGCTAGCAATACCATTTAATCTGCCAGGTTTTTTTACACTATAGAGATGAACTGAAACTCCTGGAACAAACCAATGCACACACATAGAAGAAATACAAACTCCAAATAGATGGTTACCAGGCTCTTGACAGGTTAACCTGTGGTCCCATTGTTGTGAGACAGCCATGCTACCCACTCTGTTGCAATGTTTAATATACTTATATTATGCAAGATATATTGTTATTAATAGAGACCCACTTGTTCTCTGAATGTGCAGGTGGTCTGTGATGCAAAACAAAAAATCTTGAGTGTTGCAACCAGCTTTCTTGGTTCCTGTCATGATGCCAATATCCTCAGAAATTCATCCCTCTCTGAAAAGTTTGTGGCAGGACAAATGCCAGATGGATGGTTGCTAAGTAAGTGTTCTGTGTTTTATCTGTTAACTCACCAGGTAATTGAACTTGATAATATATATTTTTTTCTCTGGCAGGTGACTCCACTGTCATATCCGCATACTCCTGCTGAGCATAAGTATAATGAGCCACATATAGCCACTTGATCAATGATAGAATGCACCTTTGGGCAATTAAGGACTAGAATCAGGTGTCTTGATAAATCGGGAGGCATATTATTATATCAT
This sequence comes from Taudactylus pleione, assembly GCA_031769625.1. Taxonomy (NCBI): domain Eukaryota; kingdom Metazoa; phylum Chordata; class Amphibia; order Anura; family Myobatrachidae; genus Taudactylus; species Taudactylus pleione. The sequence goes on from JAUIMM010000601.1 coordinate 2,761,940, forward strand.
CCTGCTAATGTGTCCGATATTGTACTCTGTTGCTGCCTATTGCGTAATCTGGCATTAAATCAACCACTACCCCTATATTATGCAACAGACATTGAGCAAGTAGGTGTACTGTTACCATCAAATGACTCAGTGAGCTCAGAAAGTGGAATATTCTATCATATATATATATATATATATATATATATTAACAGCTACCATTTTATGATTACTATTGGCAGACTCCAGAAAGCTAAGATTATGAATATTTTAACCATGTACATACATGAATACCTTACTTGTTATAGCCATTTCCAATGTTACTAAGAAGATATAAGTAATTGTAGGATTTGTTATATTTATTTAGCTCTATAAAGCAACAATCCAAAATTTGGTTAACAAACATCTTCAGAATGTAATGTACCAACAACAATTGTTAGGTAAGTATACTTTAACCACTAACAAATAAAGTAATAACATTATTTATTTTACATTTAGGATATTTTGCAGGGGGAGGAGGATCAATATTCCTGTGTGTTAATTCTCCATGGGTTTTTAGCCCATGCTTTGGTGGTGTTGCTGCTTCTAAACTTGGTGCTGGGGTAGTGCTAATGGAATTAAACCAGTAATCTTTGTAAAACTTGAATTCCTAGTGCAGAAATGTTACAATTCAGATCCAAAATAGCATTTGTGTTTGCCTGCTGAATTTGGCTAATATTGGTTATCAATCATAGCTTGTTGGGTTGAGAGGAACCCACTCACTAGTGCCTGTTGGTGCATGCTGTTTTCAGCAGTTTGTGTTTGAATGACTGTAGCCATATTCTGCATATTGCTGTTTATTTTGTTCATAGTTGTATTTATATTGTTAATGCACTAGTTACCCATCTAAGTAGCATATTTTGGAGTGTATTTGTTTCATCTGTGTGTCATACTTGCCGACAATCAGCTCCCTCCTTCCGGGTGGGAGCTGATTGTCGGCTAACAGCGGGGGGCATGTCCGGACAGCTGTGACACGTTGGGGGCAGAGCCGGGGGCGGGGCCATGCAATCACATCATCGTGGCCCATCCCCTCTTCACATTTCCTTTATTTTTGGCACTGTGAAGCAGGGGGGCAGGGCCACAATGACGCAATTCAGTGTGAATCACATCACCACCCCAGCACTATGGGGATTTGTAGCATATTCTGTGGGAGGTCGGGAGGGTTGGGGAATGTTGGGAGGCTTGCCTGCCTTTCTGGGGGGCTGGGAGCGGCACCCAAAAATTGGGAGGCTTCCAGCCAAATCGGGAGGGTAGGCAAGCCTGCTGTGTGCTCATAAACTCCACTTGAGTCAGTTCAAATGCATAAATGGCTTCAACAACTCAGGACCACTTTCTCTTTCAGGTTGTGGTGGTGTTTGTTCAGCTTCTAGTGGTTCTGGAACATCTTGTGGTGTTGTGGCAGATATTGGTCGTAACTCCAGTGTGAAAGTTTATTTTCTATTTTTCAGAAAGAAACAAGTATTGGTTTTCACAAAGTTTGCTGCTTCATTGTTTTTAGACCTTTTTGTCAGATGTTACTATGGTATACTAAAGTAAAATTACAAGCATTTCATAAGTGTCAAAGGCTTTTATTGACAAATACATTAAGTTTATGCAAAGAGTCAATATTTGCAGTATTGACCCTTCTTTTTCAAGACCTCTGCAATTCGCTTTGGCATGCTGTCAATCAACTTCTGGGCCACCTACTGACTGATGGCCACCCATTCTAGCCTAATCAATGCAGAATTTGTGGGTTTTTGTTTGTCCACTCGCCTCTTGAGGATTGACCACAAGTTCTCAATGGGATTAAGGTCTGGGGAGTTTCCTGGCCACGGACCCAAAATTTTGATGTTTTGTTCCCCAAGCCACTTAGTTATTACTTTTGCCTTATGGCAAGGTGCTCCATCATGCTGGAAAAGGCATTTTTCATCACCAAACTGTTCTTGGATGGTTGTTGGAAGTTGCTCTTTGAGGATGTTTTGGTACCATTCTTTATTCATGGCTGTGTTCTTAGGCAAAAATATGAGTGAGCCCACTCCCTTGGCTAAGAAGCAACCCCACACATGAATGTTCTCAGGATGCTTTACTGTTGGCATGACACAGGACTGATGGCAGCGCTCACCTTTACTTCTCCAGACAAGTATTTTTCCTGATGCCCCAAACAATCTGAAAGGGTATTCATCAGAGAAAATAACTTTTCCCCAGTCCTTAGCAGTCCAATCCCTGTACCTTTTGCAGAATATCAGTCTGTCCCTGATGTTTTTCCTGGAGAGTAGTGGCTTCTTTGCTGCCCTTCTTGACACCAGGCCATCCTCCAAAAGTCTTCGCCTCACTGTGCGTGAAGATGCACTCACACCTGCCTGCTGCCATTCCTGAGCAAGCACTGCACTGGTGGTGCTCTGATCCCACAGCTGAATCAACTTTTGGAGACGGTCATGGTGCTTGCTGGACATTCTTGGGCACCCTGAAGCCTTCTTCACAACTATTAAACTTTTCTTCTTGAAGTTATTGATGATCTGATAAATGGTTGATTTAGGTGCAATATTACTAGCAGCAATATTCTTGCCTGTGAAGCCATTTTCGTGCAAAGCAAAGATGACTGCATGTGTTTCCTTGCAGGTGACCATGGTTAACAGAGGAAGAAAAATTATTTCATGCTCCACCCTCCTTTTAAAGCTTATAGTCTGTTCTAACTCAATCAGAATGACATAGTGATCTTTAGCCTCATCAATACTGAAGCAGCAGACTTTGTGAAAACCAATACTTGTGCAATTCTCAAAACTTTGGCAATGGCTATATATATGTTCCTAAAACAAAAATTATGTCTCACATATATCTCACATATGTTAGTATTTGCATATGGAGATAGATTTAAAATTACTCATCAGGCACACACCGACATGGTGGTGCATCAGTTTCATGTACATCGACCCTGGCAAGAAGTTCCTGTGGCATAACAGCTTTTACTTGCTCCTCATATTCATTCATTGTATTGTACATCTTATGGTATACATCTTGTGGTGATCCACCACCAGTACCACTGGCAGCCATTTTTGCTTTCACCAGTCAAAATATGTCAGAGAAGCATTTTAAGCAATGTAATTTTGTGCACTTTAGAATTGAGGGCATCTGCAGCCACTTGTCACATGGCAAGCTTATGTGCAGCTGATGTTTTCTTTGCCCTCCTCACAAATAATTTGTCATAATTAGGCAGCAAAGCTTCAACTAAGGCATAATTTTACACAAAGCTAAAGTGAATATTGCATCCAGATTTGGTTTTTCTATGTTGAATTTCAACCATAGCATCAGACTCCAGACCCCCAATATCCTCTGGAACTCTTTCACCAAATCCTGCTGCAATTTCCTCTCCAGATGGACCTCTCTCAACCTCCACTCTCTTCTCCACTAACTTCTCTCTTAGCCTTCATCTCCTGGCCTCCATAATCTACTTTTGAAAAGTATAGTGAAATAATACTTACAAAGTGATTTCACTCTTTCTTGCAAAGCTCTCTCTATGCTGTGTGTTTAGAGATTCAGCCACTTAACTCCCTTTCAGTTTTACTTTTAAAGGATGTGCACCAGGGTCTTTAGTAATTGCTATTAGCATTTACTGTATATGGCTAGTAGCCTATTGTAAGCAATAGTAATCAGTGAGAAAGTCAAAATTTCAATTCAGAGTTTGATTTGATGTTCGATTTCAAAACCAAACAATAAATCACTTGACAAAATTGACCAAACTCAAATTCGATTTGAGAATCGAGCTTAAAATCAAATTTTAGTAAATGTGGGATTTGATGAGGGATTTCTACATTCGATTTGAAGTGAGTTAAATCAAACATCAAATCGAATGTAAAATCAAACTTTGATAAATATACCCCTTAATCTCAATAAAGGTGTCAATATATGTGTGCAATTCTTTTAAGCCTGACCATACTGTATGTCATAATGTTTCATTCTAGTATGCTGAGTTGACTCATTATTATCATAATTACCAGCAGTGGCTCTCTTGTAAAATGTCAGTTTTCGACTGGCTGCAGCATTTGCAGGAGAAACTGAAGCAAGAGATGTTGTGTTATGTCCCACTTGAGCTGACAAATTGCTCGCAAGAAGCTCTGTGCATGGTTTAAGAACTGAGTCAATTGGAAACTAAGACATTACATAGAACGTAAACCTAGGATCAAGCATGGCTGCCAAAATGTAATGATATAATTGAAAGATGTTGCAAACTTTTGTGTCCTGGTGAAGGGAATAAAGTAATAAATCTACAAGTCAAACATATGTAGTATAATCACTTTGTTTTTATCACCTTCTTCAACTTGTCTTGCTGCTTTTTCAGTAGTTTAATAAATGGTATGACATGACTCATGCTGACATTGTCTGAACTCACTTCATTGGTTACAATTTAAAATTGTTTCAATAGCTTGCAAAAAACAAAGTATTCTCCAGCATGATGCAGTAAGGTAATATGACCCCCCTCTCCCTAAGCTATGGTTTGATGTGTACAATTGTTGCTGTTCCTTTAGTCACTGAAGTATACAGTATAAAGGGTAGAATTTCACCTAAACACTATTTCTTGATTCAGAATGTGGCAATGTAAATTAATCTGTTCTTGCAGATGCTGAAATCTTCTACATATGATTGCTGTATGCTAAAAATGCCCTGAAATTTTCAGGTCAAAGGCAGCATCTACTGCAGAGACTGGTCATTTCTTAAGAAATTGTGAATTACCATGTTTATTGTATGTGCAAAATATGGTGCATGTTCAAATTCAACCAGTTGTAATGCACTTAGGATTTGTAATTTCTGATAATGCAAACAACATAAGGAGAGTCTTAGTGGGGTAAGCCATTTTATTAACACATCCCTAAGTTTTTCCAACAGATTGAAATTTATATGCTTCATAGAGAAGACAGTGTCTCAGAGATTAGCATGCCTGTGACTGAGTTGACATTGTGTGTTAGACACTGCTGCTGAAGATAACACACATTCATTGGGCTGTCACAGTCATGTAATCTTTTGTTTGACTAGTACCGCTTGTCCACATATCTGTAGTTAAGTGGATAGTGGCTGCCATACTTGGTTGTGCTTGCAAATCATTGTTTCACAGATCATTTTTGTTTGAAACTACTAGTGTTTCTTGTCCCCTTCTGTGATGAAGATTCATTCCCAGCATCAGCAACCCCAGTGAGGTGGATATTGCATTTGCTGGTTTTCATCCATGCAGCTGGTAACTGATGTTTGAGTATTTATCATTATTTTATATAATTTTATATGATTTTCTAGATTTTTTTTTAACCATAGTTTTTATTCAAAGAAAAGGAGAATACAATGAAATCAACAACAAATTGTTAAAGATATAAGAACATCAATACAATTGAAGTCATATCCATATCATATTAAACAACATAAATATTCACATTACATTTTCATATAAATTGTTAAATGAATAAAATAAAAAAATACAAAAAATTAAAAAGAAAGAAAAAAAAACAGAAGAAAACAAAAATAGGGTGGAGGGGGGGGGGGCAGCATATAATAATATCATATTAGAACTCATCCTATACATATAGTACCACCAAAGCATTTCTAAAATATAGTATTTGTACAGACAATGCATCAAATCCTAGAGACAGTAGTAGTTGAGTAATTAAACCATGGATCCCATGTCTTATTAAATTAATCTGACTGATCCCTAAGAGCAAAGGTGATTTTCTCCACATTAGCTATAAACCAAATCTAGGAGTGCACTAAATGTAATGCAGGGCGGATGGTTGTTTCCAAGACTTGGCCCAAGTACACCTTTCAGCATGTAATATTTGGAGAACCAGTTTATTTGAGAGGTAATTCAGCCCAGATACAGGTAGCCCCAATAGGGCAGTCCATGGGCTTAAAGGGACCGAGATATGAAGTACATTGTTCAATAAGTATTTTATCTCATTCCAGTAAATAGTGATTTTGGGACACGTCCACCAGATATGTATAAAATCACCACGCTGACTGCAATTCTGCCAGCACAGTGGGGAAGAGGATGGGAAAATCCTACACAATCTAGTGGGAACCAAGTACCATCTCATATAGATTTTATAAGAGATTTCTTTTATCAGAGTGGAGATGGAAGATTTTGCCACATTACTTCTAATGATTTCCCACGATTCCTCACTAGGAGGAGGACCCAAATTGGCTTCCCATGCCACTTCATGGGAAAGTGCATTTGCAGAAACTGAGGAGCAGAGTAGGTGATATAGAATAGAAATGATACCCTGTCTCGTAGGTGTATAGTAACAAAGCCTCTCAAAAGGTGTAAATGGTCTACAGAATCTTTAGGGAGAGAAAAGAAATGACCTAATTTAAAAGTATTCCTAGAGAATTGGGTGAGAAATTTTAAATTTTTGTACAATATCCTCCAATGAATACCAGGTAGTGCCCTGTATAAAAATCATACAGAAACCTAGGATGTGATGGTAAATTAAACCACAAATGTGACTGATTGGTATATAATCCAGGAAGAAAATACGGGTTATCCCAAATCGGAGTCAGGGGGGATGGATAGGATGAAAGGTTAAATCACCTAGTGCATAAAAGCCATATAGAACAGGTCAGTTTAGTGGTCGGACCAAGCCCCAGAGCACTCCATTTTGGAATAGAGGGAGTGAGAATGGAGGACAGAGAATACAATGAGGATTCAGCAGTTTCAATTTTACCCACAGTAAATTGATTGTAGATGTAAACCAGGTGAGTGCTTGGCCTAAATGAGTAGTGAAATAATACTTTCACACATCAGGAAGACCATGTCCACCTTCTATGGGACTCCTAATAAGAGTAGAGAGTTTCACTCTAGGTGGCATACCTAGACAGATAAAATAATTATTTCCCCTTGCACCCAACTCAAAACCTCACTGGGAATTCTTACTGGTATAGTCTGTATAAAATAAAGAATTCTGGGCAGCACATTAATTTTAACTGCAGTCATCCTGCCAAACCAAGAGATTATCTGGCCCCTCCAAAGTTTTAAAATCTGATTCCACATTAGCAAAAAGAGATGGGACATTTTCCTTATATGGAGAAATATAGGAACTAGTGATACAGATCCCAATGTATTTTATCTTTATGGAACGCCAAGCAAATTGAAAATGATTTTCCAGATTTTAATTAAATAATTTGAATGAACTTGATGTAGATGACATAACAGGGAGGAATTGACTAGATGATAAATAACCCTACATCTACTTACTTTCACACAACAAAGGGCACAAAAGCCTTGACAAACTTTGTTAAGATTTGGTTAAAGAAAAATCCACACAAAGAGGTAGATTTTTTGATATTTTGCCCAGTCAAGACAACATGCTTCTTATTATCCCTGGCAAAAACTGCTGCCACTAACGACTGACTTACTGTACTTTGACATAAACAACATCATCATCCTGAAGTTTATTAACTTGTTCATCTTTTGCACATTAATCATCAACATCCTTATTTGTTTCAGCTACACAACTATCCTTCTTATCCTGTTTCACTTTCAAACTCTATCTTTCTATGTCTGAACCATTATTATCATTACTTTTACTACTATTCATCCTTACATTTGCAAAAGATTCATAAATGGTGGAAGGAGGCTTCTCTAGGATTGCAGTGTCAGAATTAAAAATGTCAGACTCACACAGAAAACTCATGAACACTCTTAGACTCTCCTCAGGAATCTGTGAAGTTTGTGAACACATAGGGCCTGATTCAGAGCCGGACGCTATTTGCGGTAATTCGTCCAGAAAATAGGGGTGGCTATTCAAATGAACCATTTGCTCTTTGCGGTCTGTTCATGCCTCTATGTCTGAATGAGCGAACAAAACTTGTGGTCGTTTTTTGTAAAAATACGCCCCCTGGCCGCTCGCATCCTACGTCATGTCCGTTATTTATTAGATTAATTGAGTACATCGACCAGCGTATGAACTGCTCGCTATTCTTGTGGTTGGTTTTTGCTACCACAATCTTGCGAGCAGTTCTGGCTATAAAATAACCCAGTGACGTGGTTAATGACGCTGCTGTATTAATTATGCACACCCATAAAACGCCCGTTTTGACCTTTAAGCACGCCTGCGTTCGGATCTCCACTCCCCGTTTTCAAGCACCTTCCCATGTTACCACCCACATATGCCTCCTCATGTCACTCAAAATAGCAGGCATTCACTATTTAGCGAACAAACGATTTTCGGCCGCACTGACTGGTTCGCGCATGCGTATTACGATCCGTACGAATGCGCAGTTGGGCAAACATCGCTCAGAACGAACGAGTGGCCGCTTACGAGCGGCTCTGAATCAGGCCCTTAGTTTGCTCTTCAGCCTTAGTGTTCTTTGTTCGTACTGATTTGCCTGTTTTAGAGGTGACACATCTAGACTCGGGAATATATTTACTAAAGTGTGAGTTTTTAGAAGTGAAATTGTTGCCCTTAGCAACCAATCAGATTCTAGCTATTATTTTCTATCTATTTTCACTAGATAAATGTTAATTAGAATCAGTTTGGTTGCTATGGGAAAAAAACACTTCTAAAAACCTGCACTAAATATACCCCTCAGATTGAGAAAGTAGTGCATGTGAGTTTACAGAAGATGCCTGACTGTGTTTGGCCCTGGCTTTCACAATAGGCATTCTAATTCATGAAACAGCATTAGCAGGACCACAACTCACAAATAAAGGCCATGGTCTGAGTCTTTCTTTGCAACTTTGTGTGGTGTATGATATGTTGTCAAATTTAAAAATTTTCAGTAATTTGAAGTTTTCTTTAAGATTGTCAAACATTGTTTAGTTTTGAAGTGCCATTTTATATACCTTCTTACCGCTTGACCTTCTTCAAAAGTAGATGTTGAAACACTATGACAGTTAGCAATAGTACTGGGTTCTTAGGATCTTCTATTGACTGATCCTAATTTTTTTATACCAGTACTGGAGTAAAGCTACTGTAGTTGAACTTAACTACCACCACACCAAGTGAACCTACAACGAGACAAAGAAATAAGGAACTGTTACCTTTAACATGCAGTTTTATTAAAAGACTTGAGATTTTTTTCGACATCAGAAAAAATATATTTTTTGCAATTATTTAAATTTTTGGGTTGCAGCTGATGGGGACACAACCATACCCAGTAAAATACAGTAATATACGCTGCCTCTCAAAAATATCTATTTTGAAATTGGTCTTTTTTGACAATAAGAGGGGTATTCAATATGAAAGGTTAACTTCACTGGCGAAGTTAACGTTTCATATCGGAGTTTTTTTCTGAGTAAAGGTATGGTGCGCGCTCCTGCTTATCCCCGTATTCAATATCAAATTAACGAAAACGGGAAACTCCGAAGTTGGATTTGCGTAAAGTTACAAATTTTTCCTTAAAATAATTGTAAGACCCCCCCTAAAGTTGTAAAAACATGGGGGAACACTATGGGTACCCCTGTTTTAGCCTTTAATTGAAAGTCGGGGCTTTAAATAGCCGCAGCAGGTGTTTTTTCCCCGACATTGAAGAAGTGATGCAGAAGAGCACTTAGGTTATTTTTTTCGTTTTTTTAAGTGGTCCCATCAAATTTGGGGTACATGAAAATGGGTACTAGCATATTTTTATGTCCCTAAAGTAAGTTTTTAAAAATTCTGCATTTGTGCACCTGCCGCTATAATTCTATTCTAGAAAACACCTGCCGCATACATGCAGAATAGCCCTGAACCTATTTCCCTATTGTTTAACAATTTTTTCCCATTTTTTTTTTTTGCACCCCAATTTTTAAATACATTTTTTGGGGTGTCCCTATTTTTTTTAAAACTTTTTTTGACACAGTTCTTTTTTTAATGTCAATCTCAGGGGTGCAGGCTATTTTTTTTAAGCCTGCACCCCTAAACCCCAATTTTGCACTTTTTTTCGACACCTATTCAATGGTGAAAAGTTATCACCGTTTTTTATCAAGACTTTTCAAAACTGCGATAAGTCTTTGAAATGGAAAACGGTGTAAAACTAAAACAAGTGATATTAACGCAAAAACCTTAAAAAGTGCGATATTAACGCAAAAAACGATGTTATCGCACCCATATTGAATACCCCTATCAGTCAGCTGCACTTTTTATTTTGGGGTGCAGCTGACTGAGACACAACCACATCCAGTAGTACAGTAATGTATGCATTCTCTCTCCAAAACACACTATCTAAAATGTTTTGAATTGAATTAAAAAATATTTTTTTTAGACCAGAAAAAAAGGCTTTTCTTTGCACTTATTGTTTCAGGGTGCTGCTGATGGGGACATGACCACAACCAGTACTTATAGTAATATATACTGCTTCTCAGAAACATGAATTATGATTTAAATCGACTTATAAAAAGACTTACACCAGAAAAAAATCCTTTATAGCTATTTTTAGGGTGCCACTGACTGAGACAGAACCACATCCTATAAGCACAGTAATTTACACTGCCTTTAAAAAAAAAGCACATTCTTGAAATATGATTTAAATTGATTAATAAGACTTGAAATGTTTTGTGACAGCAGAATATTTTTTTTCTTTTTTCCACTTTAGTTATATTGGGGTGCAGCTGACAACACACCCTGTAAGCACAGTAGTATACACTGCTTCTCAAAAACACACAATCTTCACTTGATTTATGATTAACATTGAATTATAAGAGACTTGAGTTTTTTTAAACAGAATAAGATGTCTTTTGGGGTGTAGCTCACTCAGACACAGCAGGGAATTTTATGGACAGCTAAGCTTGAACTTACATTCTCTCTGCCCTCATACACAAGTGACAATATAACCTGTATGTAGAAAGATATCCTTGTAAAAAAAACAATTATAAGTGCAGCTCACTTGATCCAGTTCACTTCTAACAAACATACTCAAAATCCTGTTTGAACTGGATTGCAGGTGCCAGAGCTGTAACTAGAGATTTTGTACCCTGGGCCAGAAAAAGCATTGGTGCACACTCCACCCCCTGATTTTTCAAATGGAGACATTTTGCACGTGTTATAGGTGTGTGCCAAAAAAGAGTGTGGCTTTGTGGGGAAAGGGAGAAAGTTCACGACACTCCCCCCTCAATGTCATCACTCTGGGGGTGTGACCAGCACTCCTGGAAATGCAAGGTTACCCCTAGGCTCTCCCCAGAACTAATCCCTATATACAGCCTATATGTACCCTCTAACATCCTGTACAGTCTGCACACTCTACTGTACCTCATATACAGCATGAATATCCCACCTGTACCCCCATATACAGTCTAGCACAGGAAACATTGATATCACTTCTCCTCCATGCACACACCCATCTGCAGCATTACTGCTGTCACAGTCACCAGTGCCACTTCTTCCCGACTCACTCTGGGTGCTCTGGCTCATGGTGCATGCTGGCAGTTGTAGTCTGTTGTGAGCACTGGGGACAGCTGCAGGAGCTACAAATGCCAAGGAACCATGCTACAATGGAGCCAGTAGGTAGAGTGGTTAGGAGCCAGGTGCACTGCTAGAAAAACACACATTGCAGCAAGAGCCCAGCAATATTGATTGCAATGTCATGTGACAATGGTGGGTTCTGGTGGCGGGGCAGTGATGGTGCTGCCTACAGAGCCCTGCACTCTGTACAGCAGCACCGCTTACACACTACTGTTTACAGCCCTGGTAGGTGCTACTAGTGTTTAACAAACAACAACTCAGTCGCAGTAGCCTGTTTGCAGTTTCCAGCACTGGATTTCAGTTGCTACCTAGCAAACACATACCCAGTAATAAGGATGCCTACAGTTTTTATAGACCCCATCTAGCTACAACTCTCTATATGCAATTTAGAATATGGTAGATCTGAGATTTCTGGCAAAATTATGTTTGCCTCATTTTGAGACCTGAACTTGGCCGAAAGACCTAACTATGACTCCGCTGCAAATCCAAGTTCGGGTGTTTTCTGATTTCTGCAAATCCGAACTACTCATCTCCAGTTATTAAAGTTCGCTTATCATATAATTGGTAATCACTACTTCAATATGATGCTTGGTTTACTGGATTTCTTTACTGAGGAATATCTAAATACTCAGCCTACCGTATATGGTTGCAAAAGCTATTAATTGCTTAATTTAAAATGTTAGCATTTATATAGCATGTGGTGGGATTGATTATTATATTTTTCACTGAAATTGTGATAAAATATTAAATAAACCTTGATATATAAAAAAGAAATAAAGTGGCGGAACCTGTTTCTTAAACCTCATTGATATTATTGGGAGACCAGTCTCCGTTCAATTTTGTAGCATTGAGTATCTACTGCTACCCTTTCAGATCAAAATGCTGGGTCATATCCAGGATTTTGAACGTGGGTCCAACCTGGATGTGACCTGTCTCAGACCCTTTTTAGACAGGCGGCTTATTTCCAGGTTGACCACGTCACTGCACATGGGTGCAATGCCAGAGCTTGGAGAAGTGTCAGCTCTTCCTATGCTGTAAATGGGTCCACGGTCAAATGACCCGGGTTACCTGTTTATATTGCACTGCGAACCGGGTACATCCTGGGTTCAACCTTTGTAACTACCTGGGTTTTTAAGCAAAAAGCCCAGGTTGCTGCCCGTATAACTGCACAATAAGCCAGAATATTGCTGCTAGTCTGAAAGCTATAGAAAGGTGTGTTGGAACTCTTACTAGCTTTGAAAGTTTCATCATATACTGTATCATTAATTTTCTTTTTGTAAATCATAATTTATCATACTCACTTGTCATTCTACTCTTGTCATGTCACACTTGTCCCTTATCACTCATTACTATTCAGTCATCACTCATTTCTTATCACAATATCCTCATCACTCCCTAATATTTTGCTTTCAAGCATTTTTTCTGATACATCATGTGTCAGATTTCAAATGAATATATCCAGTCTGATCTTGGTGTTTGGCACTAAAACAAATTACTGTGTTCTAAAATAAACAATATGCAGGGATTTTTTTAAGATAACATACTTAAGATGGGTACACACTAGACCATATGTCATCCGAACCTGCAGATCAGGCCAAAATATCGGGCACATCATCTAGTGTGTACCCACTATGCATGCACCCTTGGTTCATTTATGGGGGTTGTTCCAATGGCCTATATGCACAGCCAATGGAGAGACCCAGCTGCCGAAGCCGGCAAGGTCAATGGTGCCGGTGAGTTATATATTGGGAGTCGTGCATTGGCACCATCAGGCATTGCATTGGTGGGTTGCTAAGAGTGTACCCAGCCTTGATCATGCAAAGCAACTGCCTTCATATACTACTTGTTTTACATGTTTTTCAAATGTAAAGAAACCTTAAATTCTAATGTAGAGCTGAGTGACAAAAAGTCATCAGGTTTAGCACTTTATAGAATACTATATCATTTTCTTTACAGATATTATGTTTAAGATTTAGCAGTAAGATAAAAAAATACTTTTTTTAAGATAAATTAATACAGAGAGGGTCAATAAAAGAAGAATTTTGAAACATTGGATAGTAATTGCAATAATAACCAATTATAGCTAAAAACAGCAGATTTATGTTTATGTCAACAAAGTATTATCCATAACTACTTTTTGGTCTCTACTAGGATGAAGAATTTCCTATATTTATCTTTGTGGTATGTGCGTATGCCTGTGTTTATCTGTTTGCATGTCTTTCCATTCCATACAGTTAATCAGTCATATTGAGGCACTGACAATTAAGTTAAGCAGATGTAACAGAAACAATATAATCAATTCTGAAAACAATCTATTCTCAAGAGACAGCAATCTGTTCAGTATTTTATGTCCATTCCTCGTAAAAGGTTCATTAAGAGGTCCACTCTGCAAAAACATAATGTGTACTGTGTAACAGTAAAGCATCATGCTTCTGCTAGTTGTCTTGACAACTAATGGCTAACTCTTCCTTTCAGGAAATGAGTGAGAAATATTACAGCTCTGGGAAAAAATATTGTATAAATATGCAACTTAAGAAACAATATCTTACAGTATTTCACTAATCAATAAAAAAATTGTAAAGGCTAAGATTATTTATTTCTTAACATTTATTTATAGAAAATATAGAGAATATTTGTCCCTGCCTCAGTAGAGATTATCTATATTCCCTCCCACATGTACACACATACACATTTGGTTTGTTTTGTTTTATGTCTGGAGCCAATTAACCTACCAGTATTTTTTGGGTAGTGGGAAGAAATTGGAAACCCACACAAACACAGGGAGAACATATTTATTAGGGGTGAGCGGGTTCGGATTTCTGAAATCCGAACCCCCCCGAGCCCCCCCGATCCGAGGCAGATCCGAGTCAGGCTTGACATTTCCCGCCTGACTCGGATCTGAAATCGAGGCAAAACGTCATCATCCCGCCTTCCGGGTCTCGCGGGTTTTGGATCCTATATAAGGACAGTGAAGAGAGAGGGTGGGAGTTAGGGCTGGCTGGGCTGTGTAGTGTAGTGTAGTGTAGTGCAGAGTAGTGTTGTGCTGTGCTGCGCTGTGCTGCTGTTGCCCATAGGGGCTGTATCCACTACTTCAAAGTCCATAGGGGCTGGCTGTGTTGTGCTGTGCTGCTGTTGTTAATAGGGGCTGTGTCCACTACTTCAAAGTCCATAGGAGCTGGCTGGACTGTGTTGTGCAGTCAGTTCTCCATAGGGGCTGTGTCCACTCCAAAGTCCTGTGCAGTGTCCCAGTCCTAAAGGGGTGCTGTAGTGTTGTCCAGGGGGTGCTCTGTCCATGAGGGGTGCTTCCCCCAAGTGCTAAAAAAATAATATTTTTTCTGTGTTTGTGAATTGTGTGCGAAGTAGCCGCACGTGCATCAACAAAGTAGTGCCAAGCGTGCGCCTGTGTCATAAGTAAAGGGCTGGCTGGCTTGACCATTAAAGGGTGCTGTAACCCCCAAAGTACACTCCAGTCCAAACCAAAAAAAAAAATATTTTCTGTGTTTGTGAATTGTGTGCGCAGTAGCCGCACATGCATCAACAAAGTAGTGCCAAGCGTGCGCCTGTGTCATAAGTAAAGGGCCGGATGGCTTGACCGTTAAAGGGTGCTTTAACCCCAAAGTACACTCCAGTCCAAACCAAATAACAAAATATTTTTTCTGTGTTTGTGAATTGTGTGCGCAGTAGCCGCACGTGCATCAACAAAGTAGTGCCAAGCGTGCGCCTGTGTCATAAGTAAAGGGCCGGCTGGCTTGACCGTTAAAGGGTGCTGTATCCCCAAAGTACACTCCAGTCCAAACCAAATAAAAAAAATATTTTCTGTGTTTGTGAATTGTGTACGCAGTAGCCGCACGTGCATCAACAAAGTAGTGCCAAGCGTGCGCCTGTGTCATAAGTAAAGGGCCTGCTGGCTTGACCATTAAAGGGTGCTGTAACCCCCAAAGTACACTCCAAACCAAATGACAAAATATTTTTTCTGTGTTTGTGAATTGTGTGCGCAGTAGCCGCACGTGCATCAACAAAGTAGTGCCAAGCGTGCGCCTGTGTCATAAGTAAAGGGCCGGCTGGCTTGACCGTTAAAGGGTGCTGTAACCCCCAAAGTACACTCCAAACCAAATAACAAAATATTTTTTCTGTGTTTGTGAATTGTGTGCGCAGTAGCCCCACGTGCATCAACAAAGTAGTGCCAAGCGTGCGCCTGTGTCATAAGTAATGAGCCAGCTGGCTTGACCATTAAAGGGTGCTGTAACCCCCAAAGTACACTCCAGTACAAACCAAAAAAAAAAATATTTCTGTGTTTGTGAATTGTATGCGCAGTAGCCGCACGTGCATCAACAAAGTAGTGCCAAGCGTGCGCCTGTGTCATAAGTAAAGGGCCGGATGGCTTGACCGTTAAAGGGTGCAGTAACCCCCAAAGTACACTCCAGTCCAAACCAAAAAAAAAAATATTTTCTGTGTTTGTGAATTGTGTGCGCAGAAGCCGCACGTGCATCAACAAAGTAGTACCAAGCGTGCGCCTGTGTCATAAGTAAAGGTCCGGCTGGCTTGACCGTTAAAGGGTGCTGTAACCCCCAAAGTACACTCCAGTCCAAACCAAAAAAAATATTTTTTCTGTGTTTGTGAATTGTGTGCGCAGTAGCCGCACGTGCATCAATAAAGTAGTGCCAAGCGTGCGCCTGTTTCATAAGTAAAGGGCCGGCTGGCTTGACCGTTAAAGGGTTCTGTAACCCCCAAAGTACACTCCAGTCCAAACCAAATAACAAAATATTTTTTCTGTGTTTGTGAATTGTGTGCGCAGTATCCGCACGTGCATCAACAAAGTAGTGCCAAGCGTGCGCCTGTGTCATAAGTAAAGGGCCGGCTGGCTTGACCGTTAAAGGGTGCTGTAACCCACAAAGTACACTCCAGTCCAAACCAAAAAAAAAAATTTCTGTGTTTGTGAATTCTGTGCGCAGTAGCCGCGCGTGCATCAACAAAGTAGTGCCAAGCGTGCGCCTGTGTCATAAGTAAAGGGCCGGCTGGCTTGACCGTTAAAGGGTGCTGTATCCCTCAAAGTACACTCCAGTCCAAACCAAAAAAATATATATTTTCTGTGTTTGTGAATTGTGTGCGCAGTAGCCGCACGTGCATCAACAAAGTAGTGCCAAGCGTGCGCCTGTGTCATAAGTAAAGGGCCGGCTGGCTTGACCGTTAAAGGGTGCTGTAACCCCCAAAGTACACTCCAAACCAAATAATAAAATATTTTTTCTGTGTTTGGGAATTGTGTGCGCAGTAGCCGCACGTGCATCAACAAAGTAATGCCAAGCGTGCGCCTGTGTCATAAGTAAAGGGCCAGCTGGCTTGACCATTAAAGGGTGCTGTAACGCCCAAAGTACACTCCAGTCCAAACCAAATAACAAAATATTTTTTCTGTGTTTGTGAATTGTGTGCGCAGTAGCCGCACGTGCATCAACAAAGTAGTAACAAGCGTGCGCCTGTGTCATAAGTAAAGGTCCGGCTGGCTTGACCGTTAAAGGGTACTGTAACCCCCAAAGTACACTCCAGTCCAAACCAAAAAAAAAAATGTTTCTGTGTTTGTGAATTGTGTGCGCAGTAGCCGCACATGCATCAACAAAGTAGTACCAAGCGTGCGCCTGTATCATAAGTAAAGGTCCGGCTGGCTTGACCGTTAAAGAGTGCTGTAACCCCCAAAGTACACTCCAGTCCAAACCCAAAAAAATATTTTTTCTGTGTTCCTGAATTGTGTGCGCAGTAGCCGCACGTGCATCAATAAAGTAGTGCCAAGCGTGCGCCTGTGTCATAAGAAAAGGGCCGGCTGGCTTGACCGTTAAAGGGTGCTGTAACCCCCAAAGTACACTCCAGTCCAAACCAAAAAAAAAAATATTTTCTGTGTTTGTGAATTGTGTGCGCAGTAGCTGCACGTGCATCAACAAAGTAGTGCCAAGCGTGCGCCTGTGTCATAAGTAAAGGGCTGGCTGGCTTGACCATTAAAGGGTGCTGTAACCCCCAAAGTACACTCCAGTCCAAACCAAAAAAATATATATTTTCTGTGTTTGTGAATTGTGTGCGCAGTAGCCGCACATGCATCAACAAAGTAGTGCCAAGCGTGCGCCTGTGTCATAAGTAATGGGACGGATGGCTTGACCGTTAAAGGGTGCTGTAACCCCAAAGTACACTCCAGTCCAAACCAAATAACAAAATATTTTTTCTGTGTTTGTGAATTGTGTGCGCAGTAGCCGCACGTGCATCAACAAAGTAGTGCCAAGCGTGCGCCTGTGTCATAAGTAAAGGGCCTGCTGGCTTGACCGTTAAAGGGTGCTGTAACCCCCAAAGTACACTCCAAACCAAATGACAAAATATTTTTTCTGTGTTTGTGAATTGTGTGTGCAGTAGCCGCACGTGCATCAACAAAGTAGTGCCAAGCGTGCGCCTGTGTAATAAGTAAAGGGCCGGCTGGCTTGACTGTTAAAGGGTGCTGTAACCCCCAAAGTACACTCCAAACCAAATAACAAAATATTTTTACTGTGTTTGTGAATTGTGTGCGCAGTAGCCCCACGTGCATCAACAAAGTAGTGCCAAGCGTGCGCCTGTGTCATAAGTAATGGGCCAGCTGGTTTGACCATTAAAGGGTGCTGTAACCCCCAAAGTACACTCCAGTACAAACCAACAAAAATAATATTTCTGTGTTTGTGAATTGTATGCGCAGTAGCTGCACGTGCATCAACAAAGTAGTGCCAAGCGTGCGCCTGTGTCATAAGTAAAGGGCTGGATGGCTTGACCGTTAAAGGGTGCAGTAACCCCCAAAGTACACTCCAGTCCAAAACAAAAAAATATATATTTTCTGTGTTTGTGAATTGTGTGCGCAGTAGCTGCACGTGCATCAACAAAGTAGTGCCAAGCGTGCGCCTGTGTCATAAGTAAAGGGCCAGCTGGCTTGACCGTTAAAGTGTGCTGTAACCCCCAAAGTATACTCCAAACCAAATAACAAAATATTTTTTCTGTGTTTGTGAATTGTGTGCGCAGTAGCCGCACGTGCATCAACAAAGTAGTGCCAAGCGTGCGCCTGTGTCATAAGTAAAGGGCCGGCTGGCTTGACTGTTAAAGGGTGCTGTAACCCCCAAAGTACACTCCAAACCAAATAACAAAATATTTTTTCTGTGTTTGTGAATTGTGTGCGCAGTAGCCGCACGTGCATCAACAAAGTAGTAACAAGCGTGCGCCTGTGTCATAAGTAAAGGTCCGGCTGGCTTGACCATTAAATGGTGCTGTATCCCCCAAAGTACACTCCAGTCCAAACCAAAAAAAAAAATATTTTCTGTGTTTGTGAATTGTGTGCGCAGTAGCCGCACATGCATCAACAAAGTAGTGCCAAGCGTGCGCCTGTGTCATAAGTGAAGGGCCGGATGGCTTGACTGTTAAAGGGTGCTGTAACCCCAAAGTACACTCCAGTCCAAACCAAAAAAAAAAAAATTTCTGTGTTTGTGAATTGTGTGCGCAGAAGCCGCACGTGCATCAACAAAGTAGTACCAAGCGTGCGCCTGTGTCATAAGTAAAGGTCCGGCTGGCTTGACCGTTAAAGGGTGCTGTAACCCCCAAAGTACACTCCAGTCCAAACCCAAAAAAATATTTTTTCTGTGTTTGTGAATTGTGTGCGCAGAAGCCGCACGTGCATCAATAAAGTAGTGCCAAGCGTGCGCCTGTTTCATAAGTAAATGGCCGGCTGGCTTGACCATTAAAGGGTGCTGTAACCCCCAAAGTACACTCCAGTCCAAACCAAATAACAAAATATTTTTTCTGTGTTTGTGAATTGTGTGCGCAGTAGCCTCACGTGCATCAACAAAGTAGTGCCAAGCGTGCGCCTGTGTCATAAGTAAAGGGCCGGCTTGCTTGACCGTTAAAGGGTGCTGTAACCCACAAAGTACACTCCAGTCCAAACCAAATAAAAAAAAATTTCTGTGTTTGTGAATTCTGTGCACAGTAGCCGCGCGTGCATCAACAAAGTAGTGCCAAGCGTGCGCCTGTGTCATAAGTAAAGGGCCGGCTGGCTTGACCGTTAAAAGGTGCTGTATCCCTCATAGTACACTCCAGTCCAAACCAAAAAAATATATATTTTCTGTGTTTGTGAATTGTGTGTGCAGTAGCCGCATGTGCATCAACAAAGTAGTGCCAAGCGTGCGCCTGTGTCATAAGTAAAGGGCCGGCTGGCTTGACCGTTAAAGGGTGCTGTAACCCCCAAAGTACACTCCAAACCAAATAACAAAATATTTTTTCTGTGTTTGGGAATTGTGTGCGCAGTAGCCGCACGTGCATCAACAAAGTAATGCCAAGCGTGCACCTGTGTCATAAGTAAAGGGCCAGCTGGCTTGACCATTAAAGGGTGCTGTAACCCCCAAAGTACACTCCAGTCCAAACCAAAAAAAAAAATATTTCTGTGTTTCTGAATTGTATGCGCAGTAGCCGCACGTGCATCAACAAAGTAGTGCCAAGCGTGCGCCTGTGTCATAAGTAAAGGGCCGGATGGCTTGACCATTAATGGGTGCTGTAACCCCCAAAGTACACTCCAGTCCAAACCAAAAAAAAATATATTTTCTGTGTTTGTGAATTGTGTGCGCAGTAGCCGCACGTGCATCAACAAAGTAGTGCCAAACGTGCGCCTGTGTCATAAGTAAAGGGCCAGCTGGCTTGACCGTTAAAGGGTGCTGTAACCCCCAAAGTACACTCCAAACCAAATAACAAAATATTTTTTCTGTGTTTGTGAATTGTGTGCGCAGTAGCCGCACGTGCATCAACAAAGTAGTGCCAAGCGTGCGCCTGTGTCATAAGTAAAGGGCCGGCTGGCTTGACTGTTAAAGGGTGCTGTAACCCCCAAAGTACACTCCAAACCAAATAACAAAATATTTTTTCTGTGTTCCTGAATTGTGTGCGCAGAAGCTGCACGTGCATCAATAAAGTAGTGCCAAGCGTGCGCCTGTGTCATAAGTAAAGGGCCGGCTGGCTTGACCGTTAAAGGGTGCTGTAACCCCCAAAGTACACTCCAGTCCAAACCAAATAACAAAATATTTTTTCTGTGTTTGTGAATTCTGTGCACAGTAGCCGCGCGTGCATCAACAAAGTAGTGCCAAGCGTGCGCCTGTGTCATAAGTAAAGGGCCGGCTGGCTTGACCGTTAAAGGGTGCTGTATCCCTCAAAGTACACTCCAGTCCAAACCAAAAAAAAAATATTTTCTGTGTTTGTGAATTGTGTGCGCAGTAGCTGCACGTGCATCAACAAAGTAGTGCCAAGCGTGCGCCTGTGTCATAAGTAAAGGGCCAGCTGGCTTGACCGTTAAAGTGTGCTGTAACCCCCAAAGTATACTCCAAACCAAATAACAAAATATTTTTTCTGTGTTTGTGAATTGTGTGCGCAGTAGCCGCACGTGCATCAACAAAGTAGTGCCAAGCGTGCGCCTGTGTCATAAGTAAAGGGCCGGCTGGCTTGACTGTTAAAGGGTGCTGTAACCCCCAAAGTACACTACAAACCAAATAACAAAATATTTTTTCTGTGTTTGTGAATTGTGTGCGCAGTAGCCGCACGTGCATCAACAAAGTAGTAACAAGCGTGCGCCTGTGTCATAAGTAAAGGTCTGGCTGGCTTGACCATTAAATGGTGCTGTATCCCCCAAAGTACACTCCAGTCCAAACCAAAAAAAAAATATTTTCTGTGTTTGTGAATTGTGTGCGCAGTAGCCGCACATGCATCAACAAAGTAGTGCCAAGCGTGCGCCTGTGTCATAAGTGAAGGGCCGGATGGCTTGACCGTTAAAGGGTGCTGTAACCGCAAAGTACACTCCAGTCCAAACCAAAAAAAAAAAAATTTCTGTGTTTGTGAATTGTGTGCGCAGAAGCCGCACGTGCATCAACAAAGTAGTACCAAGCGTGCGCCTGTGTCATAAGTAAAGGTCCGGCTGGCTTGACCGTTAAAGGGTGCTGTAACCCCCAAAGTACACTCCAGTCCAAACCCAAAAAAATATTTTTTCTGTGTTTGTGAATTGTGTGCGCAGAAGCCGCACGTGCATCAATAAAGTAGTGCCAAGCGTGCGCCTGTTTCATAAGTAAATGGCCGGCTGGCTTGACCGTTAAAGGGTGCTGTAACCCCCAAAGTACACTCCAGTCCAAACCAAATAACAAAATATTTTTTCTGTGTTTGTGAATTGTGTGCGCAGTAGCCGCACGTGCATCAACAAAGTAGTGGCAAGCGTGCGCCTGTGTCATAAGTAAAGGGCCGGCTTGCTTGACCGTTAAAGGGTGCTGTAACCCACAAAGTACACTACAGTCCAAACCAAAAAAAAAAAAAATTCTGTGTTTGTGAATTCTGTGCACAGTAGCCGCGCGTGCATCAACAAAGTAGTGCCAAGCGTGCGCCTGTGTCATAAGTAAAGGGCCGGCTGGCTTGACCGTTAAAGGGTGCTGTATCCCTCAAAGTACACTCCAGTCCAAACCAAAAAAAAATATATTTTCTGTGTTTGTGAATTGTGTGTGCAGTAGCCGCACGTGCATCAACAAAGTAGTGCCAAACGTGCGCCTGTGTCATAAGTAAAGGGCCAGCTGGCTTGACCGTTAAAGGGTGCTGTAACCCCCAAAGTACACTCCAAACCAAATAACAAAATATTTTCTCTGTGTTTGTGAATTGTGTGCGCAGTAGCCGCACGTGCATCAACAAAGTAGTGCCAAGCGTGCGCCTGTGTCATAAGTAAAGGGCCGGCTGGCTTGACTGTTAAAGGGTGCTGTAACCCCCAAAGTACACTCCAAACCAAATAACAAAATATTTTTTCTGTGTTCCTGAATTGTGTGCGCAGAAGCCGCACGTGCATCAATAAAGTAGTGCCAAGCGTGCGCCTGTGTCATAAGTAAAGGGCCGGCTGGCTTGACCGTTAAAGGGTGCTGTAACCCCCAAAGTACACTCCAGTCCAATCCAAATAACAAAATATTTTTTCTGTGTTTGTGAATTGTGTGCGCAGTAGCAGCACGTGCATCAACAAAGTAGTGCCAACCGTGTGCCTGTGTCACAAGTAAAGTGCCGGCTGGCTTGACCGTTAAAGGGTGCTGTAACCCCCAAAGTACACTCCAGTCCAAACCAAAAAAAAAAATATTTTCTGTGTTTGTGAATTCTGTGCGCAGTAGCCGCACGTGCATCAACAAAGTAGTGCCAAGCGTGCGCCTGTGTCATAAGTAAAGGGCCGGCTGGCTTGACCGTTAAAGGGTGCTGTATCCCTCAAAGTACACTCCAGTCCAAACCCAAAAAAAAAAATATTTTCTGTGTTTGTGAATAGTGTGCGCAGTAGACGCACGTGCATCAACAAAGTAGTGCCAAGCGTGCGCCTGTGTCATAAGTAAAGGGCCGGCTGGCTTGACCATTAAAGGGTGCTGTAACCCCCAAAGTACACTCCAGTCCAAACCAAAAAAAAAAATATTTTCTGTGTTTGTGAATTGTGTGCGCAGTAGCCGCACATGCATCAACAAAGTAGTGCCAAGCGTGCGCCTGTGTCATAAGAAAAGGGCCGGATGGCTTGACCGTTAAAGGGTGCTGTAACCCCCAAAGTACACTCCAAACCAAATGACAAAATATTTTTTCTGTGTTTGTGAATTGTGTGCGCAGTAGCCGCACGTGCATTAACAAAGTAGTGCCAAGCGTGCGCCTGTGTAATAAGTAAAGGGCCGGCTGGCTTGACCGTTAAAGGGTGCTGTAACCCCCAAAGTACACTCCAAACCAAATAACAAAATATTTTTTCTGTGTTTGTGAATTGTGTGCGCAGTAGCCCCACGTGCATCAACAAAGTAGTGCCAAGCGTGCGCCTGTGTCATAAGTAATGGGCCAGCTGGTTTGACCATTAAAGGGTGCTGTAACCCCCAAAGTACACTCCAGTACAAACCAAAAAAAATAATATTTCTGTGTTTGTGAATTGTATGCGCAGTAGCCGCACGTGCATCAACAAAGTAGTGCCAAGCGTGCGCCTGTGTCATAAGTAAAGGGCCGGATGGCTTGACCGTTAAAGGGTGCAGTAACCCCCAAAGTACACTCCAGTCCAAACCAAAAAAAAAAATATTTTCTGTGTTTGTGAATTGTGTGCGCAGTAGCTGCACGTGCATCAACAAAGTAGTGCCAAGCGTGCGCCTGTGTCATAAGTAAAGGGCCAGCTGGCTTGACCGTTAAAGGGTGCTGTAACCCCCAAAGTATACTCCAAACCAAATAACAAATTATTTTTTCTGTGTTTGTGAATTGTGTGCGCAGTAGCCGCACGTGCATCAACAAAGTAGTGCCAAGCGTGCGCCTGTGTCATAAGTGAAGGGCCGGATGGCTTGACCGTTAAAGGGTGCTGTAACCCCAAAGTACACTCCAGTCCAAACCAAAAAAAAAAATTTTTTCTGTGTTTGTGAATTGTGTGCGCAGAAGCCGCACGTGCATCAACAAAGTAGTACCAAGCGTGCGCCTGTGTCATAAGTAAAGGTCCGGCTGGCTTGACCGTTAAAGGGTGCTGTAACCCCCAAAGTACACTCCAGTCCAAACCAAAAAAAATATTTTTTCTGTGTTTGTGAATTGTGTGCGCAGAAGCTGCACGTGCATCAAAAAAGTAGTGCCAAGCGTGCGCCTGTTTCATAAGTAAAGGGCCGGCTGGCTTGACCGTTAAAGGGTGCTGTAACCCCCAAAGTACACTCCAGTCCAAACCAAATAACAAAATATTTTTTCTGTGTTTGTGAATTGTGTGCGCAGTAGCCGCACGTGCATCAACAAAGTAGTGCCAAGCGTGCGCCTGTGTCATAAGTAAAGGGCCGGCTTGCTTGACCGTTAAAGGGTGCTGTAACCCACAAAGTACACTCCAGTCCAAACCAAAAAAAAAAAAATTTCTGTGTTTGTGAATTCTGTGCACAGTAGTCGCGCGTGCATCAACAAAGTAGTGCCAAGCGTGCGCCTGTGTCATAAGTAAAGGGCCGGCTGGCTTGACCGTTAAAGGGTGCTGTATCCCTCAAAGTACACTCCAGTCCAAACCAAAAAAATATAAATTTTCTGTGTTTGTGAATTGTGTGCGCAGTAGCCGCACGTGCATCAACAAAGTAGTGCCAAGCGTGCGCCTGTGTCATAAGTAAAGGGCCGGCTGGCTTGACCGCTAAAGGGTGCTGTAACCCCCAAAGTACACTCCAAACCAAAGAACAAAATATTTTTTCTGTGTTTGGGAATTGTGTGTGCAGTAGCCGCACGTGCATCAACAAAGTAATGCCAAGCGTGCACCTGTGTCATAAGTAAAGGGCCAGCTGGCTTGACCATTAAAGGGTGCTGTAACCCCCAAAGTACACTCCAGTCCAAACCAAAAAAAAAAATATTTCTGTGTTTGTGAATTGTATGCGCAGTAGCCACACGTGCATCAACAAAGTAGTGCCAAGCGTGCGCCTGTGTCATAAGTAAAGGGCCGGATGGCTTGACCATTAATGGGTGCTGTAACCCCCAAAGTACACTCCAGTCCAAACCAAAAAAAAAAATATTTTCTGTGTTTGTGAATTGTGTGCGCAGTAGCCGCACGTGCATCAACAAAGTAGTGCAAAGCGTGCGCCTGTGTCATAAGTAAAGGGCCAGCTGGCTTGACCGTTAAAGGGTGCTGTAACCCCCAAAGTACACTCCAAACCAAATAACAAAATATTTTTTCTGTGTTTGTGAATTGTGTGCGCAGTAGCCGCACGTGCATCAACAAAGTAGTGCCAAGCGTGCGCCTGTGTCATAAGTAAAGGGCCGGCTGGCTTGACAGTTAAAGGGTGCTGTAACCCCCAAAGTACACTCCAAACCAAATAACAAAATATTTTTTCTATGTTTGTGAATTGTGTGCGCAGTAGCCGCACGTGCATCAACAAAGTAGTAACAAGCGTGCGCCTGTGTCATAAGTAAAGGTCCAGCTGGCTTGACCGTTAAAGGGTACTGTAACCCCCAAAGTACACTCCAGTCAAAACCAAAAAAAAAAATGTTTCTGTGTTTGTGAATTGTGTGCGCAGTAGCCGCACGTGCATCAACAAAGTAGTACCAAGCGTGCGCCTGTATCATAAGTAAAGGTCCGGCTGGCTTGACCGTTAAAGAGTGCTGTAACCCCCAAAGTACACTCCAGTCCAAACCAAAAAAAATATTTTTTCTGTGTTCCTGAATTGTGTGCGCAGAAGCCGCACGTGCATCAATAAAGTAGTGCCAAGTGTGCGCCTGTGTCATAAATAAAGGGCCGGCTGGCTTGACCGTTAAAGGGTGCTGTAACCCCCAAAGTACACTCCAGTCCAAACCAAATAACAAAATATTTTTTCTGTGTTTGTGAATTGTGTGCGCAGTAGCAGCACGTGCATCAACAAAGTAGTGCCAAGCGTGTGCCTGTGTCACAAGTAAAGGGCCGGCTGGCTTGACCATTAAAGGGTGCTGTAACCCCCAAAGTACACTCCAGTCCAAACCAAAAAAAAAAATATTTTCTGCGTTTGTGAATTCTGTGCGCAGTAGCCGCGCGTGCATCAACAAAGTAGTGCCAAGCGTGCGCCTGTGTCATAAGTAAAGGGCCGGCTGGCTTGACCGTTAAAGGGTGCTGTATCCCTCAAAGTACACTCCAGTCCAAACCAAAAAAAAATATATTTTCTGTGTTTGTGAATAGTGTGCGCAGTAGACGCACGTGCATCAACAAAGTAGTGCCAAGCGTGCGCCTGTGTCATAAGTAAAGGGCCGGCTGGCTTGACCGTTAAAGGGTGCTGTAACCCCCAAAGTACACTCCAGTCCAAACCAAAAAAAAAAATATTTTCTGTGTTTGTGAATTGTGTGCGCAGTAGCTGCACGTGCATCAACAAAGTAGTGCCAAGCGTGCGCCTGTGTCATAAGTAAAGGGCTGGCTGGCTTGACCATTAAAGGGTGCTGTAACCCCCAAAGTACACTCCAGTCCAAACCAAAAAAAAAAATATTTTCTGTGTTTGTGAATTGTGTGCGCAGTAGCTGCACGTGCATCAACAAAGTAGTGCCAAGCGTGCGCCTGTGTCATAAGTAAAGGGCCAGCTGGCTTGACCGTTAAAGGGTGCTGTAACCCCCAAAGTACACTCCAAACCAAATAACAAAATATTTTTTCTGTGTTTGTGAATTGTGTGCGCAGTAGCCGCACGTGCATCAACAAAGTAGTGCCAAGCGTGCGCCTGTGTCATAAGTAAAGGGCCGGCTGGCTTGACTGTTAAAGGGTGCTGTAACCCCCAAAGTACACTCCAAACCAAATAACAAAATATTTTTTCTGTGTTTGTGAATTGTGTGCGCAGAAGCCGCACGTGCATCAATAAAGTAGTGCCAAGCGTGCGCCTGTGTCATAAGTAAAGGGCCGGCTGGCTTGACCGTTAAAGGGTGCTGTAACCCCCAAAGTACACTCCAGTCCAAACCAAATAACAAAATATTTTTTCTGTGTTTGTGAATTGTGTGCGCAGTAGCAGCACGTGCATCAACAAAGTAGTGCCAAGCGTGTGCCTGTGTCACAAGTAAAGGGCCGGCTGGCTTGACCGTTAAAGGGTGCTGTAACCCCCAAAGTACACTCCAGTCCAAACCAAAAAAAAAAATATTTTCTGTGTTTGTGAATTCTGTGCGCAGTAGCCGCGCGTGCATCAACAAAGTAGTGCCAAGCGTGCGCCTGTGTCATAAGTAAAGGGCCGGCTGGCTTGACCGTTAAAGGGTGCTGTATCCCTCAAAGTACACTCCAGTCCAAACCAAAAAAAAAAAATATTTTCTGTGTTTGTGAATAGTGTGCGCAGTAGACGCACGTGCATCAACAAAGTAGTGCCAAGCGTGCGCCTGTGTCATAAGTAAAGGGCCGGCTGGCTTGACCGTTAAAGGGTGCTGTAACCCCCAAAGTACACTCCAGTCCAAACCAAAAAAAAAAATATTTTCTGTGTTTGTGAATTGTGTGCGCAGTAGCTGCACGTGCATCAACAAAGTAGTGCCAAGCGTGCGCCTGTGTCATAAGTAAAGGGCCGGCTGGCTTGACCATTAAAGGGTGCTGTAACCCCCAAAGTACACTCCAGTCCAAACCAAAAAAAAAAATATTTTCTGTGTTTGTGAATTGTGTGCGCAGTAGCCGCACATGCATCAACAAAGTAGTGCCAAGCGTGCGCCTGTGTCATAAGTAAAGGGCCGGATGGCTTGACCGTTAAAGGGTGCTGTAACCCCCAAAGTACACTCCAAACCAAATGACAAAATATTTTTTCTGTGTTTGTGAATTGTGTGCGCAGTAGCCGCACGTGCATCAACAAAATAGTGCCAAGCGTGCGCCTGTGTAATAAGTAAAGGGCCGTCTGGCTTGACCATTAAAGGGTGCTGTAATCCCCAAAGTACACTCCAGTCCAAACCAAAAAAAAAAATATTTTCTGTGTTTGTGAATTGTGTGCGCAGTAGCCGCACATGCGTCAACAAAGTAGTGCCAAGCGTGCGCCTGTGTCATAAGTAAAGGGCCGGATGGCTTGACCATTAAAGGGTGCTGTAACCCCCAAAGTACACTCCAAACCAAATGACAAAATATTTTTTCTGTGTTTGTGAATTGTGTGCGCAGTAGCCGCACGTGCATCAACAAAGTAGTGCCAAGCGTGCGCCTGTGTAATAAGTAAAGGGCCGGCTGGCTTGACCGTTAAAAGGTGCTGTAACCCCCAAAGTACACTCCAAACCAAATAACAAAATATTTTTTCTGTGTTTGTGAATTGTGTGCGCAGTAGCCCCACGTGCATCAACAAAGTAGTGCCAAGCGTGCGCCTGTGTCATAAGTAATGGGCCAGCTGGTTTGACCATTAAAGGGTGCTGTAACCCCCAAAGTACACTCCAGTACAAACCAAAAAAAATAATATTTCTGTGTTTGTGAATTGTATGCGCAGTAGCCGCACGTGCATCAACAAAGTAGTGCCAAGCGTGCACCTGTGTCATAAGTAAAGGGCCGGATGGCTTGACCGTTAAAGGGTGCAGTAACCCCCAAAGTACACCTCCAGTCCAAACCAAAAAAAAAAATATTTTCTGTGTTTGTGAATTGTGTGCGCAGTAGCTGCACGTGCATCAACATAGTAGTGCCAAGCGTGCGCCTGTGTCATAAGTAAAGGGCCAGCTGGCTTGACCGTTAAAGGGTGCTGTAACCCCCAAAGTATACTCCAAACCAAATATCAAAATATTTTTTCTGTGTTTGTGAATTGTGTGCGCAGTAGCCGCACGTGCATCAACAAAGTAGTGCCAAGCGTGCGCCTGTGTCATAAGTAAAGGGCCGGCTGGCTTGACTGTTAAAGGGTGCTGTAACCCCCAAAGTACACTCCAAACCAAATAACAAAATATTTTTTCTGTGTTTGTGAATTGTGTGCGCAGTAGCCGCACGTGCATCAACAAAGTAGTAACAAGCGTGCGCCTGTGTCATAAGTAAAGGTCCGGCTGGCTTGACCATTAAATGGTGCTGTATCCCCCAAAGTACACTCCAGTCCAAACCAAAAAAAAAAATATTTTCTGTGTTTGTGAATTGTGTGCGCAGTAGCCGCACATGCATCAACAAAGTAGTGCCAAGCGTGCACCTGTGTCATAAGTGAAGGGCCGGATGGCTTGACCGTTAAAGGGTGCTGTAACCCCAAAGTACACTCCAGTCCAAACCAAAAAAAAAAAATTTTTCTGTTTGTGAATTGTGTGCGCAGAAGCCGCACGTGCATCAACAAAGTAGTACCAAGCGTGCGCCTGTGTCATAAGTAAAGGTCCGGCTGGCTTGACCGTTAAAGGGTGCTGTAACCCCCAAAGTACACTCCAGTCCAAACCAAAAAAAAATTTTTTTCTGTGTTTGTGAATTGTGTGCGCAGAAGCCGCACGTGCATCAATAAAGTAGTGCCAAGCGTGCGCCTGTTTCATAAGTAAAGGGCCGGCTGGCTTGACCGTTAAAGGGTGCTGTAACCCCCAAAGTACACTCCAGTCCAAACCAAATAACAAAATATTTTTTCTGTGTTTGTGAATTGTGTGCGCAGTAGCCGCACGTGCATCAACAAAGTAGTGCCAAGCGTGCGCCTGTGTCATAAGTAAAGGGCCGGCTTGCTTGACCGTTAAAGGGTGATGTAACCCACAAAGTACACATCTGTCCAAACCAAAAAAAAAAAATTTCTGTGTTTGTGAATTCTGTGCACAGTAGCCGCGCGTGCATCAACAAAGTAGTGCCAAGCGTGCGCCTGTGTCATAAGTAAAGGGCCGGCTGGCTTGACCGTTAAAGGGTGCTGTATCCCTCAAAGTACACTCCAGTCCAAACCAAAAAAAAAAATATTTTCTGTGTTTGTGAATTGTGTGCGCAGTAGCCGCACGTGCATCAACAAAGTAGTGCCAAGCGTGCGCCTGTGTCATAAGTAAAGGGCCAGCTGGCTTGACCGTTAAAGGGTGCTGTAACCCCCAAAGTACACTCCAAACCAAATAACAAAATATTTTTTCTGTGTTTGTGAATTGTGTGCGCAGTAGCCGCACGTGCATCAACAAAGTAGTGCCAAGCGTGCGCCTGTGTCATAAGTAAAGGGCCGGCTGGCTTGACTGTTAAAGGGTGCTGTAACCCCCAAAGTACACTCCAAACCAAATAACAAAAATTTTTTTCTGTGTCTGTGAATTGTGTGCGCAGTAGCCGCACGTGCATCAACAAAGTAGTAACAAGCGTGCGCCTGTGTCATAAGTAAAGGTCCAGCTGGCTTGACTGTTAAAGGGTACTGTAACCCCCAAAGTACACTCCAGTCAAAACCAAAAAAAAAAATGTTTCTGTGTTTGTGAATTGTGTGCGCAGTAGCCGCACGTGCATCAACAAAGTAGTACCAAGCGTGCGCCTGTATCATAAGTAAAGGTCCGGCTGGCTTGACCGTTAAAGAGTGCTGTAACCCCCAAAGTACACTCCAGTCCAAACCAAAAAAAATATTTTTTCTGTGTTCCTGAATTGTGTGCGCAGAAGCCGCACGTGCATCAATAAAGTAGTGCCAAGCGTGCGCCTGTGTCATAAGTAAAGGGCCGGCTGGCTTGACCGTTAAAGGGTGCTGTAACCCCCAAAGTACACTCCAGTCCAAACCAAAAAAAAAAATATTTTCTGTGTTTGTGAATTCTGTGCGCAGTAGCCGCGCGTGCATCAACAAAGTAGTGCCAAGCGTGCGCCTGTGTCATAAGTAAAGGGCCGGCTGGCTTGACCGTTAAAGGGTTCTGTATCCCTCAAAGTACACTCCAGTCCAAACCAAAAAAAAAAATATTTTCTGTGTTTGTGAATAGTGTGCGCAGTAGACGCACGTGCATCAACAATGTAGTGCCAAGCGTGCGCCTGTGTCATAAGTAAAGGGCCGGCTGGCTTGACCGTTAAAGGGTGCTGTAAGCCCCAAAGTACACTCCAAACCAAATAACAAAATATTTTTTTTGTGTTTGTGAATTGTGTGCGCAGTAGCCGCACGTGCATCAACAAAGTAGTGCCAAGCGTGCGCCTGTGTCATAAGTAAAGGGCCAGCTGGCTTGACCATTAAAGGGTGCTGTAACCCCGAAAGTACACTCCAAACCAAATAACAAAATATTTTTTCTGTGTTTGTGAATTGTGTGCGCAGTAGCCGCACGTGCATCAACAAAGTAATGCCAAGCGTGCGCCTGTGTCATAAGTAAAGGGCCAGCTGGCTTGACCATTAAAGGGTGCTGTAACCCCCAAAGTACACTCCAGTCCAAACCAAAAAAAAAAATATTTCTGTGTTTGTGAATTGTATGCGCAGAAGCCGCACGTGCATCAACAAATTAGTGCCAGGCGTGCTCCTGTGTCATAAGTAAAGGGCAGGATGGCTTGACCATTAATGGGTGCTGTAACCCCCAAAGTACACTCCAGTCCAAACCAAAAAAAAAAATATTTCTGTGTTTGTGAATTGTATGCGCAGTAGCCGCATGTGCATCAACAAAGTAGTGCCAAGCGTGCTCCTGTGTCATAAGTAAAGGGCCGGATGGCTTGACCATTAAAGGGTGCTGTAACCCCAAAAGTACACTCCAAACCAAATAACAAAATATTTTTTCTGTGTTTGTGAATTGTGTGCGCAGTAGCCGCTCGTGCATCTACAAAGTAGTGCCAAGCGTGCGCCTGTGTCATAAGTAAAGGGCCGGCTGGCTTGACCGTTAAAGGGTGCTGTAACCCCCAAAGTACACTCCAAATCAAAAAAAAAAATATTTTCTGTGTTTGTGAATTGTGTGCGCAGTAGCCGCACGTGCATCAACAAAGTAGTTCCAAGGGTGCGCCTGTGTCATAAGTAAAGGGCCAGCTGGCTTGATTGTTAAAGGGTGCTGTAACCCCCAAAGTACACTCCAAACCAAATAACAAAATATTTTTTCTGTGTTTGTGAATTGTGTGCGCAGTAGACGCACGTGCATCAACAAAGTAGTACCAAGCGTGCGCCTGTGTCATAAGTAAAGGTCCAGCTGGCTTGACCGTTAAAGGGTGCTGTAACACCCAAAGTACACTCCTGTCCAAACCAAAAAAAAAATATTTTCTGTGTTTGTGAATTGTATGCGTAGTAGCCGCACGTGCATCAACAAAGTAGTGCCAAGCGTGCGCCTGTGTCATAATTAAAGGGCCAGCTGGCTTGACCGTTAAAAGGTGCTGTAACCCCCAAAGTACACTCCAAACCAAATAACAAAATATTTTTTCTGTGTTTGTGAATTGTGTGCGCAGTAGCTGCACGTGCATCAACAAAGTAGTGCCAAGCGTGCGCCTGTGTCATAAGAAAAGGGCTGGCTGGCTTGACCGTTAAAGGGTGCTGTAACCCCCAAAGTACACTCCAGTCCAAACCAAAAAAATATATATTTTCTGTGTTTTTGAAATGTGTGTGCAGTAGCAGCACGTGCATCAACAAAGTAGTGCCAAGCGTGCGCCTGTGTTATAAGTAAAGGGCCGGCTGGCTTGACCATTAAAGGGTGCTGTAACCCCCAAAGTACACTCCAAACCAAATGACAAAATATTTTTTCTGTTTGCGAATTGTGTGCGCAGTAGCCGCACGTGTATCAGCAAAGTAGTGCCAAGCGTGCGCCTGTGTCATAAGTAAAGGGCCGGCTGGCTTGACTGTTAAAGGGTGCTGTAACCCCCAAAGTACACTCCAAACCAAATAACAAAATATTTTTTCTGTGTTTGTGAATTGTGTGCGCAGTAGCCGCACGTGCATCAACAAAGTAGTGCCAAGCGTGCGCCTGTGTCATAAGTAAAGGTCCAGCTAGCTTGAATGTTAAAGGGTACTGTAACCCCCAAAGTACACTCCAGTCAAAACCAAAAAAAAAAATGTTTCTGTGTTTGTGAATTGTGTGCGCTGTAGCCGCACGTGCATCAACAAAGTAGTACCAAGCGTGCGCCTGTATCATAAGTAAAGGTCCAGCTGGCTTGACCGTTAAAGAGTGCTGTAACCCCCAAAGTACACTCCAGTCCAAACCAAAAAAAATATTTTTTCTGTGTTCCTGAATTGTGTGCGCAGAAGCCGCACGTGCATCAATAAAGTAGTGCCAAGCGTGCGCCTGTGTCATAAGTAAAGGGCCGGCTGGCTTGACCGTTAAAGGGTGCTGTAACCCCCAAAGTACACTACAGTCCAAACCAATAAAAAAAATATTTTCTGTGTTTGTGAATTCTGTGCGCAGTAGCCGCGCGTGCATCAACAAAGTAGTGCCAAGCGTGCGCCTGTGTCATAAGTAAAGGGCCGGCTGGCTTGACCGTTAAAGGGTGCTGTAACCCCCAAAGTACACTCCAGTCCAAACCAAAAAAAAAAATATTTTCTGTGTTTGTGAATTGTGTGCGCAGTAGCTGCACGTGCATCAACAAAGTAGTGCCAAGCGTGCGCCTGTGTCATAAGTAAAGGGCCGGCTGGCTTGACCATTAAAGGGTGCTGTAACCCCCAAAGTACACTCCAGTCCAAACCAAAAAAAAAAATATTTTCTGTGTTTGTGAATTGTGTGCGCAGTAGCCGCACATGCATCAACAAAGTAGTGCCAAGCGTGCGCCTGTGTCATAAGTAAAGGGCCGGATGGCTTGACCGTTAAAGGGTGCTGTAACCCCCAAAGTACACTCCAAACCAAATGACAAAATATTTTTTCTGTGTTTGTGAATTGTGTGCGCAGTAGCCGCACGTGCATCAACAACGTAGTGCCAAGCGTGCGCCTGTGTAATAAGTAAAGGGCCGTCTGGCTTGACCATTAAAGGGTGCTGTAATCCCCAAAGTACACTCCAGTCCAAACCAAAAAAAAAAATATTTTCTGTGTTTGTGAATTGTGTGCGCAGTAGCCGCACATGCATCAACAAAGTAGTGCCAAGCGTGCGCCTGTGTCATAAGTAAAGGGCCGGATGGCTTGACCTTTAAAGGGTGCTGTAACCCCCAAAGTACACTCCAAACCAAATGACAAAATATTTTTTCTGTGTTTGTGAATTGTGTGCGCAGTAGCCGCACGTGCATCAACAAAGTAGTGCCAAGCGTGCGCCTGTGTAATAAGTAAAGGGCCGGCTGGCTTGACCGTTAAAGGGTGCTGTAACCCCCAAAGTACACTCCAAACCAAATAACAAAATATTTTTTCTGTGTTTGTGAATTGTGTGCGCAGTAGCCCCACGTGCATCAACAAAGTAGTGCCAAGCGTGCGCCTGTGTCATACGTAATGGGCCAGCTGGTTTGACCATTAAAGGGTGCTGTAACCCCCAAAGTACACTCCAGTACAAACCAAAAAAAATAATATTTCTGTGTTTGTGAATTGTATGCGCAGTAGCCGCACGTGCATCAACAAAGTAGTGCCAAGCGTGCGCCTGTGTCATAAGTAAAGGGCCGGATGGCTTGACCGTTAAAGGGTGCAGTAACCCCCAAAGTACACTCCAGTCCAAACCAAAAAAAAATATATTTTCTGTGTTTGTGAATTGTGTGCGCAGTAGCTGCACGTGCATCAACAAAGTAGTGCCAAGCGTGCGCCTGTGTCATAATTAAAGGGCCGGCTGGCTTGACCGTTAAAAGGTGCTGTAACCCCCAAAGTACACTCCAGTCCAAACCAAAAAAAAAAATATTTTCTGTGTTTGTGAATTGTGTGCGCAGTAGCCGCACATGCATCAACAAAGTAGTGCCAAGCGTGCGCCTGTGTCATAAGTAAAGGGCCGGATGGCTTGACCGTTAAAGGGTGCTGTAACCCCCAAAGTACACTCCAAACCAAATGACAAAATATTTTTTCTGTGTTTGTGAATTGTGTGCGCAGTAGACGCACGTGCATCAACAAAGTAGTGCCAAGCGTGCGCCTGTGTAATAAGTAAAGGGCCATCTGGCTTGACCATTAAAGGGTGCTGTAATCCCCAAAGTACACTCCAGTCCAAACCAAAAAAAATAATATTTCTGTGTTTGTGAATTGTATGCGCAGTAGCCGCACGTGCATCAACAAAGTAGTGCCAAGCGTGCGCCTGTGTCTTAAGTAAAGGGCCGGATGGCTTGACCGTTAAAGGGTGCAGTAACCCCCAAAGTACACTCCAGTACAAACCAAAAAAAAAATATTTTCTGTGTTTGTGAATTGTGTGCGCAGTAGCCGCACGTGCATCAACAAAGTAGTGCCAAGCGTGCGCCTGTGTCATAAGTAAAGGGCCGGCTTGCTTGACCGTTAAAGGGTGATGTAACCCACAAAGTACACATCTGTCCAAACCAAAAAAAAAAAATTTCTGTGTTTGTGAATTCTGTGCACAGTAGCCGCGCGTGCATCAACAAAGTAGTGCCAAGCGTGCGCCTGTGTCATAAGTAAAGGGCCGGCTGGCTTGACCGTTAAAGGGTGCTGTATCCCTCAAAGTACACTCCAGTCCAAACCAAAAAAAAAAATATATTCTGTGTTTGTGAATTGTGTGCGCAGTAGCCGCACGTGCATCAACAAAGTAGTGCCAAGCGTGCGCCTGTGTCATAAGTAAAGGGCCAGCTGGCTTGACCGTTAAAGGGTGCTGTAACCCCCAAAGTACACTCCAAACCAAATAACAAAATATTTTTTCTGTGTTTGTGAATTGTGTGCGCAGTAGCCGCACGTGCATCAACAAAGTAGTGCCAAGCGTGCGCCTGTGTCATAAGTAAAGGGCCGGCTGGCTTGACTGTTAAAGGGTGCTGTAACCCCCAAAGTACACTCCAAACCAAATAACAAAATATTTTTTCTGTGTTTGTGAATTGTGTGCGCAGTAGCCGCACGTGCATCAACAAAGTAGTAACAAGCGTGCGCCTGTGTCATAAGTAAAGGTCCAGCTGGCTTGACTGTTAAAGGGTACTGTAACCCCCAAAGTACACTCCAGTCAAAACCAAAAAAAAAAATGTTTCTGTGTTTGTGAATTGTGTGCGCAGTAGCCGCACGTGCATCAACAAAGTAGTACCAAGCGTGCGCCTGTATCATAAGTAAAGGTCCGGCTGGCTTGACCGTTAAAGAGTGCTGTAACCCCCAAAGTACACTCCAGTCCAAACCAAAAAAAATATTTTTTCTGTGTTCCTGAATTGTGTGCGCAGAAGCCGCACGTGCATCAATAAAGTAGTGCCAAGCGTGCGCCTGTGTCATAAGTAAAGGGCCGGCTGGCTTGACCGTTAAAGGGTGCTGTAACCCCCAAAGTACACTCCAGTCCAAACCAAAAAAAAAAATATTTTCTGTGTTTGTGAATTCTGTGCGCAGTAGCCGCGCGTGCATCAACAAAGTAGTGCCAAGCGTGCGCCTGTGTCATAAGTAAAGGGCCAGCTGGCTTGACCGTTAAAGGGTGCTGTAACCCCCAAAGTACACTCCAGTCCAAACCAAAAAAAAAAATATTTTCTGTGTTTGTGAATTGTGTGCGCAGTAGCCGCACGTGCATCAACAAAGTAGTGCCAAGCGTGCGCCTGTGTCATAAGTAAAGGGCCGGCTGGCTTGACCATTAAAGGGTGCTGTAACCCCCAAAGTACACTCCAGTCCAAACCAAAAAAAAAAATATTTTCTGTGTTTGTGAATTGTGTGCGCAGTAGCCGCACATGCATCAACAAAGTAGTGCCAAGCGTGCGCCTGTGTCATAAGTAAAGGGCCGGATGGCTTGACCGTTAAAGGGTGCTGTAACCCCCAAAGTACACTCCAAACCAAATGACAAAATATTTTTTCTGTGTTTGTGAATTGTGTGCGCAGTAGCCGCACGTGCATCAACAAAGTAGTGCCAAGCGTGCGCCTGTGTAATAAGTAAAGGGCCGTCTGGCTTGACCATTAAAGGGTGCTGTAATCCCCAAAGTACACTCCAGTCCAAACCAAAAAAAAAATATTTTCTGTGTTTGTGAATTGTGTGCGCAGTAGCCGCACATGCATCAACAAAGTAGTGCCAAGCGTGCGCCTGTGTCATAAGTAAAGGGCCGGATGGCTTGACCATTAAAGGGTGCTGTAACCCCCAAAGTACACTCCAAACCAAATGACAAAATATTTTTTCTGTGTTTGTGAATTGTGTGCGCAGTAGCCGCACGTGCATCAACAAAGTAGTGCCAAGCGTGCGCCTGTGTAATAAGTAAAGGGCCGGCTGTCTTGACCGTTAAAGGGTGCTGTAACCCCCAAAGTACACTCCAAACCAAATAACAAAATATTTTTTCTGTGTTTGTGAATTGTGTGCGCAGTAGCCCCACGTGCATCAACAAAGTAGTGCCAAGCGTGCGCCTGTGTCATACGTAATGGGCCAGCTGGTTTGACCATTAAAGGGTGCTGTAACCCCCAAAGTACACTCCAGTACAAACCAAAAAAAATAATATTTCTGTGTTTGTGAATTGTATGCGCAGTAGCCGCACGTGCATCAACAAAGTAGTGCCAAGCGTGCGCCTGTGTCATAAGTAAAGGGCCGGATGGCTTGACCGTTAAAGGGTGCAGTAACCCCCAAAGTACACTCCAGTCCAAACCAAAAAAAAAAATATTTTCTGTGTTTGTGAATTGTGTGCGCAGTAGCTGCACGTGCATCAACAAAGTAGTGCCAAGCGTGCGCCTGTGTCATAATTAAAGGGCCGGCTGGCTTGACCGTTAAAAGGTGCTGTAACCCCCAAAGTACACTCCAGTCCAAACCAAAAAAAAAATTTTTTTCTGTGTTTGTGAATTGTGTGCGCAGTAGCCGCACATGCATCAACAAAGTAGTGCCAAGCGTGCGCCTGTGTCATAAGTAAAGGGCCGGATGGCTTGACCGTTAAAGGGTGCTGTAACCCCCAAAGTACACTCCAAACCAAATGACAAAATATTTTTTCTGTGTTTGTGAATTGTGTGCGCAGTAGCCGCACGTGCATCAACAAAGTAGTGCCAAGCGTGCGCCTGTGTAATAAGTAAAGGTCCAGCTGGCTTGACCGTTAAAGAGTGCTGTAACCCCCAAAGTACACTCCAGTCAAAACCAAAAAAAAAAATGTTTCTGTGTTTGTGAATTGTGTGCGCTGTAGCCGCACGTGCATCAACAAAGTAGTACCAAGCGTGCGCCTGTATCATAAGTAAAGGTCCAGCTGGCTTGACCGTTAAAGAGTGCTGTAACCCCCAAAGTACACTCCAGTCCAAACCAAAAAAAATATTTTTTCTGTGTTCCTGAATTGTGTGCGCAGAAGCCGCACGTGCATCAATAAAGTAGTGCCAAGCGTGCGCCTGTGTCATAAGTAAAGGGCCGGCTGGCTTGACCGTTAAAGGGTGCTGTAACCCCCAAAGTACACTACAGTCCAAACCAAAAAAAAAAATATTTTCTGTGTTTGTGAATTCTGTGCGCAGTAGCCACGCGTGCATCAACAAAGTAGTGCCAAGCGTGCGCCTGTGTCATAAGTAAAGGGCCGGCTGGCTTGACCGTTAAAGGGTGCTGTAACCCCCAAAGTACACTCCAGTCCAAACCAAAAAAAAAAATATTTTCTGTGTTTGTGAATTGTGTGCGCAGTAGCTGCACGTGCATCAACAAAGTAGTGCCAAGCGTGCGCCTGTGTCATAAGTAAAGGGCCGGCTGGCTTGACCATTAAAGGGTGCTGTAACCCCCAAAGTACACTCCAGTCCAAACCAAAAAAAAAAATATTTTCTGTGTTTGTGAATTGTGTGCGCAGTAGCCGCACATGCATCAACAAAGTAGTGCCAAGCGTGCGCCTGTGTCATAAGTAAAGGGCCGGATGGCTTGACCGTTAAAGGGTGCTGTAACCCCCAAAGTACACTCCAAACCAAATGACAAAATATTTTTTCTGTGTTTGTGAATTGTGTGCGCAGTAGCCGCACGTGCATCAACAAAGTAGTGCCAAGCGTGCGCCTGTGTAATAAGTAAAGGGCCATCTGGCTTGACCATTAAAGGGTGCTGTAATCCCCAAAGTACACTCCAGTCCAAACCAAAAAAAAAAATATTTTCTGTGTTTGTGAATTGTGTGCGCAGTAGCCGCACATGCATCAACAAAGTAGTGCCAAGCGTGCGCCTGTGTCATAAGTAAAGGGCCGGATGGCTTGACCTTTAAAGGGTGCTGTAACCCCCAAAGTACACTCCAAACCAAATGACAAAATATTTTTTCTGTGTTTGTGAATTGTGTGCGCAGTAGCCGCACGTGCATCAACAAAGTAGTGCCAAGCGTGCGCCTGTGTAATAAGTAAAGGGCCGGCTGGCTTGACCGTTAAAGGGTGCTGTAACCCCCAAAGTACACTCCAAACCAAATAACAAAATATTTTTTCTGTGTTTGTGAATTGTGTGCGCAGTAGCCCCACGTGCATCAACAAAGTAGTGCCAAGCGTGCGCCTGTGTCATACG
The DNA here is from genome assembly GCA_031769625.1 of Taudactylus pleione. Taxonomy (NCBI): domain Eukaryota; kingdom Metazoa; phylum Chordata; class Amphibia; order Anura; family Myobatrachidae; genus Taudactylus; species Taudactylus pleione. Next base: position 2,801,060 of record JAUIMM010000601.1, read on the forward strand.
TAATGGGCCAGCTGGTTTGACCATTAAAGGGTGCTGTAACCCCCAAAGTACACTCCAGTACAAACCAAAAAAAATAATATTTCTGTGTTTGTGAATTGTATGCGCAGTAGCCGCACGTGCATCAACAAAGTAGTGCCAAGCGTGCGCCTGTGTCATAAGTAAAGGGCCGGATGGCTTGACCGTTAAAGGGTGCAGTAACCCCCAAAGTACACTCCAGTCCAAACCAAAAAAATATATATTTTCTGTGTTTGTGAATTGTGTGCGCAGTAGCTGCACGTGCATCAACAAAGTAGTGCCAAGCGTGCGCCTGTGTCATAATTAAAGGGCCGGCTAGCTTGACCGTTAAAAGGTGCTGTAATCCCCAAAGTACACTCCAGTCCAAACCAAAAAAAAAAATATTTTCTGTGTTTGTGAATTGTGTGCGCAGTAGCCGCACATGCATCAACAAAGTAGTGCCAAGCGTGCGCCTGTGTCATAAGTAAAGGGCCGGATGGCTTGACCGTTAAAGGGTGCTGTAACCCCCAAAGTACACTCCAAACCAAATGACAAAATATTTTTTCTGTGTTTGTGAATTGTGTGCGCAGTAGCCGCACGTGCATCAACAAAGTAGTGCCAAGCGTGCGCCTGTGTAATAAGTAAAGGGCCATCTGGCTTGACCATTAAAGGGTGCTGTAATCCCCAAAGTACACTCCAGTCCAAACCAAAAAAAAAAATATTTTCTGTGTTTGTGAATTGTGTGCGCAGTAGCCGCACATGCATCAACAAAGTAGTGCCAAGCGTGCGCCTGTGTCATAAGTAAAGGGCCGGATGGCTTGACCATTAAAGGGTGCTGTAACCCCCAAAGTACACTCCAAACCAAATGACAAAATATTTTTTCTGTGTTTGTGAATTGTGTGCGCAGTAGCCGCACGTGCATCAACAAAGTAGTGCCAAGCGTGCGCCTGTGTAATAAGTAAAGGGCCAGCTGGCTTGACCGTTAAAGGGTGCTGTAACCCCCAAAGTACACTCCAAACCAAATAACAAAATATTTTTTCTGTGTTTGTGAATTGTGTGCGCAGTAGCCCCACGTGCATCAACAAAGTAGTGCCAAGCGTGCGCCTGTGTCATACGTAATGGGCCAGCTGGTTTGACCATTAAAGGGTGCTGTAACCCCCAAAGTACACTCCAGTACAAACCAAAAAAAATAATATTTCTGTGTTTGTGAATTGTATGCGCAGTAGCCGCACGTGCATCAACAAAGTAGTGCCAAGCGTGCGCCTGTGTCATAAGTAAAGGGCCGGATGGCTTGACCATTAAAGGGTGCAGTAACCCCCAAATTACACTCCAGTCCAAACCAAAAAAAAAATATTTTCTGTGTTTGTGAATTGTGTGCGCAGTAGCTGCACGTGCATCAACAAAGTAGTGCCAAGCGTGCGCCTGTGTCATAAGTAAAGGGCCAGCTGGCTTGACCGTTAAAGGGTGCTGTAACCCCCAAAGTATACTCCAAACCAAATATCAAAATATTTTTTCTGTGTTTGTGAATTGTGTGCGCAGTAGCCGCACGTGCATCAACAAAGTAGTGCCAAGCGTGCGCCTGTGTCATAAGTAAAGGGCCGGCTGGCTTGACTGTTAAAGGGTGCTGTAACCCCCAAAGTACACTCCAAACCAAATAACAAAATATTTTTTCTGTGTTTGTGAATTGTGTGCGCAGTAGCCGCACGTGCATCAACAAAGTAGTAACAAGCGTGCGCCTGTGTCATAAGTAAAGGTCCGGCTGGCTTGACCATTAAATGGTGCTGTATCCCCCAAAGTACACTCCAGTCCAAACCAAAAAAAAAAATATTTTCTGTGTTTGTGAATTGTGTGCGCAGTAGCCGCACATGCATCAACAAAGTAGTGCCAAGCGTGCACCTGTGTCATAAGTGAAGGGCCGGATGGCTTGACCGTTAAAGGGTGCTGTAACCCCAAAGTACACTCCAGTCCAAACCAAAAAAAAAAAATTTTTCTGTTTGTGAATTGTGTGCGCAGAAGCCGCACGTGCATCAACAAAGTAGTACCAAGCGTGCGCCTGTGTAATAAGTAAAGGTCCGGCTGGCTTGACCGTTAAAGGGTGCTGTAACCCCCAAAGTACACTCCAGTCCAAACCAAAAAAAAAAATTTTTCTGTGTTTGTGAATTGTGTGCGCAGAAGCCGCACGTGCATCAATAAAGTAGTGCCAAGCGTGCGCCTGTTTCATAAGTAAAGGGCCGGCTGGCTTGACCGTTAAAGGGTGCTGTAACCCCCAAAGTACACTCCAGTCCAAACCAAATAACAAAATATTTTTTCTGTGTTTGCGAATTGTGTGCGCAGTAGCCGCACGTGCATCAACAAAGTAGTGCCAAGCGTGCGCCTGTGTCATAAGTAAAGGGCCGGCTTGCTTGACCGTTAAAGGGTGATGTAACCCACAAAGTACACATCTGTCCAAACCAAAAAAAAAAATTTCTGTGTTTGTGAATTCTGTGCACAGTAGCCGCGCGTGCATCAACAAAGTAGTGCCAAGCGTGCGCCTGTGTCATAAGTAAAGGGCCGGCTGGCTTGACCGTTAAAGGGTGCTGTATCCCTCAAAGTACACTCCAGTCCAAACCAAAAAAAAATATATATTCTGTGTTTGTGAATTGTGTGCGCAGTAGCCGCACGTGCATCAACAAAGTAGTGCCAAGCGTGCGCCTGTGTCATAAGTAAAGGGCCAGCTGGCTTGACCGTTAAAGGGTGCTGTAACCCCCAAAGTACACTCCAAACCAAATAACAAAATATTTTTTCTGTGTTTGTGAATTGTGTGCGCAGTAGCCGCACGTGCATCAACAAAGTAGTGCCAAGCGTGCGCCTGTGTCATAAGTAAAGGGCCGGCTGGCTTGACTGTTAAAGGGGGCTGTAACCCCCAAAGTACACTCCAAACCAAATAACAAAATATTTTTTCTGTGTTTGTGAATTGTGTGCGCAGTAGCCGCACGTGCATCAACAAAGTAGTAACAAGCGTGCGCCTGTGTCATAAGTAAAGGTCCAGCTGGCTTGACTGTTAAAGGGTACTGTAACCCCCAAAGTACACTCCAGTCAAAACCAAAAAAAAAAATGTTTCTGTGTTTGTGAATTGTGTGCGCAGTAGCCTCACATGCATCAACAAAGTAGTGCCAAGCGTGCGCCTGTGTCATAAGTAAAGGGCCGGCTGGCTTGACCGTTAAAGGGTGCTGTAACCCCCAAAGTACACTCCAGTCCAAACCAAAAAAAAAAATATTTTCTGTGTTTGTGAATTCTGTGCGCAGTAGCCGCGCGTGCATCAACAAAGTAGTGCCAAGCGTGCGCCTGTGTCATAAGTAAAGGGCCGGCTGGCTTGACCGTTAAAGGGTGCTGTAACCCCCAAAGTACACTCCAGTCCAAACCAAAAAAAAAAATATTTTCTGTGTTTGTGAATTGTGTGCGCAGTAGCTGCACGTGCATCAACAAAGTAGTGCCAAGCGTGCGCCTGTGTCATAAGTAAAGGGCCGGCTGGCTTGACCATTAAAGGGTGCTGTAACCCCCAAAGTACACTCCAGTCCAAACCAAAAAAAAAAATATTTTCTGTGTTTGTGAATTGTGTGCGCAGTAGCCGCACATGCATCAACAAAGTAGTGCCAAGCGTGCGCCTGTGTCATAAGTAAAGGGCCGGATGGCTTGACCGTTAAAGGGTGCTGTAACCCCCAAAGTACACTCCAAACCAAATGACAAAATATTTTTTCTGTGTTTGTGAATTGTGTGCGCAGTAGCCGCACGTGCATCAACAAAGTAGTGCCAAGCGTGCGCCTGTGTAATAAGTAAAGGGCCGTCTGGCTTGACCATTAAAGGGTGCTGTAATCCCCAAAGTACACTCCAGTCCAAACCAAAAAAAAAATATTTTCTGTGTTTGTGAATTGTGTGCGCAGTAGCCGCACATGCATCAACAAAGTAGTGCCAAGCGTGCGCCTGTGTCATAAGTAAAGGGCCGGATGGCTTGACCATTAAAGGGTGCTGTAACCCCCAAAGTACACTCCAAACCAAATGACAAAATATTTTTTCTGTGTTTGTGAATTGTGTGCGCAGTAGCCGCACGTGCATCAACAAAGTAGTGCCAAGCGTGCGCCTGTGTAATAAGTAAAGGGCCGGCTGGCTTGACCGTTAAAGGGTGCTGTAACCCCCAAAGTACACTCCAAACCAAATAACAAAATATTTTTTCTGTGTTTGTGAATTGTGTGCGCAGTAGCCCCACGTGCATCAACAAAGTAGTGCCAAGCGTGCGCCTGTGTCATACGTAATGGGCCAGCTGGTTTGACCATTAAAGGGTGCTGTAACCCCCAAAGTACACTCCAGTACAAACCAAAAAAAATAATATTTCTGTGTTTGTGAATTGTATGCGCAGTAGCCGCACGTGCATCAACAAAGTAGTGCCAAGCGTGCGCCTGTGTCATAAGTAAAGGGCCGGATGGCTTGACCGTTAAAGGGTGCAGTAACTCCCAAAGTACACTCCAGTCCAAACCAAAAAAAAAAATATTTTCTGTGTTTGTGAATTGTGTGCGCAGTAGCTGCACGTGCATCAACAAAGTAGTGCCAAGCGTGCGCCTGTGTCATAATTAAAGGGCCGGCTGGCTTGACCGTTAAAAGGTGCTGTAACCCCCAAAGTACACTCCAGTCCAAACCAAAAAAAAAATTTTTTTCTGTGTTTGTGAATTGTGTGCGCAGTAGCCGCACATGCATCAACAAAGTAGTGCCAAGCGTGCGCCTGTGTCATAAGTAAAGGGCCGGATGGCTTGACCGTTAAAGGGTGCTGTAACCCCCAAAGTACACTCCAAACCAAATGACAAAATATTTTTTCTGTGTTTGTGAATTGTGTGCGCAGTAGCCGCACGTGCATCAACAAAGTAGTGCCAAGCGTGCGCCTGTGTAATAAGTAAAGGGCCGTCTGGCTTGACCATTAAAGGGTGCTGTAATCCCCAAAGTACACTCCAGTCCAAACCAAAAAAAAAAATATTTTCTGTGTTTGTGAATTGTGTGCGCAGTAGCCGCACATGCATCAACAAAGTAGTGCCAAGCGTGCGCCTGTGTCATAAGTAAAGGGCCAGATGGCTTGACCATTAAAGGGTGCTGTAACCCCCAAAGTACACTCCAAACCAAATGACAAAATATTTTTTCTGTGTTTGTGAATTGTGTGCGCAGTAGCCGCACGTGCATCAACAAAGTAGTGCCAAGCGTGCGCCTGTGTAATAAGTAAAGGGCCGGCTGGCTTGACCGTTAAAGGGTGCTGTAACCCCCAAAGTACACTCCAAACCAAATAACAAAATATTTTTTCTGTGTTTGTGAATTGTGTGCGCAGTAGCCCCACGTGCATCAACAAAGTAGTGCCAAGCGTGCGCCTGTGTCATACGTAATGGGCCAGCTGGTTTGACCATTAAAGGGTGCTGTAACCCCCAAAGTACACTCCAGTACAAACCAAAAAAAATAATATTTCTGTGTTTGTGAATTGTATGCGCAGTATCCGCACGTGCATCAACAAAGTAGTGCCAAGCGTGCGCCTGTGTCATAAGTAAAGGGCCGGATGGCTTGACCGTTAAAGGGTGCAGTAACCTCCAAAGTACACTCCAGTCCAAACCAAAAAAATAAATATTTTCTGTGTTTGTGAATTGTGTGCGCAGTAGCTGCACGTGCATCAACAAAGTAGTGCCAAGCGTGCGCCTGTGTCATAAGTAAAGGGCCAGCTGGCTTGACCGTTAAAGGGTGCTGTAACCCCCAAAGTATACTCCAAACCAAATATCAAAATATTTTTTCTGTGTTTGTGAATTGTGTGCGCAGTAGCCGCACGTGCATCAACAAAGTAGTGCCAAGCGTGCGCCTGTGTCATAAGTAAAGGGCCAGCTGGCTTGACTGTTAAAGGGTGCTGTAACCCCCAAAGTACACTCCAAACCAAATAACAAAATATTTTTTCTGTGTTTGTGAATTGTGTGCGCAGTAGCCGCACGTGCATCAACAAAGTAGTAACAAGCGTGCGCCTGTGTCATAAGTAAAGGTCCGGCTGGCTTGACCATTAAATGGTGCTGTATCCCCCAAAGTACACTCCAGTCCAAACCAAAAAAAAAAATATTTTCTGTGTTTGTGAATTGTGTGCGCAGTAGCCGCACATGCATCAACAAAGTAGTGCCAAGCGTGCACCTGTGTCATAAGTGAAGGGCCGGATGGCTTGACCGTTAAAGGGTGCTGTAACCCCAAAGTACACTCCAGTCCAAACCAAAAAAAAAAAAATTTTCTGTTTGTGAATTGTGTGCGCAGAAGCCGCACGTGCATCAACAAAGTAGTACCAAGCGTGCGCCTGTGTCATAAGTAAAGGTCCGGCTGGCTTGACCGTTAAAGGGTGCTGTAACCCCCAAAGTACACTCCAGTCCAAACCAAAAAAAAATTTTTTTCTGTGTTTGTGAATTGTGTGCGCAGAAGCCGCACATGCATCAATAAAGTAGTGCCAAGCGGCGCCTGTTTCATAAGTAAAGGGCCGGCTGGCTTGACCGTTAAAGGGTGCTGTAACCCCCAAAGTACACTCCAGTCCAAACCAAATAACAAAATATTTTTTCTGTGTTTGTGAATTGTGTGCGCAGTAGCCGCACGTGCATCAACAAAGTAGTGCCAAGCGTGCGCCTGTGTCATAAGTAAAGGGCCGGCTTGCTTGACCGTTAAAGGGTGATGTAACCCACAAAGTACACATCTGTCCAAACCAAAAAAAAAAAATTTCTGTGTTTGTGAATTCTGTGCACAGTAGCCGCGCGTGCATCAACAAAGTAGTGCCAAGCGTGCGCCTGTGTCATAAGTAAAGGGCCGGCTGGCTTGACCGTTAAAGGGTGCTGTATCCCTCAAAGTACACTCCAGTCCAAACCAAAAAAAAAAATATTTTCTGTGTTTGTGAATTGTGTGCGCAGTAGCCGCACGTGCATCAACAAAGTAGTGCCAAGCGTGCGCCTGTGTCATAAGTAAAGGGCCAGCTGGCTTGACCGTTAAAGGGTGCTGTAACCCCCAAAGTACACTCCAAACCAAATAACAAAATATTTTTTCTGTGTTTGTGAATTGTGTGCGCAGTAGCCGCACGTGCATCAACAAAGTAGTGCCAAGCGTGCGCCTGTGTCATAAGTAAAGGGCCGGCTGGCTTGACTGTTAAAGGGTGCTGTAACCCCCAAAGTACACTCCAAACCAAATAACAAAATATTTTTTCTGTGTTTGTGAATTGTGTGCGCAGTAGCCGCACGTGCATCAACAAAGTAGTAACAAGCGTGCGCCTGTGTCATAAGTAAAGGTCCAGCTGGCTTGACTGTTAAAGGGTACTGTAACCCCCAAAGTACACTACAGTCAAAACCAAAAAAAAAAATGTTTCTGTGTTTGTGAATTGTGTGCGCAGTAGCCGCACGTGCATCAACAAAGTAGTACCAAGCGTGCGCCTGTATCATAAGTAAAGGTCCGGCTGGCTTGACCGTTAAAGAGTGCTGTAACCCCCAAAGTACACTCCAGTCCAAACCAAAAAAAATATTTTTTCTGTGTTCCTGAATTGTGTGCGCAGAAGCCGCACGTGCATCAATAAAGTAGTGCCAAGCGTGCGCCTGTGTCATAAGTAAAGGGCCGGCTGGCTTGACCGTTAAAGGGTGCTGTAACCCCCAAAGTACACTCCAGTCCAAACCAAAAAAAAAAATATTTTCTGTGTTTGTGAATTCTGTGCGCAGTAGCCGCGTGTGCATCAACAAAGTAGTGCCAAGCGTGCGCCTGTGTCATAAGTAAAGGGCCGGCTGGCTTGACCGTTAAAGGGTGCTGTATCCCTCAAAGTACACTCCAGTCCAAACCAAAAAAAAAAATATTTTCTGTGTTTGTGAATAGTGTGCGCAGTAGACGCACGTGCATCAACAAAGTAGTGCCAAGCGTGCGCCTGTGTCATAAGTAAAGGGCCGGCTGGCTTGACCGTTAAAGGGTGCTGTAAGCCCCAAAGTACACTCCAAACCAAATAACAAAATATTTTTTTTGTGTTTGTGAATTGTGTGCGCAGTAGCAGCACGTGCATCAACAAAGTAGTGCCAAGCGTGCGCCTGTGTCATAAGTAAAGGGCCAGCTGGCTTGACCGTTAAAGGGTGCTGTAACCCCGAAAGTACACTCCAAACCAAATAACAAAATATTTTTTCTGTGTTTGTGAATTGTGTGCGCAGTAGCCGCACGTGCATCAACAAAGTAATGCCAAGCGTGCGCCTGTGTCATAAGTAAAGGGCCAGCTGGCTTGACCATTAAAGGGTGCTGTAACCCCCAAAGTACACTCCAGTCCAAACCAAAAAAAAAAATATTTCTGTGTTTGTGAATTGTATGCGCAGAAGCCGCACGTGCATCAACAAATTAGTGCCAGGCGTGCTCCTGTGTCATAAGTAAAGGGCCGGATGGCTTGACCATTAATGGGTGCTGTAACCCCCAAAGTACACTCCAGTCCAAACCAAAAAAAAAAATATTTCTGTGTTTGTGAAATGTATGCGCAGTAGCCGCATGTGCATCAACAAAGTAGTGCCAAGCGTGCTCCTGTGTCATAAGTAAAGGGCCGGATGGCTTGACCATTAAAGGGTGCTGTAACCCCAAAAGTGCACTCCAAACCAAATAACAAAATATTTTTTCTGTGTTTGTGAATTGTGTGCGCAGTAGCCGCACGTGCATCAACAAAGTAGTGCCAAGCGTGCGCCTGTGTCATAAGTAAAGGGCCGGCTGGCTTGACCGTTAAAGGGTGCTGTAACCCCCAAAGTACACTCCAAATCAAAAAAAAAAATATTTTCTGTGTTTGTGAATTGTGTGCGCAGTAGCCGCACGTGCATCAACAAAGTTGTTCCAAGCGTGCGCCTGTGTCATAAGTAAAGGGCCAGCTGGCTTGATTGTTAAAGGGTGCTGTAACCCCCAAAGTACACTCCAAACCAAATAACAAAATATTTTTTCTGTGTTTGTGAATTGTGTGCGCAGTAGACGCACGTGCATCAACAAAGTAGTACCAAGCGTGCGCCTGTGTCATAAGTAAAGGTCCAGCTGGCTTGACCGTTAAAGGGTGCTGTAACACCCAAAGTACACTCCTGTCCAAACCAAAAAAAAAAATATTTTCTGTGTTTGTGAATTGTATGCGTAGTAGCCGCACGTGCATCAACAAAGTAGTGCCAAGCGTGCGCCTGTGTCATAATTAAAGGGCCGGCTGGCTTGACCGTTAAAAGGTGCTGTAACCCCCAAAGTACACTCCAAACCAAATAACAAAATATTTTTTCTGTGTTTGTGAATTGTGTGCGCAGTAGCTGCACGTGCATCAACAAAGTAGTGCCAAGCGTGCGCCTGTGTCATAAGAAAAGGGCTGGCTGGCTTGACCGTTAAAGGGTGCTGTAACCCCCAAAGTACACTCCAGTCCAAACCAAAAAAATATATATTTTCTGTGTTTGTGAAATGTGTGTGCAGTAGCAGCACGTGCATCAACAAAGTAGTGCCAAGCGTGCGCCTGTGTTATAAGTAAAGGGCCGGCTGGCTTGACCATTAAAGGGTGCTGTAACCCCCAAAGTACACTCCAAACCAAATGACAAAATATTTTTTCTGTTTGCGAATTGTGTGCGCAGTAGCCGCACGTGCATCAGCAAAGTAGTGCCAAGCGTGCGCCTGTGTCATAAGTAAAGGGCCGGCTGGCTTGACTGTTAAAGGGTGCTGTAACCCCCAAAGTACACTCCAAACCAAATAACAAAATATTTTTTCTGTGTTTGTGAATTGTGTGCGCAGTAGCTGCACGTGCATCAACAAAGTAGTGCCAAGCGTGCGCCTGTGTCATAAGTAAAGGGCCTGCTGGCTTGTCCGTTAAAGGGTGCTGTAACCCCCAAAGTACACTCCAAACCAAATGACAAAATATTTTTTCTGTGTTTGTGAATTGTGTGCGCAGTAGCCGCACGTGCATCAACAAAGTAGTGCCAAGCGTGCGCCTGTGTAATAAGTAAAGGGCCGGCTGGCTTGACCGTTAAAGGGTGCTGTAACCCCCAAAGTACACTCCAAACCAAATAACAAAATATTTTTACTGTGTTTGTGAATTGTGTGCGCAGTAGCCCCACGTGCATCAACAAAGTAGTGCCAAGCGTGCGCCTGTGTCATAAGTAATGGGCCAGCTGGTTTGACCATTAAAGGGTGCTGTAACCCCCAAAGTACACTCCAGTACAAACCAACAAAAATAATATTTCTGTGTTTGTGAATTGTATGCGCAGTAGCCGCACGTGCATCAACAAAGTAGTGCCAAGCGTGCGCCTGTGTCATAAGTAAAGGGCCGGATGGCTTGACCGTTAAAGGGTGCAGTAACCCCCAAAGTACACTCCAGTCCAAAACAAAAAAATATATATTTTTTCTGTGTTTGTGAATTGTGTGCGCAGTAGCTGCACGTGCATCAACAAAGTAGTGCCAAGCGTGCGCCTGTGTCATAAGTAAAGGGCCAGCTGGCTTGACCGTTAAAGTGTGCTGTAACCCCCAAAGTATACTCCAAACCAAATAACAAAATATTTTTTCTGTGTTTGTGAATTGTGTGCGCAGTAGCCGCACGTGCATCAACAAAGTAGTGCCAAGCGTGCGCCTGTGTCATAAGTAAAGGGCCGGCTGGCTTGACTGTTAAAGGGTGCTGTAACCCCCAAAGTACACTCCAAACCAAATAACAAAATATTTTTTCTGTGTTTGTGAATTGTGTGCGCAGTAGCCGCACGTGCATCAACAAAGTAGTAACAAGCGTGCGCCTGTGTCATAAGTAAAGGTCCGGCTGGCTTGACCATTAAATGGTGCTGTATCCCCCAAAGTACACTCCAGTCCAAACCAAAAAAAAAAATATTTTCTGTGTTTGTGAATTGTGTGCGCAGTAGCCGCACATGCATCAACAAAGTAGTGCCAAGCGTGCGCCTGTGTCATAAGTGAAGGGCCGGATGGCTTGACTGTTAAAGGGTGCTGTAACCCCAAAGTACACTCCAGTCCAAACCAAAAAAAAAAAAATTTCTGTGTTTGTGAATTGTGTGCGCAGAAGCCGCACGTGCATCAACAAAGTAGTACCAAGCGTGCGCCTGTGTCATAAGTAAAGGTCCGGCTGGCTTGACCGTTAAAGGGTGCTGTAACCCCCAAAGTACACTCCAGTCCAAACCCAAAAAAATATTTTTTCTGTGTTTGTGAATTGTGTGCGCAGAAGCCGCACGTGCATCAATAAAGTAGTGCCAAGCGTGCGCCTGTTTCATAAGTAAATGGCCGGCTGGCTTGACCGTTAAAGGGTGCTGTAACCCCCAAAGTACACTCCAGTCCAAACCAAATAACAAAATATTTTTTCTGTGTTTGTGAATTGTGTGCGCAGTAGCCGCACGTGCATCAACAAAGTAGTGCCAAGCGTGCGCCTGTGTCATAAGTAAAGGGCCGGCTTGCTTGACCGTTAAAGGGTGCTGTAACCCACAAAGTACACTCCAGTCCAAACCAAAAAAAAAAAATTTCTGTGTTTGTGAATTCTGTGCACAGTAGCCGCGCGTGCATCAACAAAGTAGTGCCAAGCGTGCGCCTGTGTCATAAGTAAAGGGCCGGCTGGCTTGACCGTTAAAGGGTGCTGTATCCCTCAAAGTACACTCCAGTCCAAACCAAAAAAATATATATTTTCTGTGTTTGTGAATTGTGTGCGCAGTAGCCGCACGTGCATCAACAAAGTAGTGCCAAGCGTGCGCCTGTGTCATAAGTAAAGGGCCGGCTGGCTTGACCGTTAAAGGGTGCTGTAACCCCCAAAGTACACTCCAAACCAAATAACAAAATATTTTTTCTGTGTTTGGGAATTGTGTGCGCAGTAGCCGCGCGTGCATCAACAAAGTAATGCCAAGCGTGCACCTGTGTCATAAGTAAAGGGCCAGCTGGCTTGACCATTAAAGGGTGCTGTAACCCCCAAAGTACACTCCAGTCCAAACCAAAAAAAAAAATATTTCTGTGTTTGTGAATTGTATGCGCAGTAGCCGCACGTGCATCAACAAAGTAGTGCCAAGCGTGCGCCTGTGTCATAAGTAAAGGGCCGGATGGCTTGACCATTAATGGGTGCTGTAACCCCCAAAGTACACTCCAGTCCAAACCAAAAAAAAATATATTTTCTGTGTTTGTGAATTGTGTGCGCAGTAGCCGCACGTGCATCAACAAAGTAGTGCCAAACGTGCGCCTGTGTCATAAGTAAAGGGCCAGCTGGCTTGACCGTTAAAGGGTGCTGTAACCCCCAAAGTACACTCCAAACCAAATAACAAAATATTTTTTCTGTGTTTGTGAATTGTGTGCGCAGTAGCCGCACGTGCATCAACAAAGTAGTGCCAAGCGTGCGCCTGTGTCATAAGTAAAGGGCCAGCTGGCTTGACTGTTAAAGGGTGCTGTAACCCCCAAAGTACACTCCAAACCAAATAACAAAATATTTTTTCTGTGTTTGTGAATTGTGTGCGCAGTAGCCGCACGTGCATCAACAAAGTAATGCCAAGCGTGCACCTGTGTCATAAGTAAAGGGCCAGCTGGCTTGACCATTAAAGGGTGCTGTAACTCCCAAAGTACACTCCAGTCCAAACCAAAAAAAAAAATATTTCTGTGTTTGTGAATTGTATGCGCAGTAGCCGCACGTGCATCAACAAAGTAGTGCCAAGCGTGCGCCTGTGTCATAAGTAAAGGGCCGGATGGCTTGACCATTAATGGGTGCTGTAACCCCCAAAGTACACTCCAGTCCAAACCAAAAAAAAAAATATTTTCTGTGTTTGTGAATTGTGTGCGCAGTAGCCGCACGTGCATCAACAAAGTAGTGCCAAACGTGCGCCTGTGTCATAAGTAAAGGGCCAGCTGGCTTGACCGTTAAAGGGTGCTGTAACCCCCAAAGTACACTCCAAACCAAATAACAAAATATTTTTTCTGTGTTTGTGAATTGTGTGCGCAGTAGCCGCACGTGCATCAACAAAGTAGTGCCAAGCGTGCGCCTGTGTCATAAGTAAAGGGCCGGCTGGCTTGACTGTTAAAGGGTGCTGTAACCCCCAAAGTACACTCCAAACCAAATAACAAAATATTTTTTCTGTGTTCCTGAATTGTGTGCGCAGTAGCTGCACGTGCATCAATAAAGTAGTGCCAAGCGTGCGCCTGTGTCATAAGTAAAGGGCCGGATGGCTTGACCGTTAAAGGGTGCTGTAACCCCAAAGTACACTCCAGTCCAAACCAAATAACAAAATATTTTTTCTGTGTTTGTGAATTGTGTGCGCAGTAGCTGCACGTGCATCAACAAAGTAGTGCCAAGCGTGCGCCTGTGTCATAAGTAAAGGGCCTGCTGGCTTGACCGTTAAAGGGTGCTGTAACCCCCAAAGTACACTCCAAACCAAATGACAAAATATTTTTTCTGTGTTTGTGAATTGTGTGCGCAGTAGCCGCACGTGCATCAACAAAGTAGTGCCAAGCGTGCGCCTGTGTAATAAGTAAAGGGCCGGCTGGCTTGACCGTTAAAGGGTGCTGTAACCCCCAAAGTACACTCCAAACCAAATAACAAAATATTTTTACTGTGTTTGTGAATTGTGTGCGCAGTAGCCCCACGTGCATCAACAAAGTAGTGCCAAGCGTGCGCCTGTGTCATAAGTAATGGGCCAGCTGGTTTGACCATTAAAGGGTGCTGTAACCCCCAAAGTACACTCCAGTACAAACCAAAAAAAATAATATTTCTGTGTTTGTGAATTGTATGCGCAGTAGCCGCACGTGCATCAACAAAGTAGTGCCAAGCGTGCGCCTGTGTCATAAGTAAAGGGCCGGATGGCTTGACCGTTAAAGGGTGCAGTAACCCCCAAAGTACACTCCAGTCCAAAACAAAAAAAAAATATTTTCTGTGTTTGTGAATTGTGTGCGCAGTAGCTGCACGTGCATCAACAAAGTAGTGCCAAGCGTGCGCCTGTGTCATAAGTAAAGGGCCAGCTGGCTTGACCGTTAAAGTGTGCTGTAACCCCCAAAGTATACTCCAAACCAAATAACAAAATATTTTTTCTGTGTTTGTGAATTGTGTGCGCAGTAGCCGCACGTGCATCAACAAAGTAGTGCCAAGCGTGCGCCTGTGTCATAAGTAAAGGGCCAGCTGGCTTGACTGTTAAAGGGTGCTGTAACCCCCAAAGTACACTCCAAATCAAATAACAAAATATTTTTTCTGTGTTTGTGAATTGTGTGCGCAGTAGCCGCACGTGCATCAACAAAGTAGTAACAAGCGTGCGCCTGTGTCATAAGTAAAGGTCTGGCTGGCTTGACCATTAAATGGTGCTGTATCCCCCAAAGTACACTCCAGTCCAAACCAAAAAAAAAAATATTTTCTGTGTTTGTGAATTGTGTGCGCAGTAGCCGCACATGCATCAACAAAGTAGTGCCAAGCGTGCGCCTGTGTCATAAGTGAAGGGCCGGATGGCTTGACCGTTAAAGGGTGCTGTAACCGCAAAGTACACTCCAGTCCAAACCAAAAAAAAAAAATTTCTGTGTTTGTGAATTGTGTGCGCAGAAGCGGCACGTGCATCAACAAAGTAGTACCAAGCGTGCGCCTGTGTCATAAGTAAAGGTCCGGCTGGCTTGACCGTTAAAGGGTGCTGTAACCCCCAAAGTACACTCCAGTCCAAACCCAAAAAAATATTTTTTCTGTGTTTGTGAATTGTGTGCGCAGAAGCCGCACGTGCATCAATAAAGTAGTGCCAAGCGTGCGCCTGTTTCATAAGTAAATGGCCGGCTGGTTTGACCGTTAAAGGGTGCTGTAACCCCCAAAGTACACTCCAGTCCAAACCAAATAACAAAATATTTTTTCTGTGTTTGTGAATTGTGTGCGCAGTAGCCGCACGTGCATCAACAAAGTAGTGCCAAGCGTGCGCCTGTGTCATAAGTAAAGGGCCGGCTTGCTTGACCGTTAAAGGGTGCTGTAACCCGAAAAAGTACACTACAGTCCAAACCAAAAAAAAAAAATTTCTGTGTTTGTGAATTCTGTGCACAGTAGCCGCGCGTGCATCAACAAAGTAGTGCCAAGCGTGCGCCTGTGTCATAAGTAAAGGGCCGGCTGGCTTGACCGTTAAAGGGTGCTGTATCCCTCAAAGTACACTCCAGTCCAAACCAAAAAAATATATATTTTCTGTGTTTGTGAATTGTGTGCGCAGTAGCCGCACGTGCATCAACAAAGTAGTGCCAAGCGTGCACCTGTGTCATAAGTAAAGGGCCGGCTGGCTTGACCGTTAAAGGGTGCTGTAACCCCCAAAGTACACTCCAAACCAAATAACAAAATATTTTTTCTGTGTTTGGGAATTGTGTGCGCAGTAGCCGCACGTGCATCAACAAAGTAATGCCAAGCGTGCACCTGTGTCATAAGTAAAGGGCCAGCTGGTTTGACCATTAAAGGGTGCTGTAACCCCCAAAGTACACTCCAGTCCAAACCAAAAAAAAAAATATTTCTGTGTTTGTGAATTGTATGCGCAGTAGCCGCACGTGCATCAACAAAGTAGTGCCAAGTGTGCGCCTGTGTCATAAGTAAAGGGCAGGATGGCTTGACCATTAATGGGTGCTGTAACCCCCAAAGTACACTCCAGTCCAAACCAAAAAAATATATATTTTCTGTGTTTGTGAATTGTGTGTGCAGTAGCCGCACGTGCATCAACAAAGTAGTGCCAAACGTGCGCCTGTGTCATAAGTAAAGGGCCAGCTGGCTTGACCGTTAAAGGGTGCTGTAACCCCCAAAGTACACTCCAAACCAAATAACAAAATATTTTTTCTGTGTTTGTGAATTGTGTGCGCAGTAGCCGCACGTGCATCAACAAAGTAGTGCCAAGCGTGCGCCTGTGTCATAAGTAAAGGGCCGGCTGGCTTGACTGTTAAAGGGTGCTGTAACCCCCAAAGTACACTCCAAACCAAATAACAAAATATTTTTTCTGTGTTCCTGAATTGTGTGCACAGAAGCCGCACGTGCATCAATAAAGTAGTGCCAAGCGTGCGCCTGTGTCATAAGTAAAGGGCCGGCTGGCTTGACCGTTAAAGGGTGCTGTAACCCCCAAAGTACACTCCAGTCCAAACCAAATAACAAAATATTTTTTCTGTGTTTGTGAATTGTGTGCGCAGTAGCAGCACGTGCATCAACAAAGTAGTGCCAAGCGTGTGCCTGTGTCACAAGTAAAGTGCCGGCTGGCTTGACCATTAAAGGGTGCTGTAACCCCCAAAGTACACTCCAGTCCAAACCAAAAAAAAAAATATTTTCTGTGTTTGTGAATTCTGTGCGCAGTAGCCGCACGTGCATCAACAAAGTAGTGCCAAGCGTGTGCCTGTGTCATAAGTAAAGGGCCGGCTGGCTTGACCGTTAAAGGGTGCTGTATCCCTCAAAGTACACTCCAGTCCAAACCCAAAAAAAAAAATATTTTCTGTGTTTGTGAATAGTGTGCGCAGTAGACGCACGTGCATCAACAAAGTAGTGCCAAGCGTGCGCCTGTGTCATAAGTAAAGGGCCGGCTGGCTTGACCGTTAAAGGGTGCTGTAACCCCCAAAGTACACTCCAGTCCAAACCAAAAAAAAAAATATTTTCTGTGTTTGTGAATTGTGTGCGCAGTAGCTGCACGTGCATCAACAAAGTAGTGCCAAGCGTGCGCCTGTGTCATAAGTAAAGGGCTGGCTGGCTTGACCATTAAAGGGTGCTGTAACCCCCAAAGTACACTCCAGTCCAAACCAAAAAAAAATATATTTTCTGTGTTTGTGAATTGTGTGCGCAGTAGCCGCACATGCATCAACAAAGTAGTGCCAAGCGTGCGCCTGTGTCATAAGAAAAGGGCCGGATGGCTTGACCATTAAAGGGTGCTGTAACCCCCAAAGTACACTCCAAACCAAATGACAAAATATTTTTTCTGTGTTTGTGAATTGTGTGCGCAGTAGCCGCACGTGCATTAACAAAGTAGTGCCAAGCGTGCGCCTGTGTAATAAGTAAAGGGCCGGCTGGCTTGACCGTTAAAGGGTGCTGTAACCCCCAAAGTACACTCCAAACCAAATAACAAAATATTTTTTCTGTGTTTGTGAATTGTGTGCGCAGTAGCCCCACGTGCATCAACAAAGTAGTGCCAAGCGTGCGCCTGTGTCATAAGTAATGGGCCAGCTGGTTTGACCATTAAAGGGTGCTGTAACCCCCAAAGTACACTCCAGTACAAACCAAAAAAAATAATATTTCTGTGTTTGTGAATTGTATGCGCAGTAGCCGCACGTGCTTCAACAAAGTAGTGCCAAGCGTGCGCCTGTGTCATAAGTAAAGGGCCGGATGTCTTGACCGTTAAAGGGTGCAGTAACCCCCAAAGTACACTCCAGTCCAAACCAAAAAAAAAAATATTTTCTGTGTTTGTGAATTGTGTGCGCAGTAGCTGCACGTGCATCAACAAAGTAGTGCCAAGCGTGCGCCTGTGTCATAAGTAAAGGGCCAGCTGGCTTGACCGTTAAAGGGTGCTGTAACCCCCAAAGTATACTCCAAACCAAATAACAAATTATTTTTTCTGTGTTTGTGAATTGTGTGCGCAGTAGCCGCACGTGCATCAACAAAGTAGTGCCAAGCGTGCGCCTGTGTCATAAGTGAAGGGCCGGATGGCTTGACCGTTAAAGGGTGCTGTAACCCCAAAGTACACTCCAGTCCAAACCAAAAAAAAAAATTTTTTCTGTGTTTGTGAATTGTGTGCGCAGAAGCCGCACGTGCATCAACAAAGTAGTACCAAGCGTGCGCCTGTGTCATAAGTAAAGGTCCGGCTGGCTTGTCCGTTAAAGGGTGCTGTAACCCCCAAAGTACACTCCAGTCCAAACCAAAAAAAATATTTTTTCTGTGTTTGTGAATTGTGTGCGCAGAAGCCGCACGTGCATCAAAAAAGTAGTGCAAAGCGTGCGCCTGTTTCATAAGTAAAGGGCCGGCTGGCTTGACCATTAAAGGGTGCTGTAACCCCCAAAGTACACTCCAGTCCAAACCAAATAACAAAATATTTTTTCTGTGTTTGTGAATTGTGTGCGCAGTAGCCGCACGTGCATCAACAAAGTAGTGCCAAGCGTGCGCCTGTGTCATAAGTAAAGGGCCGGCTTGCTTGACCGTTAAAGGGTGCTGTAACCCACAAAGTACACTCCAGTCCAAACCAAAAAAAAAAATTTCTGTGTTTGTGAATTGTGTGCGCAGAAGCGGCACGTGCATCAACAAAGTAGTACCAAGCGTGCGCCTGTGTCATAAGTAAAGGGCCGGCTGGCTTGACCGTTAAAGGGTGCTGTATCCCTCAAAGTACACTCCAGTCCAAACCAAAAAAATATATATTTTCTGTGTTTGTGAATTGTGTGCGCAGTAGCCGCACGTGCATCAACAAAGTAGTGCCAAGCGTGCGCCTGTGTCATAAGTAAAGGGCCGGCTGGCTTGACCGCTAAAGGGTGCTGTAACCCCCAAAGTACACTCCAAACCAAATAACAAAATATTTTTTCTGTGTTTGGGAATTGTGTGCGCAGTAGCCGCACGTGCATCAACAAAGTAATGCCAAGCGTGCACCTGTGTCATAAGTAAAGGGCCAGCTGGCTTTACCATTAAAGGGTGCTGTAACCCCCAAAGTACACTCCAGTCCAAACCAAAAAAAAAAATATTTCTGTGTTTGTGAATTGTATGCGCAGTAGCCGCACGTGCATCAACAAAGTAGTGCCAAGCGTGCGCCTGTGTCATAAGTAAAGGGCCGGATGGCTTGACCATTAATGGGTGCTGTAACCCCCAAAGTACACTCCAGTCCAAACCACAAAAAAAAATATTTTCTGTGTTTGTGAATTGTGTGCGCAGTAGCCGCACGTGCATCAACAAAGTAGTGCAAAGCGTGCGCCTGTGTCATAAGTAAAGGGCCAGCTGGCTTGACCGTTAAAGGGTGCTGTAACCCCCAAAGTACACTCCAAACCAAATAACAAAATATTTTTTCTGTGTTTGTGAATTGTGTGCGCAGTAGCCGCACGTGCATCAACAAAGTAGTGCCAAGCGTGCGCCTGTGACATAAGTAAAGGGCCGGCTGGCTTGACTGTTAAAGGGTGCTGTAACCCCCAAAGTACACTCCAAACCAAATAACAAAATATTTTTTCTATGTTTGTGAATTGTGTGCGCAGTAGCCGCACGTGCATCAACAAAGTAGTAACAAGCGTGCGCCTGTGTCATAAGTAAAGGTCCAGCTGGCTTGACCGTTAAAGGGTACTGTAACCCCCAAAGTACACTCCAGTCAAAACCAAAAAAAAAAATGTTTCTGTGTTTGTGAATTGTGTGCGCAGTAGCCGCACGTGCATCAACAAAGTAGTAACAAGCGTGCGCCTGTGTCATAAGTAAAGGTCTGGCTGGCTTGACCATTAAATGGTGCTGTATCCCCCAAAGTACACTCCAGTCCAAACCAAAAAAAAAAATATTTTCTGTGTTTGTGAATTGTGTGCGCAGTAGCCGCACATGCATCAACAAAGTAGTGCCAAGCGTGCGCCTGTGTCATAAGTGAAGGGCCGGATGGCTTGACCGTTAAAGGGTGCTGTAACCGCAAAGTACACTCCAGTCCAAACCAAAAAAAAAAAATTTCTGTGTTTGTGAATTGTGTGCGCAGAAGCGGCACGTGCATCAACAAAGTAGTACCAAGCGTGCGCCTGTGTCATAAGTAAAGGTCCGGCTGGCTTGACCGTTAAAGGGTGCTGTAACCCCCAAAGTACACTCCAGTCCAAACCCAAAAAAATTTTTTTTCTGTGTTTGTGAATTGTGTGCGCAGAAGCCGCACGTGCATCAATAAAGTAGTGCCAAGCGTGCGCCTGTTTCATAAGTAAATGGCCGGCTGGTTTGACCGTTAAAGGGTGCTGTAACCCCCAAAGTACACTCCAGTCCAAACCAAATAACAAAATATTTTTTCTGTGTTTGTGAATTGTGTGCGCAGTAGCCGCACGTGCATCAACAAAGTAGTGCCAAGCGTGCGCCTGTGTCATAAGTAAAGGGCCGGCTTGCTTGACCGTTAAAGGGTGCTGTAACCCACAAAGTACACTACAGTCCAAACCAAAAAAAAAAATTTCTGTGTTTGTGAATTCTGTGCACAGTAGCCGCGCGTGCATCAACAAAGTAGTGCCAAGCGTGCGCCTGTGTCATAAGTAAAGGGCCGGCTGGCTTGACCGTTAAAGGGTGCTGTATCCCTCAAAGTACACTCCAGTCCAAACCAAAAAAATATATATTTTCTGTGTTTGTGAATTGTGTGCGCAGTAGCCGCACGTGCATCAACAAAGTAGTGCCAAGCGTGCACCTGTGTCATAAGTAAAGGGCCGGCTGGCTTGACCGTTAAAGGGTGCTGTAACCCCCAAAGTACACTCCAAACCAAATAACAAAATATTTTTTCTGTGTTTGGGAATTGTGTGCGCAGTAGCCGCGCGTGCATCAACAAAGTAATGCCAAGCGTGCACCTGTGTCATAAGTAAAGGGCCAGCTGGCTTGACCATTAAAGGGTGCTGTAACCCCCAAAGTACACTCCAGTCCAAACCAAAAAAAAAAATATTTCTGTGTTTGTGAATTGTATGCGCAGTAGCCGCACGTGCATCAACAAAGTAGTGCCAAGCGTGCGCCTGTGTCATAAGTAAAGGGCCGGATGGCTTGACCATTAATGGGTGCTGTAACCCCCAAAGTACACTCCAGTCCAAACCAAAAAAAAATATATTTTCTGTGTTTGTGAATTGTGTGCGCAGTAGCCGCACGTGCATCAACAAAGTAGTGCCAAACGTGCGCCTGTGTCATAAGTAAAGGGCCAGCTGGCTTGACCGTTAAAGGGTGCTGTAACCCCCAAAGTACACTCCAAACCAAATAACAAAATATTTTTTCTGTGTTTGTGAATTGTGTGCGCAGTAGCCGCACGTGCATCAACAAAGTAGTGCCAAGCGTGCGCCTGTGTCATAAGTAAAGGGCCAGCTGGCTTGACTGTTAAAGGGTGCTGTAACCCCCAAAGTACACTCCAAACCAAATAACAAAATATTTTTTCTGTGTTTGTGAATTGTGTGCGCAGTAGCCGCACGTGCATCAACAAAGTAATGCCAAGCGTGCACCTGTGTCATAAGTAAAGGGCCAGCTGGCTTGACCATTAAAGGGTGCTGTAACTCCCAAAGTACACTCCAGTCCAAACCAAAAAAAAAAAATATTTCTGTGTTTGTGAATTGTATGCGCAGTAGCCGCACGTGCATCAACAAAGTAGTGCCAAGCGTGCGCCTGTGTCATAAGTAAAGGGCCGGATGGCTTGACCATTAATGGGTGCTGTAACCCCCAAAGTACACTCCAGTCCAAACCAAAAAAAAAAATATTTTCTGTGTTTGTGAATTGTGTGCGCAGTAGCCGCACGTGCATCAACAAAGTAGTGCCAAACGTGCGCCTGTGTCATAAGTAAAGGGCCAGCTGGCTTGACCGTTAAAGGGTGCTGTAACCCCCAAAGTACACTCCAAACCAAATAACAAAATATTTTTTCTGTGTTTGTGAATTGTGTGCGCAGTAGCCGCACGTGCATCAACAAAGTAGTGCCAAGCGTGCGCCTGTGTCATAAGTAAAGGGCCGGCTGGCTTGACTGTTAAAGGGTGCTGTAACCCCCAAAGTACACTCCAAACCAAATAACAAAATATTTTTTCTGTGTTCCTGAATTGTGTGCGCAGTAGCTGCACGTGCATCAATAAAGTAGTGCCAAGCGTGCGCCTGTGTCATAAGTAAAGGGCCGGATGGCTTGACCGTTAAAGGGTGCTGTAACCCCAAAGTACACTCCAGTCCAAACCAAATAACAAAATATTTTTTCTGTGTTTGTGAATTGTGTGCGCAGTAGCTGCACGTGCATCAACAAAGTAGTGCCAAGCGTGCGCCTGTGTCATAAGTAAAGGGCCTGCTGGCTTGACCGTTAAAGGGTGCTGTAACCCCCAAAGTACACTCCAAACCAAATGACAAAATATTTTTTCTGTGTTTGTGAATTGTGTGCGCAGTAGCCGCACGTGCATCAACAAAGTAGTGCCAAGCGTGCGCCTGTGTAATAAGTAAAGGGCCGGCTGGCTTGACCGTTAAAGGGTGCTGTAACCCCCAAAGTACACTCCAAACCAAATAACAAAATATTTTTACTGTGTTTGTGAATTGTGTGCGCAGTAGCCCCACGTGCATCAACAAAGTAGTGCCAAGCGTGCGCCTGTGTCATAAGTAATGGGCCAGCTGGTTTGACCATTAAAGGGTGCTGTAACCCCCAAAGTACACTCCAGTACAAACCAAAAAAAATAATATTTCTGTGTTTGTGAATTGTATGCGCAGTAGCCGCACGTGCATCAACAAAGTAGTGCCAAGCGTGCGCCTGTGTCATAAGTAAAGGGCCGGATGGCTTGACCGTTAAAGGGTGCAGTAACCCCCAAAGTACACTCCAGTCCAAAACAAAAAAAAAATATTTTCTGTGTTTGTGAATTGTGTGCGCAGTAGCTGCACGTGCATCAACAAAGTAGTGCCAAGCGTGCGCCTGTGTCATAAGTAAAGGGCCAGCTGGCTTGACCGTTAAAGTGTGCTGTAACCCCCAAAGTATACTCCAAACCAAATAACAAAATATTTTTTCTGTGTTTGTGAATTGTGTGCGCAGTAGCCGCACGTGCATCAACAAAGTAGTGCCAAGCGTGCGCCTGTGTCATAAGTAAAGGGCCGGCTGGCTTGACTGTTAAAGGGTGCTGTAACCCCCAAAGTACACTCCAAATCAAATAACAAAATATTTTTTCTGTGTTTGTGAATTGTGTGCGCAGTAGCCGCACGTGCATCAACAAAGTAGTAACAAGCGTGCGCCTGTGTCATAAGTAAAGGTCTGGCTGGCTTGACCATTAAATGGTGCTGTATCCCCCAAAGTACACTCCAGTCCAAACCAAAAAAAAAAATATTTTCTGTGTTTGTGAATTGTGTGCGCAGTAGCCGCACATGCATCAACAAAGTAGTGCCAAGCGTGCGCCTGTGTCATAAGTGAAGGGCCGGATGGCTTGACCGTTAAAGGGTGCTGTAACCGCAAAGTACACTCCAGTCCAAACCAAAAAAAAAAAATTTCTGTGTTTGTGAATTGTGTGCGCAGAAGCGGCACGTGCATCAACAAAGTAGTACCAAGCGTGCGCCTGTGTCATAAGTAAAGGTCCGGCTGGCTTGACCGTTAAAGGGTGCTGTAACCCCCAAAGTACACTCCAGTCCAAACCCAAAAAAATATTTTTTCTGTGTTTGTGAATTGTGTGCGCAGAAGCCGCACGTGCATCAATAAAGTAGTGCCAAGCGTGCGCCTGTTTCATAAGTAAATGGCCGGCTGGTTTGACCGTTAAAGGGTGCTGTAACCCCCAAAGTACACTCCAGTCCAAACCAAATAACAAAATATTTTTTCTGTGTTTGTGAATTGTGTGCGCAGTAGCCGCACGTGCATCAACAAAGTAGTGCCAAGCGTGCGCCTGTGTCATAAGTAAAGGGCCGGCTTGCTTGACCGTTAAAGGGTGCTGTAACCCGAAAAAGTACACTACAGTCCAAACCAAAAAAAAAAAATTTCTGTGTTTGTGAATTCTGTGCACAGTAGCCGCGCGTGCATCAACAAAGTAGTGCCAAGCGTGCGCCTGTGTCATAAGTAAAGGGCCGGCTGGCTTGACCGTTAAAGGGTGCTGTATCCCTCAAAGTACACTCCAGTCCAAACCAAAAAAAAATATATTTTCTGTGTTTGTGAATTGTGTGCGCAGTAGCCGCACGTGCATCAACAAAGTAGTGCCAAGCGTGCACCTGTGTCATAAGTAAAGGGCCGGCTGGCTTGACCGTTAAAGGGTGCTGTAACCCCCAAAGTACACTCCAAACCAAATAACAAAATATTTTTTCTGTGTTTGGGAATTGTGTGCGCAGTAGCCGCACGTGCATCAACAAAGTAATGCCAAGCGTGCACCTGTGTCATAAGTAAAGGGCCAGCTGGTTTGACCATTAAAGGGTGCTGTAACCCCCAAAGTACACTCCAGTCCAAACCAAAAAAAAAAATATTTCTGTGTTTGTGAATTGTATGCGCAGTAGCCGCACGTGCATCAACAAAGTAGTGCCAAGTGTGCGCCTGTGTCATAAGTAAAGGGCAGGATGGCTTGACCATTAATGGGTGCTGTAACCCCCAAAGTACACTCCAGTCCAAACCAAAAAAATATATATTTTCTGTGTTTGTGAATTGTGTGTGCAGTAGCCGCACGTGCATCAACAAAGTAGTGCCAAACGTGCGCCTGTGTCATAAGTAAAGGGCCAGCTGGCTTGACCGTTAAAGGGTGCTGTAACCCCCAAAGTACACTCCAAACCAAATAACAAAATATTTTTTCTGTGTTTGTGAATTGTGTGCGCAGTAGCCGCACGTGCATCAACAAAGTAGTGCCAAGCGTGCGCCTGTGTCATAAGTAAAGGGCCGGCTGGCTTGACTGTTAAAGGGTGCTGTAACCCCCAAAGTACACTCCAAACCAAATAACAAAATATTTTTTCTGTGTTCCTGAATTGTGTGCACAGAAGCCGCACGTGCATCAATAAAGTAGTGCCAAGCGTGCGCCTGTGTCATAAGTAAAGGGCCGGCTGGCTTGACCGTTAAAGGGTGCTGTAACCCCCAAAGTACACTCCAGTCCAAACCAAATAACAAAATATTTTTTCTGTGTTTGTGAATTGTGTGCGCAGTAGCAGCACGTGCATCAACAAAGTAGTGCCAAGCGTGTGCCTGTGTCACAAGTAAAGTGCCGGCTGGCTTGACCATTAAAGGGTGCTGTAACCCCCAAAGTACACTCCAGTCCAAACCAAAAAAAAAAATATTTTCTGTGTTTGTGAATTCTGTGCGCAGTAGCCGCACGTGCATCAACAAAGTAGTGCCAAGCGTGTGCCTGTGTCATAAGTAAAGGGCCGGCTGGCTTGACCGTTAAAGGGTGCTGTATCCCTCAAAGTACACTCCAGTCCAAACCCAAAAAAAAAAATATTTTCTGTGTTTGTGAATAGTGTGCGCAGTAGACGCACGTGCATCAACAAAGTAGTGCCAAGCGTGCGCCTGTGTCATAAGTAAAGGGCCGGCTGGCTTGACCGTTAAAGGGTGCTGTAACCCCCAAAGTACACTCCAGTCCAAACCAAAAAAAAAAATATTTTCTGTGTTTGTGAATTGTGTGCGCAGTAGCTGCACGTGCATCAACAAAGTAGTGCCAAGCGTGCGCCTGTGTCATAAGTAAAGGGCTGGCTGGCTTGACCATTAAAGGGTGCTGTAACCCCCAAAGTACACTCCAGTCCAAACCAAAAAAAAATATATTTTCTGTGTTTGTGAATTGTGTGCGCAGTAGCCGCACATGCATCAACAAAGTAGTGCCAAGCGTGCGCCTGTGTCATAAGAAAAGGGCCGGATGGCTTGACCATTAAAGGGTGCTGTAACCCCCAAAGTACACTCCAAACCAAATGACAAAATATTTTTTCTGTGTTTGTGAATTGTGTGCGCAGTAGCCGCACGTGCATTAACAAAGTAGTGCCAAGCGTGCGCCTGTGTAATAAGTAAAGGGCCGGCTGGCTTGACCGTTAAAGGGTGCTGTAACCCCCAAAGTACACTCCAAACCAAATAACAAAATATTTTTTCTGTGTTTGTGAATTGTGTGCGCAGTAGCCCCACGTGCATCAACAAAGTAGTGCCAAGCGTGCGCCTGTGTCATAAGTAATGGGCCAGCTGGTTTGACCATTAAAGGGTGCTGTAACCCCCAAAGTACACTCCAGTACAAACCAAAAAAAATAATATTTCTGTGTTTGTGAATTGTATGCGCAGTAGCCGCACGTGCTTCAACAAAGTAGTGCCAAGCGTGCGCCTGTGTCATAAGTAAAGGGCCGGATGTCTTGACCGTTAAAGGGTGCAGTAACCCCCAAAGTACACTCCAGTCCAAACCAAAAAAAAAAATATTTTCTGTGTTTGTGAATTGTGTGCGCAGTAGCTGCACGTGCATCAACAAAGTAGTGCCAAGCGTGCGCCTGTGTCATAAGTAAAGGGCCAGCTGGCTTGACCGTTAAAGGGTGCTGTAACCCCCAAAGTATACTCCAAACCAAATAACAAATTATTTTTTCTGTGTTTGTGAATTGTGTGCGCAGTAGCCGCACGTGCATCAACAAAGTAGTGCCAAGCGTGCGCCTGTGTCATAAGTGAAGGGCCGGATGGCTTGACCGTTAAAGGGTGCTGTAACCCCAAAGTACACTCCAGTCCAAACCAAAAAAAAAAATTTTTTCTGTGTTTGTGAATTGTGTGCGCAGAAGCCGCACGTGCATCAACAAAGTAGTACCAAGCGTGCGCCTGTGTCATAAGTAAAGGTCCGGCTGGCTTGTCCGTTAAAGGGTGCTGTAACCCCCAAAGTACACTCCAGTCCAAACCAAAAAAAATATTTTTTCTGTGTTTGTGAATTGTGTGCGCAGAAGCCGCACGTGCATCAAAAAAGTAGTGCAAAGCGTGCGCCTGTTTCATAAGTAAAGGGCCGGCTGGCTTGACCATTAAAGGGTGCTGTAACCCCCAAAGTACACTCCAGTCCAAACCAAATAACAAAATATTTTTTCTGTGTTTGTGAATTGTGTGCGCAGTAGCCGCACGTGCATCAACAAAGTAGTGCCAAGCGTGCGCCTGTGTCATAAGTAAAGGGCCGGCTTGCTTGACCGTTAAAGGGTGCTGTAACCCACAAAGTACACTCCAGTCCAAACCAAAAAAAATAAAATTTCTGTGTTTGTGAATTCTGTGCACAGTAGTCGCGCGTGCATCAACAAAGTAGTGCCAAGCGTGCGCCTGTGTCATAAGTAAAGGGCCGGCTGGCTTGACCGTTAAAGGGTGCTGTATCCCTCAAAGTACACTCCAGTCCAAACCAAAAAAATATATATTTTCTGTGTTTGTGAATTGTGTGCGCAGTAGCCGCACGTGCATCAACAAAGTAGTGCCAAGCGTGCGCCTGTGTCATAAGTAAAGGGCCGGCTGGCTTGACCGCTAAAGGGTGCTGTAACCCCCAAAGTACACTCCAAACCAAATAACAAAATATTTTTTCTGTGTTTGGGAATTGTGTGCGCAGTAGCCGCACGTGCATCAACAAAGTAATGCCAAGCGTGCACCTGTGTCATAAGTAAAGGGCCAGCTGGCTTTACCATTAAAGGGTGCTGTAACCCCCAAAGTACACTCCAGTCCAAACCAAAAAAAAAAATATTTCTGTGTTTGTGAATTGTATGCGCAGTAGCCGCACGTGCATCAACAAAGTAGTGCCAAGCGTGCGCCTGTGTCATAAGTAAAGGGCCGGATGGCTTGACCATTAATGGGTGCTGTAACCCCCAAAGTACACTCCAGTCCAAACCACAAAAAAAAATATTTTCTGTGTTTGTGAATTGTGTGCGCAGTAGCCGCACGTGCATCAACAAAGTAGTGCAAAGCGTGCGCCTGTGTCATAAGTAAAGGGCCAGCTGGCTTGACCGTTAAAGGGTGCTGTAACCCCCAAAGTACACTCCAAACCAAATAACAAAATATTTTTTCTGTGTTTGTGAATTGTGTGCGCAGTAGCCGCACGTGCATCAACAAAGTAGTGCCAAGCGTGCGCCTGTGACATAAGTAAAGGGCCGGCTGGCTTGACTGTTAAAGGGTGCTGTAACCCCCAAAGTACACTCCAAACCAAATAACAAAATATTTTTTCTATGTTTGTGAATTGTGTGCGCAGTAGCCGCACGTGCATCAACAAAGTAGTAACAAGCGTGCGCCTGTGTCATAAGTAAAGGTCCAGCTGGCTTGACCGTTAAAGGGTACTGTAACCCCCAAAGTACACTCCAGTCAAAACCAAAAAAAAAAATGTTTCTGTGTTTGTGAATTGTGTGCGCAGTAGCCGCACGTGCATCAACAAAGTAGTAACAAGCGTGCGCCTGTGTCATAAGTAAAGGTCTGGCTGGCTTGACCATTAAATGGTGCTGTATCCCCCAAAGTACACTCCAGTCCAAACCAAAAAAAAAAATATTTTCTGTGTTTGTGAATTGTGTGCGCAGTAGCCGCACATGCATCAACAAAGTAGTGCCAAGCGTGCGCCTGTGTCATAAGTGAAGGGCCGGATGGCTTGACCGTTAAAGGGTGCTGTAACCGCAAAGTACACTCCAGTCCAAACCAAAAAAAAAAAATTTCTGTGTTTGTGAATTGTGTGCGCAGAAGCGGCACGTGCATCAACAAAGTAGTACCAAGCGTGCGCCTGTGTCATAAGTAAAGGTCCGGCTGGCTTGACCGTTAAAGGGTGCTGTAACCCCCAAAGTACACTCCAGTCCAAACCCAAAAAAATTTTTTTTCTGTGTTTGTGAATTGTGTGCGCAGAAGCCGCACGTGCATCAATAAAGTAGTGCCAAGCGTGCGCCTGTTTCATAAGTAAATGGCCGGCTGGTTTGACCGTTAAAGGGTGCTGTAACCCCCAAAGTACACTCCAGTCCAAACCAAATAACAAAATATTTTTTCTGTGTTTGTGAATTGTGTGCGCAGTAGCCGCACGTGCATCAACAAAGTAGTGCCAAGCGTGCGCCTGTGTCATAAGTAAAGGGCCGGCTTGCTTGACCGTTAAAGGGTGCTGTAACCCACAAAGTACACTACAGTCCAAACCAAAAAAAAAAATTTCTGTGTTTGTGAATTCTGTGCACAGTAGCCGCGCGTGCATCAACAAAGTAGTGCCAAGCGTGCGCCTGTGTCATAAGTAAAGGGCCGGCTGGCTTGACCGTTAAAGGGTGCTGTATCCCTCAAAGTACACTCCAGTCCAAACCAAAAAAATATATATTTTCTGTGTTTGTGAATTGTGTGCGCAGTAGCCGCACGTGCATCAACAAAGTAGTGCCAAGCGTGCACCTGTGTCATAAGTAAAGGGCCGGCTGGCTTGACCGTTAAAGGGTGCTGTAACCCCCAAAGTACACTCCAAACCAAATAACAAAATATTTTTTCTGTGTTTGGGAATTGTGTGCGCAGTAGCCGCACGTGCATCAACAAAGTAATGCCAAGCGTGCACCTGTGTCATAAGTAAAGGGCCAGCTGGTTTGACCATTAAAGGGTGCTGTAACCCCCAAAGTACACTCCAGTCCAAACCAAAAAAAAAAATATTTCTGTGTTTGTGAATTGTATGCGCAGTAGCCGCCCGTGCATCAACAAAGTAGTGCCAAGTGTGCGCCTGTGTCATAAGTAAAGGGCAGGATGGCTTGACCATTAATGGGTGCTGTAACCCCCAAAGTACACTCCAGTCCAAACCAAAAAAATATATATTTTCTGTGTTTGTGAATTGTGTGTGCAGTAGCCGCACGTGCATCAACAAAGTAGTGCCAAACGTGCGCCTGTGTCATAAGTAAAGGGCCAGCTGGCTTGACCGTTAAAGGGTGCTGTAACCCCCAAAGTACACTCCAAACCAAATAACAAAATATTTTTTCTGTGTTTGTGAATTGTGTGCGCAGTAGCCGCACGTGCATCAACAAAGTAGTGCCAAGCGTGCGCCTGTGTCATAAGTAAAGGGCCGGCTGGCTTGACTGTTAAAGGGTGCTGTAACCCCCAAAGTACACTCCAAACCAAATAACAAAATATTTTTTCTGTGTTCCTGAATTGTGTGCACAGAAGCCGCACGTGCATCAATAAAGTAGTGCCAAGCGTGCGCCTGTGTCATAAGTAAAGGGCCGGCTGGCTTGACCGTTAAAGGGTGCTGTAACCCCCAAAGTACACTCCAGTCCAAACCAAATAACAAAATATTTTTTCTGTGTTTGTGAATTGTGTGCGCAGTAGCAGCACGTGCATCAACAAAGTAGTGCCAAGCGTGTGCCTGTGTCACAAGTAAAGTGCCGGCTGGCTTGACCATTAAAGGGTGCTGTAACCCCCAAAGTACACTCCAGTCCAAACCAAAAAAAAAAATATTTTCTGTGTTTGTGAATTCTGTGCGCAGTAGCCGCACGTGCATCAACAAAGTAGTGCCAAGCATGTGCCTGTGTCATAAGTAAAGGGCCGGCTGGCTTGACCGTTAAAGGGTGCTGTATCCCTCAAAATACACTCCAGTCCAAACCCAAAAAAAAAAATATTTTCTGTGTTTGTGAATAGTGTGCGCAGTAGACGCACGTGCATCAACAAAGTAGTGCCAAGCGTGCGCCTGTGTCATAAGTAAAGGGCCGGCTGGCTTGACCGTTAAAGGGTGCTGT
Organism: Taudactylus pleione; assembly: GCA_031769625.1. Classification (NCBI taxonomy): domain Eukaryota; kingdom Metazoa; phylum Chordata; class Amphibia; order Anura; family Myobatrachidae; genus Taudactylus; species Taudactylus pleione. The sequence continues at coordinate 2,831,241 of JAUIMM010000601.1, forward strand.
AACCCCCAAAGTACACTCCAGTCCAAACCAAAAAAAAAAATATTTTCTGTGTTTGTGAATTGTGTGCGCAGTAGCTGCACGTGCATCAACAAAGTAGTGCCAAGCGTGCGCCTGTGTCATAAGTAAAGGGCTGGCTGGCTTGACCATTAAAGGGTGCTGTAACCCCCAAAGTACACTCCAGTCCAAACCAAAAAAAAATATATTTTCTGTGTTTGTGAATTGTGTGCGCAGTAGCCGCACATGCATCAACAAAGTAGTGCCAAGCGTGCGCCTGTGTCATAAGAAAAGGGCCGGATGGCTTGACCGTTAAAGGGTGCTGTAACCCCCAAAGTACACTCCAAACCAAATGACAAAATATTTTTTCTGTGTTTGTGAATTGTGTGCGCAGTAGCCGCACGTGCATTAACAAAGTAGTGCCAAGCGTGCGCCTGTGTAATAAGTAAAGGGCCGGCTGGCTTGACCGTTAAAGGGTGCTGTAACCCCCAAAGTACACTCCAAACCAAATAACAAAATATTTTTTCTGTGTTTGTGAATTGTGTGCGCAGTAGCCCCACGTGCATCAACAAAGTAGTGCCAAGCGTGCGCCTGTGTCATAAGTAATGGGCCAGCTGGTTTGACCATTAAAGGGTGCTGTAACCCCCAAAGTACACTCCAGTACAAACCAAAAAAAATAATATTTCTGTGTTTGTGAATTGTATGCGCAGTAGCCGCACGTGCTTCAACAAAGTAGTGCCAAGCGTGCGCCTGTGTCATAAGTAAAGGGCCGGATGGCTTGACCGTTAAAGGGTGCAGTAACCCCCAAAGTACACTCCAGTCCAAACCAAAAAAAAAAATATTTTCTGTGTTTGTGAATTGTGTGCGCAGTAGCTGCACGTGCATCAACAAAGTAGTGCCAAGCGTGCGCCTGTGTCATAAGTAAAGGGCCAGCTGGCTTGACCGTTAAAGGGTGCTGTAACCCCCAAAGTATACTCCAAACCAAATAACAAATTATTTTTTCTGTGTTTGTGAATTGTGTGCGCAGTAGCCGCACGTGCATCAACAAAGTAGTGCCAAGCGTGCGCCTGTGTCATAAGTGAAGGGCCGGATGGCTTGACCGTTAAAGGGTGCTGTAACCCCAAAGTACACTCCAGTCCAAACCAAAAAAAAAAAAATTTTTCTGTGTTTGTGAATTGTGTGCGCAGAAGCCGCACGTGCATCAACAAAGTAGTACCAAGCGTGCGCCTGTGTCATAAGTAAAGGTCCGGCTGGCTTGTCCGTTAAAGGGTGCTGTAACCCCCAAAGTACACTCCAGTCCAAACCAAAAAAAAAAATTTTTCTGTGTTTGTGAATTGTGTGCGCAGAAGCCGCACGTGCATCAAAAAAGTAGTGCAAAGCGTGCGCCTGTTTCATAAGTAAAGGGCCGGCTGGCTTGACCATTAAAGGGTGCTGTAACCCCCAAAGTACACTCCAGTCCAAACCAAATAACAAAATATTTTTTCTGTGTTTGTGAATTGTGTGCGCAGTAGCCGCACGTGCATCAACAAAGTAGTGCCAAGCGTGCGCCTGTGTCATAAGTAAAGGGCCGGCTTGCTTGACCGTTAAAGGGTGCTGTAACCCACAAAGTACACTCCAGTCCAAACCAAAAAAAAAAAAATTTCTGTGTTTGTGAATTCTGTGCACAGTAGTCGCGCGTGCATCAACAAAGTAGTGCCAAGCGTGCGCCTGTGTCATAAGTAAAGGGCCGGCTGGCTTGACCGTTAAAGGGTGCTGTATCCCTCAAAGTACACTCCAGTCCAAACCAAAAAAATATATATTTTCTGTGTTTGTGAATTGTGTGCGCAGTAGCCGCACGTGCATCAACAAAGTAGTGCCAAGCGTGCGCCTGTGTCATAAGTAAAGGGCCGGCTGGCTTGACCGCTAAAGGGTGCTGTAACCCCCAAAGTACACTCCAAACCAAATAACAAAATATTTTTTCTGTGTTTGGGAATTGTGTGCGCAGTAGCCGCACGTGCATCAACAAAGTAATGCCAAGCGTGCACCTGTGTCATAAGTAAAGGGCCAGCTGGCTTGACCATTAAAGGGTGCTGTAACCCCCAAAGTACACTCCAGTCCAAACCAAAAAAAAAAATATTTCTGTGTTTGTGAATTGTATGCGCAGTAGCCGCACGTGCATCAACAAAGTAGTGCCAAGCGTGCGCCTGTGTCATAAGTAAAGGGCCGGATGGCTTGACCATTAATGGGTGCTGTAACCCCCAAAGTACACTCCAGTCCAAACCACAAAAAAAAATATTTTCTGTGTTTGTGAATTGTGTGCGCAGTAGCCGCACGTGCATCAACAAAGTAGTGCAAAGCGTGCGCCTGTGTCATAAGTAAAGGGCCAGCTGGCTTGACCGTTAAAGGGTGCTGTAACCCCCAAAGTACACTCCAAACCAAATAACAAAATATTTTTTCTGTGTTTGTGAATTGTGTGCGCAGTAGCCGCACGTGCATCAACAAAGTAGTGCCAAGCGTGCGCCTGTGACATAAGTAAAGGGCCGGCTGGCTTGACTGTTAAAGGGTGCTGTAACCCCCAAAGTACACTCCAAACCAAATAACAAAATATTTTTTCTATGTTTGGGAATTGTGTGCGCAGTAGCCGCACGTGCATCAACAAAGTAGTAACAAGCGTGCGCCTGTGTCATAAGTAAAGGTCCAGCTGGCTTGACCGTTAAAGGGTACTGTAACCCCCAAAGTACACTCCAGTCAAAACCAAAAAAAAAAATGTTTCTGTGTTTGTGAATTGTGTGCGCAGTAGCCGCACGTGCATCAACAAAGTAGTACCAAGCGTGCGCCTGTATCATAAGTAAAGGTCCGGCTGGCTTGACCGTTAAAGAGTGCTGTAACCCCCAAAGTACACTCCAGTCCAAACCAAAAAAAATATTTTTTCTGTGTTCCTGAATTGTGTGCGCAGAAGCCGCACGTGCATCAATAAGGTAGTGCCAAGTGTGCGCCTGTGTCATAAGTAAAGGGCCGGCTGGCTTGACCGTTAAAGGGTGCTGTAACCCCCAAAGTACACTCCAGTCCAAACCAAATAACAAAATATTTTTTCTGTGTTTGTGAATTGTGTGCGCAGTAGCAGCACGTGCATCAACAAAGTAGTGCCAAGCGTGTGCCTGTGTCACAAGTAAAGGGCCGGCTGGCTTGACCGTTAAAGGGTGCTGTAACCCCCAAAGTACACTCCAGTCCAAACCAAAAAAAAATATATTTTCTGTGTTTGTGAATTCTGTGCGCAGTAGCCGCGCGTGCATCAACAAAGTAGTGCCAAGCGTGCGCCTGTGTCATAAGTAAAGGGCCGGCTGGCTTGACCATTAAAGGGTGCTGTATCCCTCAAAGTACACTCCAGTCCAAACCAAAAAAAATATATATTTTCTGTGTTTGTGAATAGTGTGCGCAGTAGACGCACGTGCATCAACAAAGTAGTGCCAAGCGTGCGCCTGTGTCATAAGTAAAGGGCCGGCTGGCTTGACCGTTAAAGGGTGCTGTAACCCCCAAAGTACACTCCAGTCCAAACCAAAAAAAAAAATATTTTCTGTGTTTGTGAATTGTGTGCGCAGTAGCTGCACGTGCATCAACAAAGTAGTGCCAAGCGTGCGCCTGTGTCATAAGTAAAGGGCTGGCTGGCTTGACCAGTAAAGGGTGCTGTAACCCCCAAAGTACACTCCAGTCCAAACCAAAAAAAAAAATATTTTCTGTGTTTGTGAATTGTGTGCGCAGTAGCCGCACATGCATCAACAAAGTAGTGCCAAGCGTGCGTCTGTGTCATAAGTAAAGGGCTGGATGGCTTGACCGTTAAAGGGTGCTGTAACCCCCAAAGTACACTCCAAACCAAATGACAAAATATTTTTTCTGTGTTTGTGAATTGTGTGCGCAGTAGCCGCACGTGCATCAACAAAGTAGTGCCAAGCGTGCGCCTGTGTAATAAGTAAAGGGCCGGCTGGCTTGACGGTTAAAGGGTGCTGTAACCCCCAAAGTACACTCCAAACCAAATAACAAAATATTTTTTCTGTGTTTGTGAATTGTGTGCGCAGTAGCCCCACTTGCATCAACAAAGTAGTGCCAAGCGTGCGCCTGTGTCATAAGTAATGGGCCAGCTGGTTTGACCATTAAAGGGTGCTGTAACCCCCAAAGTACACTCCAGTACAAACCAAAAAAAATAATATTTCTGTGTTTGTGAATTGTATGCGCAGTAGCCGCACGTGCATCAACAAAGTAGTGCCAAGCGTGCGCCTGTGTCATAAGTAAAGGGCCAGATGGCTTGACCGTTAAAGGGTGCAGTAACCCCCAAAGTACACTCCAGTCCAAACCAAAAAAAAAAATATTTTCTGTGTTTGTGAATTGTGTGCGCAGTAGCTGCACGTGCATCAACAAAATAGTGCCAAGCGTGCGCCTGTGTCATAAGTAAAGGGCCGGCTGGCTTGACCGTTAAAGGGTGCTGTATCCCTCAAAGTACACTCCAGTACAAACCAAAAAAATATATATTTTCTGTGTTTGTGAATTGTGTGCGCAGTAGCCGCACGTGCATCAACAAAGTAGTGCCAAGTGTGCGCCTGTGTCATAAGTAAAGGGCCAGCTGGCTTGACCATTAAAGGGTGCTGTAACCCCCAAAGTACACTCCAGTCCAAACCAAAAAAAAAAATATTTCTGTGTTTGTGAATTGTATGCGCAGTAGCCGCACGTGCATCAACAAAGTAGTGCCAAGCGTGCGCCTGTGTCATAAGTAAAGGGCCGGATGGCTTGACCATTAATGGGTGCTGTAACCCCCAAAGTACACTCCAGTCCAAACCAAAAAAAAATATATTTTCTGTGTTTGTGAATTGTGTGCGCAGTAGCCGCACGTGCATCAACAAAGTAATGCCAAGCGTGCACCTGTGTCATAAGTAAAGGGCCAGCTGGCTTGACCATTAAAGGGTGCTGTAACCCCCAAAGTACACTCCAGTCCAAACCAAAAAAAAAAATATTTCTGTGTTTGTGAATTGTATGCGCAGTAGCCGCACGTGCATCAACAAAGTAGTGCCAAGCGTGCGCCTGTGTCATAAGTAAAGGGCCGGATGGCTTGACCATTAATGGGTGCTGTAACCCCCAAAGTACACTCCAGTCCAAACCAAAAAAATATATATTTTCTGTGTTTGTGAATTGTGTGCGCAGTAGCTGCACGTGCATCAACAAAGTAGTGCCAAGCGTGCGCCTGTGTCATAAGTAAAGGGCCAGCTGGCTTGACCGTTAAAGGGTGCTGTAACCCCCAAAGTACACTCCAAACCAAATAACAAAATATTTTTTCTGTGTTTGTGAATTGTGTGCGCAGTAGCCGCACGTGCATCAACAAAGTAGTGCCAAGCGTGCGCCTGTGTCATAAGTAAAGGGCCGGCTGGCTTGACTGTTAAAGGGTGCTGTAACCCCCAAAGTACACTCCAAACCAAATAACAAAATATTTTTTCTGTGTTTGTGAATTGTGTGCGCAGTAGCCGCACGTGCATCAACAAAGTAGTAACAAGCGTGCGCCTGTGTCATAAGTAAAGGTCCAGCTGGCTTGACCGTTAAAGGGTACTGTAACCCCCAAAGTACACTCCAGTAAAAACCAAAAAAAATATTTTTTCTGTGTTCCTGAATTGTGTGCGCAGAAGCCGCACGTGCATCAATAAAGTAGTGCCAAGCGTGCGCCTGTGTCATAAGTAAAGGGCCGGCTGGCTTGACCGTTAAAGGGTGCTGTAACCCCCAAAGTACACTCCAGTCCAAACCAAATAACAAAATATTTTTTCTGTGTTTGTGAATTGTGTGCGCAGTAGCAGCATGTGCATCAACAAAGTAGTGCCAAGCGTGTGCCTGTGTCACAAGTAAAGGGCCGGCTGGCTTGACCGTTAAAGGGTGCTGTAACCCCCAAAGTACACTCCAGTCCAAACCAAAAAAAAAAATATTTTCTGTGTTTGTGAATTGTGTGCGCAGTAGCTGCACGTGCATCAACAAAGTAGTGCCAAGCGTGCGCCTGTGTCATAAGTAAAGGGCCGGCTGGCTTGACCATTAAAGGGTGCTGTAACCCCCAAAGTACACTCCAGTCCAAACCAAAAAAAAAAATATTTTCTGTGTTTGTGAATTGTGTGCGCAGTAGCCGCACATGCATCAACAAAGTAGTGCCAAGCGTGCGCCTGTGTCATAAGTAAAGGGCCGGATGGCTTGACCGTTAAAGGGTGCTGTAACCCCCAAAGTACACTCCAAACCAAATGACAAAATATTTTTTCTGTGTTTGTGAATTGTGTGCGCAGTAGCCGCACGTGCATCAACAAAATAGTGCCAAGCGTGCGCCTGTGTAATAAGTAAAGGGCCGTCTGGCTTGACCATTAAAGGGTGCTGTAATCCCCAAAGTACACTCCAGTCCAAACCAAAAAAAAAAATATTTTCTGTGTTTGTGAATTGTGTGCGCAGTAGCCACACATGCATCAACAAAGTAGTGCCAAGCGTGCGCCTGTGTCATAAGTAAAGGGCCGGATGGCTTGACCATTAAAGGGTGCTGTAACCCCCAAAGTACACTCCAAACCAAATGACAAAATATTTTTTCTGTGTTTGTGAATTGTGTGCGCAGTAGCCGCACGTGCATCAACAAAGTAGTGCCAAGCGTGCGCCTGTGTAATAAGTAAAGGGCCGGCTGGCTTGACCGTTAAAGGGTGCTGTAACCCCCAAAGTACACTCCAAACCAAATAACAAAATATTTTTTCTGTGTTTGTGAATTGTGTGCGCAGTAGCCCCACGTGCATCAACAAAGTAGTGCCAAGCGTGCGCCTGTGTCATAAGTAATGGGCCAGCTGGTTTGACCATTAAAGGGTGCTGTAACCCCCAAAGTACACTCCAGTACAAACCAAAAAAAATAATATTTCTGTGTTTGTAAATTGTATGCGCAGTAGCCGCACGTGCATCAACAAAGTAGTGCCAAGCGTGCACCTGTGTCATAAGTAAAGGGCCGGATGGCTTGACCGTTAAAGGGTGCAGTAACCCCCAAAGTACACTCCAGTCAAAACCAAAAAAAAAAATATTTTCTGTGTTTGTGAATTGTGTGCGCAGTAGCTGCACGTGCATCAACAAAGTAGTGCCAAGCGTGCGCCTGTGTCATAAGTAAAGGGCCAGCTGGCTTGACCGTTAAAGGGTGCTGTAACCCCCAAAGTATACTCCAAACCAAATATCAAAATATTTTTTCTGTGTTTGTGAATTGTGTGCGCAGTAGCCGCACGTGCATCAACAAAGTAGTGCCAAGCGTGCGCCTGTGTCATAAGTAAAGGGCCGGCTGGCTTGACTGTTAAAGGGTGCTGTAACCCCCAAAGTACACTCCAAACCAAATAACAAAATATTTTTTCTGTGTTTGTGAATTGTGTGCGCAGTAGCCGCACGTGCATCAACAAAGTAGTAACAAGCGTGCGCCTGTGTCATAAGTAAAGGTCCGGCTGGCTTGACCATTAAATGGTGCTGTATCCCCCAAAGTACACTCCAGTCCAAACCAAAAAAAAAAATATTTTCTGTGTTTGTGAATTGTGTGCGCAGTAGCCGCACATGCATCAACAAAGTAGTGCCAAGCGTGCACCTGTGTCATAAGTGAAGGGCCGGATGGCTTGACCGTTAAAGGGTGCTGTAACCCCAAAGTACACTCCAGTCCAAACCAAAAAAAAAAAATTTTTCTGTTTGTGAATTGTGTGCGCAGAAGCCGCACGTGCATCAACAAAGTAGTACCAAGCGTGCGCCTGTGTCATAAGTAAAGGCCCGGCTGGCTTGAACGTTAAAGGGTGCTGTAACCCCCAAAGTACACTCCAGTCCAAACCAAAAAAAAAATTTTTTCTGTGTTTGTGAATTGTGTGCGCAGAAGCCGCACGTGCATCAATAAAGTAGTGCCAAGCGTGCGCCTGTTTCATAAGTAAAGGGCCAGCTGGCTTGACCGTTAAAGGGTGCTGTAACCCCCAAAGTACACTCCAGTCCAAACCAAATAACAAAATATTTTTTCTGTGTTTGTGAATTGTGTGCGCAGTAGCCGCACGTGCATCAACAAAGTAGTGCCAAGCGTGCGCCTGTGTCATAAGTAAAGGGCCGGCTTGCTTGACCGTTAAAGGGTGATGTAACCCACAAAGTACACATCTGTCCAAACCAAAAAAAAAAAATTTCTGTGTTTGTGAATTCTGTGCACAGTAGCCGCGCGTGCATCAACAAAGTAGTGCCAAGCGTGCGCCTGTGTCATAAGTAAAGGGCCGGCTGGCTTGACCGTTAAAGGGTGCTGTATCCCTCAAAGTACACTCCAGTCCAAACCAAAAAAAGAAATATTTTCTGTGTTTGTGAATTGTGTGCGCAGTAGCCGCACGTGCATCAACAAAGTAGTGCCAAGCGTGCGCCTGTGTCATAAGTAAAGGGCCAGCTGCCTTGACCGTTAAAGGGTGCTGTAACCCCCAAAGTACACTCCAAACCAAATAACAAAATATTTTTTCTGTGTTTGTGAATTGTGTGCGCAGTAGCCGCACGTGCATCAACAAAGTAGTGCCAAGCGTGCGCCTGTGTCATAAGTAAAGGGCCGGCTGGCTTGACTGTTAAAGGGTGCTGTAACCCCCAAAGTACACTCCAAACCAAATAACAAAATATTTTTTCTGTGTTTGTGAATTGTGTGCGCAGTAGCCGCACGTGCATCAACAAAGTAGTAACAAGCGTGCGCCTGTGTCATAAGTAAAGGTCCAGCTGGCTTGACTGTTAAAGGGTACTGTAACCCCCAAAGTACACTCCAGTCAAAACCAAAAAAAAAAATGTTTCTGTGTTTGTGAATTGTGTGCGCAGTAGCCGCACGTGCATCAACAAAGTAGTACCAAGCGTGCGCCTGTATCATAAGTAAAGGTCCGGCTGGCTTGACCGTTAAAGAGTGCTGTAACCCCCAAAGTACACTCCAGTCCAAACCAAAAAAAATATTTTTTCTGTGTTCCTGAATTGTGTGCGCAGAAGCCGCACGTGCATCAATAAAGTAGTGCCAAGCGTGCGCCTGTGTCATAAGTAAAGGGCCGGCTGGCTTGACCGTTAAAGGGTGCTGTAACCCCCAAAGTACACTCCAGTCCAAACCAAAAAAAAAAATATTTTCTGTGTTTGTGAATTCTGTGCGCAGTAGCCGCTCGTGCATCAACAAAGTAGTGCCAAGCGTGCGCCTGTGTCATAAGTAAAGGGCCGGCTGGCTTGACCGTTAAAGGGTGCTGTATCCCTCAAAGTACACTCCAGTCCAAACCAAAAAAAAAAATATTTTCTGTGTTTGTGAATAGTGTGCGCATAAGACGCACGTGCATCAACAAAGTAGTGCCAAGCGTGCGCCTGTGTCATAAGTAAACGGCCAGCTGGCTTGACCGTTAAAGGGTGCTGTAAGCCCCAAAGTACACTCCAAACCAAATAACAAAATATTTTTTTTGTGTTTGTGAATTGTGTGCGCAGTAGCCGCACGTGCATCAACAAAGTAGTGCCAAGCGTGCGCCTGTGTCATAAGTAAAGGGCCAGCTGGCTTGACCGTTAAAGGGTGCTGTAACCCCGAAAGTACACTCCAAACCAAATAACAAAATATTTTTTCTGTGTTTGTGAATTGTGTGCGCAGTAGCCGCACGTGCATCAACAAAGTAATGCCAAGCGTGCGCCTGTGTCATAAGTAAAGGGCCAGCTGGCTAGACCATTAAAGGGTGCTGTAACCCCCAAAGTACACTCCAGTGAAAACCAAAAAAAAAAATATTTCAGTGTTTGTGAATTGTATGCGCAGAAGCCGCACGTGTATCAACAAATTAGTGCCAGGCGTGCTCCTGTGTCATAAGTAAAGGGCAGGATGGCTTGACCATTAATGGGTGCTGTAACCCCCAAAGTACACTCCAGTCCAAACCAAAAAAAAAAATATTTCTGTGTTTGTGAATTGTATGCGCAGTAGCAGCACGTGCATCAACAAAGTAGTGACAAGCGTGCTCCTGTGTCATAAGTAAAGGGCCGGATGGCTTGACCATTAAAGGGTGCTGTAACCCCAAAAGTACACTCCAAACCAAATAACAAAATATTTTTTCTGTGTTTGTGAATTGTGTGCGCAGTAGCCGCTCGTGCATCAACAAAGTAGTGCCAAGCGTGCGCCTGTGTCATAAGTAAAGGGCCGGCTGGCTTGACCGTTAAAGGGTGCTGTAACCCCCAAAGTACACTCCAAATCAAAAAAAAAAATATTTTCTGTGTTTGTGAATTGTGTGCGCAGTAGCCGCACGTGCATCAACAAAGTAGTTCCAAGCGTGCGCCTGTGTCATAAGTAAAGGGCCAGCTGGCTTGATTGTTAAAGGGTGCTGTAACCCCCAAAGTACACTCCAAACCAAATAACAAAATATTTTTTCTGTGTTTGTGAATTGTGTGCGCAGTAGACGCACGTGCATCAACAAAGTAGTACCAAGCGTGCGCCTGTGTCATAAGTAAAGGTCCAGCTGGCTTGACCGTTAAAGGGTGCTGTAACACCCAAAGTACACTCCTGTCCAAACCAAAAAAAAAAATATTTTCTGTGTTTGTGAATTGTATGCGTAGTAGCCGCACGTGCATCAACAAAGTAGTCCCAAGCGTGCGCCTGTGTCATAATTAAAGGGCCGGCTGGCTTGACCGTTAAAAGGTGCTGTAACCCCCAAAGTACACTCCAAACCAAATAACAAAATATTTTTTCTGTGTTTGTGAATTGTGTGCGCAGTAGCTGCACGTGCAACAACAAAGTAGTGCCAAGCGTGCGCCTGTGTCATAAGAAAAGGGCTGGCTGGCTTGACCGTTAAAGGGAGCTGTAACCCCCAAAGTACACTCCAGTCCAAACCAAAAAAATATATATTTTCTGTGTTTTTGAAATGTGTGTGCAGTAGCAGCACGTGCATCAACAAAGTAGTGCCAAGCGTGCGCCTGTGTTATAAGTAAAGGGCCGGCTGGCTTGACCATTAAAGGGTGCTGTAACCCCCAAAGTACACTCCAAACCAAATGACAAAATATTTTTTCTGTTTGCGAATTGTGTGCGCAGTAGCCGCACGTGCATCAGCAAAGTAGTGCCAAGCGTGCGCCTGTGTCATAAGTAAAGGGCCGGCTGGCTTGACTGTTAAAGGGTGCTGTAACCCCCAAAGTACACTCCAAACCAAATAACAAAATATTTTTTCTGTGTTTGTGAATTGTGTGCGCAGTAGCCGCACGTGCATCAACAAAGTAGTAACAAGCGTGCGCCTGTGTCATAAGTAAAGGTCCAGCTGGCTTGAATGTTAAAGGGTACTGTAACCCCCAAAGTACACTCCAGTCAAAACCAAAAAAAAAAATGTTTCTGTGTTTGTGAATTGTGTGCGCAGTAGCCGCACGTGCATCAACAAAGTAGTACCAAGCATGCGCCTGTATCATAAGTAAAGGTCCAGCTGGCTTGACCGTTAAAGAGTGCTGTAACCCCCAAAGTACACTCCAGTCCAAACCAAAAAAAATATTTTTTCTGTGTTCCTGAATTGTGTGAGCAGAAGCCGCACGTGCATCAATAAAGTAGTGCCAAGCGTGCGCCTGTGTCATAAGTAAAGGGCCGGCTGGCTTGACCGTTAAAGGGTGCTGTAACCCCCAAAGTACACTCCAGTCCAAACCAAAAAAAAAAAATATTTTCTGTGTTTGTGAATTCTGTGCGCAGTAGCCGCGCGTGCATCAACAAAGTAGTGCCAAGCGTGCGCCTGTGTCATAAGTAAAGGGCCGGCTGGCTTGACCGTTAAAGGGTGCTGTAACCCCCAAAGTACACTCCAGTCCAAACCAAAAAAAAAAATATTTTCTGTGTTTGTGAATTGTGTGCGCAGTAGCTGCACGTGCATCAACAAAGTAGTGCCAAGCGTGCGCCTGTGTCATAAGTAAAGGGCCGGCTGGCTTGACCATTAAAGGGTGCTGTAACCCCCAAAGTACACTCCAGTCCAAACCAAAAAAAAATATATTTTCTGTGTTTGTGAATTGTGTGCGCAGTAGCCGCACATGCATCAACAAAGTAGTGCCAAGCGTGCGCCTGTGTCATAAGTAAAGGGCCGGATGGCTTGACCGTTAAAGGGTGCTGTAACCCCCAAAGTACACTCCAAACCAAATGACAAAATATTTTTTCTGTGTTTGTGAATTGTGTGCGCAGTAGCCGCACGTGCATCAACAAAGTAGTGCCAAGCGTGCGCCTGTGTAATAAGTAAAGGGCCGTCTGGCTTGACCATTAAAGGGTGCTGTAATCCCCAAAGTACACTCCTGTCCAAACCAAAAAAAAAATATTTTCTGTGTTTGTGAATTGTGTGCGCAGTAGCCGCACATGCATCAACAAAGTAGTGCCAAGCGTGCGCCTGTGTCATAAGTAAAGGGCCGGATGGCTTGACCATTAAAGGGTGCTGTAACCCCCAAAGTACACTCCAAACCAAATGACAAAATATTTTTTCTGTGTTTGTGAATTGTGTGCGCAGTAGCCGCACGTGCATCAACAAAGTAGTGCCAAGCGTGCGCCTGTGTAATAAGTAAAGGGCCGGCTGGCTTGACCGTTAAAGGGTGCTGTAACCCCCAAAGTACACTCCAAACCAAATAACAAAATATTTTTTCTGTGTTTGTGAATTGTGTGCGCAGTAGCCCCACGTGCATCAACAAAGTAGTGCCAAGCGTGCGCCTGTGTCATACGTAATGGGCCAGCTGGTTTGACCATTAAAGGGTGCTGTAACCCCCAAAGTACACTCCAGTACAAACCAAAAAAAATAATATTTCTGTGTTTGTGAATTGTATGCGCAGTAGCCGCACGTGCATCAACAAAGTAGTGCCAAGCGTGCGCCTGTGTCATAAGTAAAGGGCCGGATGGCTTGACCGTTAAAGGGTGCAGTAACCCCCAAAGTACACTCCAGTCCAAACCAAAAAAAAAAATATTTTCTGTGTTTGTGAATTGTGTGCGCAGTAGCTGCACGTGCATCAACAAAGTAGTGCCAAGCGTGCGCCTGTGTCATAAGTAAAGGGCCAGCTGGCTTGACCGTTAAAGGGTGCTGTAACCCCCAAAGTATACTCCAAACCAAATATCAAAATATTTTTTCTGTGTTTGTGAATTGTGTGCGCAGTAGCCGCACGTGCATCAACAAAGTAGTGCCAAGCGTGCGCCTGTGTCATAAGTAAAGGGCCGGCTGGCTTGACTGTTAAAGGGTGCTGTAACCCCCAAAGTACACTCCAAACCAAATAACAAAATATTTTTTCTGTGTTTGTGAATTGTGTGCGCAGTAGCCGCACGTGCATCAACAAAGTAGTAACAAGCGTGCGCCTGTGTCATAAGTAAAGGTCCGGCTGGCTTGACCATTAAATGGTGCTGTATCCCCCAAAGTACACTCCAGTCCAAACCAAAAAAAAAAATATTTTCTGTGTTTGTGAATTGTGTGCGCAGTAGCCGTACATGCATCAACAAAGTAGTGCCAAGCGTGCACCTGTGTCATAAGTGAAGGGCCGGATGGCTTGACCGTTAAAGGGTGCTGTAACCCCAAAGTACACTCCAGTCCAAACCAAAAAAAAAAAATTTTTCTGTTTGTGAATTGTGTGCGCAGAAGCAGCACGTGCATCAACAAAGTAGTACCAAGCGTGCGCCTGTGTCATAAGTAAAGGTCCGGCTGGCTTGACCGTTAAAGGGTGCTGTAACCCCCAAAGTACACTCCAGTCCAAACCAAAAAAAAATTTTTTTCTGTGTTTGTGAATTGTGTGCGCAGAAGCCGCACGTGCATCAATAAAGTAGTGCCAAGCGTGCGCCTGTTTCATAAGTAAAGGGCCGGCTGGCTTGACCATTAAAGGGTGCTGTAACCCCCAAAGTACACTCCAGTCCAAACCAAATAACAAAATATTTTTTCTGTGTTTGTGAATTGTGTGCGCAGTAGCCGCACGTGCATCAACAAAGTAGTGCCAAGCGTGCGCCTGTGTCATAAGTAAAGGGCCGGCTTGCTTGACCGTTAAAGGGTGATGTAACCCACAAAGTACACATCTGTCCAAACCAAAAAAAAAAAATTTCTGTGTTTGTGAATTCTGTGCACAGTAGCCGCGCGTGCATCAACAAAGTAGTGCCAAGCGTGCACCTGTGTCATAAGTAAAGGGCCGGCTGGCTTGACCGTTAAAGGGTGCTGTATCCCTCAAAGTACACTCCAGTCCAAACCAAAAAAAAAAATATTTTCTGTGTTTGTGAATTGTGTGCGCAGTAGCCGCACGTGCATCAACAAAGTAGTGCCAAGCGTGCGCCTGTGTCATAAGTAAAGGGCCAGCTGGCTTGACCGTTAAAGGGTGCTGTAACCCCCAAAGTACACTCCAAACCAAATAACAAAATATTTTTTCTGTGTTTGTGAATTGTGTGCGCAGTAGCCGCACGTGCATCAACAAAGTAGTGCCAAGCGTGCGCCTGTGTCATAAGTAAAGGGCCGGCTGGCTTGACTGTTAAAGGGTGCTGTAACCCCCAAAGTACACTCCAAACCAAATAACAAAATATTTTTTCTGTGTTTGTGAATTGTGTGCGCAGTAGCCGCACGTGCATCAACAAAGTAGTAACAAGCGTGCGCCTGTGTCATAAGTAAAGGTCCAGCTGGCTTGACTGTTAAAGGGTACTGTAACCCCCAAAGTACACTCCAGTCAAAACCAAAAAAAAAAATGTTTCTGTGTTTGTGAATTGTGTGCGCAGTAGCCGCACGTGCATCAACAAAGTAGTACCAAGCGTGCGCCTGTATCATAAGTAAAGGTCCGGCTGGCTTGACCGTTAAAGAGTGCTGTAACCCCCAAAGTACACTCCAGTCCAAACCAAAAAAAATATTTTTTCTGTGTTCCTGAATTGTGTGCGCAGAAGCCGCACGTGCATCAATAAAGTAGTGCCAAGCGTGCGCCTGTGTCATAAGTAAAGGGCCGGCTGGCTTGACCGTTAAAGGGTGCTGTAACCCCCAAAGTACACTCCAGTCCAAACCAAAAAAAAAATATTTTCTGTGTTTGTGAATTCTGTGCGCAGTAGCCGCGCGTGCATCAACAAAGTAGTGCCAAGCGTGCGCCTGTGTCATAAGTAAAGGGCCGGCTGGCTTGACCGTTAAAGGGTGCTGTATCCCTCAAAGTACACTCCAGTCCAAACCAAAAAAATATATATTTTCTGTGTTTGTGAATAGTGTGCGCAGTAGACGCACGTGCATCAACAAAGTAGTGCCAAGCGTGCGCCTGTGTCATAAGTAAAGGGCCGGCTGGCTTGACCGTTAAAGGGTGCTGTAAGCCCCAAAGTACACTCCAAACCAAATAACAAAATATTTTTTTTGTGTTTGTGAATTGTGTGCGCAGTAGCCGCACGTGCATCAACAAAGTAGTGCCAAGCGTGCGCCTGTGTCATAAGTAAAGGGCCAGCTGGCTTGACCGTTAAAGGGTGCTGTAACCCCGAAAGTACACTCCAAACCAAATAACAAAATATTTTTTCTGTGTTTGTGAATTGTGTGCGCAGTAGCCGCACGTGCATCAACAAAGTAATGCCAAGCGTGCGCCTGTGTCATAAGTAAAGGGCCAGCTGGCTTGACCATTAAAGGGTGCTGTAACCCCCAAAGTACACTCCAGTCCAAACCAAAAAAAAAAATATTTCTGTGTTTGTGAATTGTATGCGCAGAAGCCGCACGTGCATCAACAAATTAGTGCCAGGCGTGCTCCTGTGTCATAAGTAAAGGGCCGGATGGCTTGACCATTAATGGGTGCTGTAACCCCCAAAGTACACTCCAGTCCAAACCAAAAAAAAAAATATTTCTGTGTTTGTGAATTGTATGCGCAGTAGCCGCATGTGCATCAACAAAGTAGTGCCAAGCGTGCTCCTGTTTCATAAGTAAAGGGCCGGATGGCTTGACCATTAAAGGGTGCTGTAACCCCAAAAGTGCACTCCAAACCAAATAACAAAATATTTTTTCTGTGTTTGTGAATTGTGTGCGCAGTAGCCGCACGTGCATCAACAAAGTAGTGCCAAGCGTGCGCCTGTGTCATAAGTAAAGGGCCGGCTGGCTTGACCGTTAAAGGGTGCTGTAACCCCCAAAGTACACTCCAAATCAAAAAAAAAAATATTTTCTGTGTTTGTGAATTGTGTGCGCAGTAGCCGCACGTGCATCAACAAAGTTGTTCCAAGCGTGCTCCTGTGTCATAAGTAAAGGTCCAGCTGGCTTGACCGTTAAAGGGTGCTGTAACACCCAAAGTACACTCCTGTCCAAACCAAAAAAAAAAATATTTTCTGTGTTTGTGAATTGTATGCGTAGTAGCCGCACGTGCATCAACAAAGTAGTGCCAAGCGTGCGCCTGTGTCATAATTAAAGGGCCGGCTGGCTTGACCGTTAAAAGGTGCTGTAACCCCCAAAGTACACTACAAACCAAATAACAAAATATTTTTTCTGTGTTTGTGAATTGTGTGCGCAGTAGCTGCACGTGCATCAACAAAGTAGTGCCAAGCGTGCGCCTGTGTCATAAGAAAAGGGCTGGCTGGCTTGACCGTTAAAGGGTGCTGTAACCCCCAAAGTACACTCCAGTCCAAACCAAAAAAATATATATTTTCTGTGTTTGTGAAATGTGTGTGCAGTAGTAGCACGTGCATCAACAAAGTAGTGCCAAGCGTGCGCCTGTGTTATAAGTAAAGGGCCGGCTGGCTTGACCATTAAAGGGTGCTGTAACCCCCAAAGTACACTCCAAACCAAATGACAAAATATTTTTTCTGTTTGCGAATTGTGTGCGCAGTAGCCGAACGTGCATCAGCAAAGTAGTGCCAAGCGTGCGCCTGTGTCATAAGTAAAGGGCCGGCTGGCTTGACTGTTAAAGGGTGCTGTAACCCCCAAAGTACACTCCAAACCAAATAACAAAATATTTTTTCTGTGTTTGTGAATTGTGTGCGCAGTAGCCGCACGTGCATCAACAAAGTAGTAACAAGCGTGCGCCTGTGTCATAAGTAAAGGTCCAGCTGGCTTGACTGTTAAAGGGTACTGTAACCCCCAAAGTACACTCCAGTCAAAACCAAAAAAAAAAATGTTTCTGTGTTTGTGAATTGTGTGCGCAGTAGCCGCACGTGCATCAACAAAGTAGTACCAAGCGTGCGCCTGTATCATAAGTAAAGGTCCAGCTGGCTTGACCGTTAAAGAGTGCTGTAACCCCCAAAGTACACTCCAGTCCAAACCAAAAAAAAAATTTTTTCTGTGTTCCTGAATTGTGTGCACAGAAGCCGCACGTGCATCAATAAAGTAGTGCCAAGCGTGCGCCTGTGTCATAAGTAAAGGGCCGGCTTGCTTGACCATTAATGGGTGCTGTAACCCCCAAAGTACACTCCAGTCCAAACCAAAAAAAAAAATATTTCTGTTTGTGAATTGTATGCGCAGTAGCCGCACGTGCATCAACAAAGTAGTGCCAAGCGTGCTCCTGTGTCATAAGTAAAGGGCCAGATGGCTTGACCATTAAAGGGTGCTGTAACCCCAAAAGTACACTCCAAACCAAATAACAAAATATTTTTTCTGTGTTTGTGAATTGTGTGCGCAGTAGCCGCACGTGCATCAACAAAGTAGTGCCAAGCGTGCGCCTGTGTCATAAGTAAAGGGCCGGCTGGCTTGACCGTTAAAGGGTGCTGTAACCCCCAAAGTACACTCCAAACCAAAAAAAAAAATATTTTCTGTTTGTGAATTGTGTGCGCAGTAGCCGCACGTGCATCAACAAAGTAGTTCCAAGCGTGCGCCTGTGTCATAAGTAAAGGGCCAGCTGGCTTGACCATTAAAGGGTGCTGTAACCCCCAAAGTACACTCCAAACCAAATGACAAAATATTTTTTCTGTTTGTGAATTGTGTGCGCAGTAGCCGCACGTGCATCAACAAAGTAGTGCCAAGCGTGCGCCTGTTTCATAGGTAAAGGGCCGGCTGGCTTGACCGTTAAAGGGTGCTGTAACCCCCAAAGTACACTCCAAACCAAATAACAAAATATTTTTTCTGTGTTTGTGAATTGTGTGTGCAGTAGCCGCACGTGCATCAACAAAGTAGTACCAAGCGTGCGCCTGTGTCATAAGTAAAGGGCCAGCTGCCTTGACCATTAAAGGGTGCTGTAACCCCCAAAGTACACTCCAGTCCAAACCAAAAAAATATATATTTTCTGTGTTTGTGAATTGTATGCATAGTAGCCGCACGTGCATCAACAAAGTAGTGCCAAGCATGCGCCTTTGTCATAAGTAAAGGGCCAGCTTGCTTGACCGTTAAAGGGTGCTGTAACCCCCAAAGTACACTCCAAACCAAATGACAAAATATTTTTTCTGTTTGTGAATTGTGTGCGCAGTAGCCGCACGTGCATCAACAAAGTAGTGCCAAGCGTGCGCCTGTGTCATAAGTAAAGGGCCGGCTGGCTTGACTGTTAAAGGGTGCTGTAACCCCCAAAGTACACTCCAGTCCAAACCAAAAAAAAAAATGTTTTCTGTGTTTGTGAATTGTGTGCGCAGTAGCCGCACGTGCATCAACAAAGTATTGCCAAGCGTGCGCCTGTGTCATAAGTAAAGGGCCGGCTGGCTTGACCGTTAAAGGGTGCTGTAACCCCCAAAGTACACTCCAAACCAAATAACAAAATATTTTTTCTGTGCTTGTGAATTGTGTGCGCAGTAGCCGCACGTGCATCAACAAAGTAGTACCAAGCGTGCGCCTGTGTCATAAGTAAAGGTCCGGCTGGCTTGACCGTTAAAGGGTGCTGTAACCCCCAAAGTACACTCCAGTCCAAACCAAAAAAAATATTTTTTCTGTGTTTGTGAATTGTGTGTGCAGTAGCTGCACGTGCATCAATAAAGTAGTGCCAAGCTTGCGCCTGTGTCATAAGTAAAGGGCCGGCTGGCTTGACCGTTAAAGGGTGCTGTAACCCACAAAGTACACTCCAGTCCAAACCAAATAACAAAATATTTTTCTGTTTGTGAATTGTGTGAGCAGTATCCGCACGTGCATCAACAAAGTATTGCCAAGCGTGCGCCTGTGTCATAAGTAAAGGGCCGGCTGGCTTGTCCGTTAAAGGGTGCTGTAACCCACAAAGTACACTCCAGTCCAAACCAAAAAAAAAAAAAATTCTGTGTTTGTGAATTCTGTGCTCAGTAGCCGCGCGTGCATCAACAAAGTTGTGCCAAGCGTGCGCCTGTGTCATAAGTAAAGGGCCGGCTAGCTTGACCATTAAAGGGTGCTGTATCTCTCAAAGTACACTCCAGTCCAAACCAAAAAAATATATATTTTCTGTGTTTGTGAATTGTGTGCGCAGTAGCCGCACGTGCATCAACAAAGTAGTGCCAAGCGTGCGCCTGTGTCATAAGTAAAGGGCCAGCTGGCTTGACTGTTAAAGGGTGCTGTAACCCCAAAAGTACACTCCAAACCAAATAACAAAATATTTTTTCTGTGTTTGTGAATTGTGTGCGCAGTAGCCGCACGTGCATCAACAAAGTAGTGCCAAGCGTGCACCTGTGTCATAAGTAAAGGGCCAGCTGGCTTGACCGTTAAAGGGTGTTGTAACCCCCAAAGTACACAACAAACCAAATAACAAAATATTTTTTCTGTGTTTGTGATTTGTGTGCGCAGTAGCCGCACGTGCATCAACAAAGTAATGCCAAGCGTGCGCCTGTGTCATAAGTAAAGGGCCAGCTGGCTTGACCATTAAAGGGTGCTGTAACCCCCAAAGTAGACTCCAGTCCAAACCAAAAAAAAAATATTTCTGTGTTTGTGAATTGTATGCGCAGTAGCCGCACGTGCATCAACAAAGTAGTGCCAAGCATGCGCCTGTGTCATAAGTAAAGGGCTGGATGGCTTGACCATTAATGGGTGCTATAACCCCCAAAGTACACTCCAGTCCAAACCAAAAAAAAAAATGTTTTCTGTGTTTGTGAATTGTGTGCGCAGTAGCCGCACGTGCATCAACAAAATAGTGCCTGGCGTGCTCCTGTGTCATAAGTAAAGGGCCTGATGGCTTGACCATTAATGGATGCTGTAACCCCCAAAGTACACTCCAGTCCAAACCAAAAAAAAAAATATTTCTGTTTGTGAATTGTATGCGCAGTAGCCGCACGTGCATCAACAAAGTAGTGCCAAGCGTGCTCCTGTGTCATAAGTAAAGGGCCGGATGGCTTGACCATTAAAGGGTGCTGTAACCCCAAAAGTACACTCCAAACCAAATAACAAAATATTTTTTCTGTGTTTGTGAATTGTGTGCGCAGTAGCCGCACGTGCATCAACAAAGTAGTGCCAAGCGTGCGCCTGTGTCATAAGTAAGGGGCCGGCTGGCTTGACCGTTAAAGGGTGCTGTAACCCCCAAAGTACACTCCAAACCAAAAAAAATAATAATTTCTGTTTGTGAATTGTGTGCGCAGTAGCCGCACGTGCATCAACAAAGTAGTTCCAAGCGTGCGCCTGTGTCATAAGTAAAGGGCCAGCTGGCTTGATTGTTAAAGGGTGCTGTAACCCTCAAAGTACACTCCAAACCAAATAACAAAATATTTTTTCTGTGTTTGTGAATTGTGTGCGCAGTAGACGCACGTGCATCAACAAAGTAGTACCAAGCGTGCGCCTGTGTCATAAGTAAAGGTCTGGCTGGCTTGACCGTTAAAGGGTGCTGTAACCCCCAAAGTACACTCCAGTCCAAACCAAAAAAAAAATTGTTTCTGTGTTTGTGAATTGTGTGCGCAGTAGCAGCGCATGCATTAACAAAGTAGTGCCAAGCGTGCGCCTGTGTCATAAGTAAAAGGCCGGCTGGCTTGACCGTTAAAGGGTGCTGTAACCCCCAAAGTACACTCCAGTCCAAATCAAAAAAATATATATTTTCTGTGTTTGTGAATTGTGTGCGCAGTAGCAGCACGTGCATCAACAAAGTAGTGCCAAGCGTGCGCCTGTGTCATAAGTAAAGGGCCAGCTGGCTTGACCATTAAAGGGTGCTGTAACCCCCAAAGTACACTCCAAACCAAATGACAAAATATTTTTTCTGTTTGTGAATTGTGTGCGCAGTAGCCGCACGTGCATCAACAAAGTAGTGCCAAGCGTGCGCCTGTGTCATAGGTAAAGGGCCGGCTGGCTTGACCGTTAAAGGGTGCTGTAACCCCCAAAGTACACTCCAAACCAAGTAACAAAATATTTTTTCTGTGTTTGTGAATTGTGTGCGCAGTAGCCGCACGTGCATCAACAAAGTAGTACCAAGCGTGCGCCTGTGTCATAAGTAAAGGGCCAGCTGGCTTGACCATTAAAGGGTGCTGTAACCCCCAAAGTACACTCCAGTCCAAACCAAAAAAATATATATTTTCTGTGTTTGTGAATTGTATGCATAGTAGCCGCACGTGCATCAACAAAGTAGTGCCAAGCGTGCGCCTGTGTCATAAGTAAAGGGCCGGCTGGCTTGACCGTTAAAGGGTGCTGTAACCCCCAAAGTACACTCCAAACCAAATGACAAAATATTTTTTCTGTTTGTGAATTGTGTGCGCAGTAGCCGCACGTGCATCAACAAAGTAGTGCCAAGCGTGCGCCTGTGTCATAAGTAAAGGGCCGGCTGGCTTGACTGTTAAAGGGTGCTGTAACCCCCAAAGTACACTCCAGTCCAAACCAAAAAAAAAAATGTTTTCTGTGTTTGTGAATTGTGTGCGCAGTAGCCGCACGTGCATCAACAAAGTATTGCCAAGCGTGCGCCTGTGTCATAAGTAAAGGGCCGGCTAGCTTGACCGTTAAAGGGTGCTGTAACCCCCAAAGTACACTCCAAACCAAATAACAAAATATTTTTTCTGTGCTTGTGAATTGTGTGCGCAGTAGCCGCACGTGCATCAACAAAGTAGTACCAAGCGTGCGCCTGTGTCATAAGTAAAGGTCCGGCTGGCTTGACCATTAAAGGGTGCTGTAACCCCCAAAGTACACTCCAGTCCAAACCAAAAAAAAAAATTTTTCTGTGTTTGTGAATTGTGTGCGCAGTAGCTGCACGTGCATCAATAAAGTAGTGCCAAGCATGCGCCTGTGTCATAAGTAAAGGGCCGGCTGGCTTGACCGTTAAAGGGTGCTGTAACCCACAAAGTACACTCCAGTCCAAACCAAATAACAAAATATTTTTCTGTTTGTGAATTGTGTGAGCAGTAGCCGCACGTGCATCAACAAAGTAGTGCCAAGCGTGCGCCTGTGTCATAAGTAAAGGGCCGGCTGGCTTGACCGTTAAAGGGTGCTGTAACCCACAAAGTACACTCCAGTCCAAACCAAATAACAAAATATTTTTCTGTTTGTGAATTGTGTGAGCAGTAGCCGCACGTGCATCAACAAAGTAGTGCCAAGCGTGCGCCTGTGTCATAAGTAAAGGGCCGGCTGGCTTGTCCGTTAAAGGGTGCTGTAACCCACAAAGTACACTCCAGTCCAAACCAAAAAAAAAAAAAAATTCTGTGTTTGTGAATTCTGTGTTCAGTAGCCGCGCGTGCATCAACAAAGTTGTGCCAAGCGTGCGCCTGTGTCATAAGTAAAGGGCCGGCTAGCTTGACCATTAAAGGGTGCTGTATCTCTCAAAGTACACTCCAGTCCAAACCAAAAAAATATATATTTTCTGTGTTTGTGAATTGTGTGCGCAGTAGCCGCACGTGCATCAACAAAGTAGTGCCAAGCGTGCGCCTGTGTCATAAGTAAAGGGCTGGCTGGCTTGACCGTTAAAGGGTGCTGTAACCCCAAAAGTACACTCCAAACCAAATAACAAAATATTTTTTCTGTGTTTGTGAATTGTGTGCGCAGTAGCCTCACGTGCATCAACAAAGTAGTGCCAAGCGTGCACCTGTGTCATAAGTAAAGGGCCGGCTGGCTTGACCGTTAAAGGGTGTTGTAACCCCCAAAGTACACTCCAAACCAAATAACAAAATATTTTTTCTGTGTTTGTGAATGGTGTGCGCAGTAGCCGCACGTGCATCAACAAAGTAATGCCAAGCGTGTGCCTGTGTCATAAGTAAAGGGCCAGCTGGCTTGACCATTAAAGGGTGCTGTAACCCCCAAAGTAGACTCCAGTCCAAACCAAAAAAAAAAATATTTCTGTGTTTGTGAATTGTATGCGCAGTAGCCGCACGTGCATCAACAAAGTAGTGCCAAGCGTGCGCCTGTGTCATAAGTAAAGGGCTGGATGGCTTGACCATTAATGGGTGCTGTAACCCCCAAAGTACACTCCAGTCCAAACCAAAAAAAAAAATGTTTTCTGTGTTTGTGAATTGTGTGCGCAGTAGCCGCACGTGCATCAACAAAATAGTGCCTGGCGTGCTCCTGTGTCATAAGTAAAGGGCCTGATGGCTTGACCATTAATGGGTGCTGTAACCCCCAAAGTACACTCCAGTCCAAACCAAAAAAAAAAATATTTCTGTTTGTGAATTGTATGCGCAGTAGCCGCACGTGCATCAACAAAGTAGTGCCAAGCGTGCTCCTGTGTCATAAGTAAAGGGCCGGATGGCTTGACCATTAAAGGGTGCTGTAACCCCAAAAGTACACTCCAAACCAAATAACAAAATATTTCTGTTTGTGAATTG
Source organism: Taudactylus pleione (assembly GCA_031769625.1). Taxonomy (NCBI): domain Eukaryota; kingdom Metazoa; phylum Chordata; class Amphibia; order Anura; family Myobatrachidae; genus Taudactylus; species Taudactylus pleione. Next base: position 2,854,738 of record JAUIMM010000601.1, read on the forward strand.
TATGCGCAGTAGCCGCACGTGCATCAACAAAGTAGTTCCAAGCGTGCGCCTGTGTCATAAGTAAAGGGCCAGCTGGCTTGATTGTTAAAGGGTGCTGTAACCCCCAAAGTACACTCCAAACCAAATAACAAAATATTTTTTCTGTGTTTGTGAATTGTGTGCGCAGTAGACGCACGTGCATCAACAAAGTAGTACCAAGCGTGCGCCTGTGTCATAAGTAAAGGTCTGGCTGGCTTGACCGTTAAAGGGTGCTGTAACCCCCAAAGTACACTCCAGTCCAAACCAAAAAAAAAATTGTTTCTGTGTTTGTGAATTGTGTGCGCAGTAGCAGCGCATGCATTAACAAAGTAGTGCCAAGCGTGCGCCTGTGTCATAAGTAAAAGGCCGGCTGGCTTGACCGTTAAAGGGTGCTGTATCCCCCAAAGTACACTCCAGTCCAAATCAAAAAAATATATATTTTCTGTGTTTGTGAATTGTGTGCGCAGTAGCAGCACGTGCATCAACAAAGTAGTGCCAAGCGTGCGCCTGTGTCATAAGTAAAGGGCCAGCTGGCTTGACCATTAAAGGGTGCTGTAACCCCCAAAGTACACTCCAAACCAAATGACAAAATATTTTTTCTGTTTGTGAATTGTGTGCGCAGTAGCCGCACGTGCATCAACAAAGTAGTGCCAAGCGTGCGCCTGTGTCAAAGGTAAAGGGCCGGCTGGCTTGACCGTTAAAGGGTGCTGTAAACCCCAAAGTACACTCCAAACCAAATAACAAAATATTTTTTCTGTGTTTGTGAATTGTGTGCGCAGTAGCCGCACGTGCATCAACAAAGTAGTACCAAGCGTGCGCCTGTGTCATAAGTAAAGGGCCAGCTGCCTTGACCATTAAAGGGTGCTGTAACCCCCAAAGTACACTCCAGTCCAAACCAAAAAAATATATATTTTCTGTGTTTGTGAATTGTATGCATAGTAGCCGCACGTGCATCAACAAAGTAGTGCCAAGCATGCGCCTTTGTCATAAGTAAAGGGCCAGCTTGCTTGACCGTTAAAGGGTGCTGTAACCCCCAAAGTACACTCCAAACCAAATGACAAAATATTTTTTCTGTTTGTGAATTGTGTGCGCAGTAGACGCACGTGCATCAACAAAGTAGTGCCAAGCGTGCGCCTGTGTCATAAGTAAAGGGCCGGCTGGCTTGGCTGTTAAAGGGTGCTGTAACCCCCAAAGTACACTCCAGTCCAAACCAAAAAAAAAAATGTTTTCTGTGTTTGTGAATTGTGTGCGCAGTAGCCGCACGTGCATCAACAAAGTATTGCCAAGCGTGCGCCTGTGTCATAAGTAAAGGGCCGGCTGGCTTGACCGTTAAAGGGTGCTGTAACCCCCAAAGTACACTCCAAACCAAATAACAAAATATTTTTTCTGTGCTTGTGAATTGTGTGCGCAGTAGCCGCACGTGCATCAACAAAGTAGTACCAAGCGTGCGCCTGTGTCATAAGTAAAGGTCCGGCTGGCTTGACCGTTAAAGGGTGCTGTAACCCCCAAAGTACACTCCAGTCCAAACCAAAAAAAATATTTTTTCTGTGTTTGTGAATTGTGTGCGCAGTAGCTGCACGTGCATCAATAAAGTAGTGCCAAGCTTGCGCCTGTGTCATAAGTAAAGGGCCGGCTGGCTTGACCGTTAAAGGGTGCTGTAACCCACAAAGTACACTCCAGTCCAAACCAAATAACAAAATATTTTTCTGTTTGTGAATTGTGTGAGCAGTATCCGCACGTGCATCAACAAAGTATTGCCAAGCGTGCGCCTGTGTCATAAGTAAAGGGCCGGCTGGCTTGTCCGTTAAAGGGTGCTGTAACCCACAAAGTACACTCCAGTCCAAACCAAAAAAAAAAAAATTCTGTGTTTGTGAATTCTGTGCTCAGTAGCCGCGCGTGCATCAACAAAGTTGTGCCAAGCGTGCGCCTGTGTCATAAGTAAAGGGCCGGCTAGCTTGACCATTAAAGGGTGCTGTATCTCTCAAAGTACACTCCAGTCCAAACCAAAAAAATATATATTTTCTGTGTTTGTGAATTGTGTGCGCAGTAGCCGCACGTGCATCAACAAAGTAGTGCCAAGCGTGCGCCTGTGTCATAAGTAAAGGGCCAGCTGGCTTGACCGTTAAAGGGTGCTGTAACCCCAAAAGTACACTCCAAACCAAATAACAAAATATTTTTTCTGTGTTTGTGAATTGTGTGCGCAGTAGCCGCACGTGCATCAACAAAGTAGTGCCAAGCGTGCACCTGTGTCATAAGTAAAGGGCCAGCTGGCTTGACCGTTAAAGGGTGTTGTAACCCCCAAAGTACACAACAAACCAAATAACAAAATATTTTTTCTGTGTTTGTGATTTGTGTGCGCAGTAGCCGCACGTGCATCAACAAAGTAATGCCAAGCGTGCGCCTGTGTCATAAGTAAAGGGCCAGCTGGCTTGACCATTAAAGGGTGCTGTAACCCCCAAAGTAGACTCCAGTCCAAACCAAAAAAAAAATATTTCTGTGTTTGTGAATTGTATGCGCAGTAGCCGCACGTGCATCAACAAAGTAGTGCCAAGCATGCGCCTGTGTCATAAGTAAAGGGCTGGATGGCTTGACCATTAATGGGTGCTATAACCCCCAAAGTACACTCCAGTCCAAACCAAAAAAAAAAATGTTTTCTGTGTTTGTGAATTGTGTGCGCAGTAGCCGCACGTGCATCAACAAAATAGTGCCTGGCGTGCTCCTGTGTCATAAGTAAAGGGCCTGATGGCTTGACCATTAATGGGTGCTGTAACCCCCAAAGTACACTCCAGTCCAAACCAAAAAAAAAAATATTTCTGTTTGTGAATTGTATGCGCAGTAGCCGCACGTGCATCAACAAAGTAGTGCCAAGCGTGCTCCTGTGTCATAAGTAAAGGGCCGGATGGCTTGACCATTAAAGGGTGCTGTAACCCCAAAAGTACACTCCAAACCAAATAACAAAATATTTTTTCTGTGTTTGTGAATTGTGTGCGCAGTAGCCGCACGTGCATCAACAAAGTAGTGCCAAGCGTGCGCCTGTGTCATAAGTAAGGGGCCGGCTGGCTTGACCGTTAAAGGGTGCTGTAACCCCCAAAGTACACTCCAAACCAAAAAAAAAAATAATTTCTGTTTGTGAATTGTGTGCGCAGTAGCCGCACGTGCATCAACAAAGTAGTTCCAAGCGTGCGCCTGTGTCATAAGTAAAGGGCCAGCTGGCTTGATTGTTAAAGGGTGCTGTAACCCTCAAAGTACACTCCAAACCAAATAACAAAATATTTTTTCTGTGTTTGTGAATTGTGTGCGCAGTAGACGCACGTGCATCAACAAAGTAGTACCAAGCGTGCGCCTGTGTCATAAGTAAAGGTCTGGCTGGCTTGACCGTTAAAGGGTGCTGTAACCCCCAAAGTACACTCCAGTCCAAACCAAAAAAAAAATTGTTTCTGTGTTTGTGAATTGTGTGCGCAGTAGCAGCTCATGCATTAACAAAGTAGTGCCAAGCGTGCGCCTGTGTCATAAGTAAAAGGCCGGCTGGCTTGACCGTTAAAGGGTGCTGTAACCCCCAAACTACACTCCAGTCCAAATCAAAAAAATATATATTTTCTGTGTTTGTGAATTGTGTGCGCAGTAGCAGCATGTGCATCAACAAAGTAGTGCCAAGCGTGCGCCTGTGTCATAAGTAAAGGGCTAGCTGGCTTGACCATTAAAGGGTGCTGTAACCCCCAAAGTACACTCCAAACCAAATGACAAAATATTTTTTCTGTTTGTGAATTGTGTGCGCAGTAGCCGCACGTGCATCAACAAAGTAGTGCCAAGCGTGCGCCTGTGTCATAGGTAAAGGGCCGGCTGGCTTGACCGTTAAAGGGTGCTGTAACCCCCAAAGTACACTCCAAACCAAATAACAAAATATTTTTTCTGTGTTTGTGAATTGTGTGCGCAGTAGCCGCACGTGCATCAACAAAGTAGTACCAAGCGTGCGCCTGTGTCATAAGTAAAGGGCCAGCTGGCTTGACCATTAAAGGGTGCTGTAACCCCCAAAGTACACTCCAGTCCAAACCAAAAAAATATATATTTTCTGTGTTTGTGAATTGTATGCATAGTAACCGCACGTGCATCAACAAAGTAGTGCCAAGCGTGCGCCTGTGTCATAAGTAAAGGGCCGGCTGGCTTGACCGTTAAAGGGTGCTGTAACCCCCAAAGTACACTCCAAACCAAATGACAAAATATTTTTTCTGTTTGTGAATTGTGTGCGCAGTAGCCGCACGTGCATCAACAAAGTAGTGCCAAGCGTGCGCCTGTGTCATAAGTAAAGGGCCGGCTGGCTTGACTGTTAAAGGGTGCTGTAACCCCCAAAGAACACTCCAGTCCAAACCAAAAAAAAAAATGTTTCTGTGTTTGTGAATTGTGTGCGCAGTAGCAGCACGTGCATCAACAAAGTAGTGCCAAGCGTGCGCCTGTGTCATAAGTAAAGGGCCGGCTGGCTTGACTGTTAAAGGGTGCTGTAACCCCCAAAGTACACTCCAAACCAAATAACAAAATATTTTTTCTGTGTTTGTGAATTGTGTGCGCAGTAGCCGCACATGCATCAACAAAGTAGTGCCAAGCGTGCGCCTGTGTCACAAGCAAAGGGCCTGCTGGCTTGACCGTTAAAGGGTGCTGTAACCCCCAAAGAACACTCCAGTCCAAACCAAAAAAAAAATTATTTTCTGTGTTTGTGAATTGTGTGCGCAGTAGCAGCGCATGCATCAACAAAGTAGTGCCAAGCGTTCGCCTGTGTCATAAGTAAAAGGCCGGCTGGCTTGACCGTTAAAGGGTGCTGTAACCCCCAAAGTACACTCCAGTCCAAATCAAAAAAATATATATTTTCTGTGTTTGTGAATTGTGTGCGCAGTAGCCGCACGTGCATCAACAAAGTAGTGCCAAGCGTGCGCCTGTGTCATAAGTAAAGGGCCGGCTGGCTTGACCATTAAAGGGTGCTGTAACCCCCAAAGTACACTCCAAACCAAATGACAAAATATTTTTTCTGTTTGTGAATTGTGTGCGCAGTAGCCGCACGTGCATCAACAAAGTAGTGCCAAGCGTGCGCCTGTGTCATAAGTAAAGGGCCGGCTGGCTTGACTGTTAAAGGGTGCTGTAACCCCCAAAGTACACTCCAAACTAAATAACAAAATATTTTTTCTGTGTTTGTGAATTGTGTGCCCAGTAGGCGCACTTGCATCAACAAAGTAGTGCCAAGCGTGCGCCTGTGTCATAAGTAAAGGGCCAGCTGGCTTGACCATTAAAGGGTGCTGTAACCCCCAAAGTACACTCCAGTCCAAACCAAAAAAAAAATATTTTCTGTGTTTGTGAATTGTATGCGTATTAGCCGCACGTGCATCAACAAAGTAGTGCCAAGCGTGCGCCTGTGTCATAAGTAAAGGGCCGGCTGGCTTGACCATTAAAGGGTGCTGTAACCCCCAAAGTACACTCCTGTCCAAACCAAAAAAAAAAATATTTTCTGTGTTTGTGAATTGTGTGCGCAGTAGCCGCACGTACATCAACAAAGTAGTGCCAAGCGTGCGCCTGTGTCATAAGTAAAGGGCCGGCTGGCTTGACCGTTAAAGGGTGCTGTAACCCCCAAAGTACACTCCAAACCAATTAACAAAATATTTTTTCTGTGTTTGTGAATTGTGTGCGCAGTAGCCGCACGTGCATCAACAAAGTAGTGCCAAGCGTGTGCCTGTGTCATAAGAAAAGGGCTGGCTGGCTTGACCATTAAAGGGTGCTGTAACCCCCAAAGTACACTCCAGTCCAAACAAAAAAAAAAATATTTTCTGTGTTTGTGAATTGTGTGCGTAGTAGCCGCACGTGCATCAACAAAGTAGTGCCAAGCGTGCGCCTGTGTCATAAGTAAAGGGCCGGCTGGCTTGACCGTTAAAGGGTGCTGTAACCCCCAAAGTACACTCCAGTCCAAACCAAAAAAAAAAATGTTTTCTGTGTTTGTGAATTGTGTGCGCAGTAGCTGCACGTGCATCAACAAAGTATTGCCAAGCGTGCGCCGGTGTCATAAGTAAAGGGCCGGCTGGCTTGACCGTTAAAGGGTGCTGTAACCCCCAAAGTACACTCCAAACCAAATAACAAAACATTTTTTCTGTGTTTGTGAATTGTGTGCGCAGTAGCCGCACGTGCATCAACAAAGTAGTGCCAAGCGTGCGCCTGTGTCATAAGTAAAGGGCCGGCTGGCTTGACTGTTAAAGGGTGCTGTAACCCCCAAAGTACACTCCAGTCCAAACCAAAAAAAATATATATTTTCTGTGTTTAGCCGCACGTATATATCAAATCGATATAACATAAATGGATGACCAAACTTTCTCCGATAAAAATAAAATAGAGAAATTTCAAGAACCACTTCCTCCTAGTGCTGAAGCAGCTGCCACTAGTCATGACATAGACGATAACATGCCATCAACGTCGTCTGCCAAGGCCGATGCCCAATGTCATAGTAGAGGGCACATACAATCCCAAATGACAAAGTTCAGGAAAATGACCTTGAAAAAAACATTTAAATCATCTGAAGAGAAACGTAAACTAGCCAATATGCCATTTACGACACGGAGTGGCAAAGAACGGCTAAGGTCGATCCCTAGTATGTTCATGACTAGTGGTTCAGCTTCACATGACGATGGAAGCCCTCCTCCCACTAAAAATTCAAAAGAGTTAAGCTGGCAAAAGCACAGCGAAGAACTGTGCTTTCTAAGAAGATATCACAAATCCCCAAGGAGAGTCCAAGTGTGGTGGTGGTTGCGATGCCTGGCCTTCCCAGCACTGGACGGGAAGAGGTGGATCTTTCCACCATTTGCACACCCCCTGCAAGTGCTGAAAGGAGCACCCACAGTCCACTTGCTGATATGCAAATTGAAGATGTCACTGTTGAAGTACAACAGGATGAGGATACTGGTGTTGCTGGCGCTGTGGAGGAAGTTGGCGAGGAGGATTCTGATGGTGATATGGTTTGTTTAAATCAGGCTCCGGGGGAGACAGTTGTTGTCCGTGGGATGAAAAAGCCCATCACGGTCATGCCTGGGCAGAAGACCAAACATTCCACCTCTTTAGTCTGGCAATATTTCTATCCAAAACCGGACAACAACTGTCTTGCCATATGTACGATATGTAAAGGTGGAATAAGTAGGGGTAGGGACGTTAACCACCTAGGAACATCCTCCCTTATACGGCACCTGCAGCGTGTTCATAATAAGTTACTGTCAAGTTCAGAAACTTTGGCTAAGACCGTAAGCAGTCCAGGGACACCTAAATCCCGTTGTCCTGTTGTATCCAAGCGCCTGCAAACCACACCGTCAACTCCCTCCTTGTCAATTTCCTCCTTAGTCAGGATCGGAAGTAGTCCTGCAGGCCATGTCACTGGCATGACGGACTCTCCTATCCGGGATTCCTCCGGAGGATCCTGCATTGCTACGCCTCCTGCTGCCGCTGATGCTGTTGCTGCTGCTGGGAGTCGTTCATCATCCCAGAGAGGAAGTAGGAACACCACTACTTTTACTAAACAATTGACCCTCCAACAGTCCTTAGCGAGGAGGATGAAGTACGACAGCAGTCATCCTGAAGCAAAACGTATAACTGAGGCCTTGACTGCTATGTTGGTGTTAGACGTGTGTCCGGTATCCGCCATTAGTGCAGTGGGATTTAGACAATTGATGGAGGTAGTGTGTCCCCGGTTCCAAATCCCATCTAGATTCCACTTCACTAGGCAGGCGATACCGAGACTGTAGAGAAACGTCAGAAAAAGTGTCCTCAGTTTCCTGAAAAATGCCGTTGTACCCAATGTCCACTTAACCTCGAACATGTGGACAAGTGGAACAGGGCAGACTAAGGACTATATGACTGTGACAGCCCACTGGGTAGATGTATCACTTTACGCAGCAATAGCAGCAGCGTCACCTGTAGCAGCATCTCAGAAACACCAGCTCGTTCCAAGGCAGGCTATGCTGTGTACCACCGGTTTCAGTAAGAGGCACACCGCTGACAACCTCTTAGAGAAACTGAGGGAAATCATCGCCCAGTGGCTTACCCCACTTAGACTCTCCTGGGGATTTGTGATATCTGACAACGCCACCAATATTGTGCGGGCATTATATCTGGGCAAATTCCAGCACATCCCATGTTTTGCTCACACAATAAACTTGGTGGTGCAGAATTTTCTGAAAAGCGACAGGGGCGTGCAGGAGACGCTTTGGGTGGCCCGAAAAATTTCTGGCCACTTTCGCCATTCAGCGACTGCGTGCCGAAGACTGGAGCGCCAGCAAACACTCTTAAACCTGCCCCGCCATCAACTGAAGCAAGAGGTTGTGACGCAGTGGAATGCAACCCTCTATATGCTTCAGAGGATGGAGGAGCAGCAAAAGGCCATACAAGCCTATACATCCACCTATGACATAGGCAAAGGAGGGGGTATGCACCTGACTCAAGCACAGTGGAGAATGATTTCCGTGTTGTGCAAGGTTCTCCAGCCCTTCGAACTTGCCACACGTGAAGTCAGTTCAGACACTGCCAGCTTGAGTCAGGTCATTCCCCTCATCAGGATTTTGCAGAAGCAGCTGGAGAAAGTGAAGGAGGAGCTAAGATGGAGCAATTCCGCTCGGCATGTGGGACTTGTGGATGAAGCTCTTCATTCGCTTTGCCAGGATTCCAGGGTGGTCAATCTGTTGAAATCAGACCACTACATTTTGGCCACCGTGCTCGATCCTAGGTTTAAAGCCTATGTGGTGTCTCTCTTTCCGGCCGACACAAGCCTGCAGAGGTGCAAAGACCTGCTGGTGAAAACACTGTCAGCTGAAGCAGAACGTGACACGTCAACAGCTCCTTCTTCATTTTCTCCCGTAACTGGGGCTGCCGGGAAAAAACATAGGTATCCTAAGCAACCCACTGGCGGTGATGCAGGGCAGGCAGGACCAAGTTTGGACATCTGGTCTGGACTGAAGGACCTGGCAACAATTTCTGACATGTCTACTGTCACTGCATATGATATTGTCACCATTGACAGAATGGTGGAGGATTACATCGGTGACAGCATCCAAGTAGGCACGTCAGACAGTCCGTACCTGTACTGGCAGGAAAAAGAGGCAATTTGGAGGCCCCTGTACAAACTGGCTCTATTTTACCTGAGTTGCCCCCCCTCCAGTGTGAACTCCGAAAGAGTGTTTAGTGCAGCCGGGAACCTTGTCAGCGAAAGGCGTAGGAGGTTGCTTCCACAGAATGCGGAGAAGATGATCTTCATCAAAATGAATTATCAGCTCTTCCAGGGAGACCAGCCTCCAGAACGTACAGAGGGACCTGTGGTGGTGGATTCCAGTGGGGACGAGTTAATACTCTGTGAGGATGAGGATGTACACAACACTGAAGAGGGTGAGGAATCGGTGGATGAGGAGGATGAGGAAGACATCTTGCCTCCATAGAGCCAGTTTGTGCAGGGACAGATTAATTGCCAGCTTGTTTTGTGGGGGCCCAAACGAACCAATCATTTCAGCCACAGTTGTGTGGCAGACCCTGGCGCTGAAATGATTGGTTTGTTAAAGTGTGCATGTCCTGTTTATACAACATAAGGGTGGGTGGGAGGGCCCAAGGACAATTCCATCTTGCACCTCTTTTTTTTCTTTGCATTATGTACAGTTTGGGGCCTAGTTTTTCAAACTGCCATCCTGTCTGCCACTGCAGTATCACGCCTAGATGGGTCACGTGTTTGTGCCGCCCACTCGTGTCGCTTAGCATAGTCATCCAGCTACCTCGGTGCAACCTTTTGGACATAAAAACACTATTGTGAGGTGTGAGGTGTTCAGAATAGACTGGAAATGAGTGGAAATTAAGGTTATTGAGGTCAATAATAGCATAGGGGCAGAAAAACCTACAAATTCTGTGATTTTAGCTGTTTTTATGCTTTTTTTCAAAAAAATACAGATCCAAAACACAAAACCCAGAACCCAAAACACGGAAGGGTGGTTTTGGCAAAACCAATCCAGATCCAAAACACGAAGAAAGATCCAGATCCAAAACCAAAACACAAAAAGTGGCTGGTGCACACCCCTAATATTTATGTATATATTTATTACCAGTTATTTATATATTCAGCAGCACTGTACAGATAATATTTGGCCATTCACATCAGTCCCTGGCCCAGTGGAGTTTACAATCTATATTCCATATCACATGCACACACGCACATACACAATAGGGTTCATTTTTGATGGGAGCCAATTAACCTACCAGTATAATTTTGGAGCGTGGGAGGAAGCCAGAGTACCCAAAGGAAACCCAGCCAAGCACAGGGAGAATATACAAACACCACACAGTTAGGGCCGTGGTGGGATTCGAACCCACAACCTCAGTGCTGTGAGGCAGTAATGCTAACTATCATACTGTCTGTGCTGGCCAAAGATCCAAATTTCACACAGATAGGGCCCTGTTTTGAATTGAAGCCATGACCCTAGTGCTGTGAGGCAGCAAAGTTAATTAGTACACCACCATGCTGTTAATTCTAAACCTAATTGTCAGTGCTTTAAAAAGTTCTAGTCTAACTTTCACAACCTCTTCATGTGTATTATTCTAAATGCATACATTTGGGATATTTTTAAAGTTAGACATTAATATTTTTTGTAGTAACACATGCATTTATGCACTACACTTGCTCTTAAAAAATGCAAATTCATACAGTATGTCTGTTTATACATATTGTTGACTTGCATCTAACTCCTGGAGAGACAAAATGAAGGCAGGCAATACAGTAGGTGCACACATATAGTAAAGCACCAAAAAGACATGTCCATGCAACACTTATTAGAGACATATTAGCAGTAGCAATACATAATCAGCAGGTACGTGGTCAGAAACAAAGTAGTGGTTAGCTCCGGTGGTGTATATATTAAAAACAAATATGAGTATAACTAAAGTTCCTATGAAAGCCTGAACAAAGTACCACAGTTAATGTTGAATCTAGACATCAGCACTTAACTGAACAGCCTGATTTATCCTTATATATTACAGTATATATACAATTTGGAGCAATGGCAGCAGCGGGGCAGTGCACAGGGATAGCAGTGTGGGACAAAGTGTGCTCACCGGCGCTGATGGTCCCAGCCCTGAACTGCTTCTTAAGGCCCCCAAACATGGAACATTGGCCCTCATTCAGACCCGGACGCAAGTGGCCGTTCGTACGTTCGGCGTACGTACACACATATGTAAATTCAAGCACTCACTCGTATTTTTGAACGCAGCTAAACATCCTCCCCAAACTCTACCGACCCCTCCTCTAACTAACGAGCGTGCCAAATAGCGAGCGTACATCCCCAAAGTGGCTTGAAGGGAACGCACGCACAAGTACAAACCGGAAGTGGGCCTGTCAGATTCCGATTACCTGCTCCTTTATTCTGCCTACCTCCCTCAATCGTATCATGCCAATCAATATATCAATTAGCTTAATTGTTTTTTTGTTTTTTTTGAGACAATGCAATAAACTTTACTCTTGTCCGTGTTTGTGTTTACCCGCAGAATACGTACGGCTTAAACATTTGCTTTTCTTTGTCAAAATACATGTTAGAGCCAATTAAACATTTGTTTTATATGTTTTCAACCACGCATATTTTCCTGGGATCATTTCTTTATTTAAATTTGCTTACGCATGTCACTGCATCAAGCCTATCATAACTCTCAAGAGATTTGTGGCCCTGTCGAACACATGACTCATACACTAACCAATAGAATTGGTCCTGTTAATTACCCAAATACATTAGCCAATCAAATTTATTTGCGGGTCTTTATTAAAAATGATTTTTAGCAAATACACCATTGCCATCATGAGAGCCTCGGCATTCACCAGGCGTGAGCTGCTGGTGTTAACCGAGGTCATGGATAGGCGGATCACCAGCCAGCCTCCACCCATCACCAATAGAGAAAAGCGTTTTGCATATGCGGAGGTACGTGGCCGCCTGCGTTCCTTCGGCTCACGCCGCCAGATCGGCCAGCTGGAGCGCAGGTGGTCCGACCTGCATCGGCGGATGCCCCGCTTGCTGGCATGCTTTCGCATGCAGATCGCGGAAAGTAAGTTTTTGTGACTGTGGTTTTCATGTTTATCTTTGTACTCATATGTGCATGGCCATGTTTTCATGTATGTCCTATTTATTCATTGTACTCATATGTGCATGGCCATGTTTTCATGTATGGCCTATTTATTCATTGTACTCATATGTTCATGGCCATGTTTTCTGAATGGCCTATTTATTCTTTGTATTCATATCTGCATGGCCATGTTTTCATGTATGGCCTATTTATTCTTTGTATTCATATGTGCATGGCCATGTTTTCATGTATGGCCTATTTATTCATTGTACTCATATGTGCATGGCCATGTTTTCATGTATGGCCTATTTATTCATTGTACTCATATGTGCATGGCCATGTTTTCATGTATGTCCTATTTATTCATTGTCCTCATATGTGCATGGCCATGTTTACATATTTGTGTTGTCATAAATTAGTGTTTAACTAGGTCTGGGTTGAAAATAACCACAATTTGTTTCCCATCTTTTAGGGGCAGAGCGAAGACTACGGCGTCATCGGCATCAAAGACGGCGCTCTCGGCCACTCTCCCCAACCCCAAGCCAAACCTCAACACCCCCAAATTCCCGTATTTCCCCCTCCTCCCCAGCCTGCACAGACCCTGTGGAGGATGTTTCGGGTCTCCTTCCCCTCCATCCCAATTCCCCCTCTCCTCCAACCACCCCTCTTGTAACTACCCCCTCCCCTGAATCCCAAATCACCCCGCCAACCTCGTTGGGGAATGTAGGCACCTCCGAGGAGGACGAGGGAGTGGCTTCTGGAGCGGGCGTTATTTTGAACGGTATGTTTTTTTTTTTTTTAGTCTTTACAAAAAACTGTTTGTATGTAATCCTGTGTCTGTGCCTTTTTTTGTGTGGTTTGTGAGAATTTGTTGTAGTTTTCTGTTTGTCTTTACCTTTTACTGCTGATTTCCCCATACACATATCACACCTGTCAGAATCTGATTTTTTTACTTGTAATTTTTTGGGGGACCATTTTTGGGTGCTTGGTATTTTTGGGGTAATTCTGCTTTGGGTCACAATATTGTAATTTTTGGTTAGCTTTGTTTGGCTTGTTTTTTAATGTGGTTTCATTATTGATGTATTAAGCCCCACACTTTTCTAACCCACAGAGAAACAGAGGCATATGGCGGAATTAGCCGGATGTGTTGAACGGATGCGTGCCTACGTCATCGGGCTGCTGGTGGTCCTTGACCATATGTCGGTCATCCTGCATCACTAATTTTTTGTTTTCATTTAAAAAAGTTTTCAAAATTAAAAAATTAATCTTAACGTTCTGTCTCATTCCTTGTTTCCAAATCTGAGATTGTTTACACTGACATAAGTAGACTCTTCCAGCAATTATTTGCAATTATTGTCACTAAGATTGTGTGTTGTATTTTGTAGGAAAACGGGCACAAGAAACACCTAACAGTAACAATCTGATTGGCCTTTTTTGGTGTTTGACAATGTATATATTACTACATTTTACAGGGTCCAATTTGGGGGGCAACCTGCGTAGGCCGAGATTACAAAGCCAACTGATTGTACAGGATTCCTTTTGGTGTTGGTTTGGACCCAGAAAACATCTTAAATTTTAGCTCAACTTGCATCATTACAGGATTACCCCTTAGTAAATTTTAACGTGGGTGAACCTGGTTACACTTGCTTGTAATGGGCAATAAAATGACCAAAATTACACTCTCAAAACATTTATTAACAACATAACTAAAATAACAAAGTGTTCACTCACAAACAATACACACAGTGATAAACAAAAATACAACCCATACAACAACATTTTAAAAGAAAAAAGAAAAATCAAGAACTGGTTGACGAAGGACCATGCCAACATGATTCCACAAATGTTGCGTTGCAATATGGGTTCCAGAATATATTTCCAATGTGTCCCCATGAAGGTTTTTTTAGGGTAGCAGGAAGTAGTCATCGTTGGAGTCCCAAAGATTATGAAATCAAACAGAAGATGGTGAAAAAAAAAGAAAATAATTAGATGTTCTCAAAAAATCCTTACCACATTGTGTCTAAACACTGTTGTCTTGCCAATAATTACCTAAAATATCTGGCCTCCACATCATCGCGTATGGCCCCCCCACATACTGACCTCCGACCAACCTCAGGGGGGCCATCCTCAGGTAAGGAATCCTCTGGCTGCATTGGGACACCACTCCTTATGGCGATGTTGTGAAATATCCCACACAGGACCACAATTTTAGAAACCATAGCCGGCAAAAACATGAGCTTGCCACCAGAGCGGTGGAGGCATCTGAATCGGCCTTTTAAAAGGCCAATACAATGCTCCACCACTTGCCTGGTGGCTGTAAGTGCGGCATTAAAATTACTTTGTGGCCCTGGTGTGGGAGCCAAATAAGGAGTGAGCAGCCAGGGTGTGCAAGGGTAGCCACTGTCTCCTGTGAAAAAGAAGTGACAACATCAGGATCACTGTGTATCAAGCTTAACATTGTTATGTACTAAAGGTCTCCACTTACCCAGAAGCCACACATCACCAGCTTGTAGGTTGTTTAATTTGTGCCATATCCCTGATTGCCGGATGACGAATGAGTCATGTGCACTTCCGGGTAATTTTGCATTCAGGGACAGGATCTGGAGGGAGGCATCACATACCACCATTATATTCATGGAGTGATAGTGTTTACGGTTGCGAAATATGGCCTCCAGACATGCTATGTGAGTACCATCCACAACCCCTATGATGTGTGGGAAGCCAGCTATTTGGTAAAAATTGGCCTTGGCCACACTAAGGGCACCCATATCCAAAGGCATTTTAATAAAATGATGGAGGTGCTTGAAAAGTGCCTCCATCACTGCCCTCAGGATCCGGGAAAAGGAGGATTGGGAGATTCCCGCCACTATTCCCACCTTTGTTTGAAACGATCCTGAGGCACAGAAATGTAACACCGCCATAAATTGCGTAAGTTGTGGTAATGCTGTAGGACTGTCAATTTGCCGCCCAAGATCACTCTCTATTAATGAGAGAGTGTCTATGATGATTTTGGGCGGAAGACGGTAGCGTCTTAACACCTCATCATCGGGCATTCCAAAAAGGGTGACACATGTTAGATATATCTGGGGCCTTGCACGCCTACGATGCCTATGCCTGGGACGAGATTGAGGTTGGTCGGCTTCCGGGAGCATGGCCAGAACAATCCGACCAAGATCAACCTGAAATGGCAAGATTTGAATGTAAGGCTTTTTTCCCCCCCAAAAAAAGGAAATTTACTTAGCTTGATGATACAATCCATTGATGCATACATGCCGGGGTATTGTCATGATTGGCCCAAACTATAAATAATCACAATATAAAAATGCAACAATTTAGGGTGGGCATTTTGGATTCTAAATTGGGTGCAAGACAAAACATAAAAGGGGAGAAACACACATTTGGGCAAATAGCAAAATGACAGTGCGCAGACTACCTCAATTTGGGCCCAAATGTATTAAACAAATGCTAAAGGGAAAACACAACCAATTTAACGGGTCTAAATAAGCATTTAAAAATGCGCTAATTAGTTCGCAAATACAAGTCACAATAGAAACAGATAAAAGTAAGTATTTCAGGCATTTCAAAACAATGATTAATTTGAAACATAATATAGTGCAAGTTGTGAAGCTTAAAATTCTCAACATTTAAACAAATAGGTGAGGAGGATGACATGGAAGAGGCTGCTGGGCCCAGTATTCCGGCCAAAGCTGGCAAAAAGAAAAGGCAGCCACAATTCACAAGAAAGGAGATGGAGGTTTTGGTTCAGAAGTGTGTGGACATCCTGCCACAGGCAGACAGAAATATGAGTGCAAGCCAGAAGTGGAGAATGTGGGAGGATGTAGCCGTTGCTGTCAATAGGGTGGGTGATTATGTCCGTCTAGCCCGGGATGTCAAACGGCGGTAAGTAAAAACTTGACCCCCCTAAAACCAAAACCCATTTAAATCAAAAGGATAATGGTTCCAATTTCACCCACAGATGGGCCGACTTCAAATATCGCCTGAAGCAAAAACTGGCGGACAGGTCTAGGCATGCAAGGGGGACAGGTGGGGGTCCCACCCCTGTGTCATTGGAGTTGAATGATTTAGAAGAGCTGGCACAGGGGTGTGTGCAGGCTGTGGAGGTGTTTGGCGTGTCCAACATGGATATGGACATGCCAGACTTTGCGGCTCCTCATGTTGTCCAAGGTAAATATTGTGATGTCACCAACTCTGAAATGTTATTGTGCTAATATGTAGATTCTAATGTGACTCTTTTCTAATTTTTCCAACAGAGACACAGACGGATGAGTCTGCTCCAGAGGGGAGCCTTGGCCGCAGAATTTCTGCTGGCTCTGCAGGGGAGGAACTAGTACATCCAGCTGAGGACCCTGCAGAAGCCAGTCCAGGGCAATCCCCCTCGCAGGCAGTGTCCCTCCTCACAGAACTCAATTTTAAATCGGATTTCCATATGGAGATTCTGCAGAGGATGGACGCCAGTCTGGTACGGGTGGCTGAGGCCCTGGAGCAAAATGCTGCGGCCAACGTGACCACTGGTCAGGCCCTGGCGGAAAATACCAGGGCCAACATCCGCATCGCCAATGCCCTGGAGCAGCTCGTTCGCCAGCACATGGTGGAGCCGACCTCCCTTCCTGCCTGAACATCAGGATCCTCCACCTCTGGCACAACATCAGCCAATCCTCCAAATGTGCCTAGCCCTGTGCCTAGTCCAGAGGCCACAACATCTGCCTCTGGACGGACCAGCCCGATGACATCCCAGACCCGGTCTGGCGCCCTCCCTCCCCCTGCCAAATGGGGGAAAAAAACGTTGACAGCACTGGCTACTTTTCCCACACTCCTTCTGTGCTTGCCCCATATTCCTTTCTGGCCAAAACTTCCCTCTCCTTTCTTGTGAATTGTTTTTAATTTTTAGCTTTACGTTTCCATACCTTTTATGTTTGCACAATTATAAAAAATTTTGGGAAGAACACTGCAAAAAATGTTTGGGCCAAAAATGTGCATGAAAATGTTTTTATTTTCCAATAAATTTGAAAAAAATGTTCGACATTGTATTCTGACATTATTGTAGAAATGGTTTACATTTAATCCTGGCCCACAAGCCAAAAACAAGCTCCCCCAAAATTTTACCAGAAAAAAAAGGGCTCTTTAAGGAACGTTTTAAAATTTACATAAGGATTCAAATTCTCCAGGCAAAAGCAAAATGGAAAAAAACACACAAACATGATGACATTATTGTTACAATAGCCGAAAAACCAAATATCAACCCAAAACAAAACACCCACAAATGTACGCTAATTGATTGTGTAATCCTGACATTAGCAGCTATGATTTCCACCTGCGTACGGTTTTGTGCTAACCCAAAAAACTGATTTCAAAACACATTCCAAGCCGGTTTTCAATACAACACTAATTGTTTTTCTGACAAGCCGTGATTAATCGATGCAACATCGTGGAGTGTCGGGACGGAGGAGAAGGCCATCGCCAATGTGGTCGAGTAATCCAGACCCTAAGCTGTGCGAGCATTTTGAATGGAAAGAGGATCATCCAGTGACGTATGAGTTGGTACGAACACATTTGACGTTCGCATCTGATAATGTATGTACGCCCCAAAAACGCCTCGCCACGCCTGCGTTTTTCCATCTCCACCCCCGTCAACGCCCAAAAATGCCCTGTTCTGTCAATCACATTTGACATGTCACTTCCTGTACGCTATTTGACGAACGAGACAAAAAAGCTCGCAATATGCCGTACGCACATGCGCAGTGTTACACCGACGCATGCTTTCTCAACATCGGAATGCAACGAGCGTACTGCTGTTAACGAGCGGCTCTGAATCAGGCCCATTGTGCTCATGATGCGATTCCCCTTCTACTCTCCCCGGCACTCCAGGAAATCATATAGTGCTTAAACAGCACATTTTGACATAAGAACTATTGTGCAAGATCTATAGATAGCTGACTGCATGCACAGATCAGTGAGATCCGTGATGCAGGCATCTGACAAGAAAGAATATTCAGAGATGCACACATGGATCAGTGCGATCCGTGCGGCATGCATCTGAAAAAAAAATCAATAAGACACAGTGAGATCTGTCCATGCACCTGTGTTAAAAAAATTAAAACAAGTGATTTCTTTTTAAATGGCATGTCTCCACCTCCCTAAAGCCCAACCAGCCACAGGATTTTCACAGCAGTCTTGGTTGTGAATATACAGGGGAAAAAATACGTAGGTGTCCCCTGTATTTAGCACAACCTTCACTAGGCTCAGCTGAGCCGGTGCTGGTTTTGGAAATACGGAGGAAAAAAAGAGTAGGGGTCCCCTGTGTTATCCATAATCAGCACCTGGCTTTTTCTACCAAGGGGTAATGCCATAGCCAGAGGAGCCCTTTCAATGGGACCACCAGCCAAAGCATTACCCCTGACCACTAGTCAGCACAGGCCAGGGATCCCTGGGGAGGTGGGGACCCCCACAGTAAAGGGGTCCCTCTTTCCAGGGCACTCAGGCCTGGGCTGATATCCCAGGGTTATCCTGGCACCCCTGATTGATGGGTGCCTGGTTGATTATGTAAAAGTGTAGTGAAAAGAAAGAAGTTAAATATTTTATTTTGCATATAAACTATAGGTCCTAGCAAGCCTCCCCATATGCTGGTATTTGGAGAACCTCAAGTACCAACAATTCTGTGAATTAGCAGCTCCACCATTTTGTGAGTGACAGCAAACTCACTCTGTGAGAGTTCTGAATCTGCAGTTAACCACAGGGTGTGATGGCATATCATATCTGTATTGCACAAGGAACACGTCCATTAAGGCATCACCCTTAATGATCATAATTTCATTGCTTTTTTTAGTTTGAGTGGCACAAATTCAGTAGGTTTTGTAAAATTTCAAATCATGTATAAGAAGGCTTAATGGCTCATGTAAAACCGTAAGGATTTTGTCTATGGAATTTCATTGCTTTTTTATCATTTATTGATCAACAGGGTTTTGACGAGCAAACTGGGATACCTGCAGGGCAGAAGGACAATACTAACACGGGTGGAGGAGCAGACAGCACACAGGAAGTGTTTCAAGGGTGCAGAGGGAGAAATGGCTGCAAAGCAGGCTGCATGTGTGTGGGGCAGTGGAAACAGTGGAGGTGCAGAGCAGTGGCAGCAATGGGCATGCACAGAAGCATCTGCGGGTGACAAAGGGACTTACTGGTGATGGGCATGCACCTGATAAAATCAAATCAATAAGACACAGATGCATGGACATATCAGTGAGATCCATCCATGTATTGTTTTAAAAAATGAATGTGTAATATAAACAAAAAATTACGTGCCTCCATAGCACAACCAGCATCAGGCTTTGGAGCCCCAGTGCTGGTTTTGCTAAAGACAGGGGACAAACAACATAGGGGTTCCCTGTATTAAGCACATCCAGCACCAGGCTACTTAGAGACAGTCTTAGTTGCCAAAATACATGGGACTAGAAATGTAGGGGTCTTATCGAAAAAAAAACAGACTTCTCCCATAGAGAAATACTTGGGTGCACCAAGATGGCAGGTTAGGGTGGGTTGTAGTGGTGGTGGGCTTGGGTGAAGAAAGTAGCTGTAAGCTGTGCCCGGACCTGGGTGATAGCAGGCGTTAGCTGTGGCTGGGACCCATGGGTGTTAGCAGTGGCAGTAGAGCAGCCGGCAGGACCCAGGGGAGGCAGCAGCAGACTGATGCAAGCTAGGATCTGAACGATCTGTGATACCTGTATTTTAATAAACACAGAAGTAGGGATGGGTCAGTGAGACCTGTCTGTGCCCCTGCCCAAAAACAACAACCACCACAGGGCTTTGGAAAGCCAGTACAGGTTGTGCTAAATACAGGAGAAAAATGACATAGGGGTCCCCTGTATGAAGCACAACCAGCACCAGGCTTTTCAGAACCAGTCCTGGTTGCCAAGATATTGGGTACAAATGACATAGGGGTCCCCCATATTCAGCACAACCAGCACTGGACTCTGAGCCAGCCCTGGTTTTGGAAATACAGGGGGGGGGAATGTGTAGGGTCCCCCTGTATTTACCAGAACCAGCACTGGACTCTTTCTAGTGGGGGCTGATGCCACAGCCAGGGGAGCCCTTTCACCAGGCCCCCCAGCCAAAGCATCATTCCTGACCGCTAGTCAGCCTAGGTCAGGGATTCCTGGGGAGCTGGGAACCCCCCAATAAAGGGGTCTCCCTCTCCAGTGCACCCTAGGCCCAGGTTGATAGCCTGGGGCTATCCCCAGCACCCCTGGGCGGTGGGTGCTGGTTTGATTGTGTTGTGTGGTGCATATAAAAATATAAATATTGTATTTTGCAGTAGGTCTACAGGTACCAGCAGGCATCCCTGCATACTGGCACTTGGAGAACCACAAGTACCAGAAGGCAGGGCATTAAGAGCCTGCTGGTACCTATAGTACTCCTGCAAAAGCAATATATAAAAAAAAACAGATACCATTTTTTTAAGTATTTTATTTAGCCGCACCTTCACCTGGGGGCAGCAGCCTTTAAGCCCTTTTTCACAGTTGCCACCCATCCAGGGTTTATGCTGCATCTTCTTGCTTCAGCTGGTCTTCCCTCCAGCTCCCCGGCTGATGACTGAGTGCACTGCAACTTGCAATGGCTGGATATAAGCCAGTCAAACTGGTGGGGCGTTAGCCGTGATTTGCTTGCGGTGACCATCTTTGAATTTCAAAAATGGTGCTAAGACACCATTTGTGAACAGGGCATGCTCGGTACTCACCATTGAAGTCAATGGTGAGAACAGCTCATTGGATGAGAGGCAGAAGACTCACCTCTCTCAGCCAATGAGCGCTCCGCACCAGGATTTCTGTACTGAAATGCCAGGTGGAGCTGTCATTCGGATTGTAGTGTCCTTAGAGGACACTATTAATGTATGAGGATCCACGTATTTCCATTTTTTTTTCCAAAACCTTGAATTGTCTGAAGAGAACAGATCCACGCATAGGAAGAGGTGAGTATGGAATTTTTATTACAGGTACTCCATTGGATTGTCTACTGGAGAAGAGGACAGATTGGCTTGAGGGACACTAGGTGAGTATGTGAGATAGTGTGTATGCATGTGTGAGTACATGTCTGTGTGCATGTATGTTTTAATAAAATTGTACTTTTCTATGTTGTGTGTGTTCTGTGATTTTTTAATATTGCTTTTGCTGTTGAACTACAGGTACCAGCAGGCCTGTAATGCCCCACATACTAAAACTTGTGGTTCTCCAAGTACAGGCATGCTGGGGAGGCTTGCTGGGAACTGTAGTTCCACAGCAAAAGCCAATATTTTAACTTTGCTTGCACCCGTCTTTACACAATCAACCCGACACCCACTGCCCAGGGGTGCCAGGGATAGCCCCGGGCTATCAGCCTAGGCCTGGGGTGCCCTGGAAAGTGGGATCCCTTTATTGGGGAGTCTCCAGCTCCCCAGGGATCCCTGGCCTAGGCTGACAAGAGGTCAGGAGAGATGCTTCGGCTGGGGGTCCCAGTGAAAGGGCTCTCCTGGCTGTGGCATCAGCCCCTGCTAGAAAGAGTCTGGTGCTGGTTCTGGTAAATACAGGGAGACTCTACGCATTTTTCCCCCATGTATTTCCATAACCAGGGCCGGCTCAGAGCCCAGTGCTGGTTGTGCTGAATATGGGGACCCCTACATCATTTGTACCCCATATTTTGACAACCAGGACTGGTTCTAAAAACCCTGGTACTGGTTGTTCTTCATATGGAGGACCCCTATGTCATTTGTCCCCTGTATTTAGCACAGCAAGCACTGGCTTTCCAAAGTCCGGTGCTGGTTGTTGTTTTTGGGGAGGGGCCACATGATTTTTTTTTGTTTACACAGGGTTTTTTTTATTAAACACAGAAGCACACACAGGTCTCCCAGACCTGTCCTTGCTTCTGTGTTAGTTTTTTTAAACAAAGATGCAGGTATTATAGATATTCCAGATCTGAGCCTGCACTGTCTTCTGCTACCTCTCCCAGGTCCTATTGCCTGCTACACCACTCCCTTGGGTCCCAGCTGCAGTTAACCCCCACTAACCCCTAGCCCCTCTCACCCGCATCCCAGCCGCAGCTAACGCCGGCTTCCTTCCCCCTGGTCCCAGCCCCCACTACTGCCACAGAATTCAGACATCTTGCTGCACCCAAGTGAAGCCACAGTGGATACACCTGCTGAAGGCTCCTACTGCGGCTGTGCAAGGAATTGAAACTTCTTATCTGTATAATGGCGGATATGTGAGGTAATAGTTTAAAAACTACAACTTTCTCAATTACCTAAACCCCAAAAGCACCTATTCTGGAACGATAGCTATCTAATAAGTCTGCTGCTGCCTACCCTGGGTCCTGCCGCCTGCTCTACTGCCGCTGCTAACACCCATGGGTCTCAGCCACAGCTAACGCCTGCTATAACCCAGGTCCAGGCACAGCTTACAGCTACTTTCTTCACCCAAGCCCAACACCACTACAACCCACACTGACCTGCCATCTTGGTGCACCCAAGTAAAGCCACAGTGAGTACACCTAATGGAGGCTCCTACTGAAGCTGTGCATCAAGTTGAAACTTACTATCTCTATAATGACAGATTTGTGAGGTAATAGTTTAAAAACTACAACTTTCTCAATTACCTAGACCCCAATAGCACCTACCTTGGAACAATAGCTACCTAATAAAACATACCCAAAGTGTAAATTTGCCCCCTACCCCGAGTTATGCCTTCCCAAAAATCCCCATAGAGAATAGTAGAAAAGTGGTCGTAATTGAGTGTCAGAGAATACTGACAGTTGGAAATTTAAATTACTCCTAAGTCCTCATTGTTTATGTTTTTGCCCTGAAATTTATCATGCAGCACTGAGCGACAGTTCTACCAGCCCACGCCAAATTTCAGCACATTACCCCCAATAGCTTTTGAGGAGTATCCCCTTAAACAACCTGCCCCTCTTTTGGAATTCTCTATGGAGATTTCCATTTTTTTCTATTCAGCCTTAATATAAGGGCACGACCCTGCCCTTATAATATATATATACAGTCAGGTGCATACATATTGGGACATTGACATAATTTTCATATTTTGGCCTCTATTCACCACCACAATGGCTTTGAAATGAAACAAACAAGATGTGCTTTTACTGCAGACTTTCAGATTTAATTTGAGGGTAATTACATCCAAATCAGTTGAACGGTGTAGGAATTACAATGGTTTCTATATGTGCCTCCCACTTTTTAAGGTGCCAAAAGTAATGGGACAAACTAAACAATCCTAAATCAAACTTTCACTTTTTAATACTTTGTTCCAGCCTGAAGTCTGGAATGCATAGACATCACCAGATGCTGGGTTTCATCCCTGGGGATGCTCTGCCAGACCTCTACTGCTTGTTCTTGGGGCATTTTCCTTTCAGTTTTGACTTCATCAAGTGAAATGAATGCTCAATCGGATTCAGGTCAGGGGATTGACTTGGCCATTGCATAATATTCCACTTTTTAGCCTTACAAAACTCTTTGGTTGCTTTTGCAGTATGCTTCGGGTCATTGTTCATCTGCACTGTGAAGCGCCGTCCAATGAGTTCTGAAGCATTTGACTGAATATGAGCATATAATATTGCCCGAAACACTTCAGAATTTATTCTGCTGCTTTTGTCAGCAGTCACATCATCAATAAATACAAGGGAACCAGTTCCATTGGCAGCCATACATGCCCACGCCATGACACTACTACCACCATGCTTCACTGATGAGGTGGTATGTTTTGGATCATGAGCAGTTCCTTTCCTTATCCATACTCTTCTCTTCCCATCACTCTGGTACAAGTTGATCTTTGTTCCAGAACTGTAATGGCTTTTTTAGATGTTGTTTGGCAAACTCTAATCTGGTCTTCCTGTTTTTGAGGCTCACCAATGGTTTATATCTTGTGGTGAACCCTCTATATTCACTCTTGTGAAGTCTTCTTTTGATTGTTGACTTTGACACATATACACCTACCTCCGGAAGAGTGTTCTTGATTTGGCCAACTGTTGTGAAGGGGTTTTTCTTCACCAGGGAAACTATTCTTCTGTCATCCACCACAGTTGTTTTCCATCGTCTTCCGGGTCCTTTGGTGTTGCTGAGCTCTCTGGTGCATTCTTTCTTTTTAAGAATGTTCCAAACAGTTGATTTGGCCACACCTAATGTTTTTGCTATCTCTCTGATGGGTTTGTTTTGATTTTTCAGCCTAATGATGGCTTGCTTTACTGATAGTGACAGCTCTTTGGATCTCATATTGAGAGTCAACAGCAACTGATTCCAAATGCAAATGTCATACCTAGAATCAACTCCAGACCCTTTACCTGCTTAATTTATAATGACATAACGAGGGAATAGCCCACACCTGTCCATGAAATAGCTTTTGAGTTGATAGTCCCATTACTTTTGGCCCCTTAAAAAGTGGGAGGCACATATAGAAACCATTGTAATTCCTACACCGTTCACCTAATTTGGATGTAATTACCCTCAAATTAATTCTGAAAGTTTGGAGTTAAAGCACATCTTGTTTGTTTTATTTCAAAGCCATTGTGGTGGTGAATAGTGGCCAAAATATGAAAATTCTGTCAATGTCCCAATATTTATGCATCTGACTGTATATGTATCTTGGATTGGAATCTGAAGAATATGCCTTGAATTCTTGTCATGTTCCTCAAACTTTTCCTTATAAAAATTTGCAGTGTAGCAGCACATTATCCTGCTCAAACAGGCCACAGCCATCAGGGTATAATGTTGCCATGTAGGGGTGTGTGGTCTGCAACAATGTTTAGTTAGTTGGTCCAGTAACATCCACATGATTGCCAGAACTCAAGGTTTCCCACAGTAGCAGAATATTACCAAGAGCATCACAGTGCTTGCATTCCCCCATAGTGTATACTGGTGCCATCTCTTCAGGTAAGCAATGCACACACACCTGGAAGTCCACTTCTTGTAAAAGAAAACATGATTCATCAGACCAGGCCACCTTCTGCAATTGCTCCATGGTCCAGTTATGATGCTCATGTGCCCAATGTAGGTGCTTTTGGTGGTGGGCAGGGGTAAGCATGGGCACTCTGAACAGTCTGTGGCTATGCAGCCCCATATGCACTGTGTTCCTGCACCTTTTTATCAGGGCCAGCATTAACTTTTTCTGCAATTTGTGCTAAAGTAACTCTTTTGTGAGATTGGAACAGATGGGCTAGCCTTTACTTCCTACATGCATCAATAAGCCTTGGATGCTCATGACCCTGTCACCAGTTCAGCGGTTGTCCTTCCTTGAACCACTTTTGGTAGGTACTAACCACTGCATACCTGGAGCACCCCACAGGACCTGCCTTTTTGTTCTGATGCAGTCATGTAGCCATCAAAATTTGGCAGTTGTCAAACTTGTTCAGATCCTTACACTTGCAATTTTTCATGCTTCCAATGCAACAACTTCAAAAACTGACTGTTCACTTGTTGCATAATATATTCCACCCCTAGACAGGTGCCATTATAACAGGATAATCATAGTTATACACTTCACCTGTCAGTGCTTTTAGTGCTAATTCTAATCAGTATATATATATATATATATATATATATATTATACTCTGCACACATCCGGCACTCAATAATCCAGAAAACTATAACCCCGGTGTCCAAAGTCCAAAGTGCCGAATGAGCAGTTGATACATCAGAAAGAACAGGATGGCGCTCAGAGGATTTCATAGAAAACCTTAATCAAATTTTCATATAAAATATCAACATTTCGGTGACCACAGCACCATTGTCAGGATGTACAAAATTAGTATATCACCTACAACAATAAATAGATGTAACTTACCAAGCTTTATAGAGTACTCCACATCCCTTACCTCATGCAGCGACCGGAGTTGCAGCAGATCGTGGCTAAGGCACCTCTAGTGACATCACTACCTGGGTGACCGAAGCCACAGCATTTGGTAACCTAGCAACAGTTTAGTGTTTCCTGGATACCATCGGATGCTACCACAGCCCCCCTCGCTGTCCATCCACATGTATCCAGAAAAATATAACAAACATACGCTGTCACCACATCACTGCATGTGCATAAATTACCAATAATCATTATTTATAGGGGAGAGATAAATGAAGGTATGAAACCAAGCACAAAACTTAGTCATGCCTTAATGTTTAGGTATAAAAATAACTACCATACCAATATGTTACATATTGCCTACAGACTAACATAGGTCACACATACAAACTACACACTGGTGCAACATCACATAATGGTAAATCCTATCTACTACAACTACATAAGCCTATTCCAACACATTTTTTCATTTAGGCCTTAAGGTGCAACTGTATATAATCGTCATATCCAGTTTGCTTCCACTCTCAAAAATTCCTTTTGGCGATCATCACCTCATCTTCTTTCTGGTATATGGGCCAATGATCATATATTAAAGATTTGCCATACAATGTCCTCTTAGGGCAAAATGATTAGCTAGTGGCTGTTCACTTGATCCATTTTTTAACGCCGTTCGGATAGCTGATTGATGTTGAGCAGCTCTCTCTTTAAATGGTTGTATGTAAATTCATGACTACTCCACTGAATATGTTAATGTGTACGCTAGACGTACAAAGTCTATATACGTCAATCCCTCATGCGGAAGGCATACAAGCAGTCAGTACCTTTTTGTCTACACATTGTCTAATCATAGGGTGATCACTATTCATGCATCTAGTGTCTGTCCGATAAAAATGCCTATAGCCATCATATCTTTAATAATGGGTGACTTACATAATACCATAATACATAAATACCACAGTAAATAAATATGTAACAAACATAAAATCCATATATAAAATTAAACCATCATAGAAATATAAATATAAATCTATAAAATATAAAAATAATATAAGACACCTTAATAAAATACTTCATACAGTGGATGTTGAAATATTCAAGAAAAAATGGTTTAACTACAAAAAATAATTCCTTTTTGGTGCCCTCTTTTCTGACAATACTGTCTAAAACTTACTTTTAATACAATCAAAAAACATAAAATGGACTAAACAACAAAAACAGTTTGCTTATTATCAAGCTCAATAGTGCAAGCGATTTCTAAACAGATACAGTCAGGTCCATAAATATTGGGACATTGACAGAATTTTCATATTTTGTCCTCTATTCACCACCACAATGGATTTGAAATGAAACAAACAAGATGTGATTTAACTGCAGACTTTCAGATTTCATTTGAGGGTAATTACATCCAAATCAGGTGAACGGTGTAGGAATTACAATGGTTTCTATATGTGCCTCTCACTTTTTAAGGGGCCAAAAGTAATGGGACAAACTAAACAATCCTAAATCTAACTTTCACTTTTTAATACTTTGTTGCAAATCCTTTGCAGGCAATTACAGCTTGAAGTCTGGAACGCATAGACATCACCAGACACTGGGTTTCATCCCTGGTGATGCTCTGCCAGGCCTCTACTGCAAATGTCTTCAGTTCCTGCTTGTTCTTGGGGCATTTTCCCTTCAGTTTTGTCTTCATCAAGTGAAATGAATGCTCAATCGGATTCAGGTCAGGGGATTGACTTGGCCATTGCATAATATTCCACTTTTTAGCCTTACAAAACTCTTTGGTTGCTTTTGCAGTATGCTTCGGGTCATTGTCCATCTGCACCATGAAGCGCTGTCCAATGAGTTCTGAAGCATTTGACTGAATATGAGCATATAATATTGCCCGAAACACTTCAGAATTCATTCTGCTGCTTTTGTCAGCAGTCACATCATCAATAATTACAAGGGAACCAGTTCCGTTGGCAGCAATACATGCCCACGCCATGACACTACCAGCACCATGCTTCACTGATGAGGTGGTATGTTTTGGATCATGAGCACTTCCTTTCCTTGTTGTTGTTCCAGAACTGTAATGACTTTTTTAGATGTTGTTTGGCAAACTCTAATCTGGTCTTCCTGTTTTTGTGGCTCACCAATGGTTTGCATCTTGTGGTGAACCCTCTATATTCACTCTTGTGAAGTCTTCTCTTGATTGTTGACTTTGACACATATACATCTACCTCCTGGAGAGTGTTCTTGATTTGGCCAACTGTTGTGAAGGGGTTTTCCTTCACCAGGGAAATAATTCTTTTGTCATCCACCACAGTTGTTTTCCGTGGTCTTCCGGGTCTTTTGGTGTTGCTGAGCTCTCCGGTGCGTTCTTTCTTTTTAAGAATGTTCCAAACAGTTGATTTGGCCACACCTAATGTTTTTGCTATCTCTCTGATGGGTTTGTTTTGATTTTTCAGCCTAATGATGGCTTGCTTCACTGATAGTGACAGCTCTTTGGATCTCATATTGAGAGTTGACAGCAACTGATTCCAAATGCAAATGTCATACCTAGAATCAACTCCAGACCTTTTACCTGCTTAATTGATAATGAAATAATGAGGGAATAGTCCACACCTGTCCATGAAATAGCTTTTGAGTTGATAGTACCATTACTTTTGGCCCCTTAAAAAGTGGGAGGTACATATTGAAACTGTTGTAATTCCTACACCGTTCACCCAATTTGGATGTAATTACCCTCAAATTAAATCTGAAAGTCTGCAGTTAAAGCACATATTGTTTGTTACATTTCAAAACCATTGTGGTGGTGACTAGAGGCCAAAATCTGAAAATTCTGTCAATGTCCCAATATTTATGGACCTGACTGTATATCGCTGCAAGAGACTTCTCCAATTCTAGAGAGAGTATTTAATACATGAATAGTATTATTCTGGCTCAAGGTAGTGTAGGAATACTTGTATTTATAGCAACAAAATTTTTTTTAATAAAGAAGCCGTATAGCTTTCAATATAATCACATTGTTGCTTTTAGCTAAGTATCAGGTATTCCAGAAGACAAAGAGTGAAATAACTATTTTTACCAATTTTTTCAAATAACAGTATTTATGGTGTATGGTGGGAAAACATTACATTAGAAAATTATATATATGACTGTATCATACCTAGAGGGTAGTGAAGAGTTTCCCTAAAATTGAATAAAACACTAGAGAGTTGCTCAGTTGCTCTATTGGACCTGATAGTTAATGAGAGAAAGAAAAATTTAGAACATTTAGAACAACAAATAGAAGTATCCACCACTTTATTAATACCTATCAGAGAAATGGAGGAATATGTGAAATTAGAAAGGGAAATGGAAATAAGAATAATCAGAAAAGAAAAGGAGATTATCTTAAGAAAGAAAAGGAAATATAAAAGAGTTAAACAAGAAAAAGAAGACAGAACAAATCCATCATATAGGGTTGAAAAACAAAACTAAGTTGAAGATCTATGGATTGATAACCCTAGATCAGATAAAATCAAAACAAAAGATGAATCACCTTGTTATTGTGAACCAAGTCCATGGAAAAACAGACAAAATGAAGATCAAATAGAATATAAAAGAAAGTACTATGCCACAGAAAGTAGAGGGGATCATACTAAAACCAGATTTTACTAATAGAAAAGAGCGACCATATAGACAACATTGGAGCAATAGATGGGGAGTAGAAAGAGACCAATGTGATAAACAAAGGAGGATTCCGAGAAGCAATTAATTCTTATTAAAGATGAATGGCACATTAATTCAGAAACCGAAGGGCGGTATCCTATTACCACAATAAATAGATATGAGACCTTTAATAATGAGGATTTTTTAGGAAGGAACAGGAGGAGATCCAGAAGATTTTAGTGTTCAATAGAAGAATAAATAAAAGGGGGAAAAAAGGAAAAGGTACCAGATATGGATAAAATTACCTCCAAGTGGGAAAAAAATACAGAATATAAGTAAGGAAGAAAGAAGAAAGAGAAGCCATAAATAATTTAAGTGAAAATAATGAGATTATAATCAAACTGGCAGATAAGATGGGTAGTGTTATCATTATGGATAAATAGAAATATGAAAGAGAAGTATTATGACAATTGGAGGATAAACAAACATATGTAACACTACAGAGCAATCCTAGTGAACATATAGAGAGAGAATTGAAAAATCTGTTATTGAAATATAAAACAGAAGAGGTAATCACAGAAAAATATATGACCGTGGAAAACCCCAGTCTCCTGGTCTTCTACGTCTTACCCGAAATCCATAAGGATCAATAAAATCCCCCTGGAAGACCCATAGTGGCTGGGACGGGATGTATAACAGCCAATTTATCACATTATATTGATTACCATCTCCAACCTAAAGTAATTAAGGTAAAATCATATATTAAAGATACAATGGATATACTACAGAAATTGAACAAGATTGAATGGAAAGAGAATTACATTTTAGCTACAGCTGATGTGAGTAGTTTATACATTGTGATAGAACACACAAGAGGTATAGAGGCTGTAAAGGATTGTTTAAGTAGAAGCTGTCTGGAAGATAAGAAAATTTCATTTATTGTGGATGGAATTAATTTTATTTTAAATAATAATTTTTTTGGTATAATGGGAAATTATTCCAACAAAAGAGAGGAACTGAAATGGGCACAAGATTCGCCCTTGTCATATGCCAATATTTGTATGTGTTTATGGGAAGATCAGAATGTATGGATGAACAATAATGTTTTAAAACATATTAAAATTTGGTATCGTTTTATTGATAACATCTTTTTTATCTGGGAGGGGAATGAATTAGAGCTGGAGGGTTTTTGTAAAAAGTTGAATGAGAATAATTTAGATTTAAATTTATATATTGAAGATGGAACCCTCAAAACAAAATCTTATTTTAAACCCACCGATAGTAACTCATATCTATTGACTAGGAGCAATCACCATCCAGCATGGATAAAAAATGACCCCAAAGGACAAATAAGGAGAATTTTCCATAATTGTACAGATAGGACAGTATTTAAGGATCAAGTAGAGAAACTTAAAAGGAAATTTGTGTCCAAGGGGTATGAAGAGAAGCTTCTAAGTAGTTATATTATTGATTTAATGGATGTGAATAGAACAACTTTATTAGAATCTAAACAACAGGAAAAATAAGATAAAATAAATTTACCTTTTATTACCACATACAGTAAACAATGCAAAGAAATGGAGAGTGTCATTAGAAAACACTGGCATTTATTAACCAGAGACTCCTTGTTAAAACCCATTATTCCACATAAACCACAATTTGTATACAGTATAGGAAGGCTATGAATCTAAAAAACAAATTAGTAAAAAGTGCTATCCTACCAAAACGATCAGGGAGAATAAAAACAGTGGGGTTTCACAGATGTGGCCTGTGGGGGACATTCAGACCCACTCGCGAGCGGCAGTATGCTCGCAAGTGGGTCGATGTTCCCCACTGCGCATGCGCATGACGGAGGGAGCTCCGTTGTGCGCATGCGCGAGACCCGGGGAGCGACGGGCTTCCCATCGCTCCGGGTCTCGCACCAAAGGGGGCGTGCTGTTGATGTTGATTGACAGCACGCCCCCTTTGGTGGGCGTGCCGTGGGCATGCCTGCCAGACGAAGGCATTCCCATGGGAATGCCTACCGTCTGAAGCCGGACCCACTGACATCACTAGTGATGTCAGTGGGAGTGATTTTGGCTCTGATAGTGCCAAAATCACTCCAGGGCTTGCAGCAGGGAGACCCTACCACAGGGTCTCCATCGCAAGTCTGATGGTCATGATGGTCAAGACCATTGCGACCATCTTTTTGGCCGCTCGCATATGCTGTGGGTGGTCACCCACAGCTATGCGAGCGGCGAGGAGGCTGCTCCATTTTCGTGGAGGAGGGCCCTGATTCAGAGTGAGCGCTCTGGTCAGGCCCTGTGTTTGATGTGCAGAAGTCATATAGCACAAAAAAGCAAAATAGAAGAATTTAAATCCACTATTATAAATAAAATCTACCGTATAAAAGATTTTATTACTTGCAACACAAAAAATTGTATTTATTTGATAGAATGTGAGTGTGGCCTACAATATGTAGGTCGCACTTCAAGGCCATTAAAGGATAGATGGACTGAACATTTACACAATATCAGAAACGGAGTAGAGAATCAATCATTATCAAAGCCCTTATGGAGAGTCACAATAAATGTTGCAGATTCTTAAAACATGTATTGGGGATACACTCAGTCCACAATCACTGGCGGAAGAATAAAGTTGATCAAAATCTAGCCCAAGTAGAAATGAAGGGCTAAATTTGGAGTTTGAATTGAAGTGGTTTTTTTATAATATTTTCTATAGGTATTTAATATAGTATATTTTAAATTTATGAGATCTGCATATTTTATCAAGGTGTCTAAAATTATTCTTAAATTTTACATATTTCTATTTCTATGATGTTTTCATTTTATATATGGATTTGATGTTTTTTTTACATATTTATTTACTGTGGTATTTATGTATTATGGTATTATGTAAGTTACCCATTATTGAAGATATGATGGCTATAGGCATTTTTCTCAGACAGACACTAGATGCATGAATATTGATCACCCTATGATTAAAATGACAGTAGAAACTCAAGGTGATACATGATGCTATACCCAGGAGAATTTCTCAGTACACAGAGCAGGCGGAAATACATACATCGCCACCAGGATAAGGGATACCAGAAAGGCTGTGTGTTCCAAGTGTTGGAACGCAAGCTATAAAGATGAGTGTCTAGAGATTAAGCCAACAAGAGGTGAATAGTTGCTAGAGTCTTCCGGAAACGCATGCTGTCTGCTGCATTAATATTCGCTAGTATAAGGTTTTTTGAAGGGAAGATTCCTCCAAATATCAGCTGGACTGGGATAATATGTGTAAATAGAGTAAGTTTGTTCTATTTTCTGTTCATATAAAGGTTAATTGTTAAGATTATGGACCAACCAATGGGGATGCACTTAAGGGTATATAAGGAAGTACAAATCACCATAAATTTTACACCTTGAAAAAGTCTCCACGAGGGCAGAAATGCATTGGTGAACTAGAGGAAGCTGAAGGAAAACCAGGTGAAGGTGACGAGGGACAGCAGTGGCACTTCCGACTAGGGGCAATGCATGAACCTGATCCTGGGAGATGACTGTTTTCTGCCCCATTTGCAAGTTTGGGTGTATGCTGTCCTATATCCCACATTATCTGGTACACTGCCTGACTTCTAGATTTGTTTTTAATGGATATGTTCTAATGAAATGAATAAAGCTGTACTTTACTATATATATATATATATATATATATATATATATATTATATATATATATATATATATATATATATAATTTATTTATTTATTTTTGAGGAAAACTATATTGGTCCATAAGAAGGGAGTATCTTTTTTACAAAACTTCTTCCATTTATGAAGAATTAAGAAGGAAAGCTACTGGATCATTCTGAGACATTTTTTAACCATACATTGTTTAAGGACTGGTACTTACCTCAGAATAATGCAAGTGATGACAAGTACTGTGTTTTAGTTGATTTTGAATAGGGTGTCAGTGATCACCCTAGTGGTTACTGCAGCACGATTGTATTGGAGCGCAAGTTTTACCACTGTTGTTTTATATATATATATATTATATATATATATATATGTGTGCGACATAATGTGTGGGCACTACTGGTGGCATAATGTGTGGGGACTACAGTGTAGTATAATGTGTGGGCACTAGAGGTGGCATAATGTGTTGGCACTACAGGTGGCATATTGTGGGGACTACAGGTGGCATAATGTGTGGGCACTACAGTGTAGCATTATGTGTGGGCACTAGAGGTGGCATAATGTGTAGGGACTATAGGTGGCATAATGCATGGGTACTACAGTGTAGCTTAATGTGTGGGCACTAGAGGTGGCATAATGTGTTGGTACTACAGGAGGCATATTGTGGGGACTACAGGTGGCATAATGTGTGGGCACTACAGTGAAGCATTATGTGTGGGCACTAGAGGTGGCATAATTTGTAGGGACTACAGGTGGCATAATGTGGGGGGTACTTTAGTGTAGCATAATGTGTAGAGCACTACAGTGTGACATAATGTGGGGGCACTACAGTGCCCACTGCATCTCCCTGTCACCCACTGCCTCTCCCCTCTCCCTGTTAAACACTGCCTGTCACCATCTCCCTATCACCCTCTCCCTATCACCCTCTTCCTGTCACCCACTGCCTGTTACCCTCTCCCTCACACCCACTGCTTTTCCTACTCACTACTGCCTGTCACCTCTACCTATCACTCTCTCCCTCTCACTTTCACCCATTTCCTGTCAACTATCCTTGTCACCCTCTCTGTAACCCACTACTTCTCCCTGTCACCTCTCACCCTCTCCCCTGTCACTTACTGCTTCTTCCCTCTCCCTGTCACCCACTGCCTGTCACCTCTCCCTGTCACCCACTGCTTCTCCCTGTAACCCATGGCCTGTCTCCTCTTCCTATCACCTTCTCCCTGTCACCCAATGCCTCTTCCCTCTCCCTGTCACCCACTGCCTGTTATCTTTCCCTGTCACCCACTGCTTCTCCCTGTCACCATCTCCTTGTCACTTTCTTGCCTCTCTTTGTCTACCTCTTGCCTCTCCCTGTCACCCTTAACCTCTTTCTGTCACCCACTACACTTTGAACTTGTAATAGGGTGGAGGAGGGGGGCCCAAAGCAAATTTTTGCACCTGGGCTCACCACTCACAATTTCTGCCACTGATCTGAGTCCCAGCTCTCTTCTTCCTGCCAAGATCAGATCTCAAATAAGGCAAAATTTTATTTTCCAGCATTCCAAAATGTTTATTTACAATTTATCATCTCATACAGTCCCTCTGAATACTGGGAGAAAAAAAATTATCTAGAGCCCCTTGTACAAACTAGCTATTTCATACCCTCCAATGTATACTTGGAGAAAGTGTTTATGACAGCTGAGTACCTTGCTACTCCCAAAAAATGTGGAAAAAATGATGTTCAAATATCTCAGCTCTTGCATGATTCTGGATTCCATATGAGTCCCTCCCTCATGGTCAGGGGGTTCCAGTCAATAGATAGACAGTAAAAAGTTCAACAATGTTTAAACAGACAACAGATGTTAGGCATGAAATAACGACGCCTATCTTAAGTCCTTTATCGGGATTTCCTTGTCAGTATTCAGATCGGCAGCATAGCGGCTGCTGGTTTCATAACTACATCCCATTCTTCTTTGCCTAGAAAATGCCATTGTACTGACTATCCACTTAACTACAGATATGTGGACAAGCGGTACTGATCAAACTAAAGATTGCATGATTGTGACAGTCCACAGGATGGGTGTATTACCTTTAGCAGCATCAGTATCTAACACAATGACAGCTGATTCACAGGCAGGCTACTCTTTGTATCACTGGATTCACTAAGAGGCATACCACATGCATTTGATAGCAAAATGACTTACCCAACTAAGGGGTATATTTGCTAAGATGCGGGATTTTTGAAGTGGAGTTGTTTCCATAGCAACCAATCAGATTCTAGCTATTAAGGTGCTAGATACATGTTAAATCAAATCTGATTGGTTGCTATGGGCAACATTTCCACTTCTAAAAACCTGCACTTCAGTAACTATACCCCTAAGACTCTCCTCAATATTTGTAATTTCCAACAGAGCAGGTAATATTGTATGACCATTACAGTCATGCGTAATTGTTAAGTACATACAATATACTTGTTGGTTAAGAATTTCTGAAAAAAATATCAGGTCCATACAGGAGAAGAAATTTGTGGCAATACAATTTCTGTGCATTTTTGGTATTTAGCAACCACATTTAGAAGATTGCAGCAGCTGCAAGAACAGTTTAATTTGCCATGTCACCAATTATTTTGGTCAAATTCTACCCTTTATATGCTTTAGAGGCTTGAGTAACAGCTGCAAGCCATCCAAACTAACACACATGACATACAGTAGGGAGAGTAAAGTCATGTTACCATAATGCAGGACGCTGGAGAATACTCTCTGTTTTATGCAAGTTACTGAAAGCATTTTAAATTGTAACCATTGATGTGAGGTCAGACACTGCCAACCTGATTCAGGTCATACAATTAATTAAACTACTGGAAAAACAGCTAGAGTAGTTGAAGGAGGAGATAAAATAAAGTGATTCCACCAGTTATTTTTGACTTGTAGATATAGAAATATATTGCCTTCAGCAGGACTCAATAGTTTGCAACATCTTGCAATTGTCTCACTACATTTTGTAAACCATGCTTGATCCTAGGATAAGTCCTATATTATGTCTTCTTTCCAACTGACACAGATTTTAAGATATGCAGAGCTCATTGCAAACAATTTGTCAGCTCACGTGGCAAATGACATGATGTCTCCTGTTTCAGTTTCTCCTACAAATTCTGCTAAACTTTTCCAAGAGACCCACTGGTGATGATAATGAGTCAGAGTAAAACTTTTTGACATGTGGTCAGGCTTAAAAGAATCGCCCATATCATATTGAAAACTCTACCAGGCCTCAGTCTGATAATGCAAGCATCAATAAAATGGTGGAGAATTACTTTAATAAAAATTTACAAATTATCATCTGAGTCCCTCTGAATACTGGGAGAATGAAAGGCAATGTAGAGCCCCTTGTACAACTAGCTATTGCCTACCCTCCAGTGTGTACTCGTAAAAAATGTTTATCACAGCTGGGAACCTTGCAAGCATTCAGCATAGGAGGCTACTCCCAAACAACGTGAAAAAACTGATGTTCATTAAAATAAATGACTAATTCTATTAGGAAGACTTTTGCCAACAATTATAACAGAGATTGTAACATGTATTCCAGTAGTGTTCAGCTAATATTGTATGATAATGATATTAAGAACAGTGAGGTGGGTGATGATGAGGATGATAACATCTTCGAACTGTTATGATGAATAACACTGTTAACCTTAAGCCAATTGGTAGCTTCGTTTAAGCAAACCAACAAGATATTTTCTTTGTGGGGCAAAAATACCCAGTACTTCTAACACAAAAGTGGCAGTTCCTGTCGCTGAAGTCATTAGTTTGATAAACTGTTCAAGTCCTTTTTAATATACAACATTCAGGTTAGTGGGAGGCCCCAAGGACCATTTTTCATTATGGGTTTTGCCAAGATTGTATGTGTTTGTATGTGTTGTATATATTACTGTAAGTTACTGGGGAGGTTGGCCCCAAATCAAAATTAGATTAATTCAAAGCAAAATTCAGACATCAGGAATATAAGGTTACAAGTCTCCCTGCAATAATCACCACTATGCTCCTATACAATTAATGTGAATAGTGATGAAGACAGTATAAATACATGTAAACTATTTTGGAAATTAAAGATTTCAGTGGACTATCTCAGCCAAGCTGAATTCATGGAAATATTAAAAGGCAACCTGTGGTAGTTAGACTATTTTATATTCCCCCTAATTGATTAATTAATTCACTCCAACTCAATCACCTGTATTGGCCTGAGGTCAATACAAACATTTCATTACACAGAATATAACAATATTATGTTAAAATATAGTACTATGATTACATATATATTACTTATATGTCACTGTCACTGAAATTTTTCACAATAGGTTGGTCACTTGGTTTGCCTTCAAGTGCTGCCCAATTGACAGACTGGTGCAAAGCAATGCTTTTATTAAATATTCTGTTGGTCTAACCACCATATTATAACCCACAGGGTACTTGATAATGTAGACCACAAATTAACTACCAGTTTTAAGGTATCTGCACATTATACATTTGATGCATCTGAAGCAGCCAACCCATTTCTGCATCAATCTCTGTTTACTATGATCAAAATCTATAAGGTATATCCTTATTACAAAATCACAGATGTTTTACCTTGGTAAAAGCAAGCCACCAGGGTCTTGTTTGTAAAGCATTTTAGTTCTTTATCAGTTGTAACCACAGGCCACGTGCTTTAGTGTCTTTTTGAAAAATGGGGTTAGACATAGTGTAGTTGTTAACCCATATAATCTGTTCTTTTTTCTTGCTTGCTATTGCTTGACAAAATAGTTGTTCCTGAGACATTTGTGAAACTCTATCTTTTTGGTGTGTTAGTAGCTCCTCTGGATACAACTGCATGATAAACTTTATAATGACTTCATCATGTTGTATATGTAGATTTTTACTCTTGCTATTAATCCTCATGATTGTCAGCTTCTGATAATATGGCAAAACTGTCTTAAGAACTGGTGGGTGGAAAGTGGTGTATCAGAGAAGGGTATTTCCGTCTGTAGGTTTCTGATAAACAAAGGTTTTTAATGTGTTTCCATGATACTATATCAAAACATCCAGATATTAAATTCCCATAGAACTGGTTTTATTTATGAATTTGATCAGGTCATTTACCTGTTTGATGGAATCACTGACACTACAGAATGTCTACTAATTTTCAGTCAACAGAATTAGCTGGTCCTCAATATACAACAGATAGAGAAGTATATGTCTGCAAATTTCTGGGTTTCTAAAGAAGAATCTTCCTTCCAGTTTAAACATAAATATATTGGCATCTGACATTGCCACATTTGAGCCCATAGCAATACCAGTTTTTTTTTTGTAAAATGAGCTGCCAAACCAAATGTTGTTCCTATGCAAGACAAGTTCAGTGAGTTTAAAAAAAACAAATGATAGTACAGGGCCCTAGTATCAAGGATTATCAGAAAGAAATATTTCCATTGCTTGAAAACAATCAGAATGAGGAATAGATGTAAATAAACTTTCTGCATCCAAAGTACACACCAATGTTTTTTCAGGGCCAGTCCTAAGACATTGGAGTTGTAGAAATAGGATGGTAGTATCTTTGAGAAATGTTACTTCATGCACAATGCACAGTTGGAGTACAGAGTCTAAATACTCAGAAAACAGTTAGAAAAGTGAATATATTGCAGGAATGATAGAATGGCCTGGATATAATTCAGAGTTTTTCTGTATTTTGGGCATGGGTATAACAGTGAGGTGACTGGGAAATCCTGTGATAATGTTTTAAATAAATTAAAAGAGATCACTACTTACTTTTTGTCTGTAGTCATAAGGATAGCATAAAATTCAGCCTTAAAATGACTTGTAGGTTAACTGCTGAGCTTACTATATGTGGTATGATCATGTACATGATGTAGGACATTCTTGTGGTACTCAGAAATGTTCTCTATGATGATCGCTCTGCCTTTATCCACTGGGCAGATCATGATAGCCTCATACTTGATCGCATTGACCTAGACTTACCTTTCCCATCTGGTAAGAATATGATGAATTTTAGAAATTCTCATTGTTATACTTCATGACTGCGTCATCAATGTCGAAGCCGGATGATTGGCAGACAGGGTTTGCACAACGCCATCTTGCGAATGGCGACAAGACTCCATCTTAGACATAGGTCACACAGCGCCATTTTGTAAAATCCACATAGTACAAAAGAATACAACGCTAAATTGCTAATTAATAGCAATTCAAGACTTTTAACAATCTTCCCCAAACACATACCGACAGTGTTTAACATACATAAAAATGACTTTCCAACACATTAAAATCACCACAGATTTAAATATGAACAGCGCAAAATAGTAGCAAATTAGTGGTGTTTTCCCTGCATTCACATTAACACATACACGCGATGTTAAACAGTGCACAAATGGTCCTGCTCCACCAGGTAACTGACCGTCTAATACACAGGTTCTCAAACTTGGCCCTCGGGACCCCAAACAGTGCACGTTTTCCATGTTTTCTCATGAAATTATATCCACCTGTGGATCTTTTAAAATGTGTCAGTGAGTAATGAATACACCTGTGCACCTGCTGGGTGACCTGCAAAACATGAACTGTGTGGGGTCCTGAGGACTGAGTTTGAGAACCACTGGTCTAATAGAGTAACAATCTATAATTTGAGGTCTGGAACCTGACACTCAGAGGTGTCCAACCCTGCAACTGAGTCAGATTGTGGGTCAGATAAAGTGCCTGCATGTACTCCTCTTAGATTACATCCACAAAGATGTGCCAACACTAGGGCCTAAGATTCCTCTAGCTGGCTCTGCTGACATGATAAAAGTAACTTTATTTATGTGGATATTTTACATATTGCTAAAACATTAGGCAATATCTTGTGCACAAGTCGAAAAGTGCCCCTTTCTAATTTCTGCATGTGCAGAGAATGTTATTACAGTATGAGGTTAAACACTATATGCCAGATTTATTTAGCTTATTTTTTGCATTCAGCTCAAATTCCTGATATTTCTCTTGTTCCATTGCATAACACTTTATTGTTTGGGTTTCTATAAAAATAAAACATTCAGAATTTGATACGTGAATGTCCAACGGTATTTAAATTTAATAAAACAGAAAAAGCATGCATGGTTTGCTTAAATAATTGCTTTTTTCAATGTGTCTCTGGATTTCATGGTCGTTTGCTGAGGTCAGTGGCAGAATGTCAATAACATAAAAATGCATTATATGGAAATCACAATTACATTAAATATGGTTAATTACTGCAAATAATCCCAAGAATTGTGTTAAGGCCCTGTTTTTCAAATATTTAATTATGTTTGGTAGATTGATTCATTTTCTGTGAATTGACATTTTGGCAGCTGAGCACATATTACAATAACATTTCATGCAGATCTAGTTGTATAGAACAACACACAGTTGGTTACACATCCATTCAGCTTACACTTATAATTCCATTTGTTATTACAAATTTGGAACATTTAATTTGCAGTTATAATTACTTGCTTATTCCAATGTAGTCCAGGAAGCTATATCTTCACTAAACCATACGTCAAGTTAAGATAACTCAATCAATAGTTTAAAGTAGAATAAGAAGGTAAATGCAGATATAAGATATATTGCTTAAATATTAAACACATCTACAGTATGTATGGCAATGTAGTAATACAATGCTTGATACAAATAGCATATAATGTCTCAATTTATAACATTATTATATTATGTATTAATCCTTTCATTATATTTAAGAATTAGGTACATGTAATAAAATGTGTACCTGATGTAAACAAATCAAATGTCAATAGAAACCAAATATATAAGAAGCCAGATATTTATTGGTAACTACTATAATAAAACAAAAATTATCTGATTTTTAGCAGTGTATTCATGTAATTGTTTTATATTTGTGTTGACCTGAGTATACAAAGCTACTACTTATACGATAACACACTGCATGTGATAAGTATTTTGAATAATAATAATAATAATTAATAGTTAATTATTACTATAACAGGTTGAGTCTCCCATATCCAAATATTCTGAAATACGAAATATTCCGGAACATGGAATATTTTTAGCATGACTGAGACAGTGAAACCTTTGCTTTCTGATGGTTCAATGTACACAAACTTTGTTTAAAGTACAAAATTATTAAAATTATTAAAATAACATTCAGGCTGTGTGTATAAGGTGTCTGTGAAACATAAATGAATTTCATGTATGTGCACAAACTTTTTTTGCTACACAAAATTATTGAAAATATTGTATAAAATGACCTGCATGCTGTGTGTATAAGGTGTTTATAGAACATAAATGAATTGTGTTTAGATTTGGGTCCCATTCCCAAGATATTTCATTATGGTATGCAATTATTCCAAAATATGGAATATTCCAATATCCAAAATACACCGGGTACCAAGCGTTTTGAATATGGGAGACTCAACCTGTATTATTATTATTATTATTGTTATTATTATTATTATTATTATTATTATTATTATTATTATTATTATTATTATAAGATAATAACTTAAATAAAATATATTTTTTTAAATAAATCTCACAATGCGATCATCTTTATAGCATTGCATTGTATCATGAAATGAAGAATCTATTGCCAAAATTCACCTGTTTATGTAAGAGTGTATTGGCAATCTTTTCAAACATCTGTTGAGAATAATTGATTACTCTTTTTTTAATTTAGGACTACATAAAATAATGTTTATTTAATTTCAATGCCCATGACAAATAAAATGTAACTGAAGAGATGAAAAAATATTAC
Source organism: Taudactylus pleione (assembly GCA_031769625.1). NCBI lineage: Eukaryota > Metazoa > Chordata > Amphibia > Anura > Myobatrachidae > Taudactylus > Taudactylus pleione. The sequence goes on from JAUIMM010000601.1 coordinate 2,896,762, forward strand.
TATACTATTACAGGTGTGTATTGTAGATAATCCAGTTAGGGAGAAGGAAGCAGAAAGTGTAATGCAGAGGCTGTAAACTTATGAGGAAGGGTGGTTGGCTTGGGTAAAGAGACAGATTGTGGGTATATGAGAGAGCTGGTGAGTATTCCAGGGGATTGGAGCAGCAAAAAATATATCATGGAGATTGACATTGAAGGTGATGATCAAGAATGATTAGATGAGGCAATAATTGGAGAGCAGAAGGGAGTGTGTTTGTGCATGGCAATGAGGTTGGAGACACAGAGATATAGCAAAGGGAGCAATGGTTGAGGAGATGAATGATGGCTTTGAAGATGAATTGCATGGGTTTGAGTATGATGCTAAGTGGGACAGTGAGCCAGCTAAGTTTTTGGCAGATTTTTCTGAAGAATTGGAGCAATGAGAGAGGAAAATAAGGCTGCCAGAAGAGTTAAGGATAGATTGAACAAGGGTGAGGTGGTAGATAGTTAGATAACAGTAATCAATTTGGAAGAGAGGATGAGAAGTTATGAGTCTGCAGGGATGGTGTGATCATTAATTGGGATGCTAAATTAACTTCAAGTTAGGCAGTCAGACAAAGAAGAAGTTACTAATAGATTGGGTGACAGGTCAAAGAGGCTAATAATTTGTGGCTACATAGAAGTGAACATAATTGAAGAGGCAGATTTTGTGGACCTCAAAGTAGTAGAATAGAGGGGGTGGTGGAAATAACCTGAAAGTTGCAATGGAGGAATAGGAGGATCCAAACTTTGCCACTGTGGTGGCCATCTGGAGGTGTGAGAGTATGAGATGCCCTCCATAGGATGTGGCTGATAATGGGGTGGTGTCATAAGGAGTTATCCAGGTTTTTGTGACAGTGAAGAAAATGAGGGAATTGGAGATAACAAGGTCCTGGGTGGGGATTGGGTTAGGTTGCTGCAGATTGACCTGGCACATGAGAAGTAGATGGAAGGCAGGGGGAAATGTAGGTTAGGCATGATAGGTTGCAGGTGTTTAAGGGTAGGTAAGGTTTGTGGTGAAAGAAGCCAGAGGGTAGGAGCTCTGAGATTGGACAGCAGATGGGGATAAGAGATGAAGAAAGAGGGATGTGTGAGTCATGGTGAGGATAGTGAAGAGTGGCAATGGAGGCTGTTGGAGAAATGGAGGGTGCTGAATATGTAAAAGTAAATGAGTAATGTGAAGAAGTGCTGGGCAGTGAGGGGAGGAGGAGATGAGTGTAGAGAGCAGAGGGGCATGGGTGATGAAAATAGTGAGAGGGCAAAGGTAGTGACAGTGGCATATGATGTGGACATTTAAGCAAACAGATGCATGTCACAATGAAACAAATTCAGTAGCAAACTAAAGAGACAGTAAATATGAAGACATTTGTAAATTGTGGGTAAGCATCAAATCAGGTTAGTAGTAAGAAATGAGTGCCATAAAGTTATGTTAGTGAAATAAATAAATTATAATGCCTCCTTAATTAAGACAATTAATTAGAGTGCACTCTTAATAAAACATAAATGATAGTGTCATAATTATAAATAAAAAAATTTTAATCCTAAAGGTTTTATGTAGTCTTGTTTGCTTAGATACTTACCTAAATATTTCCTTTTTTTATTGTTCTTATGTAAGCCATATGTACTGTACATAATAAAGAAAACATATAGATGACATGGACTGCATCCAAAGAAATCTCAATGTCAAATGAGTTAAACTACAGGCTACTTAGTAGACATTTAGTAATGGTGTATCATCCTAGAAAGACTATTCCTGATTTCATATCCTGCTACTAATGCAGGATTATCAGTATAGAAGAGAATGAACCTAACAGTTTGTAGAGCTTTTAACAAAAGTTAGTAATAATTACAGAGTAGTTTGCTTAGTGACATAAAAAACTCAGGTAAGTAGGCAATCTGTACTAAGAATCAGATAAGCTGATGAATGAATTTATAGGATAAGGCATAATACATTGTCAAACTTTATGAAAAGGGAGCATTAGTCATTACATTTTACTGAATAATCACATTTCATATATAATTAAGTGAGATTCCAGAGGTAGAAATGAATGCAACACTTATGGTTTCTATTCAAAGAACCAGTGGTCCACATGAAAAAAATATGTTTACATTTTATTTAATCACATTCATATTTAATACAAAGTTTTTATTTTTCATATTTAAATCTTTGACCTTCCTTTGTGAAAAATAAAGTGGCCTTTGGGACCAGTTGTTTATTTAACAGAAACAGTGGGAATAATTTCCACCTCTAGGATCTTTCTCACTTACACTATTATTGGGTTCCCCAAAGCTCAGAAAATCATAGAAGTTGTAGTTAAACAGTTGGTGTATTGATTACCTTGATGTGCAATGAGGAGCACATCCTGCAGGACTCTTTCTCAATTATGGTCATAAGTCTGACTGGTAAGTGAAGTATACAGTAGTTATTAATAATGTTTAAAAATGATTATTTTTTTAATTCATAAAATGCTAATTCCATATATAGACATTGCTATAATACTTGACATTCAGCCCAAGAGTTGCTGGCAACCATATCTGGATTTGGACACAGATATGTAAGGAGCTGGATTTTTAACACTAAAATTCTAAGACAGTAGTCCCTGGCTTTTCTATCTATTCCAGAATTTCTGTCAACCTACTTTCATTTAGGGGTTCTCAGTTGTACACAGCTGCATAAGTTGGTAGTTGTTCATCTGTGACCTTATGCAAATGCCACTGCAAAGTTCTTCTTTGATGTACATACATGTGCACAAATGTCCAAAAACTGAAATGCCCACTGTCAGCATCCACAGATGCTGAAATATCGATTGGTGCATTTTTAGATGCTCCATCGGTCACACCATCAAAACTTGTACCTGCTCTGGCCTCCTATGTCAGTGGTTGAGTGTCTATGTATGCAACCATATTCACTGACACACCCAGGCCTGCTGAGAGCTGCGGTGGCACTGGGTAATAGGGTGCGTGGCCTAATCATGGTAGGCGTGGCCACGCCCCCTTCCCGGGAAAAAAAAAAAATATGCGGCGCTGCGTGCTGGGGAGAGGGAGCGCTCTGATCCCCCTCAGCCCGGCGCAAAGCCAGGGGGGGCACGATCAGTGTGATCGCTCCCCCCACAGGCTTAGGTGACTGCTGTGGCTGCTGCTCAGCAGCCACGAGCAGTCTCCACTGCAGCTCAACACACGCTGTGTGCTGGGCTGCTGTGAGGGAGGAGGAGCGGCGCCGGACCCGGGCCCCCACCGGGCCCCTCAGGAAGCCCGGGACCAGGTAATCTGTACCCGCTCCCCCCCTCTCGGCGCCCCCGGACACACCCATAACATTCCCATAACACACCCATAACACGTTCCATCTCTGTGCATGTGCTAAGCTCTCCCTGTGACCGTCCAGGAATGTCCACCACATTTCAACACATTTCTGAGACCGTGTGCCTCAATTGCTACTCCAACTCTATGTGAACGCTAACTCACATGCGCAGAAGAAATAATTGCTCCACTGCTTCCAACATCGGCAGTGTGTGCGACTCTGAGAAAGGGATTTAATGGTGTCTCCTTTCATTACCATGCACTGACTTAGAGTGTTACAAATGTACAGTACATCTAAAAATTATGGAAAAGTTATGAAATTAAATGTCTGAGTACCTACATACATACAGTACATGTCATGTATGATTGTCTATAAAACAAAATGTGAAACTGATTATTTCATTAGTTTTATTATTGAAACATCTTTATGTTTTTAATTATATGATTAAAAATATAAAATTAATTTTATGAAAAATATACAATGCTATTTTAGCAATGACATTATATTGTTTTTACAATTTTTGTAAACATTGATTATTTCAATGCCAGTTTTTATTATTTTTGTAAACACTGATTTATATATTATATGGTATGTGATACAAATAAATTCAAAACATACATATTAAATACTCTTTAGCTTAATTATGAACAGGTGCTCTATTATCATGTGTTATAAAAATGTTACTGGTAACACTAATTTATTGCAACGTGCCTCTAAACTTATAACCATTGGATTGATTGCATATCTGGAGACGTACTAAACTTTGTTCTTAACATTATTCTCAATATACATAATCCAGATGGCTCTGCCTTTTAGACACTGGTGGATTTGTATGCAGTGTCACAGGTTTTAAGCAAGAACATTTACTACAGTATGGCATCATTCTTACAAAAGCAATATTTGACTTGCTATTGTCTCTGGCACTGCTTGTTTTTTTCCCCATGCTTTCTCTCTCTTTGTTCATCTCTCTCTTATCACCCCACCTTCTTTTCTCCTCCTCTCTCCTCCTCTTTCTCCATTTATCTTTTACCCCTCATCTGTTTGTATCTTTCTGCCTCTGACAACCTTTACCCCATTCCTCTCTTTCTTTCCTTGCAGGGTTGCAAGGTGCTCCATGCGTGGATTTTTTTAATAATACTCAGAGGTAGGCATGTAGTACATGTTAAAATGATATCATTTTTAGCAATACTTGACTTTATTATATAGATTATCCTTAGCATTGCCATTTTTTCTTTTCATCTTTACTATAATACTTTTTGGGATGTCCTAGATTTTTATCCCTACACATTTTTGTTGCTGACTAATGGCTTGATTCAGATTTGGGAATTGAGTAAAAAAGAGAAAGTAACTGTACATCTTGGTAATAAACAAGTTACACTGCAGATGGAGCAGATTTAAAATGTGCAGAGAGATTTAGATTTGGGTGTGATGTGTCCAAACTGAAATCTAAATTGCAGCTTAAATATAAAGCTGTCCAGCATTTGTAGGCTGCATGCAAAAGCAGCCAGTATTTACCCCACATGCAAAACAAATTATGTATTTGCACCCCTTTCATTACAACATCGTTTTTCCAGGTACACAGTTACTTACTATCAGTTATCTTACATTATTCCCAAATATGAATCAGGCCTAATGTTAAAGAATTAAGTTGTTATTGGTTGATTTTCAGGAGTGTCTTTGTTTTCATTATGAGATGATAATTAATGATAAGATAAGCAAATGCTGAAATATGACTTTTACAAAAATGTGTCTTGACAAACTTGCATTCTTGATTGCACTGCATTGTTAGGGTAAGAACGTTTACCTATTATAAATAAGGCATATATTTGACAAGCTGCATTTTTTCTAACTATGTGTGTATTCCAGTGTAAAATTATGTTTTGTTCATATGAAAGGACAACTACATAGTAAATTCTTTTTTTCAAATGGAAATATTTTAAATGTACGATATAGTTTCATGTAATTCTCCTTGCAACACAGGGTAATATTTATAGATCGGTAATATTCTGTAGCAAGGGTTTACTGCACCGTAGGAATGTGAACTTCTTCATAAAATTTTCTATAGATGATGTTACACAGTTATTACAATTGGTTTTTTTCCTTTCAGAACTACAGTATGATGTCTGCTGCAAATAATGCATTGGATAATTTTTCTACTACTTAATGCCAGATAATGACTAAGGGGTCTATTTATTATGCAGTGTTAGGAGACAGAGTGAAAAGTGATAAATCTGTGATAAGGTGCCAGCTAATCAGCTCCCAACTGTCTTTTTTCAAACACAGCCTGTGAAATGGCAGTTGAGAGCTGATTGGCTGGCACCTTATCACAGATTTATCACTTTTCACTTTGTCTCCTAACACTGCTTAGTAAATAGACCTCTAAATTACATAAGCAAAAAAAAGGCAAAAAAAAGGGATGCAGTCATCAGTTGACATTCACAATGTTGACAATTATAATGTGGACACCACAATGATAACAGCTATGATGTCGACATTGTTGAAATGTTGACAGGGAACATGTCAACATCCTCAGAATGTTGACATGTTCACAATGTTGACATCTGAATTGTGTGCATATGAAATTCCAACACTCTCAGGATGTCAAAATTAGGGTTAGGCTAGTTTCATACCTGCCTGTTTTGACTGGGCGGCTTTTTGCCATGTGTGAAAAAAAGATAAATAGTGAAGCAGTGAATCCTTTCACATGGCACGGTTGCCATGTAACAGCCAGGAGTATCCACTGAGCAGTAAGGCATGTCCCTGCACACCAGTGGTATAAAGGAAACAATGTTTCATTTCACACACATGGGCTTGTGATGGCTGGCCTTGTGCAGCAGCAGCTGCTGCTACGCATGCCCAATAGAAAAAAAAACACATGTAAAGCAGCTCCAAACCACTGCTTGTGAAAGGTATTGAGTGCCGGAAAAATCCCAGCCGGCTACCACCAGGTTCTTCCCCAGCCGGCCAAAAACTGGCAAATGTGAAACTAGCCTTATAGGCTGCGGGACTAGCAGGGATTCCGACCGCCAGGAACCCAACTGCCAGTATTTTATGCCAATTCCCCTCAATGTTGTCTGTTTCTTTGTGCTTTTTCAAAGAGCTTGAACAGCACATCTTGAAACCCTAGTCTGATTTAAAATCTTTTCCTGGGAGAGACCTTGCTGATGCAGAATAACTACCTTTTGTCTTGATACTGTGCTCAGTCTTGCAATGATGTATGACCTGTGACATGAAACTGAGTTCCACAACCTCACCTTTGTAGCAGAGTTACTCACTCAGTTTAAGCCTCCAACACAGCTGTTTCTGTTTCAGTTACTTAAAGGGCCTGTATAAATAGATTACTTATTTTTCAATCAGTGAAACACGTTTAAATATTTTTTCTCAAGGAATTTTTTATATCTTGAAGTACATATTTTTAGAGTAAAGCTGTAGTCACTAAGAACTTTAATAGTAATATTGATTATTTTATTGAACAAATAAGCTTAAAAATTGTACTATAGACTTAAGAAAAGAGAGGTTGATTTGACTTTACATGGTCCGTTTTGTCAGATTATTACCGTAAAAAATAATCCCTAGAGGGTTCAAAGTAAATAACACCCCCACCATTGAGCGCAATAACTTGGTGTTTTGCACCAAATTTGTGTGGGGTGTTGAATAAATGCTCATTGGATTTAATTCTATAGGTCATTGAGGAGGTGGGGACCGAATTATCCAAAGTTAGAGACAAAATTAAATTGTTCAATACTAGTCACCTGAACTCCCTGACATAGGATACAACTGAGGGTTGGTTGGGGAAGCTACAAGATCAGATCAACAGTTACCAGAGGGACTTAATTACATTTAAATGTAAAAAATTAGCAACGGTTAATTCTGATTATACCACACATAGATTTTATCATTGGCTAAGGGGCGATAACTTTCCCAGATGTAACATGGGTTCCACTAGATTTAGGTCCCCTGCACATTTTGAGACATCTTCCTCTCAGTCTAACTCAGAGAGTGAGTCCAGTAGTCTAAGGCCACCAAGTGGCTCTTCCTCTTCTTTTTTAGGCAAAGGCCAGGTGCTGGGTCCAAGGCGCACTCCAGATATCCAAGCAGATGCAGTGGTAAAACCAAAGAAGTGGGGAAGAGGACAAACCAGGAGTTAGAACCCATTTACAATTTGTTTAGTAGGCTGTTATATAAAGCTGAACTGGAGGTTCTCTCATTAGGTCTTCAATTTTTTCCCAATGTGCAACAGAATAAATTTAAATGGTCTGTTGACCATTATAGATTTGGATGTAAATTGTGTTTGTGTGAGCATTTCTCTAATTCTAGGGAGATGACTGTCCCCAGTAAACTTAAAAATCCCAGTCTTTTTTACCCACTGTCAAATAATGCTAGTATTAAAACTTAACTACGATTAGTGGAAAATGATGTGTCAGCTTGTAAAATTGTTAAAATATATGATAATCTGAATGTGTCACAAAGACAAGCCTTACAAGGACTTGTACATATGAGACAGTGGTGATACTGTCAGCCGGATAAAGGTGGGGCTGTCATGGTACAGGACTGGCATGTGTATGATAACAAGGTATGATGTCAACTGAGCAATGTACATATGTATGCTGAGTTGCCCAACAACCCGATGCTTGATATTAAATGCAGAGTTGATCTTGCGGTTAATAAGGTGGTACAACATATGTGGATTGATGAAGGGCTGGCAGCTTATCTTAAAGTATTCCACGCAGTGTGTCCCATTATTTACCTATTACCCAATATCCACAAATCTTTGGTAGACCCACAAGGGAAACTGATTATATCTGTGAAAGGGTCGGTGTTACAACCCCTAGCAATCTTCATAATTGGGTTTCTCCAACCACATATGGTGGCTATGGAGAGATTCCTACATGACACCACTGAATTTTTAGATGAGGTCTTGGCATTAAATGATCTTTCCGATGACATGTGGCTCACAACTATGGATGTGTCATCTCTCTATACTGTGATACCCCACAAGGCTGGCATAGAAGCAGTAAGAACCATTCTTAGCACTGATACTCATGTTGGGCCCCCGATTGAGTTTTTATGTGAACTGATTGAACTAGTGCTTGGTTCTATAATTTCTGCTATCATGGTGAATATTATGTCCAGCTGTCAGGCACAGCGATGGGGTCCAATTTGGCCCCATTGTATGCCAACCTTTGCATGCAAATTTATGAACAAAAACATATTTTGGGTCATTTTGGTGGCAAGATAGTCTGCTATAAGAGCTATATCGATGATCTGTTCCTAATTTGGAAAGGGACAGATGTTGAGTTTTTTTCTATGGTCTTAGACCTCAATGCCTTAGAAAGCCCAATATGGTTCACCACTAATATAGATAAATATTCGATCAATTTTTTAGACGTGATGATTTCACGCCAAGGCACTGGATTAAGTTCCTCTCTTTTTCGGAAAAATACAGACCGGAACACACTCCCTCATGCGTCAAGCCATCACGTCAGTAGTTTGAAGGAGTCATTACCAATATCACAATTCATTCGGGTGCTGTGCAATATCACCTCTCAAGTCATGGCTGAAATACAGTTTCTGGAGATGTGCAACAGATTCTTAGCAAGAGGGTACTCACCATTAGTAGACGATAGGTGTCTCAAAAAAGCATGACAATGACATCTGCATATTACCACTTAGAAAAACGTGGATCCATCTAGAATGATTTATCCAACTATTACCTAGTGGCTATTGCAACTGGTAAAGCTATCAAATGCAATTGGTCGATCATTACCATGCATCCGTCCCTGAAGAGCATTAGCAAACAACCACCTATGATGGCATATTGGCATGGTCCGAATTAATGTCAATTGTTGATGCGACCAACCAAACAACCCAAAGATACACAGACGCATTGACTTCCAAGTTGTCGATTGGGCTGTTATAAATGTGCAGACTGCACCACCTGCTATTCGATGTTGACTGAGACCCATTTTTCCCATCCACATAGTGGTAAGAAAATAGCCATTTGCCACCAACTACATTGCATGCTTGACTATGTCATGTATGTTTTGATGTGCCCATGTGGTCTATACTATGTCAAATATTTTGCCTTTTTGGGACACTCCGCGGCTACATTAAGATGTATGTTGATAGATCACATTCCACAGCCAGCTCAAGGCAGTGATAGAGAGCTTCTCCTAAGGAAATGCGAGGTCAGGTGGATATTCAGGCTTAACAATGTGGCTCCAAAAGGCCTGAAAGAATATCACCCATATAACATTTCCCTACGTTGATGACTTTTTCCGGTCCTAGAACGCATATGGTCATTGCAGTAGTCTAGAGCATTGCAGTAGTCTAGGTGTGATGATATAAATGCATGTATGACTTTAGGCAGATCTTCTGAGGGAATTAATTGCTTGATTCTGGCTATGTTCCTCAGATGAAAGAATGAGGATTTGATTGTGGCTGATACCTGATGTTTAAGTGTCAAGCCACTATCCAGGACAACACCAAGATTCCGCACATGTTCAGTGTTTTGTAATTCTGATCCCCCAAGCGCAAGTCCTGTTGGTTGGCTATGCTGTAGCCCTGTCCTGTGACCTATCATAAGGACCTATGTTTAATCAGGGTACAGTCGCAGCCAACTGGCACTCATCCACTCCTGAAGCTCAGCTAGGCAACCATTTAGGTTTGTTATTGGGTCCTTTGTATCTGGAGCAAAGGACAGGTACAGTTGCGTATCATCTGCATAGCAGTGGTAGACTAGGCCATAACATCTGATTATTTCACCCAATGGTAGCATGTATACTGCAAAAAGCATGGGAGATAGTATAGAACCCTGTGGGACACTGCATGGAAGTGGCACTGGTGATGAAGAGTTTACTCCAGAAGAAACTCTCTGTGACTTGCCAGTCATAAATGAAGTGAACCAGCTAAGGACTGTGCCATCCAGTCCATAGAAATTTTTCAGGCGCTCAATTAGAATCCTGTGGTATTCAGCATCAAATGCTGCTGAGAAATCAAGAAGGATTAAGATTGAACAATCACCTCTGTCTCTTGCCATCAGAAGATCATTAAGCACACATACCAGGGCTGTTTCAGTGCTATGTCTTCTCCTGAATCCTTACTGGAATGGATCATAAATATCATGGGTAGACAGGCAGATATCCAGTTAAATTGCCACCACTTTCTCAATGACCTTTCCTAGAAAAGGAAGGTTTGATACTGGTCTATAGTTGGTCATGCAGTCGGGGTCTAAATTAGGTTTTTTAAGAAGTGGTCTAACAGTTGCTTCCTTTAGTGATTCTGGAAAAATGCCTGTTTGCAAAGAGCATTGAACTATTTTTGCAATTGCAGGGCCACTCATGTCCATACACCCTTTGAGATGCTTGGTTGAGGTAGGGTCCAGATCACAGGTGGTGGTTCGCAACATTTTAGCAATGTCTTTTACATCCATTATGTCAAAGCTGTTCCAGGGAGACAGGTGGTTTACCTTGGCAGGCTTGGTAGTTTGGCACTCCTTTGGTGGCACTGTGGGGATTACCGCCGAATGGAGAATACTTTATCTGTAAAGAGTTTTGCAAGCTTACATCAGTGTCTGTTCTAGACTGTACTCTATATACGGCTGACTTTTAACAGAGTAACCAAAATTTGCAATTCAGTGTTCAATTATAGTACTGTATCTAATTGCACACTGAATTGCAAATGTTAGTTACTCTATTAAAGCATTATAGTCTATCTTATGTCCCAAATATGGACAAGCGACCATATAACAAATGTCTGTTTAACCATTTAAAACAACTTTCTTAAATGTGTATACTAGGACCCTACATAGGAATCACAAGTTTGAATCACAAGTTTGAATAATCATTTGTATAGGTGTATCAATTGTTTTCCCTAAGGGGGATATTATATATATATACAGTATGATAAGATATGATTTTTTTCATATACTGTACACTATACCTGCTGTACCTGTACTATCTTTGTTTGTACCTAGAAAACAGCTTACTATGAATATAGATTTTTGCAAGTTAATTAACTGGGACAGTTGTCAATGTAGTTTTATTGAAATACTGACTGTTTTTTCTAGTGGTATGCTGTTTTACTGAATATGATACATCTCTAAACATATTATTGTTGTGGTGCTGTATTTTAATCTGAGTTTCTTATTCTTATTTGTTATTCCAATTTTTGTTAAATCTATTTTGTTCTATATATTTTGCTTCCCACCACTATCATTGCACCTAATCACAGTTTGTGCAACCACCATAACACCACTTGATTAGCACTTTAATTTCTCATTTTACTTAATTATTAATTTTCATTGCATTTTTTTCTGATTTTTAACAATAAGTGTGTTGGTTATCATTATTTGCCATATTTTATATCCTTCATTATTTTAATGCATACTATTAAAAGTTACTTTATATCTCCTTTGTTAACCTTGAGTGCTCCTTCATAGAGTACTTTCCCTTCCATTAGCCTGTGTTTTGTATTCATTGAATGTACTCTTGGGTGTACCTCCATCAACACATTGGTATAACTGTTTATTACATGGAAGTGTACACATATATATAAATACAAATTGTACTTCCAACCTGTGCTCAGAGTCCCCAAAAAACCCTCTCTGTGTGGCATATTCAGCTCTTAGCAAGATCACATCACCAGTGCCAGACAGTGCACCATATCCAGCTATCACTGTCAAAACCTCAGTCAGATCATACCAACTATCCCTGAATGTGCACAGGATTTAAGTATATCTCCCACCAGCTAGAACTGTGTAGTATATTTGCTGAGACTCACCAACCTGCCTCCTGTAGTTCCTGTGCCTGCTGAATTTATTAGTCTGATCCAGTCCATGCTATCTGCTTCAGGCATCTATCAGTTCTGCACTAGTAGACTGTTTTAGTCTTCCAGGCCACAAGGTAGCTGAATAGCCTGCTCCGCATTCTGCCTCTCATTCACACTACTATCAATCTGAGTAAGAAAGGAGCTTCAGCAAGCCATCTAGCTTCAGTCACTCTCCTATTCAAGAAGCCAGTCCTAGGGTTTCTGACCTGGGTCAACAAAACCTCAGTGACCCGACATGTCATAGTTGTGTAGGAGCAACTTCACTTACTATTTGGCACATAGTCTCCCTAATACATTCAAGATGTGACATGTACAGTCAATACATTTTCCAAATAAAATATCTCCCTCTAAATTTCTTTAAAAAAACCCACAATTGCTGAAAACAAAGTTCATAAGATTAAACAGCAGTGATCAATCTAGGTTTCAAAGATATGACCTTTACTGAAAAGGAGAATAGCTCATTAGGCATAAAATAAACCATTAAAACAAGTAACATATTAGAAATGCAAATAGCAACAGTACATATGTATGATGATGTTGTTGATGATGATGATTATTATTATTATTATTATTATTATTATTATTATTATTATTGTTATTATTATTATTACACTGAAGTGCCAGACAATGGCAAATTAGGACATACCTAAAATAGATACAAAAGAAGTAGCCAAAATAAATGCAGACATTTGCATAACAAAGGATAGGGAGGACCCTGTTCATAAGTGAGGTTTCAATCCAATTGAAAAGGAGACAGTTGAAACAATAGTTGGAAGTGTCACTGAAAGGGAAAGTTGTAAGGGTGGGTAGTATTGGTGAGAATATGCTAAACAGATGTAGTGTTCACACTAGGTGCAGGGTGCTGATCAGTGAAGAGGGCATATTTAAATTTTGAAGGAGAACATTTTAGCCATGATGAATCAATACAACTAAAGTAGCTGTAGTGATACATCATGAATAAAAGTTTGCCCATCAAAATTTTAATATGACCTCCTCACTGATCAGTGCCCTGCACCTAGAGTAACCACTATATATGTGTTTTCAGACAACATTTAAAGATTCTAAAACTGTGGAAAAGACTAATTGGGCATTGAAGTGAATTTCAAAAATTGGCAATGGCATGGGAGAATTCTTGTAGATGGGAGAGAGAGGTGGGTACTATAGATGTGGCTTAGCACAGGTCAGATGTAGATCGAAGAAGCAATAATTATTTTTTTAACATTTTAAATGTATGAACTATGATGGGATGGTGTTGTTGAATAATTTTTATATAACACTGATAAGGTGCTAGTGTAGTGATTTGTAAAGTGGTTTGTCAGAAGTATAATGGCAAGAGAAGATCAGTCTTTCTCCAGCATTTACAATGGATTGAAGTGGGGAAAGATTAGTAACGTTAATGCCAGATACGAGGAGGTTGCAGTAGTTAACATTGGAGAGAGTGGATGAATGTTGGTAGCTTCCTAAATTAAAAAGAGAATGAATATCTTGGCAATTTTCCTATGGTGGAGGAACAAAACTGAGACAGCCACTTAAAGAGGAATAAAGAAGGGGCAGAGTAGTTTAAAACAAACACAGCAAAATTGAGATACTGGGATGGTGTTATTGACTGAAAGTTGAATTTGAGCCAAATACAAATTAAAATAACTTCAAAACAAATAAAATAAAATAATGCATATATTTCATATTAATCTATTCAAATGTATTTCATTATGTTGATCTGTCAGATATATAAAAAGAAAAAAAAAATTCACAATAAAAATGATAAACCCACAGTATTCCACAACAAAGGAAAAACATACATTACATTTAATTGTTTTATTCAGAATGTGAAACAGTCTATTTTATTTTACTTTGAATTACATTGTATCAAGATTAGAAGAAAATTACAGGGACTGCAAGTATGTAGTCTGGACACTGCACTACAGAAACAATAGGTAGCCAATATATTAGAAATTATAATAAAACTAAAGTACTGGGTTTATTTTTTTTGGACTATATGAGGCAAATTATATATCCTAATAGAGGCAGACATAATTATTAGAAGAAAGGGAAACCTGTAGCAAATATTAATATAAAGGAAGCTCATAAAGGACATGCTAATATGCAGGATACATATAGAAGTATTATTATTATTATTATTATTATTATTATTATTATCTATTAATAATATTATTAATATTATTATTCTGTGGGCACAGAGTGATTACTATACTGATGGCATGTATATGAATTTGTAGTATACAGGAGGAACATATTGGAATTATTGCTATACAGGGACACATAGAGTATTTGAATTATTACACAGGAAGCACACAATATATTTAGCATTTTATATAGGACATACATTACTTGTATGTCTTGTATACAGAATTCATAGTTAATATTACTTAACGTTATATTACCCTGGTACCCTGTATGATAGTGATTTATTGCACTGCTCTAACTCTTTGCAAGACTCTCTTACAAGCACATCTTGCTCACACAGGACAGGAAGTTTCACTAGACAAGTTACAACTGCGCCAGACCAAGGTAACATACTTGAGACATTGCTTAACTCAAGGTCAGAGACACCAGACACTAGAAGGAGTAACTTTGATACTCAAACATTCTCTGCCACAATACCAGAAACTGGTAAGAGCATTTCTTGGGTTATGCAGTTATTGCAGACAATCTGTTCCTGGCTTCTCTTCCATTGCCCAACCCTTGCAACAATTAAATTACAGTGACAGCCAAACAGTCACACACAGAGAAGAGACAGATTCCACAATTCAAAATTGGGGGTTTATGTACAGTTAGAGGGAGATAAAGTGGATGGAGATAAAGTACCAATTAATCAGCTCCTGTCAAAATAACAGGAGCTGATTGGTTGGTACTTTATCACCATCCTTTTAATCTATCTCCAAGGCTTAGTACATAGATCCCACTGAGAAAGGAACTATCACAGGCTCCTGCTTTGTGCATATCAGACTACATTTGAAGGAGTACTCACACAAATACACGGGACTTCACATGAACCAGTAGGTTATTACAGTTGAAGACATGACGCGGTTGCTTTTGCTTAATCTATATGCTGTCACGACTGGCACAAGAAAGTTTACTTCAAAATTCTTGAACCCTTTATGTGCTTCATGCTGTTGCCTCCCTACAAAATTTTCGTCACATTTCTAGTGCTTGATTCACAAAATGGGAACTAGTTCTCCTAGAACCTCCTATTCCGATTGTATAGTATTCATATACTGAATCCTGTTACTCTGCTACCTAATTCAAAGATTTGCTATGAATGACATCTGAATTGTCATTAGGATAAGAATTTGTAGTGTCCAGGTGACACACTTGTATTCTATGCAAGGTATCACTATAGAGACCCATTAGGGACAGACCCACAGCTCCTCAGGGAAGCAAAAGTACATGCACATGTATGTATTAATAGCTCAAAATGCATAGCATATGTGAAGGTGACTTCACAACCTGAGATGGGCATATGCAGGAACCCACAAGCCCAACGTTGGAATAAGGCAACCCAAAAGCCAGTAGCAAGTTGGAATCAGCATGATTGCCTGTATAATGGACTCATGGGGACAGAGAATGAACTGTCAACATGCTGGTGGCAAGTGTGAGCCATAAGAGCTGTAGTTTAAAATGAAGGGGAGAGAGAGTTGATTGTCTGTTTTCCACGGGAACCTGAGGTGGAGAATCTGTATCTGTCTGGAGCTCCCGATGCAGTAACTGGCAGAGCTGATCTGGAGAAGGCGTGACAGCAGAACCAAAGTTGGGACCTGTGGGAGTGACAGGTTGTGGGCTGAAAGTCAGACTGGGTTTGTGCACGCATCATACAGAGAGGCTGGACATGGAGCAGCAAAACATCTGCAGCTGTGAAGGAGGAAAACATCTCACAGTGCTGTGAACTAAAGCCTAGTACACACCTTCGTGATCACACAGCGGATCAGGTGAACACACCCAAGCAGCCACGTACTGTGTCCCCAGTTTGAACCCCTATGAGCCCTGTACACTCTGTGCTAGAAATAGCTCAGTGTGTATGGGTTTCTATGCGATTGGGAAGTTGGGACAGTAAATATTAAACAGCACAAAATATGTGACCCCCAATTATGACCAATGCAAGAGCATTATAAGCCATTTATTGGCTAACATTCCTGCATACACACCTATACAATCATTGGCCTGATCACCCAATATGGGGTGAATTGGCTGAGGATTGTTTAGGTGTGTACCTAGTTTTAGCCTAGGAAACAGACCAGAGGTTGTGAGCTTTACAATGGATTAACAAGAGCCCTGTGGTAATGAAGCACACACTCCACTTTTCAGCTAACAGGACACTCAAAAACTATATCAGCCCTAACACACCTTAAGCAAGTAGCAGTGGAGGGGATGTGACAGTTATTCTGTAGCCCTGTTGCCAGCCCCACTGTATACCATACTAGACTAAGCAATTTACAAATACTGATCTTTGCTATTTTATTATTCTATATATATATATAAAATTGAATGTCCCGAATGACTGACTCACTGACTGACTCATCAACACTGACTCACTGACTGACTCATCAACATCCAGTCCAAACCGCTGGACCTAGAAATTGGGGAGAATAGTCCTTCCATGACGTAGGTACAAACACCAACTGTCATCCCAAGTGCTGCCAAACATCACTAGCAATTGGTGTGGCTCCCCTATTTGAAGAGTGAGGGAAGGAATGTGTTACTACAGAGGTGAGAGAGGAAAATGTGTTACAACAGAGTTGAGAGGGGAATGTGTTACTATAGAGTTGAGGGAGGGGAATGTGTTACTAAAGAGATGAGGGAAGGGAACGTGTTACTATAGAAGTGAGGGTGGGGAATGTGTTACTACAAAGGTATGGGAGGGCAAAGTGTTACTACACAGGTGAGGGACAGGAGTGTTTTACTACACAGATGAGGGAGGAGAATGTCAAATGTGTTTATTACAGGGTGAGGGAAGGGAATGTGTTACTACAGCAGTGAGCAAGGGTAATGTATTACTCTAGAGGTGAGGGAGGGGAATGTGTTACTCCAAAGGTGAGGGAGGGAAACATGTTACTACAGGGGTGAGTGCGGATAATGTGTTACTACAGGGGTGAGGGAGTGATTGTATTTCTACATAGACAAGGGAGGGAAATGTAAAATGTGATACAATAGAGGAGCAAGGAAGGGAAATGTGTTACTACAGAGGTGAGGGAGTGGAATGTGTTAGTACACAGGTGAGGGAGGGTAATGTCTTACTAAAGCAGTGATGAAGTGGATGCTTTACTATAAAAGTAAAGGGTTAATGTGTTACTGGAGTGGTGAGATGGAAATGGAAACAGTAAATATCTAAGGTCTACCCGGGTGAAACCGGGTACATGAGCTATAGTGCAATAAAGGAAGAAAATAAAGCTTGTTTTTCCTTGATATAAATTCTAGGACAAAAGCCTCATGTGTTACAGTGATACCAAGTTTTAATTCCACTGTACTCTGTATTCTTATAGAAAGTGACAGTAATCATTCATAGGAACAAAAACTTTGCTTCTTTACTATTGCTGCAGTCAACTACTGTACGCAGCCAGGATTCACTGCAAGTAATCATACGAGGAACCTATGCTCCAACATAGTTAACTCAGACTTTTGCCTTTGAAAGATTGCTTTTACAAATTGGGTTTTACACTGCAGTACAAATAAGAGGAGTTAGGATACTTTAGCTGTAGTTTGTAATACATCTTATAACAGTGTAAATTGTGTTGTTAATTTGTGTTGAAATTAGATGTTCTTGCCTTTTGTGATAATTGCATTCTGCAAGAGAGTTTAAAGGTAATTTTTACTAAAGTGAGAAAGTTGCATAGAAGTGGAAACCAGTTACAGGAAACTGTGAATTAGAAATACTAGTGAACAGTGTAAATTATCTATCAAATTATTGGTGAGTTCCGGAGAGGAAGCCTACTTTGTGAATCCTGCAAAGCTGTGTTCCTGTAAAATTAAACCATTGGCTGATAAGTTTTGTGCAGTTTAAAATGTTGGTAAATGAGACTTCTTCAGGGAAAGAAGAAGTTAGCATTTTATTATCTTATCTTAGTAAGGATCAACACTAACTTTAATATACACCAACAATAGAGTTCCACTTAGGAAGGTCACACACACATCGGAAGTAAACAGGGCCCTGTTCTGCAATCTAAAGGGGGAAGTAGCATGGGAAAACTTGCCTCTCTGAAGTGAGTATGGATCTGAAGAATAGGAAATAAATGATTAAATAGTCTACTCAGCTATGACATTCTGATAGAATGGACCTGTAAAAATGCTAATACTAGAAAAGTAGCTGGTTTGTTACACAAGTAAACAGCAATATTACTGTTATTCATATGTGAACATGGACAATGACTAGAAATAATCTTATAGTCTATGGGCCTGATTCAGACCCGGACGGTATCTGTAGTCCATTCTAAATTACTGAAGGTTACTAATTTGCGCATGCGTATGCATCGCAGTGCGCATGTGCGAACTACACTGTGCGATCACAGATCCCTCGCTTGCACAGCAAAACCAGCCCAGCAGAGTGAGTGACAGGAGAGGCCGTTTGTGGGTGGTGACAGGGGCAGTCCAGTAAAAACGGGGGGGTTGGAGATGCGAACGCAAGCGTGCCCGAGTGTTTCAATGCCATTTTAGAGGCATGCATAATTAACAGGCAGCGTCATAGTACACGTCACCAGCCATTTTTTTCCTCTGATTTCCTCGCAATGATTGCAGAAAACAAAAGCTACCACAAGCACTGCGTCACATCCGATAATGGTCGATGTACGAATGTTTTCATACACTTACAGGAGATGACGTGGGGCAGTGGGCGTCTCTGCATATGCTAAGGGGAGTCTGCATACCCAAAGTGAACGCTCGTACAGGTACGATGGGCGTGCTTATGCCTTGGCGAGCGATCGCTCCCCGCCGCATCACTTTCAAATATTTGCATACGCATCATGCGAGCGTACACTCATAGCGACCGGGTCTGAATCAGGCCCTATATTCAGTATAAAACTGTAGAGTGATTCTCTGTGTGACACATGGGACATTTACATACATACATTCAAGTACATGAACTGTTTCTATTGTACATTTTTTTTTTCTGGTGTTCAAGTTTTAAATACTTTGTTGGCAGAAAATATACACCACAAAAAAATTCACTGTAGTAAACCGTTTCTTCTGGAACTTTTGTAAACTCTGCGTGATTGCACAGGAATTGTAGTATAGAAACAGTACACGTACTTGAATGTATGTAAATGTCCCATGCGTATTACAAATAATCACTCTGTAGTATCCTTGATGATGAAATTATTTAAAATTATCTACCCAGATGGATGAATTTGCTTAACAAGTAACCTAATGTAAATTATTACCTATACCATCATTAACCACACAGCCACTCAGGAATCACCACAATTGCCAATGCAATTAGTCCAAATATAGGGTCTTTTCAAGGCCAGGCAGGTGAGTGAATGTTTAGGATAACAATCCCTTCACACAGTCACAGTCAGCATTTGCTTACACCTCTGAACAGGGGTGTATCTAGGGATCCGAGCACCCCTGGCAAGGTAATGGACTGGCGCCCCCCTCCCCCATAAATTCAGGAAGTTCCCCCAGGAGTAGCCCCCCCTATGCAGTGCCCCCAGGAGTAGTCCCCCCTATGCAGTGCCCCCAGTAGAAGTCCCCTCTATGCAGTGCCTCCCGTAGTAGTCCACCCTATGCAGTGCCCCCAGTAGTAGTGCTCCTTATACATTGCCCCCAGTAGTAGTCCCCCCTATACAGTGCCCCCAGTAGGGGCCATCCCCCCATAATGTGCCCCCAGTAGCTCCCCCCATACAGTGCCCCCAGTAGCGGCCATCCACCCTATAATGTGCCCCCAGTAGCGGCCCCCCTATACAGTGCCCCCAGTAGTGGTCTCCCCAATACAGTGCCGCCTAATAGCCACACTCCCCCCCTGTGATGTTCCAGAAAAAAAACACAAACACAGAAAAAAAAAGCAACATACCTGATCCCCGCTCCTGCTGAAGGCCCGCTTTTGCTCTACACTATGGGATCGGAGAGATGTCATGATGGCTGCGGGGGGAGCTGAAAGGTGGAGCCAATTAGAGTCTGTCTGACTCTCACTGGCTGGCTGCTATAACAAACACACAGCTGACGCTGTGTAGGGCAGACTACTCTCACTGTGGTCTGCCCTACACTTGTGGGGCCCGGGTGGACTAGTGGGGCTAGTTCAAGCACCTAGTGTAGTCCACCCATTGACTGCTGGTGGTACTGCCGGACGGCACCCCACCTTTGGCCAACACCCCTGGTGAGTGCCATCCTGGCCAATGGGTAGATATGCCCCTGCCTCTGAATTAGACCCATAGCCAGAATGTCACAATATTTGAAATTCAAGTAAAATGATTCCTCTTTTAAGGCTAAGGGGTAAATTTACTAAAGCTCGATTTGGCATTTTGGGTGATTTGGCATGCGATTTTCATTTGATTTGTATTCGATTTTGCATTTGGGTATTTACTAAAGGCCAAATTGAATGTAAAATTGAATTTCAAATTGAATTTTAATCAAATCGACCTCAAATCAAACATAGGGAAAACATTAGTACTTTTACAGAGACCAACACACAAAACCCATATTTACTATAATTCGATTTGAAATCGAACTCAATATCGACCTTCAAATCAAACTTGAAATCCCCAAATGAATAGACATGCTTCATGCTTTCGATTTGAGCATGAGCAGGTCTAATTAACACAGATACATGCAGACATCAGTGAGATGCCTGCATGTATCTGACTGTAAAAAGCAAATAAAGGCTTAAAAGTAAAAAATAATGACGTGAGGTACCCCCCAAAACACAACCAGCCCCGGACTTTGCAAAGCCAGTCCTGGTTACTTAAGTACAGGGAAAAAATATGTAGGGTTCCACTGTACTTAATACACCAGCACTGGGCTCTGCAAACCAGTCCTGGTTCTGGAATCACAGTGAAAAATTTGCGTAGGGTCTCCCTATAGTTCCCAGAACCAGCACCGGACCCTTTCTAGCAGGGGACTGATGCCACAGCTAGGGGACTCCCTCAATAAAGGGGTCCCCCTCTCCAGGGCACCTCTAGCCTAGGCTGATAGCCCGGGTCTATCCCTGCCACCCCTGGGTGGTGGGTGGCGGGTTGATTGTGTAAATGTAGTGTAAAAATAGAATACATAAAACATTGTCTTTACAGTAGAACTGCACGACCCAGCAAGCCTACCCTGCATGCTGGTACTTGGAGAACCACAAGAACCGGCATGTTGGGAATTAAGGGCCCACTGGGACCTGTAGTTCACCTGTAAAGAAATGTTAAGATGAACACACACACCCTGACAGTAAAGTTTTAATACATACATAAATACACACTCACACATACTCACCTACATTAGATGGAGTGGTCCCCTTGTCCAGTAGACATCCAAGGTCTACTTAACACAAAAAAACAAAGTACACGATCCTCGCACTAAGTAATAATGATCCTAATCAGGATGGTTATTACTTCCCGACTGAAGTGCTCAGATGTGGCTTCCTCCTTTGAAGGTCCATGTCTGAGCAATCATTGGCTGAGAGAGGTCAGCCTCCACCTCTCAGCCAATGAATGGCTATTCTATTTTTACACTACATTTACACAATTAACCAGGCAACCACCGCCCAGGGGTGGCGGGGATAGCCCCGGCCTATCAGCCTAGGCTAGGGGTGCCCTAGAGAGGGGGACCTTTGGCCTGGGCTGACTAGCGGTCAGGGCTGATGCTGCGGCTGGGAGGCCCGGTGATTGCTGTGGCATCGGTCCCCCGCTAGAAAGGGTCCAGTGCTGGTTCTGGGAATTAAAGGGAGACCTGTAATTCCAGAACCAGGACTGGTTCCCAAAGCCCAATACTGGTTGTATTAAGTACAGTGGAACCCTACACAATTTTTTCCCTGTACTTAAACAACCAGGACTGGCTTTCAAATGTCCGGGGCTAGTTGTGTTATTTTTTTTTACATTAAACTCTTTATTTACTTTTTACAGTCAGATACATGCAGGCATCTCACTGATGTCTGCATGTATCTGCTCATGCTGAAAGTGAAAGTATGAAGCAGTTCTATGCTGTCGGGGATTTGCAGTTCATTTTGAAGTGGGATTTGCCAATTGATTTGTACATGAACAGCAAACCACTGTTCTAAACCGAACTAAATCGAATTCGATTTGAGAAATGCTTCTCTAATCGAAACTTTGTAAATGAGGTGATTTCAGAGGGTTTTCAAAATTCGAATTGAGTCGGTTTCAGGTGAGGTAAATCGCACATACAAACAAAACTCAAATTGACCTTTGATAAATTTACCCCTAAATGATTCCTCTTTTAAGACTAAACTCATGTTTACATCCTTATGTGCACACTAGCACCTCTGTAAGTAGACAAAGGAACACACATAAGGCACATTAAAACAGATAGAAAATGCAACAAAAATAATTACCAACCAGATGCATGTTAACCCATTCACCCATAGTTATGCAAACTGTAAAACATAACCAATTAAGCTTGTTCACAGGATTAATATAGATTGACTTTCTAGATGGGGTCTATTTATTTATTTATATTTTAAAAATATTTTTTATGTGTTGTTACACATTACCCACCTTATGTACACACCTCATTTTTGTTGCCCCCTCCATATATCAGTTTCTTTAGAATTACTGCAATGATCTTCATTGGAAAAGGACTGTTAAAACACTGCAGTTAGTTGCTGGACCTAGAAAATGATCAGAACACCTAAACATGCCTTAAGATAATCTTACATTACACACCACCAGGTGTAGCACTTTGATAAAATACCATATTACATGTTTTCCTATACATTTATGCTGTTTAAAAAAACTTCACACAATTTGTTTCTTTATGAAGAGTGCAACATAATGAAAAAGTAGCCATTGCAAAAAATCAGATTTGTTTGTTCATGAAATAAACTGTAAAGAGCAAAATAAAAAAAAGTTTGTATAGTTATAAATTATTTAACTTTACTGTGTACAAAGTTTATTTAAGGCTGCAAAAAAACTTTTTCCTTTGGGACATTTGAAATAGAATTTTCTTTACACAGTATGAAACAATGATTCAGAGCTCTGTGTCTAGTATTGTCTGTAAGTACAGGATTGAGAGATAATAGTATATTATCCCTCTGACTGTGAACTATGTGTTTGTACGTAAAGTATATAAATATATAAGAAAAAGGACAAAATGCTGCCTTTCTGGTATTTTGTTTTACTTTAGATCTTTTCTCTACTAGTACTGAAGTTATGGCAGATGGAATAACTTGTTCCTAGATATATTATGTTGTCTACACTGGTTTATATTAAATACTATGATATGAACTATGAAGACAAATATGAAATATAAATCATATTTATATCAACATAAATATATCACAGTTCTGTGACCTAGAATACTCTCCATAATATTTGAAATTCTTTTCACTCCACTTCTAATGGCACATAGCATAGCTGCAGGCAAAGCTATGTGGGAGGCAGGAAAATTGCACAACTGGACTCCTCTTCCCTTAAGGCCATGTATTTATTTTTAGCCAACACAAATCTTTTCATATTTATATAGTCTACAAATGTGGGCCACTTCTTCCTGTATACAGCAGGTGTCTTCTTACTAGGGTCTGAATAATGGCACAAAACAGGGAACATCCCTTCATTTGAAGTAGTAATACTATTTCAGATAATAGTAATAATAATAATTATATTTGGACTCAAGGCGCTTTAAAGACATCATGAACATAATGCAGAGGTTTAGATTTTCAGGAATTACAGAAACCAATGAACATAATAAAGGGTTGATCCAGCCATTTTGAATAATAAGTTCCAAGAATTATTTATCCAACCCACGAAGACACCAGATGAGGAAGCCATATTGGCCGCAATGCATAGTTTACACTGGGAGGAAAAGGCAATGCCTGGAAGAGAAGGAAGCTACAGAATACTAAAGTGAGATGCAGGATCCTTTAAAATCAAAAATCATCAGATCCATGCATTGTTCATTATACCCATGAGAGTACCAGGTAAGGCAGCATTCTTGGGAACACTACATAGGTTACAATGGGTCATATTCAGTTGCCGGCAAAAAGCCGAGATCGGCGAAAAGTTCTCGCCGGTGATGTCAGTTTCTGCCGGTGCGAAAAGTCAACGCCTTGTAACCAGCGGTAAAGATTTGCCTGTGAAAGCAGGTGAGAAAAAGTGCAGAATCAGGGAATTGGGGTGCAAAGTTGCGACAACACCCCTGCAGCCTAGGGACAGTCCCCCAAAGGTAAACTGTTTCAAAATAATTTTAAAAAATGATTTAAAACAAACAGTGATACACCACTCCCAGAAGAAGGCCTTTTAAAAGCTGAAACGTGTTGGAGAACATTTAAAACATTTGTGACATTGGCTCCAGGAGACCCGTACCTTTCACATCATCCATAGGACAGAAACATTACAGCTGCGACCACGTGACCATACCTGGAAGTCGCGGCCAGAAGCAGACTCCAGGATGATGCGAGCCAGCGAGGAGAAGGTATAGTGAGCTGACGGATCCAAGGAGGCAAGTGTATCTTGTACCGGAGGGGGCGCGCGGCATCTGGCTCAGCAAGCCACAACCGCCACCCCCACCTCAGGCAGCACATCTCCACCATGGTGCGGGAGCAGGTGATCGTCTAGTGGCTCAGACGTACGGCCATTACCTGCTATCGGTGGTAAATACTCAGTCCATGAGATTCCACCTCCTGTCAGCAGGTACACTGCACTCCTTACTCCGGGAAGGCATACCGGATCAACAATCATACCATCACATTTTGACAGCAATTGAGATTAGCGGGACGCTGCAGTCTCATCTCCTGGTGCCGTTATTGACTCATAGCAATCATAGCAATTAACTCCCTACCGACAAAGAATCACCCTATGGTAGTCAGCAGTATCTTGTTCTATGTAAATCAATCAGGAATTAGATCCTGACTTGCTTATGTTATATATAGCAAACGTGCATGCAGGTTCAGTACCTGTATACATTGGTTTCTAATTTTTATGTGTCAATTGTATGTGTATGTACATTTACAGAGGTTTTTTTAATGCTCAAGTTCTCACATCCTTTGCAATTGAATAGAGTGAATCGCGGTGACGAGCGCGATACTTTTCCGGAGGCAAAACTGGTGATGACGGCGAAAACTCTGA
Organism: Taudactylus pleione; assembly: GCA_031769625.1. Classification (NCBI taxonomy): domain Eukaryota; kingdom Metazoa; phylum Chordata; class Amphibia; order Anura; family Myobatrachidae; genus Taudactylus; species Taudactylus pleione. The sequence goes on from JAUIMM010000601.1 coordinate 2,922,132, forward strand.
CATGCGAAAAGTCAGGGACTTTTCGCCGGCAATTGAATACGGGTCAATGTGTGAGATAATCAATAAATGGAACCAAGACCTACAGATAAATAAAAAATGTCTAATACGATACGTATTGCATTAATAGTTTTACATGTTGTTTATCCTGCCCATGAATGTACCAGGCGAGGCAGGTGACAGTTGGCAGCATGTGTAATTAGTAGAAGTATAACATACAGTGGGGGATTATAGGTAGAAAAAATATTGATATCAACACAAAAAAGGTACCATGTTGTGGTGGTATGGAAAGCAGTCAGTGCATTGCAGGAAGAAGTACATGGCAACAACAGAATAATAACAAAGGTGACATAAGAAAAATGAGTGAGGACAAATTGCATAAATAGTAATAACACATGTTATGCAATGAAGGGTAGAATTACTAGGGTAAGTCACAGGAGGATTACTCACTTCTCTGAGCCATTGTGCCTACCCACTCAGCACGATCTAATGCCCAGGCAAATGGTGATAGCAGCAATCAGCAACCTATAAACGCTCAGACTGCATCCACTCTCACTTTCCTATATCCTCCTACAATATTCATCTAATATTACAGAGATTCTTATATTATAGTAGCAGCCTGACTGTGGGATATATTTTCCCCTCAATATATAAGCATCCAGTATATAAACGGTGACCTTCTGCTGTTTAAATAATCCTGTGCTCTTGATTGTAATATACCTGTGTTTAAACATGCCTTTATGCAGGTGATGGCTCTGACCATCACTTAATAAGGTGAATTTGTTGCAAACTGTTGATATCTGCATCCATAACTTATTGTCTTATCCTATGACCAAAACCCTTCCTAGACAGGAGACATTAGGATCTGATACTTAAAATGTTAATTAGTTGCTGTAATTAGGAGTTGCATATTGTGATCAATCCCTGCCACCAACAAATGTGATATTGCTCTATTACAGTATATCTTGATTGCATATGTCATGTGTTAAAACTAGAGATGAGCGGGTTTGGATCTCAGAGATCCGAACCCACCCGAATTTCGGGGATCTGAGGTGATCCGAGCGCAGCTCGGATCTCCCTGCCTGCCTCGGATCCCTCATGGGAGGCAAAACCTCGTGACACCACAGTCGGGTCGCGAGGTTTTGGTTTGAGCGGGCTTTATGCTGATTGGCTGAGAGAGCCATCTGTCATGGCTCTCAGCCAATCAGCGTTAAGGCCACTGAAAATGAACTAGGAGAGACAAAAAGATGGCGCCTGCCATCCCCCGCCATCTGACACCGACGGCACCCCCTGCTGTCGACACCACTGGCACCCCCACTGCCGACACCACAGCTGCCGACACTCCCACACTGAGTACACCACCAGCACCCCTGCACTGCCGACACTGTCAGCACACATGCACTGAGGACACTGCTGGCACCCCCGCTCTGCCGACACTGCCGGCACCCTGCATTGAGAACACCCTCCACTGCCGACACAGTCAGCAAGCCTGCACTGAGGACACCGCTGGCACCCATGCTCTGCCGACACAGCCAGTAAACCTGCACTAAAGACACTGCTGGCTCCCCCACACTGCCATTCCATTACTAAGGACACCGCCAGCAACCCCTGCACTGCCGACACCCTGCATTGAGAACACCCCCGCTCTGCCAACACAGACAGCAAACCTGCACTAAAGACACTGCTGGGACCCCTGCACTGCCGACACAGCCAGCAAACCTGCACTGCCGACACTGCTGGCTCCCCCGCACTGCCGACACAGCCAGCAAACCTGCACTAAAGACACCGCTGGCACCCTCACACTGCCGACACTACCAGCAAACCGGCACTAAAGACACCGCTGACACCCCCACACTGCCGACCCAGCCAGCAAACCTGCACTAAAGACACTGCTGGCACCCCTGCACTGCCGACACAGACAGCAAACCTGCACTAAAGACACCACTGGCACCCCTGCACTGCCAACACAGCCAGCAAACCTGCACTAAAGACACTGCTGGCACCCCCGCACTGCCGACACAGCCAGCAAACCTGCACTAAAGACACCGCTGACACCCTCACACTGCCAACACAAGCAGCAAACCGGCACTAAAGACACCGCTGACACCCCAATACTGTTGATCCAGCCAGCAAACCTGCACTAAAGACACCGCTGGCACCCCCGCACTGCCAACATCACCGGTACCCTTCACTGAGGACACTGGGCCTGATTCAGAGCTGAACGCTCTGACTCAGGGCCTTCCTACCTTTTTTTGGAGCGTCCTCATGGACGCTCGCATAGCTGTGGGTTACCACCCACAGCTATAGCGAGCGTCCATGATGATGGTCGCGATGGTCTCTATCAGAGCCAAAATCACTCCCACAATCACTAGTGATGTCAGTGGGGCCGGCTTGAGACGGTAGGCATTTCCATGTGAACGCCTCCGTCTGGCAGCCACGCCCCCGGCATGCCCACCAAAGGGGGTGTGCTGTCAATCAACACCGACAGCATGCCCCCTTTGGTGTGAGACCCGGAGCGATGGTGAGCCCGTCGCTCGCTGGGTCTCGCGCATGCACTCGACGGAGCTCCCATGCGCAGTGGGGAACATCGACCCGCTTGCGAGCGTCCTGCCGCTCGCGAGCGGGTCTGAATGACCCCCACTGTCAGCACTGCAGCACTGCCATTCCATGTACTGAGGACACTATCAGCAACAGAGCTCTGCCGACACTGTCACAGTAAGTGCACTATTGGTGTATCCAACCCACACTGTATAACACACTGTATCCATGTTGGAAATTAGAAGCTGAACTGCCACATGTTAGTGTCGCCCACTGTGTCACTTAGCTTAGTCAGCCAGCTAGCTGGATGCAACCTTTTGGCCTTAACTAGATGAAGCAAATAATATTGTGAGGTAGTCAAAATTGATTGGAAATTACTGGAAATAAATGTTATTGAATTTAATTATACTGTAGGAACAAAAACAGGCCCATTTTATGTGATTTTAGCTGTATTTATGATTTTTAAGAAAATAATCCAGATCCATAACAAAAACACGAAAACAAAACACCAAGGAAAAAATCCAAAACCAGATTCAGATCCAAAACCAAGGGAGATCCAGATCCAAAACCAAAACCAAAACATGAGGGTCGGCGCACATCTCTAGTTAAAACAGGATTATTTGAATCTATAGGAGATGAGATATAGAGGAATCTCTATCTAGCTTTTCTGATATCAAGCAGTATCCCTATTGTGGGAGGACCACATGATATTGCCTTATTATATCTTGATTGTATGTGGTAAATAGTATTATTAGGTTCTAGAGGAGAATAGATATACAGGAATTCCCTTGTATATACAATTTCTCTGATACCGAACAGTGAGCCTGATTCAGAGCCGGACGCTCTGAAAGAGTGCTCGCTCTTAATCAGGGCGGTTTTTTTTTTGGTGCTGCCTCCTGGCCGCTCGCTTAGCTGTGGGTGACCACCCACAGCTATTGCGAGCGGCCAGGTGATGGGGCTTGCGACGAGACCCTTGTGGTAGGGTCTCATTCCCACAAGGGTCTCGTCGCAAGCCTTGTGGTAGGGTCTCATTCCCACAAGGGTCTCATTCTATTAGAGCCGGAAGCTCACCCACTGACATCACTCGTAATATCAGGGGGGCCGCCCCCAAACGGCAGGCGTTCCTTCGGGAACGCCTCCATTTGGCCAGCCATCCCCTCTGCCCGCCTCCAAAACGGGACAACCTGTCAATCACAATCGACAGTTGCCCCGCTTTGGTGCGAGACCCGTAGCGATGTAGAGCCCGTCGCTAGCCCGGTCTCACGCATGCGCACATCAGAGCCGGATCCGGTGTGCGCATGTGTAGTGGTCAAACATCAACCAGCTCACGAGCGGGTCTGAATCAGGCCCTGTATCCCCATTATGGAGGGATCATACGGAATGACAGGGGTTATTAACACATTTTTTTAGTAAGATTATATTCATATACAGGCAATGTGGCATTATTTTATATTGTCTTTATTTGTTGTCTTTCTCTAATTATCTCTAATGTATATCACACATATTCACCTTTCTCAACCAGTCTAGTGTTTATGTTTTTTAAATCTGCATATGGGATAACGGACCTAATTGACTAATAGTAGATATCCATCTAGTCCAAGTACCCCATTTTATACAATATCTATGCTTTGTGTGTTCTGTGTGTTCTTTGTATGTATTGTGCATGTAAGTCCACATATAGTTTAAGTATTGGTTAATACCTTATAGAGTTTGACACTTAGGGCCATATTCAATATGTGACGAAAAGTCTGTTATCGGCGATAATTTATCGCCGATTACGTCATTTTCGCCTGTTTCAGTTATCCCTATATTCAATTCCAAAGACTTTTCGCCGGTGCAAAAAGTCTTTGTAAAAAAACAGGGATAACTTTTCTCCATGTATTACATGGCGAAAAAAAGTGCAGAATTGGGGTTTAGGGGAGCAGGCTTAAAAAAAAATTGCCTGCAGCCCTGGGAGTGTCCTCTAAAAGTAATCTGTGTAAAAAAATAAATAAATTCTCAGGACACCCTAAAAAATGGACTTTCATAAAAAAATATTGGGCAACAAAGTTTTAAAGTAGCGAAATAGACCAGGGGGGGTTCCCATGTATTTGGCAGGTGCTTTCTGGAATGCAGGTGTTAGCGGCAGGTGGATTTTTTAAGAATTTAAAAAAATTACTTTTACATTGGGACTTAAAAACATGCTTGCACCCATTTTCGTGCACCCCAAATTTGATGGGCATAGTTATTTCTGCCCCCAAAAAAAGATAAATGCTATTCTTCAACACTTCTTCACAGGCGCATTTATGCACCTGCCGCAGCTATTTAAAAACCCGACTTACCTTCAGCAGTCCAAATCAGGGGTACCCATAGTGATCCCCCATGTCAGACCATCTTTAGGGGGGTGCCAGGATGATTTCCCAAAAATTTACAGGACTTTTACATAGTTACCTTTCCACCGGGTCCCGTTTTTGCCGGATCCTAATTGAGGGGATTAGCGGGCACGCGCCCGATACTTAATCCCTGCAAAAAACAGCAATGAGGGCGAAAAGTCCGACATCAGACTTTTCGCCCCATATTGAATATGGCCCTTAGTGTGCCCAATAGAGAAGTACTTTTTTGCTCTTTTCCCCTTTGAAGTTATAGTAGGGTAGAATAGTAACATTCCTAAGTTGCAGTGCTTGATAAATTGTTTAGCTTGAGGTTATAGAGTAGGCCAAAGTCCAAATTCAGTTCAAACTCCTGTTACAACTCCATGCTTTTCTTAACATGCTTAAAGTGCAGGCTTGAAGATGGAAGGCTAAGCCTGTGTGCGCTGGCCTTTCAGATTATGCACTTTTGGAGGAGATACTGGGTCAGCTGTTATGGGGGAAGGAAGTATTTGAGCTACAGTATTTGTTCAACAAGCTAATTAATGGAGGAGGATGTTGCAGGTTCACAGTTGCAATCAAACATTCATAATAGACTATTCTTCAGGTGTGGATAGTACAGGCAGGCAGAAATGAAAGCATAAGGTATGGAAGATGGAATTTCTTTACCAGTGGAGAGATGCGAGATGGTTTTCATGTTCATCCTGTTACAACTCTGTGCTCTGACATTCTTAAGCTACAGGCTTGAAGATAGCAGGCAAAGCCTGTGTCAATACTCTTTGCTCATTTAGGGACTGATTCTGAGACACGCACAAAACAGCACGCAGGTGGTCATGCAAATGGCCTACCAACTCCTTCCCTTGTGTACATCCAGGCAATTTAATATACAAGCACTGAGATTTTCACTCTTAGCACCTGTGCATGCTGTGATACTGAGTGGTGCATTATACGTCACCATCGGTCACATTATCAAAACATGCACCAACTCTATGACAGGTGCATTTTCTCTATCACAGGGGCATATCTATAATGGGTGATGGGTGTGCGGGGCACACGGGCCCCTGGGTCCAGGGGGGCCTGCACCGTACACCTTGCAACCATAGTATTACTTACCTCTCCGGAGTCCCGTGTCAGCGCAGGGGTCCGGCCATTTTCCCATCGTTTGTGCATGCACAGTACAGGGAAAATGGTCGCCGTGGCCATTTTCCCAGTGACCTGCGCATACTCTATAGGCTCTGGGCACACTCTAGTGCCCAGAGTCTATAACTCCAGCACTGGCCGCGCACAACTCAGTGTGCTGCCGGCCGCCGGACAGAGAGGAGGGGGCCATTGTCGGAGACAGCACATGGGCCCCCTCCTCCCTAGAAACGCCCCTGCTCTGTCAAGTATGGCCTCCTATGTGAATGGTAAACATCTAAGAACACAGCCGCTTGTCTTGAACTGCCTATGACACAATACATCCACTTTATGGCCCATATTTGTATGCACTGGTAGCCACCTCCCAGTCATCGCCCAGGAACCCCCATCACTTATTTGCCACCTTTCTTTTACCATATGGATTCATCACAACAGCACCTTTTTGCGTACACCAATAGGGGCTTTCTGACATTTTTGTGCATGAGCAGTTGGAAAAAACTATGTGAACATTAGCATTGCATGTGGATTGTGGGCCTGATTCAGAGCCGCTCGTAAGCGGCCGCTCGTTTGCTCTGAGCGATGTTCGCACAACTGCGCATGCGTATGGGTCATAATGCGCATGAGCAAACCAGTCATTGCGGCCGGAAATCGTGCACTCGCAAAACAGCGAGGGGCTGCTAATTTGATTGACAGAATGTACCGTTTGTAACAGGTAACAGGGGAAGGTGCTTGAAAAAGGGCGAGTGGAAATCTGAACACAGGCGTACCTAACGGTCAAAAGAGTGTTTAATGGGAGTGCATAATTAGTAAGAGAGCGTCATCGACCACGTCACTTGGTTGTCTTTTAGCCTGAACTGCTCGCAGTGATAGCGGTAGGAAAAAGCTACCACAAGCACTGCGAGCAGTTCAGATACCTTTTGATGTACCCGATTAATCTAATAAATACCGGAGATGATGTGTGATGCGAACGGCAAAGGGGCGTCTTTACAAAATAGCGTGTTAATTTTTCGTTCGCTCGCTCAGACATAGAGGCGTCAACAAACCGCAAAGAGCGAGCGCTCAATTTAAATAGCCGGCCCCTTTTTTGGAACGACCATCCGCAAATAGCGTCCGGGTCTGAATCAGGCCCTGTGTGCAACTCAGAATCTGTATGTACGTTTGTACATAAATAATTACAATTAGATTCACCAAACCTCCTTTGCTGTATATGTTAGGATTGGGCCTTATTGTAGATGTTGGTCCTTACATCATACAGGCAAAAACATATTGTAGTGTACTATAGTACAATTAGAGAAATGCTTTAATGTACGTAGATGCAAATACATAGACACAAAGATAAATAAAGATAGTTTGAAACATCTTATATAGATTTGATAGGTGAGCTCAATAACCTACATTATATTATCGTACAGCTGCTCTAAGGTTTATTGTAATAGTCCTGCATATCAGGACAAGTATAATCAAGTGATGACTATTTTATGCTGTGTAGAAAAATATTTTTCATAAAAAGAGCTCAATTGCTATTTGCCTTAAGCAGCCCCCAAACTATAATTTCAGCAAATTCAAACATTTCTTCAGCTTCTGTATTTTCTTGTCATTGTTCAACACTCAAGGAAACCAAAAGTGATCTGAGTCATAGGGCCTGATTCAGAGCCGCTCGTAAGCGGCCGCTCGTTCGCTCCGAGCGATGTTCGCACAACTGCGCATGTCTATGGGTCGTAATGCGCATGCGCCAACCAGTCAGTGTGATCGGAAATCGAGCGCTCGCTAAATAGCGAGTGCCTGCTAATTTGAGTGACAGGATGAGGCGTTTGTGGGTGGTAACAGGGGAAGGTGCTTGAAAACGGGGAGTGGAGATCCGAACGCAGGCGTGCCAAACGGTCAAAACGGGCGTTTTAAGGGTGTGCATAATTAACAAAGCAGCGTCATCAGCCACGTCACTTGGTTGTCTCTTAGCCTGAACTGTTCGCATGATTGCAGTAGGATAAACCTACCACAAGCACTGCGAGCAGTTCAGATGCCTTTCAATGTACTCGATTAATCAAATAAATAGCGGAGATGACGTATGATGCGAGCGGCCAGGGGGCGTCTTTACAAAATAGCGAGCGCATGTTTCGTTTGCTCACTCACACATAGAGGCGTCAACAGACCGCAAAGAGCGAGCGCTCAATTTAAATAGCCGGCCCCTTTTTCTGACCGAGCGCAAATAGCATCCGGCTCTGAATCAGGCCCATAGTACACAAACAAGTACGTACACATCCTAGCATAATTTACTATAACACTGTAAAACCTAAAATAATTTGAGCAAATGACTTAATTCTGCATAATAAAAACTGCTCTATCTCTGTCCATATGAATCCTATTCATTGCACAGTTACACTAGGTATATGGTTATACATACAGCACTGTAGGAGTTGGGTACGGGATGTTGGCACTCAGGATCCAGATGGTCAGATACACAATGCCAGCATCCTGATTGGGTTAGGATACTGACACCTGCCGCTAAGTACCCTTACCCTACCTCTACCCCTAAACCTAACCCTTCCCCCCACAGCCTATACCTAACATCCACCACTGCAGCCTACACCTAACCCTCCCCGACACAGCTTAACCCTAACCATCCCCCTAGTGTCTAACCCCTAATCCTAAACCTAACCCTCCCCCTAACCCCAATACTTACAGTCAGAATGTCAGCAGTCGGGATGCTGGTGCCAGGATTCTGACTGGTAGGGGATTTCAACATGCCGACCAATAGGATATCAACTATATCCCCACTGTAGGTAAGCTATGCAATTAATGTGACAGGTGCTCAATTCCAACATTCCCCCAAAGCAAGGTGACATTGATGCTGTATCAGTCTAACAAAGTGCAATGCATCAATCACAAACAATTGTACCTATATTATTAAATGTTACAATTAACAAAAATCCAGTTTGCATTAATGAAAGATGTATTTGAGGTGAACTTGTCCCTGTTTTTAAAACAGTATTCTACACTTATTGATGATAGGAGTGCATATGAAATTTTGTGGTTGGGCCGCATAGCCGCCTTTCAGTGGCGTCCCTCCCCGCGGTGACACCCGGTGCGGGGAGGGATGCCTTGAGCGCGGTGAAGCCGCGCACTCTGCCGAAAAGAGGCGTGGCCTCGACGGAGGAGGCGTGGCCTTGGGGACGGGGCGTGGCTTCGCGTCCCCAGACCGCCGCCAGTACTTAGTTATCAATGGGGGGTGCAGGAGGTGCGGGCAGTGCAGGCTCCCTCTCTGTGACAGGAGCCGAGTGCTGCACATGATGTTACAGTGCAGCACCCGCCTCCTGTCACTGAGGGGGAGCCTGCACCTTGGTGTCACCCCTCGACTGGTGACATGCAGGTGCGGCCCGCACCCCCCGCACCCCCCTTCTGACGCCACTGACGCCTTTATAATGATGCTTCTTCCTAAATTAATGTATATGTTCAGGACTACTCCTTATCTTTTCCACGCATGTTATTTAGCGCAATTTAAAAAATGTATGACTTAATTTATTTGGAAACATAATCCACCTTGTTTGGCAGCCCGTAAAATGACATTAAGAGGTATGGTGGTCTTAAGTTGCCAGATCTATTTCTTTATCAATATGTATTATGGCACAACTTAAAAATTGGTTCTTGCCATTCCCATCACCACTCAGTATCGGTATATTCAAATTGCTCATTGGTTAAGGACCATATCTAAACTTCCCAAAGCCCTTTCCTCCTCAACACTTTGTTTTTAAATAAATTGACCATTTCATCTCAAGGTGATATTTTCTTTTGGTACCAGTATATACAGACAAACCCACTGGAAAATCTATGACCCAACTGCAATGAGAATCAGATCTACAGTGTTCTCTTACAATGGGGCAATGTGAAACCTTATATGTTAACTTGTTTCATATAACCAGATGTACAAACCATACTGAGATGTCTTCCTTGCCTGACACACAAAGTAACAGTGATCATGATTTAACCAAATTAGGTTTAATTATTTATCTTTTCTACATAAAACTCAGGTTTTCAGGCACATATTGAATAAAATCATGCTCAAATATGGTATCTGGCTACTTATTGTGAACATGCAGATACTGACAATAAAAGCAACTTCTATATGGTTGTATTTTAACTAGGGGTGTGCACCGGCCACTTTTCGTGTTTTGTGTTTTGGTTTTGGATCTGGATCTTTCTTCGTGTTTTGGATCTGGATTGGTTTTGCCAAAACCACCCTTCCGTGTTTTGGGTTCTGGGTTTTGTGTTTTGGATCTGTATTTTTTTTTTAAAAAGCATAAAAACAGCTAAAATCACAGAATTTGTAGGTTTTTCTGCTCCTATGCTATTATTAACCTCAATAACCTTAATTTCCACTCATTTCCAGTCTATTCTGAATACCTCACACCTCACAATAGTGTTTTTATGTCCAAAAGGTTGCACCGAGGTAGCTGGATGACTATGCTAAGCGACACGAGTGGGCGGCACAAACACGTGACCCATCTAGGCGTGAAACTGCAGTGGCAGACTGGATGGCAGTTTGAAAAACTAGGCCCCAAACTGTACATAATGCAAAGAAAAAAAAGAGATGCAAGATGGAATTGTCCTTGGGCCCTCCCACCCACCCTTATGTTGTATAAACAGGACATGCACACTTTAACAAATCAATCATTTCAGCGCCAGGGTCTGCCACACAACTGTGGCTGAAATGATTGGTTCGTTTGGGCCCCCACAAAACAAGCTGGCAATTAATGTGTCCCTGCACAAACTGGCTCTACGGAGGCAAGATGTCATCCTCATCCTCCTCATCCACCGATTCCTCACCCTCTTCAGTGTGTACATCCTCATCCTCACAAAGTATTAACTCGTCCCCACTTGAATCCACCACCACAGGTCCCTCTGTACCTTCTGGAGGCTGGTCTCCCTGGAAGAGCTGATAATTAATTTTGATGAACATCATCTTCTCCACATTCTGTGGAAGCAACCTCCTACGCCTTTCGCTGACAAGGTTCCCGGCTGCACTAAACACTCTTTCGGAGTACACACTGGAGGGGGGGCAACTCAGGTAAAATAGAGCCAGTTTGTACAGGGGCCTCCAAATTGCCTCTTTTTCCCGCCAGTACAGGTATGGACTGTCTGACATGCCTACTTGGATGCTGTCACCGATGTAATCCTCCACCATTCTGTCAATGGTGACAGTATCATATGCAGTGACAGTAGACATGTCAGAAATTGTTGCCTGGTCCTTCAGTCCAGACCAGATGTCCAAACTTGGTCCTGCCTGCCCTGCATCACCGCCAGCGGGTTGCTTAGGATACCTACGTTTTTTCCTGGCAGCCCCAGTTGCAGGAGAAAATGAAGAAGGAGCCGTTGACGTGTCACGTTCCGCTTCAGCTGACAGTGTGTTCACCAGCAGGTCTTTGCACCTCTGCAGGCTTGTGTCGGCCGGAAAGAGAGACACCACATAGGCTTTAAACCTAGGATCGAGCACGGTGGCCAAAATGTAGTGGTCTGATTTCAACAGATTGACCACCCTGGAATCCTGGCAAAGCGAATGAAGGGCTTCATCCACAAGTCCCACATGCCGAGCGGAATCGCTCTGTCTTAGCTCCTCCTTCACTTTCTCCAGCTGCTTCTGCAAAAGCCTGATGAGGGGAATGACCTGACTCAAGCTGGCAGTGTCTGAACTGACTTCACGTGTGGCAAGTTCGAAGGGCTGGAGAACCTTGCACAACACGGAAATCATTCTCCACTGCACTTGAGTCAGGTGCATACCCCCTCCTTTGCCTATGTCATAGGTGGATGTATAGGCTTGTATGGCCTTTTGCTGCTCCTCCATCCTCTGAAGCATATAGAGGGTTGAGTTCCACCGCGTCACAACCTCTTGCTTCAGGTGATGGCGGGGCAGGTTCAAGAGTGTTTGCTGGCGCTCCAGTCTTCGGCACGCAGTCGCTGAATGGCGAAAGTGGGCAGAAATTTTTCAGGCCACCCAAAGCGTCTCCTGCATGCCCCTGTCGCTTTTCAGAAAATTCTGCACCACCAAGTTTATTGTGTGAGCAAAACATGGGACGTGCTGGAATTTGCCCAGATGTAATGCCCGCACAATATTGGTGGCGTTGTCAGATATCACAAATCCCCAGGAGAGTCTAAGTGGGGTAAGCCACTGGGCGATGATTTCCCTCAGTTTCTCTAAGAGGTTGTCGGCGGTGTGCCTCTTACTGAAACCGGTGATACACAGCGTAGCCTGCCTTGAAACGAGCTGGCGTTTCTGAGATGCTGCTACTGGTGACGCTGCTGCTGTTGCTGCGTAAGGTGATACATCTACCAAGTGGGCTGTCACAGTCATATAGTCCTTAGTCTGCCCTGTTCCACTTGTCCACATGTCCGTGGTTAAGTGGACATTGTGTACAATGGCATTTTTCAGGACACTGAGGACACTTTTTCTGACGTTTCTGTACAGTCTCGGTATCGCCTGCCTAGTGAAGTGGAATCTAGACGGGATTTGGAACCGGGGACACACTACCTCCATCAATTGTCTAAATCCCACTGCACTAATGGCGGATACCGGACGCACGTCTAACACCAACATAGCAGTCAAGGCCTCAGTTATACGTTTTGCTTCAGGATGACTGCTGTCGTACTTCATCCTCCTCGCTAAGGACTGTTGGAGGGTCAATTGTTTAGTAAAAGTAGTGGTGTTCCTACTTCCTCTCTGGGATGATGAACGACTCCCAGCAGCAGCAACAGCAGCAGCGGCAGCAGTAGGCGTAGCAATGCAGGATCCTCCGGAGGAATCCCGGATAGGAGAGTCAGTCATGCCAGTGACATTGCCTGCAGGACTACTTCCGATCCTGACTAAGGAGGAAATTGACGAGGAGGGAGTTGACGGTGTGGTTTGCAGGCGCTTGGATACAACAGGACAACGGGATTTAGGTGTCCCTGGACTGCTTACGGTCTTAGCCAAAGTTTCTGAACTTGACAGTAACTTTTTATGAACGTGCTGCAGGTGCCGTATAAGGGAGGATGTTCCTAGGTGGTTGACGTCCCTACCCCTACTTATTTCACCTTTACATATGGTACATATGGCAAGACAGTTGTTGTCCGGATTTGGATAGAAATATTGCCAGACCAAAGAGGTGGAATGTTTGGTCTTCTGCCCAGGCATGACCGTGATGGGCTTTTTCATCCCACGGACAACAACTGTCTCCCCCGGAGCCTGATTTAAACAAACGACATCACCATCAGAATCCTCCTCGCCAACTTCCTCCTCAGCGCCAGCTACACCAGTATCCTCATCCTGTTGTACTTCAACAGTGACATCTTCAATTTGCATATCAGCAAGTGGACTGTGGGTGCTCCTTTCAGCACTTGCAGGGGGCGTGCAAATGGTGGAAAGAGCCACCTCTTACCGTCCAGTGCTGGGAAGGTCAGGCATCGCAACCACCACCACAATTGGACTCTCCTTGGGGATTTGTGATATCTTCTTAGAAAGCACAGTTCTTCGCTGTGCTTTTGCCAGCTTAACTCTTTTGATTTTTTTAGTGGGAGGAGGGCTTCCATCATCATGTGAAGCTGAACCACTAGTCATGAACATACTAGGGATCGACCTTAGCCGTTCCTTGCCACTCCGTGTCGTAAATGGCATATTGGCAAGTTTACGTTTCTCTTCAGCTGATTTAAATGTCTTTTTCAAGGTCATTTTCCTGAACTTTGCCATTTGGGATTGTATGTGCCCTCTACTATGACATTGGGCATCGGCCTTGGCAGACGACGTTGATGGCATGTTATCGTCTATGTCATGACTAGTGGCAGCAGCTTCAGAACTAGGAGGAAGTGGTTCTTGATCTTTCTCTATTTTATTTTTATCGGAGAAAGTTTGGTCCTCCATTTATGTTATATCGATTTGATATATACGTGCGGCTAAACACAGAAAATAATTTTTTTTTTGGTTTGGACTGGAGTGTACTTTGGGGGTTACAGCACCCTTTAACGGTCAAGCCAGCCGGCCCTTTACTTATGACACAGGCGCACGCTTGGCGCTAATTTGTTGATGTACGTGCGGCTACTGCGCACACAATTCACAAACACAGAAAATAATTTTTTTTTTGGTTTGGACTGGAGTGTACTTTCGGGGGTTACAGCACCCTTAACGGTCAAGCCAGCCGGCCCTTTACTTATGACACAGGCGCACTCTTGGCACTACTTTGTTGATGCACGTGCGGCTACTGCGCACACAATTCACAAACACAGAAAATAATTTTTTTTTGGTTTGGACTGGAGTGTACTTTGGGGGTTACAGCACCCTTTAACGGTCAAGCCAGCCGGCGCTTTACTTATGACACAGGTGCACGCTTGGCACTACTTTGTTAATGCACGTGCGGCTACTGCGCACACAATTCACAAACACAGAAAATAATTTTTTTTTTGGTTTGGACTGGAGTGTACTTTCGGGGGTTACAGCACCCTTAACGGTCAAGCCAGCCGGCCCTTAAATTATGACACAGGCGCACGCTTGGCACTACTTTGTTGATGCACGTGCGGCTACTGCGCACACAATTCACAAACACAGAAAATATTTTTTTTTTTGGTTTGGACTGGAGTGTACCTTGGGGGTCACAGCACCCTTTAATGGTCAAGCCAGCCGGCACTTTACTTATGACACAGGCGCACGCTTGGCACTACTTTGTTGATGCACGTGCGGCTACTGCGCACACAATTCACAAACACAGAAAATAATTTTTTTTTTGGTTTGGACTGGAGTGTACTTTCGGGGGTTACAGCACCCTTAACGGTCAAGCCAGCCGGCCCTTTACTTATGACACAGGCGCACGCTTGGCACTACTTTGTTGATGCACGTGCGGCTACTGCGCACACAATTCACAAACACAGAAAATAATTTTTTTTTTGGTTTGGACTGGAGTGTACTTTGGGGGTTACAGCACCCTTTAACAGTCAAGCCAGCCAGCCCTTTACTTATGACACAGGCGCACACTTGGCACTACTTTGTTGATGCACGTGCGGCTACTGCGCACACAATTCACAAACACAGAAAATATTTTTTTTTTTGGTTTGGACTGGAGTGTACTTTGGGGGTTACAGCACCCTTTAACGGTCAAGCCAGCCGGCACTTTACTTATGACACAGGCGCACGCTTGGCACTACTTTGTTGATGCACGTGCGGCTACTGCGCACACAATTCACAAACACAGAAAATATTTTTTTTTTTGGTTTGGACTGGAGTGTACTTTGGGGGTTACAGCACCCTTTAACGGTCAAGCCAGCCGGCACTTTACTTATGACACAGGCGCACGCTTGGCACTACTTTGTTGATGCACGTGCGGCTACTGCGCACACAATTCACAAACACAGAAAATATATTATTTTTTTAGCACTTGGGGGGAGCACCCCTGATGGACAGAGCACCCACTGGACAACACTACAGCACCCCTTTAGGACTGCGACACTGCACAGGACTTTGGAGTGGACACAGCCCCTATGGAGAACTGACTGCACAACACAGTCCAGCCAGCCCCTATGGACTTTGAAGTAGTGGACACAGCCCCTATTAACAACAGCAGCACAGCACAACACAGCCAGCCCCTATGGACTTTGAAGTAGTGGACAACAGCAGCACTACACTACACTACACTACACACCCCTAACTCCCACCCTCCCTCTTCACTGTCCACAGCCGAGTGAGAAAATGGCGCCAACGCGGGTACCTTATATAGGATCCAAAACCCGTGAGACTCGGAAGGCGGGATGATGACGTTTTGCCTCGATTTCAGATCCGAGTCAGGCGGGAAAAGTCGAGCCTGACTCGGATCGGACTCGGATCGGGGGGGCTCGGGGGGGTTTGGATTTCAGAAATCCGAACCCGCTCACCCCTAATTTTAACTATGATTTCAATGAAGATTCAATTATAAGCACTATGACATTTAAACAGTATGTGAAAGCTGTATAGTTAAATATGTATATTGGTTGTTATAAGATGCAAATTCTGCTGAGTTACAAGCTGTTATACTGTATTCTCAGTGGGGGACTTTCAATGCAAAAAGCTTTGACACATAAAGGAGACCCACTTGGGGAGCATGGAAGGTATGATGCTACAAAGGGCTTTGACACATGAAGGAGAACCACTTGTTGAGCATGGAAGGTATGATGCTACAAAGGGCTTTGACACATGAAGGAGAACCACTTGGTGAGCATGGAAGGTATGATGCTACAAAGGGCTTTGACACATGAAGGAGAACCACTTGTGGAGCATGGAAGGTATGATGCTGCAGAATCACTTGGGGAGCATGGTAGGTATGATACTGCAAAGGGCTTTGACACATGAAGGAGAACCATTTGAGGAGCATGGAAGGTATGATGCTGCAAAGGGCTTTGATACATAAAGAAGAATCACTTGGGGAGCATGGAAGGTATGATGCTACAAAGGGCTTTGACACATGAAGGGGAACCACTTGGTGAGCATGGAAGGTATGATGCTGCAAAGGATTTTGATACATAAAGAAGAATCACTTGGGGAGCATGGTAGGTATGATGCTGCAAAGGATTTTGATACATAAAGAAGAATCACTTGAGGAGCATGGTAGGTATGATGCTACAAAGAGCTTTGACACATGAAGGAGAACCACTTGGTGAGCATGGAAGGTATGATGCTGCAAAGGATTTTGATACATAAAGAAGAATCACTTGGGGAGCATGGTAGGTATGATGCTGCAAAGGGCTTTGACACATGAAGGAGAGCAACTTCTGGAGCATGGAAGGTATGATGCTGCAAAGGATTTTGATACATAAAGAAGAATCACTTGGGGAGCATGGTAGGTATGATGCTGCAAAGGGCTTTGACACATGAAGGAGAACCACTTCTATAGCATGGAAGGTATGATGCTGCAAAGGATTTTGATACATAAAGAAGAATCACTTGGGGAGCATGGAAGGTATGATGCTGCAAAGGGCTTTGACACATGAAGGAGAACCACTTGGAGAGCATGGAATTTATGATGCTGCAAAGGGCTTTGACACATGAAGGAGAACTACTTGGGGAGCATGGAAGGTATGATGCTGCAAAGGGCTTTGACACATGAAGGAGTACCACTTGGGGAGCATGGAAGGTATGATTCTGCAAAGGGCTTTGACATTGTACAATCCGAAAAATGATATCCTCAAGCTTGATGTCATGTGTGGTTATAATATTACATAAAGATGAAGACAGTGACAAGGATAGAGTGACTCTTACAGTAGTAAGTGGAAGCAGCCAGTGGTAAGCATAGGGGTGGTAGGCAACAGCTCTCAACGATCCTGTGCCCATCATATGGTTGAAAAACAGTATCAGAGTTTCTAAAAATGACAAGAAAGACTTTTGCATTCTGAATAGAAACAAGAGCATAATGGAGACACTTGTGTAATATCTACAGATAAATTAAGTTAGAAACTGAAAATAAATGGTTGGTGAAATAGAAGGGGAATCATGAAAAGACAGAATGGAGTGGAGGGTGTAAATGATTAGTAGTCTGCCTATCAAGATACATTCATCTCAAAACCATAGTATTTGTGCCAGAGATATGTCAGAGGTACTGAGTACATCTTAGTATGTACAGAGAATTAAATGTATCTTCCCACTGTGCCTTCATGTGCTTAGAGAGGTAGAACAGTGGGGGTAAGAGGCAGACTGACATAGCTAAATACAGTAAGGGTGTGCTCAAGTTGGTTAAGTATGGGATGTCAGCACTCAGGATCCTGATGGTCAGAATCCTGATGCCCGTATATGGTAGAAAATAACACAATGCAATGTAATATTGCTATATAATGGTGAATTTAATATGTATCACAGTAAATATAATAAATGAATATTGATAAAAAACAGCTGATAATCATATGATCACCCAGATTATTGACTTTTATTGGACTATGTACTGTGAAGAGGACATCAAATTATTATATATTCTCGATTTATGTCTGTATCCAGCTGTAAGGAGACAGAGTAAAATGCTCAAAAGCGTATTTGTCCTGTTTCATTTACCAGCAGATCTCATAGAGCCACTGCACTGTATGTTTCATGTTTTATGTTCTATGTTGTGAGTTTGCATGTCTAATTTTTTTATTTATATACCGGTATCAGCTGTTTTTATCAATATTCATTTATTATATATTTACTATGATACATATTAAATTCACCATTATATAGCAATATTACATTGCATTGTGTTATTTTCTACCATATACGGATACCACAGGAAGTGCCAGAGGGCCTATGGTTCTTTTGTATAGCTATTTAGGGAAGGTGAGCCCCTATTATTTTCCCTCTTAGGCAGCATCCTGTGCCCTGTGATACTAGCTCTAACTTTAACCCCTTTTTCAGAATCCTGGTGCCGGCATCCATACAGGATTAGGATTTCGACACCGGCTGGTAAGTAGCCTAAATGTAAGCCTCTCTCCCCACAGCCTAACCCTCCATCCCACAGCCTAACCATAACCTTCCCTTCCCCCCACAGCCAAAACCTAACCCTCCCCACTGGCAGCCTAACCCTAACCATTCCCCTAGTGCCTGACCCTAACCCCTAACCCTCCCATAAACCCCAATATTTACTGTTGGAATGCCGGTGGTTGGGATGCTGGTGCCGGGATTCTGACTGGTGTCAGGAATCCGGCACTGGCATTCTGAGAACTGGCATCCCAACCAATTCACAAATTTGTGTGTTCATTTGAATACACATATGCACTCACTGGAGTATATTTACTAAAGTGAGAGTTTTTACAAGTAGAGATGCTGCCCATAGCAACCAATCAGAAACTACTTAACATTTAACTAGCATCTTTATAAATATAATAGCTAGAAACTGATTGCTTTGGGCAACATCTCCACTTCCAAAAACTCTCACTTTAGTAAATTTACCCCAATGCATCTGAAGGACTAAGCAGCTCTACAGCACAACAAACAGCCATCCCCATCAGTCCCCACATACATACAATTCAGTACCCACAACCATTCAACTCATTACCACACATCAATCAGACTCCACAACCATCCCACTTACTCCCAACAAACATCCCATTCAGTACCTACATCTCAGTCAGTCCCCAAGTTCCTGAAAACATCTCACATCCCTGTCTCCTTAACTATCCCACTCAGTCCCACATTGCAGTCAGTCTCCACGTTCAGTCCCCCAAAAATCCTGCTCTGTTGCTTGAATCATTCAGAAGAAAGAGCCATCCCATTTAATATGATACGAATCTCATCTCAAAATTAACATGGTAAATGTCATTTTATTTGAAAATATAATGTAAAACATAAATGGTTTAGAGAACGGTAAAATGGTAGTCCGGGAGAACCCCAATAAAAATGTTGAGAAGAGAAATTGTCAATTACTATGACCGAGAAGGAAATTATATATAGTAAAGGAAATTAGGTCAAAAGATACAGATTTGATTAAACTTCTTGGTACACTAAAGCTAATAAGTACATAAAAAATTTGTTGAAGTCACAATTTGTGAATCAAAACTCTAAAGATTTCGTTATTGTAGGAAAATGTAATAGCATTATAAATTATTTAGCCTCAAGTCAGTCTTAAGGCACAATTTCAAATACATTGTATAAATGGATGATTCTTTTTTGTCGTGCAATTTAGAGTTTGCTAGTTGGTGCTTTACACAGAATAGATGAATAATTTTTATAGAGAGAAAAATATCTTCCCTGAAATACAGTTCTAATATGTTACCCTCATTTTGTATTCTGGTAAAATAATACCTGCCTTTTTATTTGGTCTGCTTGCAAACCATGCCATTACTAGCCATTGTATCAATATGACAAATTGATTTGATCATATTGTTAACACATTACCCACGAATATCACTAACATTGCTTAAATTTCTGGTTCCTAAATGATAAAAAGCTAATATTCCAAAGTGCGCATTGTTAAATTTTCATATATTATGAATAAAAAGTTGAATTTCTCATGCATTCAAGTCTAAAAAGGCCCAGAGGATTTTGTGGTTGTACAAATGTTATTGAAATGATATACAGGCAGTATTTGCATTCTGGATCCCTACTGCCTAGTGAGTAGACATCTATCAAGGTCAATACAATTACAGTAATACAAAAACTGCCTAGGGTTATTTGTATGTTTAAAATTTTATAAATTAGATTTGGAAAAACTCCAAAAAAGTCTGCAAGGAAATATAGTGTAGCTCTAAAATAAATTTAGTACACAGTACAGTTAATCCTGAACAAAAAAATATGGATATTAATAAAAATCTAAAGAGTAATGCTGGAATAAATAATGCAGTATATACAGTGTGTGCGTGTATACATACAAAATAGACCTTTGAAGTTACATCAGAAATCACCTCTGTCAAATACAGTAAGTCACTATAACTCAGACTCAGGGCTGCCAACAGGGAGGTGTAACCAGACCCCCCTCCTTACAAAAAAGAAAAAAATTAAACATGTTTTCACGCTGCATGTGGTGGGGGCGGCACCGGTGTTTGGGGGTTTGTGGTGTAATTGCTACCCCCCACCACCTTTCGCAGGGAGAGGGAGAACTGACTGCTACTGCAGCAGCCTCTCTCCCTAGCCCAGCACACAGAGTGACAGCAGTGTGTGTGCTGGGCTGGGGAGAGAGACTGCTGCAGAAGCAGTCAGCCTCTCTCTCACTGGCCAAAGTAAAGGATCGGCAGTGGCAGGGGGGTGGGGTTTGGCCTCTCTCCTGGCACCTCCAACAGGCCTAGGTCATAGGTCATACCTCCTCTCTCTGTGCCCCTGCTCAGACTAATAAAATAATGTATTGCACAGTACAGTACCACCTACTGTGCACTATAAATAGCACATCAAAAAGGTTATATGCTAACATAAACTATTTACTTTAATCTGTCTAATGCAAGTTAAAAGACAACAAATACACAAAAATAGTGACTGATTGTTCTAAATTAGGGTGGTTTTTAAAAAATTTTGCAATATTGGTAAATAACTATCCATGAGCTAAATAATAAAAACAAAAATTGTGTACTTCCTATTGATAGTGATACAAATCAGTTGTACTATCAGCAATAGATACAAACAATATCTACTATCAATTTTGACTACTTCACAGTTTACAGTATTGTTCATCAATATTTTACAAAGGCTGGCTATCAACAGAGAAGTGGTACAAACATTTGGCAGTTTAAAAGACTATAGCACATCTATAAAACATTGAACCGAAGTGAAACGGAAAGGAAACAACTAGGGGTGAGCGGGTTCGGATTTCTGAAATCCGAACCCCCCCGAGCCCCCCCGATCCGAGTCCGATCCGAATCAGGCTCGACTTTTCCCGCCTGACTCGGATCTGAAATCGAGGCAAAACGTCATCATCCCGCCTTCCGAGTCTCGCGGGTTTTGGATCCTATATAAGGTACCCACGTCGGCGCCATTTTCTCACTCGGCTGTGGACAGTGAAGAGGGAGGGTGGGAGTTAGGGCTGTGTAGTGTAGTGTAGTGTAGTGCTGCTGTTGTCCACTACTTCAAAGTCCATAGGGGCTGGCTGTGTTGTGCTGTGCTGCTGTTGTTAATAGGGGCTGTGTCCACTACTTCAAAGTCCATAGGGGCTGGCTGGACTGTGTTGTGCAGTCAGTTCTCCATAGGGGCTGTGTCCACTCCAAAGTCCTGTGCAGTGTCCCAGTCCTAAAGGAGTGCTGCAGTGTTGTCCAGGGGGTGCTCTGTCCATCAGGGGTGCTCCCCCCAAGTGCTAAAAAAATAATATATTTTCTGTGTTTGTGAATTGTGTGCGCAGTAGCCGCACGTGCATCAACAAAGTAGTGCCAAGCGTGCGCCTGTGTCATAAGTAAAGGGCCGGCTGGCTTGACCGTTAAGGGTGCTGTAACCCCCGAAAGTACACTCCAGTCCAAACCAAAAAAAAAATTATTTTCTGTGTTTGTGAATTGTGTGCGCAGTAGCCGCACGTGCATCAACAAAGTAGTGCCAAGCGTGCGCCTGTGTCATAAGTAAAGGGCCGGCTGGCTTGACCGTTAAGGGTGCTGTAACCCCCGAAAGTATACTCCAGTCCAAACCAAAAAAAAAATTATTTTCTGTGTTTGTGAATTGTGTGCGCAGTAGCCGCACGTGCATCAACAAAGTAGTGCCAAGCGTGCGCCTGTGTCATAAGTAAAGGGCCGGCTGGCTTGACCGTTAAGGGTGCTGTAACCCCCGAAAGTACACTCCAGTCCAAACCGAAAAAAAAATTATTTTCTGTGATTGTGAATTGTGTGCGCAGTAGCCGCACGTGCATCAACAAAGTAGTGCCAAGCGTGCGCCTGTGTCATAAGTAAAGGGCCGGCTGGCTTGACCATTAAGGGTGCTGTAACCCCCGAAAGTACACTCCAGTCCAAACCAAAAAAAAAATTATTTTCTGTGTTTGTGAATTGTGTGCGCAGTAGCCGCACGTGCATCAACAAAGTAGTGCCAAGCGTGCGCCTGTGTCATAAGTAAAGGGCCGGCTGGCTTGACCGTTAAGGGTGCTGTAACCCCCGAAAGTACACTCCAGTCCAAACCAAAAAAAAAATTATTTTCTGTGTTTGTGAATTGTGTGCGCAGTAGCCGCACGTGCATCAACAAAGTAGTGCCAAGCGTGCGCCTGTGTCATAAGTAAAGGGCCGGCTGGCTTGACCGTTAAGGGTGCTGTAACCCCCGAAAGTACACTCCAGTCCAAACCAAAAAAAAAATTATTTTCTGTGTTTGTGAATTGTGTGCGCAGTAGCCGCACGTGCATCAACAAAGTAGTGCCAAGCGTGCGCCTGTGTCATAAGTAAAGGGCCGGCTGGCTTGACCGTTAAGGGTGCTGTAACCCCCGAAAGTACACTCCAGTCCAAACCCAAAAAAAAATTATTTTCTGTGTTTGTGAATTGTGTGCGCAGTAGCCGCACGTGCATCAACAAAGTAGTGCCAAGCGTGCGCCTGTGTCATAAGTAAAGGGCCAGCTGGCTTGACCGTTAAGGGTGCTGTAACCCCCGAAAGTACACTCCAGTCCAAACCAAAAAAAAAATTATTTTCTGTGTTTGTGAATTGTGTGCGCAGTAGCCGCACGTGCATCAACAAAGTAGTGCCAAGCGTGCGCCTGTGTCATAAGTAAAGGGCCGGCTGGCTTGACCGTTAAAGGGTGCTGTAACCCCCGAAAGTACACTCCAGTCCAAACCAAAAAAAAATTATTTTCTGTGTTTGTGAATTGTGTGCGCAGTAGCCGCACGTGCATCAACAAAGTAGTGCCAAGCGTGCACCTGTGTCATAAGTAAAGGGCCGGCTGGCTTGACCGTTAAGGGTGCTGTAACCCCCGAAAGTACACTCCAGTCCAAACCAAAAAAAAAATTATTTTCTGTGTTTGTGAATTGTGTGCACTGTGGCTGCACGTGCATCAACAAAGGAGCAGCGCCAAGCGTGCGCCTGTGTCCCATAAGTAAAGAGCCGGCTGGCTCATTTCTTAAAGGGTGGTGTAACCCACAAAGTGCACTACTCTCCAGCAAAAATAAAATAATATTTTCTGTGTTTGTGTGCGCTTTAGCCGCACGTATATATATCAATATAACATAAATGGAGGACCAAACTTTCTCCGATAAAAATAAAATAGGGAAAGATCAAGAACCACTTCCTCCTAGTGCTGTTGCTGCTGCTGGGAGTTGTTCATCATCCCAGAGAGGAAGTAGGAACATCACTACTTTTACTAAACAATTGACCCTCCAACAGTCCCTAGCGATGAGGATGAAGTACGACAGCAGTCATCCTGAAGCAAAACGTATAACTGAGGCCTTGACTGCTATGTTGGTGTTAGACGTGCGTCCGGTATCCGACATTAGTGCAGTGGGATTTAGACAATTGATGGAGGTAGTGTGTCCTCGGTTCCAAATCCCGTCTAGATTCCACCTGCATCCTCAAAGCAGCAGCGACAAGCGTGCGTCTGTCTGTTAAAGGGTGGTGACACCCTCAAAGTGTGCTACACAAACAATTAAAATATTGTTCTTTTTTTTTCTGTCTTTGTGAATTGTGTGGGCTGTAGCCGCACCTGCATCCTTAAAGCAGCAGCGACAAGCGTGCGTCTGTCTGTTAAAGGGTGGTGACACCCTCAAAGTGTGCTACACAAACAATTAAAATATTGTTCTTTTTTTTTCTGTCTTTGTGAATTGTGTGGGCTGTAGCCGCACCTGCATCCTTAAAGCAGCAGCGACAAGCGTGCGTCTGTCTGTTAAAGGGTGGTGACACCCTCAAAGTGTGCTACACAAACAATTAAAATATTGTTGTTTTTTTTTTGGTCTTTGTGAAATGTGTGGGCTGTAGCCGCACCTGCATCCTTAAAGCAGCAGCGACAAGCGTGCGTCTGTCTGTTAAAGGGTGGTGACACCCTCAAAGTGTGCTACACAAACAATTAAAATATTGTTCTTTTTTTTTCTGTCTTTGTGAATTGTGTGGGCTGTAGCCGCACCTGCATCCTTAAAGCAGCAGCGACAAGCGTGCGTCTGTCTGTTAAAGGGTGGTGACACCCTCAAAGTGTGCTACACAAACAATTAAAATATTGTTCTTTTTTTTTGGTCTTTGTGAAATGTGTGGGCTGTAGCCGCACCTGCATCCTTAAAGCAGCAGCGACAAGCGTGCGTCTGTCTGTTAAAGGGTGGTGACACCCTCAAAGTGTTCTACACAAACAATTAAAATATTGTTCTTTTTTTTTCGGTCTTTGTGAAATGTGTGGGCTGTAGCCGCACCTGCATCCTTAAAGCAGCAGCGACAAGCGTGCGTCTGTCTGTTAAAGGGTGGTGTAACTCTCAAAGTGTTCCAAAAAATAAAAAACTATTTTTTTAATGTGTTTGTGACTTGTGTGGGATGTAGCCACACTTGCATCCTCAAAGCAGCAGCGACAAGCGTGCGTCTGTCTGTTAAAGGGTGGTGACACCCTCAAAGTGTGCTACACAAACAATTAAAATATTGTTCTTTTTTTTTCTGTCTATGTGAATTGTGTGGGCTGTAGCCGCACCTGCATCCTTAAAGCAGCAGCGACAAGCGTGCGTCTGTCTGTTAAAGGGTGGTGACACCTCAAAGTGTTCTACACAAACAATTAAAATATTGTTCTTTTTTTTTTGGTCTTTGTGAAATGTGTGGGCTGTAGCCACACCTGCATCCTTAAAGCAGCAGCGACAAGCGTGCGTCTGTCTGTTAAAGGGTGGTGACACCTCAAAGTGTTCTACACAAACAATTAAAATATTCTTCTTCTTTTTTCTGTCTTTGTGAATTGTGTGGGCTGTAGCCGCACTTGCATCCTCAAAGCAGCAGCGACAAGCGTGCGTCTGTCTGTTAAAGGGTGGTGTAACGCTCAAAGTGTGCTCCACAAACAATAAAAATATTCTTTTTTTTTTCTGTCTTTGTGAATTGTGTGGGCTGTAGCCGCACTTGAATCCTCAAAGCAGCAGCGACAAGCGTGCGTCTGTCTGTTAAAGGATTACATCGGTGACAGCATCCAAGTAGGCATGTCAGACAGTCCGTACCTGTACTGGCAGGAAAAAGAAGCAATTTGGAGGTCCCTGTACAAACTGGCTCTATTTTACCTGAGTTGCCCCCCCTCCAGTGTGTACTCCGAAAGAGTGTTTAGTGCAGCCGGGAACCTTGTCAGCGAAAGGCGTAGGAGGTTGCTTCCACAAAATGTGGAGAAGATGATGTTCATAAAATGAATTATCAACTCTTCCAGGGAGACCAGCCTCCAGAACGTACAGAGGGACCTGTGGTTCCAGCAGGGACGAATTAATACTCTGTGAGGATGAGGATGTACACACTGAAGAGGGTGAGGAATCGGTGGATGAGGAGGATGAGGATGACATCTTGCCTCCGTAGAGCCAGTTTGTGCAGGGACAGATAAATTGCCAGCTTGTTTTGTGGGGGCCCAAACGAACCAATCATTTCAGCCACAGTTGTGTGGCAGACCCTGGCGCTGAAATTATTGGTTTGTTAAAGTGTGCATGTCCTGTTTATACAACATAAGGGTGGGTGGGAGGGCCCAAGGACAATTCCATCTTGCACCTCTTTTTTTTCTTTGCATTATGTACAGTTTGGGGCCTAGTTTTTCAATGCCATCCTGTCTGCCACTGCAGTTTCACGCCTAGATGGGTCACGTGTTTGTGCCGCCCACTTGTGTCGCTTAGCATAGTCATCCAGCTACCTCGGTGCAACCTTTTGGACATAAAAACACTATTGTGAGGTGTGAGGTATTCAGAATAGACTGGAAATGAGTGGAAATTAAGGTTATTGAGGTTAATAATAGCATAGGAGCAGAAAAACCTACAAATTCTGTGATTTTAGCTGTTTTTATGCTTTTTTTCAAAAAAATACAGATCCAAAACACAAAACCCAGAACCCAAAACACGCAAGGGTGGTTTTGGCAAAACCAATCCAGATCCAAAACACGAAGAAAGATCCAGATCCAAAACCAAAACACAAAACACGAAAAGTGGCCGGTGCACACCCCTAGAAACAACCTATCTACACTTTCAACAACCTAATCTAGATTAGGACTAAATAACATCAACAAAAGTGATTCCACATTCTCACTGCTACAAGAACTTGCTGACTGCATAACCAGGACTTTCATTACTCTACTCTGGGCCTTATTCAGACTTGGGAATAGAAAGAGATATCTCTCTCAACTGATCATCTTGGTGAAACCATGCTGCACTGCAGGTGGGGCAGATTTAAAATGTGCAGAGAGATTTAGATTTGGGAGGAGTCTTTCCAATCTGACATCTAAATTGTAAAGTGTTAATAAAGCTGTGCAGTATTTGTGGGCTACATGCAAAAGCAGCCAGTATTTACCCCACATGTAAAATAATGTATGAATTTACACCCCTTGCATTGTAATATGGTTTGTTCAGGTTCACAGTTGAGAGAGATATCTCACTTTACTCCCAGGTCTGAATCAGGCCCTCTGTTTGGTTGCTACAAAAACTTTGTGCCTCACTTGATACTATTTGTGCAGCCTCTGTGCTTAACAGATAATCATAAATACTGTTAATGTTAGCTTGCCTCTCTAATAATGTCTTTTTATCTTAGCTATTTTGCCTAGTTTTACATCATCTAGCTACTACCGCTGTATACTCTCTACTCTAATATTCAATTTCTGTTCCCATCCAATATCCACTTTTACTATGCTCAATAATATATTTTTGTTTGCTGACACTTAATTTTTTATTTTTTTTCCAACATTTTTGGAAGTCTACACATTCTTACATTATTTCTTCATTCATACTTTCAAACTTTCCTTCCCGTATTTACATCATCCTTACCATGACTATGTTGTCTTCAACTTCTCCCTTTACTCAGTTTCTACCTAATCTTTTGTTCTGCCACCTGATTCCACCTCTATCCTTTTCCCCTGGTCTCCTCCACCTCCTATCTCCCCTTCTCTCTCTGAATTCCTCCCCCTCTTCTACTATTACTCCTTTTTATTCCTTTTATACCCCCCAGCATTCTGCTACCCCACTGCTAATCTCTCCTTCCTCACTTCTGTCCATGTCACTTCACCCTACATCCATCAATGTCTCCTTAATTTCCCTCCCTGCCCCTGGGGGTCACCATGAGGGTGGTGTTGGGGTCCTTCTGTCCCTGGTTACTCATACCTACATATCTTCAGAACCATCCCTTACATTCTCTAAATTTGAGAATCATGCTATACACCTCCTCCAACTAGTACACCGAGTAGCTGTCAGTTGCAGTCCTCCTGGCCCTCACTCCAAATGCATTCACAACTTTACTTCTTGGCTCACTCACTTTCTCTCCTCTGACCTTCCCTCTATTATTCAAGGTGACTTCAATATTCCAATTGATATCCCCACAAAATCCTCTGCCTCCAAACTACTCACCCTCACTTCCTCATTTGGCCTCTCCCAATGGACCCCCTCACCCTCCCATGCAAGTGGGCATTTGCTTGATCTGGTATTCACTCACCGATGTGATATTTCTGATCACTCCAATTCCCCATTTCCCCTCTCTGACATCACCTTCTCTCTTTTAACCTATTCCTCTCTCCTTCCCTTCCTCTACTTCCAAAAGCCACCATCACTAAGTGTAACATTGAAGCTATTGACACTGCTTTCTTTTCTTCCCTACTTGACTCACTTCTCTCCCCTATCCTCTCTTTCTCCTGCCCTGAACAAGCTGCTTCCCTATACAGTGCCTCCCTTACTTCTGCTCTTGACACTGTTGCTCCGGCGATCACTACTCACCCTCACAAATCCACATCTCATCCCTGGCATTCCAAATGCACCAGATACCTGCAAAAATGTTTACAAACAGCTAAGCAACAGTGGAGAAGATCACGCTCACAGGCAGATTTTCTCCATTTCAAATTCCTGCTGTCATATTACAGTGCTGTCCTTTCCCTCTCTAAACAGTCATATTTAAAAAATCTCATCTCCTCCCAGTCCTCAAATCCCCAGCATATCTTTTCCACCTTCACCTCCTCTGCCCACGCTCTCCTTGTCTCCTCTCCTTGCTCTCTGCCATTGACTTTGCTACCTATTTCACATCTATAATTGATTCCATACATCAGGACATCTATCCAACCAGTTCCCCAGCTCTCCACCTCCTCCTTTCCCAGATCACCCCTCCCCATCCATTTTACGGACTCTGACATCCTACTCCCCTGTAATTGGATAGGAAGTAAAGGCCCTCATCCAGTCCTCCTCCACTTTCACCTCTCCCCTTTACCCCATCCCCTCACACCTCCTCTGCTACCTCTCTCCTTTTGCCAGCTCCCATCTTGCCCACCTCCTTAATCTCTCCATCTCTTCTGGTACTGTCCCTTCTGCATTCAAGCATTCCCTTGTCTATCCCATTCTTGAAAAACCTACCCTTGATCCTAACATTCTTTCTAACTACTGACCCATCTCTCTCCTCCCTTTTGCCTCCAAACTCCTTGAGCATATTGTTTACAATTGCTTCACCACATTTCTTTCCTCCCACTCCCTTCTTGACCCTTTTCAGTCAGGCTTCCATACTCTCCACTCCACTAAAACCGCCATCACAAAAGTCAGCAATGACCTCCTTGCTGCCAAGTCCAAGGTCTCCTTGACCTCTCTGCTGCTTTTAACACTGTGGACCACCCTCTACACCCTCTATTCCTTCACTCCCTTGGTCTACGTGACACTGCTCTCTCCTGGATGTCCTCCTACCTCTTTGACCATTCCTTAACTGTTTTCTCTCATGACTCCTCCTCCCCCCCACAGCCTCTTACAGTATGTGTTCCCCAAGGTTCTGTTCTTGGACCTCTCCTATTCTCTCTCTATACGTCCTCTCTAGGTAAATTCATCTGCTCTTTTGATGTCCATTATCATCTCTATGCTGATGATACTCAGATCTACCTTTCCTCACATGATCCTTCCACCTCTCTACTGACTCATATCTCCAACTGCCTCTCTGCTATCTCTTCCTGGATATCCCAACAATTTCTCAAACTTAATATGTCTAAGACTGAGCTGATCATCTTCCCACCCTCCCACATAACCTCATTTCCCACTATTTCTTTATCAATCGATGGCATAACTATCTCATCTAGTTCCAAAGTACATTGTCTTGGAGTCATCCTGGACTCATCCCTCTCCTTCAAACCACATATTCTGAACATCTCACAGTCCTGTCATTTCCATCTCAAAAATATTTCCAAGATCAGACCCTTTCTCACCCAGGATGCCAAAACCCTCATACATTCACTGGTCATCTCCAGATTGGACTACTGTAACCTTCTCCTATCTGGCTCCCCAAATCCTGTCTCTCTCCTCTCCAGACTGTGCTCAATGCTGCTGCTCAGTTCATCTTCCCCTTCTAATGCTCTACATCTGCCTTCCCTCTCCTACAAGCCCTCCACTGGCTCCCATTCCCTTTTAGAACCCAATTAAAGGTTCTCACACTCACTTACAAAGCTCTCACCCATTCTTCTCCCATTTACATATCTGATCTTATCTCCCTTCACTATTCTGTCTGCCCTCTTTGTTCACTTAATACATGCCACCTTTCATGCCAATTAATGACTTCCTCCCACACCCACCTCCAAGATTTTGCCCACACTGCTCCCCACCTTTGGAACTTCCTCCCTCTCCCCATCAGCCTCTGCACCTCTCTACAATCATTCAAATGAGCTCTCATCCCAACTTGCGGCTACATCTTCCTTCCTCCCCGCCTACCCCATCTGTGTCATTTTTGTTTGTCTGCCCCTCCTTTATAGAATTCAAGCACTTTTGAGCAGGGCCCTCTACCCTCTTGTGCTTCTCCCTATTTTAATTTCATCTATCTCTTACTCTCCACTAGGGCAACTAACACTTGGCTGCTTATGTGGGTGTAAAGGTTGTTGATATAACAATGTTTACTATCCATGTCCGTGTCCTGCTTTGTATTGTATTGTATTGTAAGTCGCTAGTTACGTATTTGTTTATGTACTTTGTAAGGCACTGTGGAACACTTGTGGTGCCATATAAATAAATTATAATAATAATAATAGTCAATTGCTATTTAAAACTAGTCTTCTTTTGTCCCCTTTTGGTATGAAGATTCACCCCCAGTAGTAACAGCAGCCCTAGTAATCAAGGATTCTCCTGGGAAATCCAGGATAGGGGAGGAGTTAGTTAGCCTGCACTAGGTAGTCCTCCTGCATCTAGTTTGCAAAGGCTATGTGACTTCCCCCCTATCCAGGATTTCCAAAAACAATCATTGCACACTAGAACTGCTGCTGCTAGGGTTGAATCTTCATCACAGAAGGGGACCAAGAATACTAGCAGTTTCAAACAACAATTGCCTGTGAAACAATCATTTGCAAGAGGACGTAAGTACTGTATGACACCTACCATTCTGTTGCACTGTGAATCACTGAAATCATGATGGCCATGTTAGCTTTAGATCTGCATCCAACATCCACCATTCATGCTGCTGATTTTAGACAATTAGTTGAACTCATGGTCAATCTCAATTCCATTATACCAGAACAGAAATTCCTCACCTATACTGGGATGTTCAAAAAAAGATGTTCTTGGCTTAGAAAATGCCACTATACCAACTATCCACTTACTGTAACTACAGATATGTTGACAAGCAGTACTGGTCAGGCTAAAGATTATATGATTGTGATAGCCCACTTGGTGGGTGTACCACATTCAGCAGCACCAGTAACTAACACACAATGCAAGGTATTTCAAAGGTAGGCTACTCTCTGTATAACTAGCTCCACTAAGGCATACTGGTATTAATTTGTCAGAAATACTCAGGCATGTGATAGCAACATTTCTTTTATTTTAAATTACACAGTATATAATATATAAATATGTACTGGAACTCAGTTCCTATAAAAGACAATTAATAATTTAATAGAACAAAATAATATAAACTTAGTTTGAACTAAAAAGTTAGATATAAAATACAAACACATGTGAATCAAATAAAAGATTAAATGAAACATAAAATTATAAAAACAGAAGGGGTTTAACCAATTAGCCATGAATGGGGTGAATTGCTGTTGCAATGGCATAGAAACTCTGGCAATGGCACCACAACTGAGTATCCAGTCTCACCCCAGACTCACACAGTTTTGCGCAGCCCTAATGGGTTTTAAACAACAATCTGCAAGTCCAGTGGTACCATAAGTGCAGCATACAGCCATACTTACTCACACTGAGAGGGGACTCATGGTTAACTGGACTGAGCCCAATGAGTCTCACTTATTTGGAATCGTGCAACATGTTTCACAGTTCAACTACTTCCTCAGGCAGTAAATGACAAGTGAACAAGACAGGCTAGAAAATACATAGTTAAATTAAATTTGTAGTTTGAATAATGGATGTGAGAAAAAGAGTAATGTGTAGTAAACAAGTGTATTTTGTCCTAATGGACATTGTTGGGAAGTACAATTATAATGAACCACTGCGATGCATGTGTGTGATGGAGGATATATGATAATAAAAAGAAAGTGGGAGAACTAGGAGAATAAATAAATAAATAATGGATGGCAGAGAGAAAAATGGATATCAGAAAATAAAAATGTGTAGTAGATAAGTGGATTTGGTCCTAATGGACTTTGTGGGAAAGCACAACTGTAATAAACCACTGTAACTCAATGAATGTGTGTGATGAAGGATATGGATAATAAAAAAGGGGAAAAACAAATAGATTAAATAAATAAGTAATGGATGTCAGAGAGAAAGAGAAAATAGGGTGGATAGTAGATAAGTGGACTTGGTCCTAATTGACTTTGAGGGAAAGTATAATTATAATGAGGCACTATTACACAATCAATGAGTGTGATAGAGGATACTGTATATGATGATAAAAAGAAAGTGGGAAAACTATGTGAATAGAGGAAATACATTAGTGTCAAAGTCATTAAAGTGACTTGGTGCATTGGTCGGCAGAGCTTAATATCAAAATAAAACCTAGAGCTAGTGACTAACTTCCTGTCTGAGTCAGTGTGGTAGTGGTGAGAGATTACTCTCCTGATTGCATGAGTGCGCTCCACTGCAGACATACACTGCAGAGAGCTGCCGCTAAATGTAAGCAAACAGCATGACATTGTAGGGGACATGGTTAAAGATGGCTCTGGTGGCACTGTCCATTTCCAAGGTGAATTGAGCTGCCGGAGTAGTGTGTGAAAGTGTGATATAGAAGGGTGTTTGATTGCCCATATGAAATGTGGGGAGATCTGTTGGGAATGAAAATGGGGGGAATGTTATGTAATGTGACATGGGGAAGGACAAATAATAAACAGAAGTAATAAGGTACCTAATATTGTGAAGGTGAAGAAGAAACATTAAATATTAAGGTAATAATTTGGCATATTAGACATATTTGGAAATAAAAATACACATATATAAGGAAAAAAGAAAATATAGTAATAATTGCTTACAATAATAATGGCATTAGATGTACAGAAGAGAATAAATGTTTAAATTAATACATAGTAGAATACATTTCTGTCCAGACCCTGTGAGAAATAAAAACAAAAATCAAAAACAAATTGCAGTTTCAGAGGAATTAAGCTAAATCAATGTCAACATTTTAAACCATTGGGGAACAATTTAAAAGGTTTCAAGTGGGACTTCTTTTGCATTTCTCCACCTCTTGGATTCATATATACTCTTGTATACTCTTTCCATAGCCATATATTTTAAACCTGCAGGATTATTTTGATGTGTCTTGTTATTTGCGCTTGTTAAGACTGTTGCTTATATACCTTCATACACATTTCTATTAGTTTCAGAGGATAACCTCTATCCAAAAATTGTTCATTCAAAGTTTGTGCTTGTGAAAGATATTAGTCATGTTTAGTACAGTTTCTCCTGATTCTTTTCATTTGGCCTTTAGGGATGTTTTTATCCATTTTTAATTATTACAACTCAATGGTAATAAATAATTATTTGCATCCATGTCTTTGAAGGTTTTATGAGAGTCCCATTACCTCCACAGTATATTTTGATATATAAAAAAATATTTATTTTCTAAAATTGCATGCAAATTAAATTAGATATTAGATTCATTGATATTAAGATAATTGAAAAAGTCTTGTAGTAAACTAGTATTTCCCTTCCATTTAAAAAATACATCATCGATAAACCTCTTCTAAGATAAAATGTTTTCTTTAAGGATTGTTATTCCAAATCTTAAAATCCTCCCAGTAACCCATTAAAAGATTTGCATAATTTGACATAAAGTGCATACCCATCTCTGTTTCCTTTATTTGTAAATAAAAACATTCAAGTACTTACAATAAGTGTGTTCTAAAATGAATTTGCTACCCTCTAGAATAAATTATTCTGTGCTTATGGTAGGTCACTTTCTTTTTCAAGGTAGTACTTTGTGGCAGCTATACCTTGGTCATTAAAAAAATGGTTTGGATTAACTACACTTCAAACAAGGTGCAGCTAAAATTCTCTGTAGTGATCACAAGAACTACTAAATTGATATGTATAAAAAACAGAAAAATGGAACCAGCATGCCTAGAATTTTGATTAACGTGGATATAAAATATGCAATCTTAGAATTTTATGTCCCAAATGTCTTTTACTGAGTAGCCTCTCTTGTATTGTCCTGAGGCCTGTGATTTGCTGTTTGGATTCAGTTTTCACTTTAAAAATGTCACTGATATTTTGGAAGCTTTTTTAAAATAGTTTTATAATGTCTTTGATTATCAATAAATCAATCAATTAATTCATGCTTTACCTGGCTTCCACTAAATACTCCACCTCCAATTATCTGTGCTGGCCTCAGGCCTCTGATCTAGTCCTTGATTAATCAAAACATTCTATAGGATTGTAGAGTTTATTAAACTGCCATCATGTCTGCCACTGCAGTGTCACTATGCTTCTTAGGTGTGCTACTGTATATTCTTTTAAACTGCCATGTGTTTGTGCCGCTATTGTGTTGCTTAGTTTAGCCAGCCAGCTTGCTGCAGCCTTTGACTAATATTAGTGAAAACAATATTGTAAGCTGTAAGGTGGTCAAAATTGACTGGGCATGAATATTATTGATATTAATAATACCTTAGGAACAAATAAGTGCAAATTACACGATTCTAGCTTTTTTAATCAATGTAAAGAAATCCAAAACCAAAATATTTGACGTGGATTTCCCAAAACCAAAAAAAATATATTATTTAGACCCAAAACATGGCAGTCTGTGCACATCTCTACCATCAATGCATGCACACCACAAACACTGGAATTCTTTTAGGTCAGAAGCCAGTTATGCTTCTAGTATATTTTGTGGGAAGAAATTGAACCACCCAAAGGAATCCTATGCAAATGCAAATGCATGAATGTTATTATTTTATGCAACTGCCACATTTGTAACCCATATGAACAGATAGAGGACTATAGGGTATCATTATAGTAGATGGAGCCCTACATTTTTATTTTGGACCACATACAGACACATTGGGTGCACATGGAAGCTAGGAAAGTAAGAAGATTTTTTGATAAAGTACTTTGTCATCCAGGAGATACAACACATATACAAGGATAGACTATTTCCTCATAAACCAATCAATTCTAGATTCATGGATTAACTCTTGTATAACTGGCTTCAATCATTATCATTATCCTTTAATTATATGATGCCACAATTGGTCCACAGCACATTACTGAGTATGTAAATAGAGAAGCTGGACACCATTAACCCAGCGAAATGCGTTGAGTGGTGCCTGCATGTTCTGGACTTACTGTACTGGATTTTTAACATAGTCGCTCTCTTGGATTTAGAATATCTCCTGTGTACTACTAGTGGCTATAAAAGGTTACCTGGTGGATCTACATCAGCCCAATACTGTGCAAACATTGGTTGCTAAAGGGACTCTTTGGACTCTAGGATTCCTGAAACAGGTAATACCCTGCTGCTTATATTAGAGTCTTTGGACACTAATGAGAGAGTTATTAGACTAATATTAATCAGTACAGAAACCATCTCTCATAACGCATACATTCTTTTAACCATCTATATTTCTTTATGGTTTATAAGTCATTGTATTGCATGTGAATTTTTATTGAACACAATATTACTATTATTATTCATCTATACATCAATAAATATTTAAGCTTTTTACTCTAAAGCATCCATTTATTTTTAATTCATATCTGTTAGTGTTTAGCGCTGGTATCATTCATCTATAGACAGGGTAAAAACAGAGATACTGATCAAGAGAAAGGAAATGCAGCAAGGATGGAGAAGAAAGATAAAGAGGATGGAGCAGAAAGACAAAGATGCTGTCACAGCTGTGGGAAAGGTAATGAAGCTATCACAAACATGTGATGAGAAGAGATGCTGGCATAGCTATGGGAAGCACACAGAAAAAGGACAGGATGACAAACTTACTGTATCTGCCTTCCAATACTTGCTTGATGTAAATGGGGAAGGAGGTGAGGATTTCAGGAAATATGGCCCTGTGAAGGATTAGCAAAAGTAGAGTCTGGGTGCACACAGGAAATGTTACACCAGTTAACCCCTTAACCACTTTAGATGAAGATGCTGTAAATCCACACCAATGCCTACTTATCTTAGCTTTAAAATAAGGGCATGGTGACTGCTTAATCAGGGCATGCCTTTTCCGATTATATGGAAATGGACAGGGCTCTTTGGCAGTGGGGCCAATCAGGGATTTTCCCATTAGCTCTGCTGGCCAGACTAATACTGCCCTTTTCAGTGCCAAAAGCTATCTGAAACATTTTTGCTGCCATAGTAAATGTGGTCTGGAATGAGCCAGAGCACAGAAGTTTTATACAGATAGCAATTTAGTCAGTCATGGTAGTACTGTGCTCATGCTTCATCATAGGCTCAAGATCTGTCTGCATATTCTCTATAGTGTCTATAACCACAAGAGGTACAGTATTAGTCAAAATTAGCATATCATCTTTACTCCTGACATCTCAAAGAGGATGTGAAATGAAGACAGAAACTCTGGTCCAGAGATGTTCTTGTTGCTGCTGGTAACTGAGGTGCTGTAATTGTTGGACATTTTATAAGGTGACCTATGTAACAATGTTCTATAAGTCAAATGAAGGAAAAAGGGAAATTATTAATACTAATAAATAATGCATCATGCTGAAATGATTTTAAAAGATGCATACTGTTCATTATTACTTAAAAATATTACAATAAATACAGTAGTTATGCCAGAGCCATAACTAGATTTTTGGTGCCCTGTGCCAGAAAGAGCATTGGCGCGCCCCTCATTTTTCAAAGGGACATAATGCACCCAAAAAAGGGCCATGGCTTCATGGGGAAGGGTCAGGGAAGAGATAGGAGAGGCCAGGAGATGCTGGGGATGAAATAAGAGGAAGCTACAAGCAAGAATGATAATAAACAGAAATTTGACAGGCCCAAACAGTGCCCCCTGACCTGTAGTGCCCTGTGTGATGGCACCGGCCGCACTATCCTAGCTATGGCCCTGAGTTATACCATAACAAAAGACATATCATATATTGACAACACAACATATACAAATGTATACAAAAGGTTTTCATAACTAATATAATCAGATTAATAGAAAAACCCTTCTGGTTGCAATCGTTCAATTTTGTGTATAGAAAAAAATTAAATTTCTGGGTGTATGTAGGATAAATATAAACAAAATAAAAAATACATTCAATACAAGAGTAATGTGTTTGCAGTACTAAGTGTAAATATATGATTATCTGTACATTAATTATACACAACTGCATAAGACTAGCCAAAGGTAAATGCTATGTAATTTAATTATCATAAACATTTGCAGTCACACATTAACTATTCGGTGTAATAGAAATCAATAAAATTTACATTAATCATCAGAACCGCATTCTGCTGCAGTGGTGATTCCTCTATTATACATTCAGAAACGATTAAGTAATTATGTCAGTCATCATCACTTTTCTGTCTTTTGGCTAAGATCAAGTCTATTATAAGTATCATTCAGAGTAGGGAGCAAAGCAAAAAAGCTAGTAACTTGGGGCAGATAGAAAAGGTGAGAGTTTTTAGAAGTGAGTTTTAAAAGTGATGTTGCCCATAGCAACCAATCAGATTCTAGCTAATATCTTCTAGAAGGTGCTTGTTAAAAGTTAGGTAGATTCTGATTGGTTGCCATGGGCAACATCACTTTTAAAACTCACGTCTAAAAACTCTCACTTTAGAAAATTTACCCCATAGGGGGGTATTCAATATGGTAGCAAAAAGTCTGTGCTGGACTTTTCGCTCCACATCGCAGGTTTTCCAGGGATAAAGTATTGGGCGCATGCCCACTTTATCCCCGTATTCAATTAGAAATCAATGATAAAGGGAGCCGGCGGAAAGGTTAGTATCGCCAAAAAATGCAAATTTTCAGGAAATATTCCAGGGACCCCCCTAAAGATGTCTAGACATGGGGAATCACTATGGGTACCCCCAATTTTACCTGCTGAAGGAAGTCGGGGTTTCTAATAGCCACGGCAGGTGCATATTTGCGGCTATGAAGAAGGGGTGAAGAATAGCACTTAGATTTTTGGGGGGTAAAAATAACTATTCCTATC
This sequence comes from Taudactylus pleione, assembly GCA_031769625.1. Classification (NCBI taxonomy): domain Eukaryota; kingdom Metazoa; phylum Chordata; class Amphibia; order Anura; family Myobatrachidae; genus Taudactylus; species Taudactylus pleione. Next base: position 2,960,168 of record JAUIMM010000601.1, read on the forward strand.
AAATTTGGGGCACATGAAAATGCGTGTAAGCATTTTTTTAAGTACCTAAAATTATTTTAAAAAATTCTGCAAAAATGCACCTGCCGCTACTCCCGCAATGAAGAAAACATCTGCCGCATACTTGGGAACCCCTCTAAATTTAATTTGGCTAATTTAGAAGTGTGTTCCATATTTTTTATTACCCCCAAAATTAAAACTAATTTTTAGGGGTGTCCCAATTTTTTTTAAAAACTTTTTTTGACACAGTTTATTTTTAAATGACATTCCCAGGGGTGCAGGCTATTTTTTTAAGCCTGCACCCCTAAACCCCAATTATGCACTATTTTCGCCATATAAAACATGGTGAAAAGTTATCCCCATTTTTTACAAAGACTTTTCGCACTGCCGAAAAGTCTTTGAAATTGAATACAGGGTTAATTAAAACAGGCAAACATGACGTCATCGGCGATAATTTATCGCCAATTCCGACTTTTCGCAGGCAAATTGAATATGGCCCTAAGATTTGGGAGGGGAATGTCCAAACTCAATTCTAAATTGCAGGCTAAAAATAAACCTGTCTCGTATTTGTGGGCTGTATGCAAAAACAGACAGTATTTATACTGCTTGCAAAATAGAAAAAACGTATATTTGCATCTCTTGTATTGCAACATGGTTCCAGAAGCAAAACTACCAATTTTTTTTTAGCTTTGCTCCCAACTCAGAATCAGCACCTATAAGTTTGTATTGGGTGCTGATAGCTATAGAGTCCAGGAGGTAAATTTAATACTAAGAATTTGGATTGACCCGATTTGCAAAGTGATTAATCTCGGTATAAATCGCCGGAACTCGAGTAATTTTTTCCAAATTTACCAATAGGCGATTTGAGGCTAAACAAGTTTGCCAATGGTGACGTAGGTTGAGATTCTTGGATGATTTGTAAGCAAGCTCAAGAGAGTTATCTCACCCAAGATTGCAGTGATTTCTCTCTGCAGAATTCTCCCTAGCAAGCATCCTGCACATATCAGTAGATATGTGTAAGCTGCTTGTATTCAATTTGGAGCTAAAAGGCGTTTTCGGGGAAAAAATTTTCGCCGATGATGTAATTTTCCCGGATTACATTTATCCCTGTATTCAATTTCCCCAACTTTTTGGCAGTGAGAAAAGTTTGTGCATTGTAACCAGCGGCAAAGTATCGGCAATGGATGCCCATCGGAAAAAAGTGCAGAATTGGGGTTTTGGGGTGCAAACTTGCCTAAACCCTTTTTACACCCCCCTTGATGCTAACTGCGTCAACAAAATGCAAAATATTACACAAAGGACATCCCAAAAAAATCACTTTAAAAAAATGGTTGAAAAACAAAAACTCAAAAACTAGCGAAATGGCCTCTGGGGGGGGTCTGGAAGTATGGGGGATTTTTTTTATTGCAGGTGCTTGCTGAAAGTTTTTTTTTGTGCACTTTAAATCTTTATTTTAGTAACTTTGCACTATGCTTGCTCCCATTTTCATATACTCCAAATTTGATGGAAATACTTATTTACCCCCCCAAAAAAAGCAAAAATGTATGCTTCATCACTTGCTCAATGATACAAAATAGTGCCTATTGAGACTATTTAAAAACCCCAAATACCTTTAGCAGGGCTATTCGGGGGTACCCATAGTGATCCCCCATGTTAGGACATCTTTAGGGGGGTGCTAGGAAGATTTCACAATCAGGGTTGATGCTGCGGCTGGGGGGCCAGTTGAAAGGGCACCCCTGGCTGTGGCATCAGTCCCCCACTAGAAAGGGTCTGGAGCTGGTTTTAAATATAGGGGTAACCTTACGCCCATTTTTTAACCCTATATTTAAAACCAGCTCTGTTCCTGAGGCCTGGTGCTGGTTCTTAAATTACAGTGGGACCCTAAACATTTTTTTCCATGTAATTTTAAGAACCAGGACTGGCTGGCAAGTCTGGGGCTGGTTAGTCTTTTGGGGGGGGACCTCACGTCATTTTTTTAAGAAAATTAACCCTATTTGAACTGTTTACAGAAATAAACATACACAAATCACAATGATTTGTGTATGTTTCTGCCATCTCGCAGTTCAGGGGGTTGAGAGATTGAAAAATGATTTGTGAGAGTTTGCTCCTATCTCACCGAAGCTTGTCATCCCAATTCTTGGTAACTTTGAGAGATGTATGTTTGAAGTGAAAAGTACTTCCGATTTGGCCCAGAGGTGATTTGATTCAATATTGCTATCTCACCCGAGTTTTACGAGTGAGATGAGAGAAATCTCTCTCTAACTCGCCCGACTTTTGCCTTTAGTAAATTTGCTAGCAGAAAAAAAATAAAATAAATCACCTGAGATGGTCATCTCCACCTATCTCGATTCTTAGTAAATTTACCCCCAGCACATAGTGCCCTCAGTGGTACCTGAGGCAGCAACATCCAAAAGTGAGGGGAACATTTACCACAAACCACAGTTAAAATACGGAAGTGGCGAAAACATTTCACCCCAACTCGCAGTGTAGTAATGAAAATGACCACTTGTATTTATCAATGAGCAGGAACCAGGGCAGAGCTTCTGAAAAAGCTATATCCTATTAAAGAAAGAAAAAAATGTATACTAGACCCAGTGCGCAGTCCTAGCAGGCTATATCCAACATAAGAAATGGAGTACACCTATAACTCCACAAATCACATTTGTAAAAAGAAAAACGCTAATGTTTTACAATGCCGCATAAGATACACATTAACATTACTTCCCTTGGGTAGTTAAAACAGATGTATTCCCCCTTTTATTTTCCCCCCAATCTCAAGTTTGGTGGAGAAGGAGAGGCTATGGTTCCAGGAGAATACAAATAAAAGACCCACCTGACATGTCTGCATTTAACTACTGACTTATCAGTGCATTGCTTAGGGGGCAACCCCAAAAATATCGATTTAAGATGGTGGTGATAAATTGGACAATCAGACACTATTACTTATGATGAGCAATATAAACATCCTTTTCTTGTGAGTGCATTGGTTTGGGGGCTTCCCTAGAGAACACGTACATATTATAAGGTGTTTTTGAAAATTACTACAATATATGAAGCACAATTTACTTTAATTGCATTACACGAGGATCGTGGCGTATTGTCTCTCTTTTTGTTTTACATATACTTCCACATCAACCGAAATCAAGATTGACAGGAAAATAAAAGGGGGAATATGTCTGTCCCAGTAAAGAGCTACAGCTGTAACATTAGTTCAAGATTCAAACCTATAGAGCATCCTGCGATTGCACTGCCATCGGAATGCACATGCATCTGTGTGGGTCGATGGAGAGGGATTCCAGAGCCAATCTGTGAAATCCTTCACATTCACATTTGGGCAGCACAGATGGTGTAATGGTTAGCATTACTGCCTCACAGCACTGATGTTGTGGGTTCAATTCCCACCATGGCCCTAACTGTGAAGTTTGTATATTCTTCCTGTGCTTGCGTGGGTTTCCTCCCACACTCCATAAATATACTGCCTGGTTAATTGGCTCCAACAAAAATTGTGTATGTATGTGGTAGGGAATATAGATTGTAAGCTCCACCAGGGAAGTGCTGCGGAATATGTGTGCGCTATATAAATAACTGGTAATAATAATAATAATACCAGAGCTGAGTAAATCTGACAATGTAGCGGCCCCTGTAGAAATGGGGGCTGATTTTGTGGTCAGAAGTAGTGATACAGTATGTATCTAGCACTGAGAGAGCTAAAGTGGAGATGTTGCCCAAAGCAAACTATCAGCTTCTGTCATTTTATAGACAGTTCTAGAAGCTGAATAGATGCTTTGGACTACTTGTTCACATTATCTCTCTCCAATGCTTGATACATCTCCCCATATAGCAGTTACCAGAGATAACTGCTGTAGTTCAAACTTGTTGCTTTCAAGAGATACATAGCTTTTGTGAGGATCCTCCCAAAATGGCTGATTTCTGGGGCTTTCCTGCAAAATATATTTGAACAATATGCCCTTCAAAAATTATTCACTAAGCATGATAATACAGTATATATTTTTTCTCACTGCACAATCCTTGCTATACATTTGCTGTCAGGCAGCGGAGGACAATACTATTTTACATTTACAGCTGGAAGTTGGGGCTATAATTCATTACTCTATTTGCACAATATCTAGGAAGGGTGATGTAGCCCTGAAGCTCCTAGTGTATGTTCTTGAGGTCCACCTTTTAGGTGGGGGGGAAGTTCATACCATGAGGAAGTTTCAGATGTAACTTCTGTAAAAGAGACCTGCCCTAGACTTGCCTAGAGTCCTTATAGTTCTAGTGGCTTGGGATAAAGTTGACAGTTCTCTTTTTAGAAGACCTTGAAGTATTGCACTGCTGTGCACTTTTCTGTTTTATTGTTTGTGTTTGTTTTTTTGCTCTTGGTAATTGAAAGAACTGTCCTTGTATTTCAAATAAAAAACAGCATATATTGCACTTGGCCAGTACTAGTCACAATAGATAAGGATCCTATAAAATGTATATTGTACACACGCCCCTAATGGTAAGCCTCAGTTTAATTTGCTTGATCAAGTCATCACTGTGCTCAGTCTATGCTAGACCACTCCGTCCCTTCCTACTCCTCTCTTCAGTTGAAAAAAGGCACTTATATCAGATGTGTGCACATTTGCATATGCACATATGTGTTTGTCATTTTTGTGAGCATGCGCAATGCAATTTTGCATAATTTATGCTTCATAAACTGGTAACTTACACTCAGCATCAGGCCCTTACTGTAAATATTTAAGAAAATATATTTAAATACCCATAGAGATTTCCATATTTAAATCACATCTAACATAATTAATTAACAACAATAGATTAAACTACTCAAACTCTCCAAATTATACCAAGTGCCACTTACACTCAATGTTATGAAATACAACAATAATAATGTATATATGCCAACGGCACTTCAACATGCATAAAAAGATTTCATTGAAAGACTTCCTATGAATTCCAACTTTGCAACAGGCTTCTTTCATTGTGAGCAATATGCAGTTTCATAATCCAGTTAACATTTATAAAAAAAGATAAATTAAAACATAGTGTAATAGGTTAAATTCAATGAATACTTTTATCATTTTAAGTATATAATAAGTATATAATATGATATAACTCTCAATACATATTAATCAAGTGAACAAACTACATGAAAAAAAATTCAACTGGAAAACAAAAGTGCAATTCCATCAACAAAGTTGTATCCCAATGTGATTACACTCACTGGAAGGAGAAAAGATGTTAGGCAATAAGGGCTCGATTCAGACCCGCTCGCTAAATGCGTTCACACGCTACCAAAGTATGCAAATCCCGTAATCGCACAGCAAGGCATTAGCATGCTCACTATGTTTTGGTGCGTGATCTCAGTGTGTATGCAGATGCCCACCAGCCTGTCTTAAGTCGCCCACTTCCCTTCACAATAAACGTCATCTCCAGGAAGTGTATGCAACAATCAGTAACATCGAGAACCATCGGATGCATGCGCAGCACTTGTGGTAGACCATACCATACCGCAAGCACTATGAGTGCTTCAGTGTAAAAATCAGCCAAGTGACGTGTACTATGATGCTGCGTTTTAATTATGCACGCCTTTGAAACAGCGGGAAGATGCTCAGACATGCTTGCGTTTGCACCACCACTCCCCCATTTACAACCCCTGTCACCAACCCCTGTCACCACCCACAAATGCCTCGTCCTGTCAGTCAAGCTAGCGAGGCATCTATGCACAAGAGGCGATCGAATGGACTGGTTCGCGCACCTGCACTGCGATGCGTACACATGCGCACATTGCAAACATCGGCAGGCTGCGTGCGAATGCATCGTAGTGAGTGGGTCTGAAACGGGCCCTACTGTAAATCCCTTAATTGCAGAAAATCCTAAAGGATCATCACAAAAACATAATGTTCAATTTCTATATTTTCTTATTATTAATGTTTCTTTAACTATAAGGAAAAAGCTGAAAACACAAACTCTGCGAATTACCCTCTATAACTAAAACTATTACAGTATACTAATATCACTCACGATGAAAATATAAAACATATAGATACGTTTCCCCTTCTGGAATGTAGCAATTTGTTCCACCCTTCTTGCTGCTTGGGGAGGCATGACCTCGGGAAGTTGGAATAGCATTTCAATTTACAATGTCTTTATGAAGGCATAGGGGAAGTAAGGAAGTTACAGTGTATTAACTATTGGTACATTAAATCATTTTTTCACTTATTTATTACCAGTTATTTATATAGCGCACACATATTCCGCAGCGCTTTACATAGAATATCTTACCATTCACATCTGTCCCTGCCACAGTGGAGCTTACAATCTATATTCCCATACCACATGCACACACATACATACACACTAGGGTCAATTTTGTTGGGAGCCAATTAATTTACCAGTGTATTTTTTGAGTGTGGGAGGAGACCGGAGTACCCGAAGGTGGCCCACGCAAGCACAGGGAGAATATACAAACTCCAAAGATAGGGCCGTAGTGGGAATCGAACCCATGACCTCAGTGTTGTGATTGAGTAATGCCTACCATTACACTGTCTGTGCTGCCCATTAAATACATTATGCTGTTCTTTATGTATTTATGATCTTGCAGGTGTTTTTATAAATGTGGAATTGCTAATAAAATCATTGATGTCATATGTGCTATCAACAATCTGTGATGTAGCAAAATGTTTTAAGTTATGTCAACAGATATATCATCAATATTCATTAATTGATGTCATTAGAAAATACTTGAGGGTGAAGCTAGTTAAGGATACACACAATCCTAAATTCACGATTTTAGTGTTTATTTAAATTTGACCATAAAATTGCCTATATATTTATTTTTACAAATTAAAAGCATACAAAAATATAACTGTATTTTCTTTAAAATACAACTTATCACATTTAAACTACTGTTAATATAAGAACACCTAACCTGAAGGGGATGTATTCAAGAAGCCGGCGGTCTAAATGCCGACCGCCGGCTTCCCGACTGTGAAATCCCAGCAGAGGATTAATGATAGGTGTCGAAATCTTGATGCCTATCATTATCCACCCGCCGAAATCTCGACACCCAGCATACCAAACAAAGGTAAGCCAGGCGTTGTGAGCAGACAGCTGCGGAGGGGGCAGGTTAGGTTTAGGGGTTCCCAGGAGGACTTAAGGTTAGGCACCCACCCGGGAGGGTTGGGTCAGGCTAGGGGTAAGGGGGGTTAGGGTTAGGCACCCCCGGGAGGGATGTTAGGGTTAGGCACCCCCCAGGGAGGGTTAGGTTTAGGGTGCAGGGATGGGGAGTTAGGTTTAGGCACCCCAGGGGGAAGGTTAGGGAAAGGTACCCCCTAGGGAGGGTTAGGTATATGGTGCAGGGATGGGGGGTTAGGTTTAGGCAACCCAGGGGGGGAGGTTATGGTTAGGTACTAGGAGTAGGTTAGGGTTAGGCACCCCTAAAGGAGGGAGGGTTAGGTGGTTTATTTACCTCCATCGGGATCTGCACTGTTCTGGCTGCCAGCATCGGGATTTGAACAGCCGGGCTCCCATCCAGTGTCATTCATACCAATCCTACTTGAAGCTTGGGAATAAAAATAACTCTCACATTCCTGCCTAATTGTAAAAGAACTGCAAAAAAATATGGTAGTTGCTCAAATCAGCTTAATTGCATAATACAGGTGCTTGTAAAGGGCGGGGTTTACACTGAGCACAGAAAAAAGAGATTTGTCCCCCAGCACACTGCAGCAAAAACAATACTCAAATCCTACATGATAATAGCGATTCAGAGGTATTAGTTACATACATTTGCAAATATATGAATAAGCGCCAGGCCAATCGTCAAGGCTCCTCTATACTGGCGTCCCTAACATTAAGGGGTTCACGTCCGAGAAGCAAGGCACCCCAAAAAAATTCCAGCCAAGGGCTATCCCCAGGGCATCACACGAAAAAGGGAAAAAGGTGATAGTGAAGTGTAAAGAAAAGATGTGTAAGAATAAATCAAAAAGTGTTAATGAAATGAAAAAGAATTAAAATGACATAAATAATATACAAACAAATAGGAAAGTGATAAAAGTATTCTATGTGAATTAAGTGGTGATGCCATGAGAAAGGTCCAGTCAAAACCCCCCCAGGGGGCCCCACTCCAAAACGCTCACCCCAAAATAATTATTGCTACATAATGGTAGCACCCACTCTGGGTCATATAATTACAATTGGTGTACTGCATGGTAACAGTACATATATAAGCTGAGAGCTAACTTACCTTGGAGGTACCCAAAAAAAACCTCCACACGGCACTGCAAGGATCAGCACATCTTCCTAATGCTGACTCCCTTCATGCCTCTCCAAACTGCAAAAAAATATGGTAGTTGCTCAAATCAGCTTAATTGCATAATACAGGTGCTTGTAAAGGGCGGAGTTTACACTGAACACAGAAAAAAAGAGATTTGCCCCCCAGCACACTGCAGCAAAAACAATACTTAAATCCTACATGATAATAGCAATTCAGAGGTATTAGTTACATACATTTGCAAATATATGATTAAGCGCCAGGCCAATTGCAGTTTGGAGAGGCATGAAGTGAGTCAGCATTAGGAGGATGTGCTGATCCTTGTAGTGCCATGTGGAGGTTTTTTGGGGTACCTCCAAGGTAAGTTAGCTCTCAGCTTATATTTGTACTGTTACCATGCAGTACACCAATTGTAATTATATGACCAAGAGTGGGTGCTACCATTATGTAGCAATAATTATTTTGGGGTGAGCATTTGGGAGTGGGGCCCCCGGGGGGGTTTTGACTGGACCTTTCTCATGGCATCACCACTTAATTCACATAGAATACTTTTATCACTTTCCTATTTGTTTGTATATTATTTATGTCATTTTAATTCTTTCTCATTTCATTAACACTTTTTGATTTATTCTTACACATCTTTTCTTTACACTTCACTATTACCTTTTTCCCTATTTCGTGTGATGCCCTGGGGATGGCCCTTGCCTGGAATTTTTTTGGGGTGCCTTGTTTCTCGAACATGAACCCCTTAAAGTTAGGGACGCCAGTATAGAGGAGCCTTGACGATTGGCCTGGCGCTTATTCATATATTTGCAAATGTATGTAACTAATACCTCTGAATCGCTATTATTATGTAGGATTTAAGTATTGTTTTTGCTGCAGTGTGCTGGGGGTCAAATCTCTTTTTTTCTGTGTTCAGTGTAAACCCCACCCTTTACAAGCACCTGTATTATGCAATTAAGCTGATTTGAGCAACTACCATATTTCTTTGCAGTTTGGAGAGGCATGAAGGGAGTCAGCATTAGGAGGATGTGCTGATCCTTGTAGTGCCATGTGGAGGTTTCTTGGGGTACCTCCAAGGTAAGTTAGCTCTCAGCTTATATATGTACTGTTACCATGCAGTACACCAATTGTAATTATATGACCCAGAGTGGGTGCTACCATTATGAAGCAATAATTATTTTGGGGTGAGCATTTGGGAGTGGATCCCCCGGGGGGGTTCTGACTGGACCTTTCTCATGGCATCACCACTTAATTCACATAGAATACTTTTATCACTTTCCTATTTGTTTGTATATTATTTATGTCATTTTAATTCTTTCTCATTTCATTAACACTTTTTGATTTATTCTTACACATCTTTTCTTTACACTTCACTATCACCTTTTTCCCTTTTTCGTGTGATGCCCTGGGGATGGCCCTTGGCTGGAATTTTTTTGGGGTGCCTTGCTTCTCAGACGTGAACCCCTTAATGTTAGGGACGCCAGTATAGAGAAGCCTTGACAATTGGCCTGGCGCTTATTCATATATTTGCAAATGTATGTAACTAATATCTCTGAATCGCTATGTAGGATTTAAGTATTGTTTTTGCTGCAGTGTGCTGGAGGGTAAATCTCTTTTTTTCTGTGTTAATTGTAAAAGAAGTCAGTAAGACCTTTGTCCTGTACAAAACAAGAAGAAAAAGGTGCAGTTTGTCGCCCCCATACTGTATATATTTTAAAATAAAGATAGCCAGCCATTTTGGGTTGAGTAGCATAATTACATCCAGATCTGACACATGCCTAGCAGTGTTTTAACAAAAAGTAGATGTGTAAAAAAAAAGTCTTGTTTCCATACAAGACAAATTAACAATGCCTGTGGGTGAAGGGATAAATATTAAGACCCACTTTTAGGCTCACTTAAACTAAGCATTTAAACCCAGAACTACTCTCAGTGTAGAACTTTTTTAGAAAATAATATCACCCACCCTCACATTATAGGTAACAGGCTGTAGCACAAAAAATATTTGATAATAAAAACCACATTGCCATATTGCAAGGAAGGGGGGATTTTGCTAATCAATATAAAATGAAAGTAATAGATGTACAAGACACCTGGGATGGCTGGGTGGAAATAATTTGCACAAACTTGGAACATCAGGGTTTTCTAATCTAATACCCCTCTTCAACCAAAAACTCAGGACAGACCCTGGATTTTAAACATGGTTCAAACTGGGTCAGACCCCTTTTACACTGCACCATTAACACGGGTTATTCCCGGGACAGCCCAGTTTACACTGAACACTGCTCTGCCCTGCAAAAAATGGATGGATGTCATAAAAAATGTTGTTTTGCAGGCTCACAAAGATGTGTTCTCAAAGATGCTGTAGCAGGGGGTGAATTACAACCAGTCCATCCATGCGGTGCCACTCTTCTTCATTGTATTGCTCATGGACTTTTATAAACTGTTTGCGCAGGGCTTTGATCTTGTTTATAACCTGCTGCTGAGACCTCTTGGCATCTTTCACTGTGCCATTCATCTGGCTCCTGATCTCCTCCTCTCCCCTAATGTTGAGCAACTCCGTGATCTCTGCCTTACTCCAAGTCACCATGCTGCAGCTGTTGTGTCTAAGGGGCTCTGTTCCCGTGTCCAACCCTGGTTGCTGCCTGGGATGGATTCCTGGGTCACTTGACTCAGGTTATTTTGTTGGTACCATTTTCCACTGAGCCATGACCCTGGTTGACCTGGCAAGAACCTGGGTTGTTGCAACAATAGAAAAGGGGTATAAGTGTCTAGAACTAAGGTACATCTTTATGCTCATTGTTTTTTGGTAGACTCATTTAAAAGTCATAACCAGCAACAAATGTAGAAAGTGTGCATTTGCTTAGACTGATGAAATTGTTACCTGGGCAGGTGAGGGAAAAGTTATAACCTCCCCTAAGAGGTGGCAACTGTAACACCTCTCCAATACCCCAGTTACAGGAACAAAATGTCCACAAATGATCTACCCATTGCTCAGTGACCCTGTACTAATCAACCTTCGCTATCTACGTGATTTTGGCATGAGCCATGAAATTGGGTCCTTTCAATCTCAGAGGTTAGTGCCCAATCTACTCAATACTAGTTTTATTGCTATTAGAAAATGGTGACAAACAAACTTAGGTGGCCACCTCCACAAATTATAACCAGCACAAGGGATTTTTCTAGCTAGCATGTTCTGGTGGTGGCATTCTGTGTATTATGCATAATGTCCATAATATCCATGTCCAATGTACAATTATCTAACCATACAAATAAACTCCTTCTGCCCCTAACTTTTAAATAATCTATCTTCTGTATTCTGCTTCTTTTTTTCAAGATATAAAGGCTCTCTACTGGATTTTACAGCAAGTCGTTAATAGCTATCTATAGATGTAGTACTAATGCTTTTGAAAATACATATTGTTTGCACTTATACAATAATGAACGTAAGTATTGTATGTAATTGTTTCATCTCCTACTTTTGTGGAAAAATACTGTAGAAAGCACAATAATGAATGACATATCTTTCATAATGTAAATTGACTTAATTCCTCTATCTGTGTTGACAGGTAAATTATGACTATTGTCATAGATTCATCATTTTTTCCTTTATTTCATTATTCATTATATTCAAAAAACAATTTAAAAATAAATTTAATCCAGTAGCATTTTTCTGTCAATTTAAAACTATAAAATAATTTAGCTTTTGAAAACCTAATGTTTCATGTCACACTAATACAGTTATAAATTATGTTTTAAGGGCACTCCAGGATATTGGAGGGTATATTATCAATCCTGTAGCAAGGTATATTATTATCATAGGATATGTTGTAGTGATTTACAAAGTCAATAATTAGTGCACTCTGAAAACACAATAACTTGACTCTCCATGTATTATTCTCTTACTGCACACCCGCTGCTCTGCATAGCAGCAATATGTGCCCCCCCCCATCGGAAAGCTGCAACCGATGGCTGTCAACCATTGAATTCCCAGTATTAGATGTAAAAAGTACTTCCATCAAATCGGAGACATTGATGGTTGCTAACCATCGGCTTCAGCTGTTAATCCATAGGCAGCAGCTCGCTGTAGACTGACAGAGGCCAGCCCCCAGGCAGATAAACAGGGCACAGCCCACCCCTGATAACATGCCTCACATCATAATCACAGCACACTTTCCAATGTACTCCTATTCTGGTCTTTCTTCATCTGTGTCTCAGCTGCAGCCTGAGTGGGGGTAGGTGGCCGGTGTATGTAGTGTTGGTGCTATATTGTCTGAGACCAATGTTTGTTTAAATATCCAATGGTATTTATATAAGTATTGAGGGTAAATGCCAAGACTGGATATAACCATTAGGGAGTTTAAAGCCCATCAAGGTATCTTTCCACATCAGCTCTTTCTCTTTAAGTTGATAACTCCAGGCATATAAAAATAAATAAAAATATATAGTAAAACACTGTCAATTTGTATATAAAAAAATTTAAAAAACATAATTAAATTATAACTACTCACATAAGTAAATAAAAACAGCAGCATATGAAATACATAAATAAATAAATCACCCTCAAACGGCCTATACCATAAAACAGTGTAAAAAGAGCCTATACCAAATGTCCCACAGTTGTTAAATCAGGAAGCTTGTCCAGCTCACCTTTCCAATGTTTCTGGGATGGTTCAATTCTATAATATTGTAGCAGGGAAACACATTTAATGCATGATTGCAGACCTATGGAACATACTGTAGAACCCCATAGATCTCCAAAGGACAGAAGAAGCAGACAAATGGGTATTCTCATGCAGGCTGAGTACAGTATAGGTTTTCATATAAATGACAATAATGTGCATTAGCAGTTTATACAAAATATGCTTGATAGGAGGTGTGGATTTTTCTTCATCAACATGACAGGTGCAAGTACACCAAGACAATGCTGATTATTGATAACATGAACTAATTGGATGATTGCTGAACCACCTTCACATCTGATAGCATTCAGGAAGAAATGAATCCATGTTTAGGAAAAAAGGAACATTTCCATTCCATTAAAGTCCATGTTGTATGTAATGCCTCAATCCTCATCCATAACATTGTTACCAAGTTCCCTGGGAGTGCCCATAACTGTTTTGTGATAAAACAATCTGTAATATGGCACAAAATATCACAAAGGTACGTTTGAGATAAATGGCTAATAATAATGGTGTTTGTCATGAAATGTATGAACATGACTTTGCCCATGTCGTTATTACTACCCAGACAGAGCAATATTTACTGCAGAGTTCCATACATATATGTTAGTCTTTTGTAACATGCACTAAACCTTTAATGAAGTATATTGCAATATATAAAGATCACTCTTTTTCTCATAATAAAAAAATGTTCATTAATATCACTGACAAATGTCTGTGTTGACAAGAAAGTTAAAGACACAGGTTTTTTATGTTTAATACCGTAATGATATTTCTTTAGTTTTTAGGCGATCACACAACCCCTTTCTGCACTTAGCTTCTTATATTCTAGAATATGCATTGATCTGGAAAAGCATCTTCAATGTCAGTTATTGGCTTTATTTTTGCAGTTCTCAAGCAAGATTCTGCTGCCTTGACCAGTTTGGAGGAGGCCTTATGTATGAACCAGATGTTTCATGCAACACTGTTGGTCGTTGTGCTATATTTACATCTCTATTAGGAGTGGGGTGAATTTGGAAGAGGAGGTTACCAGGAGGTAGACAATGTTAACAATGAGCTTGAAGACTGCTATGATAAATGGTAAAATACAATCAAATTATTAAAACATGCTTGGATCAAATTTTTAGTTAACAAAGATGTTTTTTTTTTCTTCAAAATAAACATTATTTAGTCTTTCTTAATAATTTCCCTTAAAGCCAATGCATTCAGGTCTCTGCTCCCTCAGATTCAGGCTGCCCAGGAACAAATTTAGGGACTAAACACTTTGGCAGTGGGGATAAGGCAATTGAGAATGACTGCCAGAGTGATGCCAACCTCCATTATACAGCTATCAGCTATTCATATGTGCCTGCTGGTACTTAATCTCTTGGATGTTTTGGTTTATTTTGCTATGCACAATGAGGGTCGATCTACTAATATCTACAACTGCCTCTTGGAGACACAGTGATAGTGATTGTGTCGGCCATGAGGTTGTTGTCTCTGATAACCTATCCTCCTGCTCCACCGAATCTGGTCCTGTATAGTGCTCCTCTCCCAGCTAGCTTCACTCAATGGGGAAATTATTTGCATATAAGAGAAAGAAATAGTTGAAAGAACATTTAAACACATTTGTGATAATTATTAGTTAGTTCTATAACCAATTGTAAATGTTTAATTAAAATCTTTTTAAGCACATACTATATAAATATTACACATTTGACAGGAACATTTTTGTTCATATTTTTTCTGTATAAAATATTTTTACATTTGTGTATAACTAGTATCATTATTTGTAGTTTACCTAATATTTGTTAGTGAAGTACCATAGTTTGAAGCCTTGGGATTTTGCTTCTACAGTAATGCAATATGGGTATACAAGGAGTTTGGACAGCAAGTAGTGTGTAATGAGATAGCATGCAATGAGAGGCATGCATCTGTTGGTACTGTGGGAACAGCATGTTGCAAGCAATGAGAAGCATGAATGTACCTGATCTGCAAGAATTTTTAGCTAGGTATTATGTGTTAAATTAATATGAATGAAAGGCAAAGGGTTTCCCAGCAGAACATTACCCAAAACATCATAATCCCTCCACCAGCTTGTATTCTTCCCACAATGCATCCTGCTATAATCCTTTCCCTAAGTAAAACAGAGAATGGGATTGCTCAGACCAGACACCTTCTTTCATTGAACTGAGATCCAGCCCTGACACATTGTAGGCGCTTTTGACTATGGACACAGATCACTCTGATAAGCCTGATGCAACCTCTAATGCAGCATGGTTCATGACACATTACTCCCATCACCATCAAATTGTCTGTGATTTGTGCCATAGTGACCTCCCATTGGGTCATAATAGATGGGATAGACTTCATTGATCTCTTGATTCAATGAGTCATAGACACCCATACACACTGTTAATGGTTTGTGTGTTTTTCTTTTCTCTGGCCACTATTATTATTATTAGCCTTTATTTATATGGCGCCACAAGGGTTCCGCAGTGCCTTACACAGTACATAAACAAATAAGCACACAAGAAATCAGAAATTAACAGTACAAACAACGCAGGACAGATACATGATTTATACATTGCAGCATAACACTTAGATAAGCAGCATGGTGTCTGTAACCAGTAGGTACTAACCACGACTAACCTTGAGAACCTCATGTGCCTTGCAATACTCTGATCCCATCATCTAGCCATAATGATTTGGCCCTTAGTAAAGTCACTAAGGTTTTTACAACCTTACCATATGTTCTGCATTCCACAAGTTGACAATGAGTATCTAAAGTCAGCTTACTGTCTAATAAATCCCTGAAGTTGACTGCACCATATTTACAAGATTATCTGCATCATTTGCATCATAGAGGTTTGGTTATAAAGCTTTGGCTCATGGGTGTATATGTACTCTATATTGTTTTATGTATGGTCTATTTGAAGGAAAAATAAATAAATTGCAAAATAATAATAGTAATAATAATAGTAATGATAATAATAACAATAACAACTAAATGTGCATAGCAAATAACACTACCAACATAGGTTTTATATGAACTACTTTTAAAAGTGGAATGATATGAGTTAACATTAAAGGAAACCAAACAGTACTTGCTTAGATATTGTGTAATTTTCTTCATGTGATGTTAACTACTGTACATACAGTATGTCTGGTTGACATCAGTGTTCAGATAGATCCACCACTGACAACTGTTCCGACTTCCTAAACCTCTTGGTCATTGACATAGTTCAACAGCAGGGCCTACCTCTGTCACCTCTGGCATGATATTTACATATTGTTTTCAGAGAGAGTCCCCAATTTCCAAGAAAAACCATGTACACATAGGCTTGGAAGAGTGATCATAAGGTATAGGTTTACTCCTGTGCTGTAAGTATACCTTTACACCAAAAGCACCTAACACACAAGGCCAAAGGCCATTCATTGTGTAGTACTGTATAATGACTTTTAATAGCACTTCCTTTAAAAACAGCATAAGCACTCATATTTAAAATCACTTCTTTTGTGCATATACAGTAAGATGATATCAGCAAGTCCACAAAAACAGGGTGCAAGCTCCTAGTAGATATGTGTGTTACTTATGTCATCAACTTCTACAAGGGTGTGGTTTAATAAATAACAGGGTACCATATTTATAATACAACATTTTAAATGCATTATTATTCACAATACAATATCAATACCCTTAATTGAGATTAACATTCACATATTTTTTTTACTGTATCTCAATACTGCAAACTGTATTAGCCAATATTTGCATCAAGGATCATTCATCTCTATTGTGTAAAAAATATATCTCCAACTAATATTGATTTGAAAACTTCAGCTGGTATACTGTCATGTAGTTTGTTATACTAAACAACTTAAAGCTCATTGACATTTGCTAAGATAAAAATGCTTAACTTAGATAAAATTAAATCTATATCCATTCAACTATTGGATTCTAAAGGTGCTCTATTATAAAAATGCACATCCTACTCTTAAAATTATTGTTCTTCCAATCTTCAATATGACAGACACTATATATATAGAGAGCATTTCCCATAAGGAACAACCTCAACCTCATTTTTAAAAATAATGAAGACACCAAGCTACAGGATTTCACACAATTCATCACACATTTCCAATAGTGCAGCGCACATCCTTAGGAACAGAAATCATATAATGCAGCTCCCACCCCCTGTAATGAAGCATACAGTACATGCCCTGTAATGCAACACACATACCTTTGAATGGAGCACACATCTCTAGTAAATCAGCACACTTCCTTGGTCTCACCTGGCTCAGCCTCAGGGAGATTGCTAGACTATTCAGGGAGTCAGGGAGATAACCACTATTTCAGGGAGTCTCCCTTACATTCAGGGAAAATCTGTAAGTATGATTTACAGACCTCTTCTTAATCTCAGTGTAGCTGCAACATATACGAGTCACCAAATTGACCTATCTCCTTCCATATTTTCTGTTTTGACAAAGATATGAGTTACCTAATATTGTAATGAAACTTTTCCATCACAAGCAACACAAGGATGTTCAATGTCTTCGTAGCTAAATATACTTATATTTTTTTCACAGGCATAGCTTCATTGGTAAATGACTGATGCCAGTTGCCTCATTTTCAGACTGTGACATTTTTAATAACATTTTGCAAATACCTGTTTTCTTATTTTTCAAATAGTGTATTTAGAAAATTGCACGAATGTTAAGGTGTGTTAAGGTGTGCTTTGCCAATTGTGGCTTATATATAGTATTTGTGTATGAAAGCATAATCTGGTGCGAATGTACCTAGTTTGTCACAGCAAACTATATTGCTGTGTGCTTGCTAATATTTTTAATATCAATCATTGCTGTAACTAGGGTGGTGTGGCCGATGCTGCCGCACAGAGCGCAGAATGCCCTGGTGCATAACCGGCTGCCACCACAATCTCTATTTGCCGGGTGCACGCATGTCACTTGCAGTGCACCTATCTTCTTCCATGCAGTTGGAAGCTCCGCCTCCCAGACAGATTCCTGGGCCAATGAAAGCAGTGGGGCAGAGGCCAATTGTAGTGGAGGAGTGTGAGGCTGTGAGCGGAACAGAGGAGGAGGACATTAGAACAGGTACAGTCTCTGCATGCTCACATGTCCCCCCCCTCCCAAACAGCAGCACCTTCAATATCACCTCCCAACCACACACCAAACAGCAGCACCTTACCTTCAGTATCCCTATACCCCCCATGGCCCACCACTGAACAGCAGCTCTTCTAGTATCTTCATGCCTGCACCACCCTCACGATCAAGGCCCCCCCATAGTCACCTCCCCTTAACAGCAGCACCTTCAGTATCTTCCTTCCTCATCCCCCCTCGTGATCTCAGCACCCTCCCCCCCCACGCATTCTCCCCCCCTTCCCTGGGCAGCAGGCAGCAGCACCTTCAATATTTCCATACAATATTATTCTCATCTATACAGTTATTATATTTTATTCATATGACACCATTATGTTCCGTAATGTGTATAAGGCCACTACTAATGTGAGGTATTATGTATATAAGGGGGTACTACTACAATGTGGTATTATGTGCATGAGGGGCATTACAGCTGTGTGGCATAACATGCTGTAAATAAGAGGCTCTATTGTATGCCATAAGGTGAATAAGGGGTACTACTGTGTGGTGTAATGTGAATAAGGTTGCACTGCTGTTTTGCTTGTATAGGTAATGTGTAGATTTTTTACATTATTTGAATATCACTATCTTAGTGCTTTGTTTTTTGCAGCAACATTAACAAATACATTTGCTATATGTTTCAGGAGAAAATGCTGCACACATGTAAACTGAGCTGTGGATTTTAATTGAGTCAAAACAAAAAATTCTGGAGCACTAGGTTTATGAGTGCAGGATGTGAGCTAGTATGTATAATTCTGTATAATAATATGGTACAAACACCCCATTAATAAATTAAAATCACTACCGCTTGGGAGGTGGGCTAGATATGTATTTTGAAAATTTCATACACACGGTGAGTGTAAATACAGAGGCAATAAAGTACATGTTGTATACAATATAGCTGGGTTCAACAGGATAATACATTTTCTATCATTACCTTATTTTGTACTACATATATTTTATGTGGATAGAATTATCTAAATATATACAGTATATGATCCAGCTCTCAAGTGTCTAGTGATTTTGACGTATTTATAAATTGTGCATACCATATAATTTTAGGGAATTATGCAGAAAATCTTATTTTATTTTGACTCAATATTTGCTTTAAGGGTGGGATCATCTCTAAACAATTGCAGCACAAGATTTACCTGCACAGTACAGAAAGGACAGTACAGAAAGGGTCTCACTATACTATAAGCCTATAAATGCTGATTGTAGAAACTCAGAAGGTAGCCAATAAAAAGGGCCAAAAAACAACTTGACAAATTACAAAATAATCCAGAAAGCTGATGAATGTAGTGTGTAATAATATAATGACTGTTTATTACTTCCTTTTCCCTTTTGCCTTTCTTGTTCCTAATGAGAATGAGTTACTGTATCTACACCAGTCAGGGGACCTATTTGGAGAGTCTTTGTAAACAGCTCAGAAAAACACAGGATTATATCAAATAATATTGAGCAATATATTGATTTTCTGAAACACAGCATTTCATTTAAACAGTCATAAAATAAAATAATATATATTTCCCCAACAATTGTGTGTTTCCTTGAAAACTATTAGAAGTGGGGATACAGCACATCTAACTGTTGTAGTAAGGCAGTTTTTCTCAAACAAAGTCATCAAGAACAATAAATAAATCATATTTTTGTTATATGTTTGAATCATAATTTAATAGAAGTGTAGTTTAATAACAAGTAAAACCACAATAATTGTAGGTCTTGAAATAACATGAATTTGAGTAATAGATTTATAAATTAGTGGATAATGAGGGTCAAAATAATATATTTCCATGTTGTAACATATTGTAATTGAATTTACATCTCGGACGATTGGTAGAGCTTTACAACCGAAAGAATCGTGTTTTATATAATTAAGCACATCTGAAATGATTGTAAAACATAATTATGTAGTAATGAAGATATGACAGTACACCATAAAAAGTCAGAATTTATGTAACAATTGCTAATTGATAATTAGATGGAGTGTATATTAGCTAATGAGGCTAATGATGCTATATGCGTATTTGCAAACTGTTAATTTTAGTGCAAATACACGTGGCTATATATAGCACATTAGCTATCAGTGCACATCTTTTATATCAGCATATTAACATAAATACAGTATTTTTGTTCTTGGAGGAAATTTTACATATAAACTACAGATGTTGATCTACCATATCTCTAGATGTGATATTGCTCCTCATACTGTGCAAATGTTTGCTGGTTTTGTATATGCTATTATTTCAATGCAAGTTACACCCATTTTGCTATCAATCCCCTGGCTCCTGTGAAAATCCTCCTAAAGGCTGATGAGTGTCATGTGTGTATCAACTACATAGTAATAACTTAACCTGAACTACAGACTCAGAGACATGATTTGTTGGAAAGTTCAGCTATATAGTATGTTTTTTCTCAAAACAAAGAATCAAAGTTGCATGGTAGCAAAGAAATGATGGCCTTGGTGTGAATAGTAGGGTTTAACAACAGTGATATTTGGCTCTTGTCCCATATTGACTAACTGTATAAATGTGTATGTTTTGTATATTATCCAAGCTAAGGGCCTTGAAAGATGAAAAACAAAGGACATTGTCTGGTCACGTAGTGATATGTGCAGACAAGTTGTTACTTGAGTTTAAATATGCTGAATGCGTAGAAAGGTAGTTTTATCATAACACCAAATATTTGGCCTTGACATCTGGCCTACAGAGAGTGCAAAAGAGAAAATGTGGTGTAAGACAGTATAATGGTTAGCATTACTGCCTCACAGCATTGACGTCATGGGTTTGATTACCACTACGACCCACCCGTATGGAGTTTGTATATTCTCTTTGTACTTGCGTGGGTTTCCTCCGGGTACTCCGGTTTCCTCCCACAGACCAAAAATAAAGTGGTAGATTAATTGGCTCCCAACTAAAAATGAACCCTAGTGTGAAAGTATGTGATGTGTGTGTACATGTGGTAAGGAATATAGAGTGTAAACTCCATTGGGGCAGGGGCTGATGTGAATGGCTAACATATTCTCTGTAAAGAGCTGCAGAATATGTGTGCGCTATATAAATAATTGGTAATAAATAAAATATGTTGATCTTTGTTATTAACCATAATTGAGGCAATGCTGCACCCTGCAGCTGTATTTATAATTGGGGACTGCCCTCATTGGGGATAAAAAGTGATTGCACCAATACACTTCAGCCTTGTGCCTGAAGACAACATGGATGGTGTCTAGTATCCATGTGTCTAACTGATTTAGACAAAAGAGTCTCCCCATGAATCATTGAATGAGTTTATGCTTCTACGTCTGCATTGAAAAACTATCCTTAGCTGCAGTAGTATATCTGTATCTTTTGATAAACCCTATCTGCTTAAATATATATATATATATATATATATATACTGTACATACATATTGTATTAAACTTTAACTACACATAATCTTTAGCTGTGTCTTTACTAAATCACATGCCTTTTTCAATGACAATGTGTTAAATGTTTCCAAACATAAACTAGATTTCAGGATGAGCCCAGTCAATGCAAACCTCAGCAAACAACTGAATGCATTGAGGGTAGTGATAACCCTGGGTGCCTTTATAACTGAACAAACAGGTATCCAACTACCCCTTCACAGATTAAGCAAAACTCACCTGGCAGGGTGGAGTGTTTTCCCTGGCAGGATGGTACAGCCTTTATATTTATACCAAGGAAAGTGAGTGCATCCAAATAAACTAGCATCCTCCGAGGCCACTGATCCATACTACCTCAAAAACAAGCTGTTAATGCCTACCAAGTACAAAAAAGTAGTCGGGAGACCTGAAAAATATTTCAGACAAAAAAGTCTGAACTTTAAAGGCACAGACTTATATAAACATAACCATGGCTTCATAATTCCAATAGGTTTTCCTGGCACTGTTGTTTTGTTTTTTTTCACTAATACTCCATTTTGTTTGCTTATAGATTTTTGTAAGTTTATTATTACATATCAATTTATACCAATATACTCTATTATGTCATTGCTCATAGAGGAGTTAAGCTTCCCATATTATCTATCTATACATGTATCATTAAGACTGTAGTTATTTCCTTTCATTTTTTCACTATACTTATTCTAATTATCATTAATCCATTATATAGTTTCAAACCATTGCACTTAATGTTGTTGCTGCCACATCCCTGTTAGTCCTTCTCCTCACATACACTCCAGTATCTATCTGTTCAGTGGCACACCCTCGCAGGGGTTATGTGATGCCTTTGTTTAAATTGGACATCATTCATGACTCACCGGCAGCAAGTCACTATGACTGTTTGAGCTTTCAATGCAGCTCATCACAAGCCCTGTGCTTCTCCATTTACAGAGGCTGCTGTGGAGCCAGTGTGATTCCATCAGTGTAGCCTTATACTCATTGCAAATGTCTCCTGCAGATCACCGGTGGGTGATCACTATGGTAACCTGGCACAGTGATGTGATATACTAGACACAGTAGCTCATAATCAAGGATCTTATAACATTACACATCTTGCACCAAGGTCCTTTTAGGACAGTAATTCATCACTTTTATGTTTAAAGTATATAAATTAATATTTCACTAAGCACCTATACACTAATTGGCATGGTGACACTCAATAGTTATGTGTCATGTTTTAAGCATAATATTCTGGTTCTGTCTCCAGTCTCCCATTTATTCTTGCTTACATATTATCAAAATGTATCCTGAATATTCAGTTTAACTTTTTAAATAGATATTTTATAGTAAGTCACATGACCTATAACTTATCATTAGATCACTTTACTCCACATACTTAAAGCTTTTCTGGTCATTCTCCATCCACAAGCCTAAGGAAGTGGATGGATGTTCTGTGAAATGTGCAGTTTTTTATGGTTTATTATTGTCTTATTTTCTCTTTTAATAAAGTCAAAAAATGATAGGTACTATGTATGCAGTAATTGGACATCCTTTAAAGTATCTTCTGGGATCTATTTTTGTTACCAAAAACCGATTGACATCAGGGATTTGAAATAAATGTACAAAGTGCTTTATTAAGATACAAAAGATGAGTGTAATTATCCACCTATTTTAAGAAATGTCATCTTTATAATTGATGTGCATAATGTCTGGCAATTTATGTCATCCTATATGAATTATATGACAATTATAAGAGGATCCCTAAAGGAAGTTCCAAAGTATCCTTGATTAAAGGGTTGAAATGCATCAGACAGGTGTTTCAAGCTCAAATTATACTAGTTGCTCACGCAGCCACCAAAGGACATCAGTGTGAGAACTGTCCAATGCCTGTATATCACCTTGCAAGTTTGAGTACATTATTTAAATATATTCTTCAAAAGAAGTACTGTAATTATAGCACAGAGGTACACTATATAGTTTTATTATTTTTGTATATATGCATTGAGAGATGTCACACTGAAATATATACAGATATTTAAGAAGCTCCAGAACCACCCATTTCTTTTATTATAGCTTGAGAAATGCAGATGACTTAGGACTGCGCCTTGTGGTTCTATATCTGATAGTATCACAATAGTACCAGCAAATAGGAGGTGGATTCAGATAAATGAATTCTGAAAGAGTGATTTGATAAGTAGGATGGAACTAGTATAGGGCTGCATCCTGAAGACCAAGGGAATTAAGGCCCTCATTCAGAGCCGTACGCTCTGATTAACAGTGTTAAATGCAGCAGAGAGTGCCGTAAAAAATAATATGAGAGTAATGACCTTTAGACTTAGCTGTAATCAAATCATTCACTACTGTACCTTAGTTAGTGCTGTCTCTGTGGAGTGTTGGGAATGAAAATCTGTCTGAAGTGGGTCCAATAAGTTGAGCAAGTGAAGAAAGCTAATGAGGTGGGACAGCAATTTGAGTGAGAGTTAGGGTCAGAATTCTCATTTTTGTTTCTCAGAATAGGAGTAATCACTGCATACTTTAAATATTATGGACATATATATATATATATATATATATCAACATAGTGTGATTTCACACACTTCCATATGTATGATAGGGTGCTAGATCTCAATAACTTGAATAGAATTGGCCACAGCAGACCCCTGAGGAAGGTGGTAACACACCAAAACAGCTGTCAGTTTGGGACCTGAAACCATATATTCCCTACTGCCTGTGCTCTGATAGTATGATAAGTGTTGTACCTATTATGCACTATTTGCACTTTAAATTTTTGCTGGATGCTCATTGTGGGGCCTCACGGCATATGGGTAGAGCCTTGGAGCAAGCGTTTTGTGTTGTCATGTTATTTCATGATCTTAATGTTTATTATCGAAGAGAGCTTTAGAAGGCTTTACCAGCATTCTCAGCTCTCTGACTATACCATATTATGCAACAACATTTACTTCTTTCTTCCAACTGTGTCAAAATGAGGACTTTGCAAGGACCCTGCTGTACTGTGAGCTGCCAAAATATTACACATGGAATGCTTCTCCCAAAGTTTATCTGCACAGAAAACAGGGAGTCACTGTAGATGGTCATCCTGGTATCAGAGCAACAGAAGCTCTTGGCCATGTTTACACTGTACATCCTACAAATTTTGAATGCTTCTATCTCTGAAGTTTGCTTTACACCATTACAGGTCCTACTTCCTTCAAAGACCTTAGGACTGTTGATGGGGAAGTTTGTCACACTTTTCGTGAGGCCTGCCTAAGGAGAGGTTGGTTGGAGGATGATGTGTAAACAAACATTCTTAAAATCTCGGGCAACACTGGGTACTCCAGCTAGTGTATATATATATATATATATATATATATATATAGAGAGAGAGAGAGAGAGAGAGAGGAAGAGATATATTACATATTTAGTTAAGGTTGGGATGAGTACAGGAGACAGAACTTTACTAATATGTGAGGGTATAGGATCAGGAGGAGAGATAGTAGACTAGGAAGATTAAAAGTGTCATCTTCATTTCTGGGATAAAAAAAAAGAATGTGCCAGATGGTTCAAGGAAGGAATTTAGCAGATTGCTGGCTAAGGAAGAGCATAAGTTCATTTCAGATCTGATCAATCTTGTCCTTGAAATGGTAAGCAAGATCTTGGGTACTGATAGCAGCTGGTGGTTTGGGTGTCGGAAGGGTAATGGGTGGTTTGGGTGTGGGTGGGGCATATGTTTGTTTGGCAGTGTCCAGAACCTTATAATAGGAGTGGCAGACAGTCTTGTATGTGAGATAGTCACTCGGTATGAGATTTATGCCACTTACATTCTACTTTACATGAGAGTTTTTTTGGGTGTATTATTACTTTATAATTCCATGGTTGACATTTAAGTCTAAGTGGAGTGTGATGGGTAGCTGGATCTACTTCATAAAAGGCTATTATAGAGTTTGGAAAAGGTATGATACAGCAATCTCAGGAGAACTGAGGGCCTGATTCAAACCCGCTCGCGAGCACTGAGCGCTCGCAAGTGGGTCAATGGTGCCCTAGTGCACATCTGCACGACAGAGGGAGGTCCGTCGTGTGCATGTGTGAGACCCGCATAGCGACGGCCAAGCCGTTGTTATGGGTCTCACACCAAAGGGGGCGTGCTGTCGATGGTGAGTGACAGCACGCCCCCTTTGGTGGGCATGCCAGGGGCGTTGCTGCCCAGACTGAGGCGTTCCCATGAGAACGCCTACCGTCTGGGTCTGGCCCCACTGACATCACTAATGATGTCAGTGGGAGTGCTTTGGCTCTGATAGAGCCAAAAGCACTCCTGGGTTTGCGGCAGCGAGACCCTACTGCAGGGTCTTGTCGCAAGCCCGATGGTCACGATGGTCTTGACCATCACGACCATCTTTTTGGCCGCTCGCATAAGCTGTGGGTGGTAACCCACAGCTATGCGAGCAGCCAGGAGGCCGCTCCAATTTTAGGTAGAAGGGCCCTGATTCAGAGCGAGCGCTCTGGTCAGAGTATCCGGCTCTGAATCAGGCCCTGAATGTAGTAATTGTTGAGAGCAGTTGTTGCATAGAGGTGGAAAGTGTTGAAAATTAATAGTGTTAATGTTTCTGTAGGTTTGAGGAGGCATGGTTAACTTCATGTGAAAGTGCTGCAGGAGAGGCAGTGTCTGATTGTATTAGCCATGTTTCCATTAATATTGAACATGTAACCTTCAGGGCTGGCACCAGGTTTCTCAGCACCAAGTACCATCCTGTTCTACATTCCCATCCCTTCTCTCCTCTGCTCCCTCCCCCAGAGGTTATATATTATATACTAATAACTCCAGCATGGGGGTGGAGGGCAGAGTTCTACTGGAGCTGGCCCTTGTGTGGCCACGCAGACAGAATGTGCCTTGAGTCGGCCCTGGTAACCTGCACCAAGCTGGTCATTATGTTGGGATGCAAGGGAAAAACATCTTTTAATTTGATTAATACAAATCATTAAACAAAGACTTTAGTAGGGGTGGATTGGGCCATTGGGAGCTTGGGACAGTTCCTGCTGGGCCAGCTTAGATGTGCCCAGCCTCGCTCTCTCAGGACAAGGGGGATCCCAGTTCATACCGCTGCATGAAAACCAGTGCAGGTTCAGTTTCTAACACTGGTTGTGCTGCCTGATGGGAAGGAGGAGAGTACTGCAGTGAGGGTGGTGTGGCCAGTGCTTCAGCCCACCAACCATGCTCGGCAACTGTGGCTGCAAGTAGAATTGCCACTGCCAGACACATGTTGGCTGTTTGGAAGGAGAGGGCGGGCCGAATGAGGATGGAGGGGAACCATTAGCAGCAAGCTGACCAGACCAGGAAGAGGATCTCTGCCGGGGAAGTGAGCTGTGAGGGAGGCAGTGAGTTGTGAAGGGGGTATAGAGTTGTGAGGGGTTAGTAGTTATTTGTGAGTGGTGAGCAGTGAGATGTGCGAGGGGGAGTAGAGTGGGCTGTGATTGGGGACAGTGTTTGCTTTAAGTGGGGGCAGTGTGAAGAGGACAGTGAGCTTTGAGGGGGGAGCAGTGAGATATGTGAGTGGGGGAAGTGGGATAGAGAACAATGTGGGCTGTAATTGGGGACAGTAATAGCTATAAGTGAGGCAGTGTGTAGAGGGCAGTGAGCTATGTCAGTGGGGGCAGTGTGAGGAGGGGCTGTGATTGGGGACAGTGATAGCTATAAGTGAGGGCAGTGAGCTGTGATTGGGCAGTGAACTGTGAGTTGGGGCTTTGTGAGGAGGGCAGTAAGCTTTGAGAGGGGGCAGTTAGCTGTGAGGGGGCAGTGTTGGGAGAGTAGGGTAAGCAGTGAGGATGTAGCAGTGTGTTTTCCTAGGGGGGACAGTGTAAGCAGTGAGTGGGGTCAGTGAGGGCTATGCGAGGGACAGTGTGATCTGTAAGAAGGGGCAGTGTGACCTAAAATATAGAAGTCATAACCTCCAAATCCTGTAAAATTGGTAATAGAGTAGCCATTAGTCTACTGTGGGCTAAAGCCATCTTCAGGTGGCATTAGCTGTCAGGGCCAAGCTCAGGAATACTTCACATTCTGGAGTAAATCTACCAATTAAGCAGCTGCTGTTGCTATCAGAAATAAAAGGATATTTGCAGATATCAGAGATAGCTACTGCAGTCCCTCCTTCTAGTATCCAGGGGGACCTTAATATTTGTGGGTATGCCTCAAAAACAAAAACAAGTATTTTCAGGGGATATCACATCTATGATATTACAGTAGAAAAACACATACCAGGGTAAATGTAATAGCCTGAGAGTTGTAGGCAGCCTCAGGATTTCAGTAATTACAGTAAATTGCTAGATTTAAAGCTGCATTTTATTTAAAGCCAAAATGAGGTTGGATTTGCCTTTTAAATTATTGGTGCTTTGTTTCTACTATACCAGCTCAATTTTAGAAACCCCACAGCTAACTGCAATTGCAGGCTATTACATATATCCTGGCATGTACAACTAGTATGCTCCTTGCTACTGCTTCTAACGAGCCCTTATCCACAGACCTCCCTCCCCCCCAACCCCCGTTTCCCCATTTAGGGCTGCTTCCACAAATTCCCTGGCTGGTTTTCTATCCCAATCCACTCCTGGACCCTAGTGATTAAGATAATTCCTTAGAAGTATAAAATATAAAGCATTTTCAAATAGAGACTTGAGTTAAAAAAAAACGGGAGGAAAAATCCCTAATACTTCCTAAATCTTGTTCAGTTTTAGATTAGCTCAGGTATAGTATAAAAATGATTTACTTATTGACATTTATCTGTATAACACCAGCATAACTTTACAATTGGTAACAAACACTGTAATAAAACTAGAAATGGTATTAGCAAATAGATAGAAATTATATATCCTGTACCAATATTAATAGACTCATATCAACATAGCAACAGCTACAGTTTTAACATATATATATATATATATATCAAATATATGAAAGAGGGCGCTTATATTAATCTAAAGTCTCTGAGTAATATTCAATCTCAATAAATTGGAAGAGAGAGGTTCTTATAAAATATTGTGCAATGGTGACCCACAGATCTCGGTGTCTTCTTTCAAACTGTATATTCCACGTTATGTCGATTCACTTGGAGAGGAACATCAAAGTGAGTAAGTGTTCTTAAATCTCATAGATATTGGTTTAGTCTTTTTTCCCAACATGTTTCTCCTTTTGGAGTTTTATCCTTCTACAGGAAAATAAACCCTCGCACCAAGGGAAGACACCCAAAGAATAATAAATCAATAGTTCATATAAGCATGAATATATTTATTGTGACATAAAATATATCTTAAAAAATCTCTAAAAGATATTTTTTGGTAATAGCATATTATTTTATAATATGAAAAAGCACAGCATTGTTTGGGGGTATAATGAGAAAGGTTTCCCCCACCTTAAAATTCTGTACTCCACACCTGTCGGAACCCAAACAAGCGTGCCAAATTAGTACCCGACACGTTTCGTCCTGACACGGACTTCCTCGGGAGTAACTCTTACACATATAAAATAGCGCCTCACCAGGCAAATAAACGGGGATTCTCTGGAATCTAATCCACAATAAAAAGTGCAAATTTGGACCAGGGAGATACACTTATTTCTGATGGTGTATTTATAGAAGTATGTATATACCAATAAAAGCACCTGGACCTGTAAATTCAGTCCAACAGCAGTACTAAGCACCCATACTCTAAATATATATTATCCTTTCTCTGTGCAGAACAATTCGTATACTGCAGTTTTTTATGAAACACGCTAATGGTGTGGCAAAATAAACTTCCTTTTTTATTTTATTATTTTAGTTAGTTATTTCAAGGGATAGAAAAACTTTGAACATAAATTTAGAATCTTATTAACTTTTTTTCGTGCAAATTAATAGTAAATTTGTTTAACTTAAATCTTTACAATTTGCCATTATCTCATAGAATGCTTAAAGTACAATTTGAATAAAACATTGTGTCCATTCACATTATAAAAAAGTATTTGGTATTTAAGATTTCTCGCATATACAAAATACTTAGATGTCATGTACTACAGTCAATAAGAATAAATTCCTCTCTACAGATCAGTTATATTTATGTCACCTCTACAGTCAATAAGATAATAAATCCCTCTTTACGGATCAGTTATATTTATGTAAGCAAGTTATTTAAGTATAGAAAATCTATTTAAAATTGTATATCTAATAATGGTTCATAGCATAAAAAAAATATTTCTCTCACATCATGTCAATGCATGACATTAAGTAGAAAATCTACCTGCAATCTTATAAGTAATTGGAAATTAGAAAAACAAAACAATCAAGAAAGTTACTCTGTATTCACAACACAATAAAACTTGAAAGACAATGCAAACTTTAACTTGCAGTTATACAGTGCCTGAGATAAAAGCAATTAAACCTTAAAATAAAGCATTTTATTGCAAACAAATATTTTTGAAATGCTGATCAGATTAACTCATGTCAAAATCCTTGGTTCTGTCAAAGTCCTTTTAATTCACACAATAAAAATTAGACTATAAATAAAAAGACAAAATACAGTACTGGGTGCATAATTAGCCATTAAGAATGCTGAGATTACATTTAATATGCAATTCCTATTAAAATAAATATCTGTAAATATTTAAACTGTCCTTCCAGCACAGCATGATCCTGCTGCACAGCTAGCCGAATACCAGTAGAAAAGACCCATTGCATAACACTGGACCAGTCATATACTGTGTTATCAATGCCTTGAGAGGAGACCTACTATATCCTCTTGCACAGCTAGCCAAATACCAGCAGGGAAAACCCCTCACATAACATTGGGCAGGTGAAACGCTGAGTTATCAATGCTTGGAGAGAAGGAAGGCTGAAAGCAGGGAACAACTTCCCAAAGTAGCTGAGTGGACGGGGCTGCTAATCTTACATGCAAGACTTCATCAAATAAGCAGAACTGTTAAGTTGCGGCCTAGGATTGGCTGTTACTCACCTCAGCACTGGCTTCCCCTGATCTCTACAGCAGTCAGACACCAGCTGTAACGGCGAGTAACACGCTGAGGATTATGGCTGGGGTCTGCTAGGACATCCATGTGCTCGTTCCGTGATTTGGTTTCTGCGGTTACCATCATGGACGCAGCAATGACAGTCTGTTTTCACTTGACTAACCCTTTACCCAATGGTAGTTTTTGTTGTGGTCAGCTGACAGTGTCCTCCAATGGACTGCTAGCTTAGGGTATATAACCGGGCTCTGGACAACAGGAAGTTAATGTCATTACTTCCAGTGTTAACTTGCTGTTGCAGCATCCAGGTTCCAAGCACCATTCCTTCTAGTGACTTGTTCCTAGTGTTTTCCAGGTTTGTGTACTCAGAACGTCTTCTGAGTACACTCTATTAAGAGTCATCTTCTGTGCTAGCTCCACGGCTGAATCCTTAGCGTGTGTATGGAGTTCACCATTCACATACCATCTTGTGATACCAATATCCTGTGCTGTGTCTGAAGCCACAGTGTGTGTATAGAGTTCATCATTCATGTACCATCTGTGATACCATTCTCCTGTGCTGCGTCTGAGTCCACAGTGTGGATACTGAGTTCATCATACAAGTACCATCTCGTGACACCATTCTCCTGTGCTGCATCTTAGGCCACAGTGTGTGTACTTAATACATCATTCAAGTACCATCTCGTGATACCATTCTCCTGTGTCAGTGCTACATCTAAAGCCACAGTGTGTGTACTTAGTACAACATCCAAGTACCTGCTCATTATACCATCTCCCATGCCAGCATTGCGACTGAAACCACTAAGTGTGTTCTCTGTACATCACTTCAGTACAATCCTCCAATATCTTTCTCCTGTGCTTGTCCTGTGGTAGTGTTCTCAATTGTTTCCACTTGTGCCAGATACCTTACCAAAGGGCCAAGACCTGCCTACTGGATGCATCTTAAGCCCAAATCCTGCTTGGAAGGGTCTCTAGTGAACACTTCCCAGTAGGTCAGACTCTGCGCCTTTGGTCAGGTCTCGCCAACATCTGGTACTGGTAGATGAGGAAGACACTATTCCAGGCCCCTTGCCTCCTGTTCCCTCCTCAAACTGGGTCCACGTTTTCTAATCTTGTGGCGGAGAATCTTCTTAGCCGGATCGTGTAACAGAACGCTGCTTACAAAGGACCTTACTGTTTAAGTTTGTAGTAGTGTCAGTCGCAATGGAGTTGGCTATCAACTTTTTTTATGTTCTTGTCAGTTTAATAAGTCTGCAGCACTAAATTTGCCATCTCTCATTCCTATATAAGGAAAACTATCAATTGAGATGGAGGTCTCTACAAGTATACCTGACCTTTGATTTGAACTGTAGTTTAATACAGCTCTATCTAGGACTTTTATATTCGCTTATATTATATTTAAGCTTTTGCAGTAAAACTGAAACGTTGAAAAGCAAGATTTTTGCCAATTCACCTACAACACTAATATATATATATATATATATATATATATATACATTCAACTGTATAAAGATTTCTTGCTATTTCTTTTGTTGCTACCTAGGGAGGAGACAGTTTGCCTTGTAAAATGTAATTAAAGGAGGAGCTTTTGTGGTTATATCAGCAGCCCAATCAACAGCAAAACCTGCCCCAAAAACAGGAAATATTCAGAAATATAAAACAAACAGTAGGCGCTAAACTATGAGGATATAAGTATATAGTTTGGCTAGTTATTAGCATTTTGGTAGCAGTAGCTTCTCAGTTATTTTTAGTCTGTGTTAGTAAGCTGCTTCCTATCCTATTTCCTAACAGGAGAATATGTATTTTCTTCCACTATACTGTACAGAGATTTTATTCTGCCAGATAACTTTGATGTACAGTTCTATATTATATGATTATCACTTCAGATATATGTGCTTTCTCATTTTTCTTTTATTGCAACTTCACCTTCTCCTATTTACCTGGATTTCACATTTCACATATTTCTTTATGCTCCCATAAGGTTCATCTTCATATGGTCTTATTCAGATTTACTTTTTTTTTCCTTAAAAAATAATGTTTAATTAAAGCAACAAAGGATTTGCAAACAGGTAATTCAATAGTATGGGACCAGTATTTTAAGACAAGCACTATAATTAAAACTAATGACTGTATCCAGTGGCGTCTCCAGAGGTGAGGATGTGGCGCAGTCCAAAATTCAAATAGGGGAAACACACCAACTGCCATTTCAAACACTGCCAAACATAGATGGCTGGGACTCACTGGCAGTTGGTGTGGCTCCCCTATTTGAATTTTATACTGCGCTGCAGCCCCACCCCTGGAGCCGTGACTGACTGTATCAGCGAATTGGGCAATTATATAATAATTATGAAATAAGATGCAAATTTTAACAAACAGTTGAGGAAGGGGAGGGATAAGATGGGGTAAACCAGGAAAAGAAGAAAATGGGTTTAGGGTGGCCATGGGTGGGGTTAGAACTACATGGGTGAATTATTTTGTAA
This sequence comes from Taudactylus pleione, assembly GCA_031769625.1. Classification (NCBI taxonomy): domain Eukaryota; kingdom Metazoa; phylum Chordata; class Amphibia; order Anura; family Myobatrachidae; genus Taudactylus; species Taudactylus pleione. Next base: position 2,993,113 of record JAUIMM010000601.1, read on the forward strand.
AGACTGGTTTCCTTGGATCTCTTTTCAGAATCAGCCTCTGCTAAATCGGTAAGCTAGCTTTACTTTATGTTAATCACAAAGCTGCATTTTTATTATTTTTCCTCCTTTATCTTTCAATTTCATGGTTTATTTCTACTTTTTCAGTCACAAGCTTTCCTTATTCTGAAGCAAAAACCAAACACTGAGCCTCACACAGCCTGTTTGTAATTGGAGCAAAGCAAGACCCACCACTTACGATTGGTCTATTCATGCAAACCTCCCTCGTTTGCATCTCATGCTAAGCAAAGCTCAAGGTACTACAGTGAGGTATATATGCTGATGCAAGTGGACATAAAGCCTTAATGAGCCTCCATGAGATTCTTATTACAGTTGCATTGTAAAAGGTGCAGCTTGCATGAAGGGACATGAAGAAAAATTACAATCCTTCAAGAATATTCATTAACCAATACAGGTAACATGAATGCAGCTGCAAATGCGTTATTTAACACACTATTAAAAAACAAAAATCAAAGGGCCAGACTCAGACGTGCATGTAGTTGCGGCCACAGGTGAGACTACTGCCACAGCTGCAACTAAGTCTTTATGTTAATAACAACTAATGATCTCCCTACTGAGATGCCCTCTGGCTGCGACGCTAATCCATCTTGGTACATCTTTAGACTCACTATAAGTCGCACCATTGAAGCTTGCATCAGCCCTATGGCAGGTGCAATTTTTCCATCTAAACATGGCATCCTGTATCCGCGCTATTGCAAAAAAAGATGCAGTTGCTGTCAGCAACATGCCTGCAACTCACCCGCATCTGCATAACCTCCCCTCGTTACTTCCAAATGTGCATTGACATTCAGGGCCATTGAATCCAAATTCACTCTGTCTCCCTGTGATAACCATTGGGACACATGCACAGACATAAAACATCAACCACTTGCATGCAATATCAACGCTGCATGCACCTATAAATCAGGCCCAAAGTGGTCTCATCAAGAGCTTTACTGATCACTGAACTCCTGGATCAGATACTGTAATGACTGATAGTACAGTACAGTTACAGTGTAGTGGGGAGGCCTACAGATTCTATACTGTCTTGTGCTGTAATACAAAGCAAACAGACTTTAGATCCACTACTGCATAATTTCTTAACATAAAAGGCCTGATACAAAGTTGGACAGAAATTGGGCACATATGTATTCTCCTGTATGTAAAGTTTGCACCTTGTAGTACGCTGCCCCCCATTTGTACATTTGGCTTGATACTAGTCATCATCATCAGTGTGCACTTACACTAGTATATACAGTGAGTTAGGAAAGACCATCCGCATTGACTGTGAGCTAATTGTGTGACAGACAATGGTGGCTACAGAGGTGGGGCTGCAGTGCAGTCCAAACTTCAACTAACTGCCATCCCAAATGATTCCAAACATCGCTGGCAGGGGCATTGGTGTGACTCCCCTATTTGAATTTTGGACTGTCACACACTTAGCACACAGTCACTGCTGAGAGACTTTCCGAACTCCCTGTACTAGGTGGAAAGAATACAGCACAGTATGTTTGAAGTCATGAGTATTTATGCTACCCTCCAACTCTGTATAGCTCTAAGTTAAGTACAAGGGAAGCAAAATCAAAGAAATTCCCCATTTGGGGGCACTCTTATGTGAAAAAATATTAAAAAAAATTCAAGAGAAATTACTTGTAAGTAAAATGCTCTTCTTAGTTCTCCACAAATATACAAGTTTACGGATGAAAGACAAGTCATTTCAAAATAGTTAATGCTGAAAATAGTTATCTATAGAAGTGTGTCAAAAACAAGTTGTTACATTGATCTGCAAAACTTGACCTAAATGGACATGAATACAAAGTAATACAGTAATATAACCTAATAGTAACACATTCTACTATTCATTTCCCATATACTGAGGCAAATGTATTATTTTCTCTCTTATCTCATCTGGATTTATTCACAGCAGGTGCAGAGAATAAACATATATCTGTGCTGATCCAAAATACACATATGATAATAAAACACAATGAAAATGACATCTCAATATAAAATTATAGTGTTATATTTTCTCTGTTGTAGCCTTTCTCTTAGACAAAATGTTGATCAAACATCTAAGAGTATTGCACTAACAGCAGGTAAATTGCATAGTATCCATTTATGTTAATTAACAAAATCCATGAGTCAGAAAAACATGCCTGCATGGTTCTTCCAGATAGATATTTAAGATATAATAATAGATAGAGAAAACAGACATATGTCATCTATGCGAAAGTATGAGTGTGCAGGGAATGCTGTTCCTCAAAACCTCTGTTCTGATCCTGTCACTGTGTGCCGAGACAATGCACAGTGGAATGTGGAAGTGAAGGTGAAGTAGAACTAGAAAATGCTATTGCTTTCTGTTTTTATTAACCTGAATGGCCTCTGTTTTTTGTTTATTGCAGAGAGCCACTTCTGGACCAAATGAGAGAGTAGCCTGTAGGAAATGTAAGTGAAGGATTAGCTTTTCTCTCTGCTGTGGGATGGTTCCCAACAGCACTGATGGTAACTTGAAGAGATGTGTGTTTCAGCACACTAAGGTGTTTGTTCACGATTACCTAAAATGTTTCTGCCTCAACTCCCAACATCTGAACCCTAGCACAAATATCATATCTTATTTTTCATTTTTATACATATATTTTTCTTTAAGCTGTGATGCCAGTTCAACTGATTAGCAGCCTGGTGTCCGACTTACATTTTTAATGCTAATGTTTTTATAACACAGTTCAGGGGTCCATTCATCACGTTAATTATCAGGGGCAGGTGGCCCCAATAATTAAGTATCCAACTAGCTGCTAGTAGCAGTGGTGGATACATATTCACTGGAGCAATTCAACATGGCTCCGGTGTGGAGACAGCTAACCTGAAAATCATCTCTCTCTGCGATCCCTTTCTTTCAGTGCAGTGAAACTTAGTACTGTCGATTCTGACTTGGCAGTGCTAGTGTGCCTGCCTGAACAGGGTTTCATACAGGCAAAAAAGTCCCGCGTATGGCAGAAGGAGCCGGACAGGGGCGGAGGGATCCGAAAGGATACTTCTTTGCAACCCGGGTCTCCTTCCCATAGGCAAAAAGAGGGGGTGCAGGTGCAAACACTATCTGGAGATGGTGAATGCCCCTGCATGTTAAATTTAGGTCCACATACTAGTGTATGAGGACTGCGGGACAGCTCGGGGTAGAAAGGTTAGCAGGAGATATCAGTCACATTTCCTGCATTACCTTTATAATGCATACCAATGCTTAATTTCTACAAAAGTAGGTGAAAATATTAATTTGAATTAAGTGATGATGAATGGACCTCTCAAACTCTACATTACTTCTTTGTTCAACACTCAGTTCTATGCTCCTTCTGCTTGCAACTTCCAATGCACCTTTTCATCACCATCACTAACTATAACATTTTCTCTCATTTATGATTTCCTTATTCACTGATTTGAAATAACTTAAAATAAAATAAAGCTCACCCACTACTGTACCTTCAGAAATGCAACGGTGCAGCTAAAAGTACTGGAGGAAATTTTGCGTTCAAACACTACCTTCAATTCAAAGTAATTAATGCTACCTACAACTCTGTAATGTCTCACACAAAACAAATTTATTTCAAATTTCTAATCTCCCACACCTCTAACCCACAATACCTATTCAATACTGTCACAAGCCACCACCATGGCTTGCTTCCTGGTTGGGTCCCAGGTGTTGCCAAGCAACTAAGATACCATGTCTTCCGAGCGCAGGGTCCAACAGTCTTGCCAGTCACCAGGCAATGGGGATGCCGGGATAAGACTGCACCTGTGGTTGCCAACAAAACAGGGCACTGGGTGGCTGCTGGGAATTCTTCCCTCTGTCAAGTCTGCCGGGTGGATATGCAGCACTGCAGCTGCTCCTAATCAGTAATTTAGGGTCTTTCCTTCTCAGGCAGCAGTTGATTGGTGGATCTCTTTGTTATAAGATAGCATGTGCAACTCCTACCTGCCAGTTATATCTTATAATCTGGTGTAAATCTCCAGTCTGTATTCCAGGTCCCTGTACTTGTACATTCCTGTGGATACTCTGGCAGTTTCTGTGACACCCTGCCTGGCCTTGTGGATTCTCTGCCTTTCAGAAGCCTTGCCTGTCAGCTGTACCTGAAACCTACCTGGTCCTGTGCCTGTCTCATGGCCCCAGACCTGTGTTCCCATTGTGTCTTCATATTTCAGTTAGCAAGTGTTTTTCTTATACACAATCCTCTAAAATCTACCTCCAAGTGACTCACTGGCTGCAGCTGTAGTCCAGACTCATACCCGTCCTTTAACCCGCAGTGTTCTAGTCCTGTCTATCCCTTGATGTTTGTTTTTCTAGCCGTTTCCCCTGTGAACTCCAGCCAATTGTGTAAGCTCCTACTTTCTAAGGTTTATGAGCTGGTGGCTTCCTAACTAACAGTGTGTGCATAAAACACTAAGGGAACAACAGGCCACTGTTTAGGGCAGAAGACCCTCCTAGTGGTTCTATGGGTCTTACACAATTGAGCTGGAATTCCATAACATTACTACCAGCCCAAAATAATATACCCAATAGTGAGAAATTATTCTGATGGATCTGTTACCTTTAAATCCTGCTCAAGTGTTTTAAAGTCAAATTCAAGGTCTGTCCAAGAAGTTGCTTGAATAAGGATGTTCGGTCAGCTTCTATTGTTCAAGATCCTGTAAGGGAACCTAAGCTCAATCTTCGGAATCAGTTCTCGGGAGATCAGAAGAAATTCCTCAATTTCCGGGAGAGTTGCAAGCTATATTTTAAGCTTAGGCCATAGTCGTCTGAGTCAGAGCTGCAGAAGTGGGCATTATTATATCTCTGCTGCAAGGTGAACTACAAATCTGGACTTTCAGCATGCCACCTGACAACCTCACTTTGCAGCTGTAAATGCCTTCTTTACTGATCTCGGGGTATTGTATGATGAAGTGGACAGGCAGCCTCAGCAGAGGCTCATCTGTGCTCACTCAAACAAGGGTAACACTCCACTGAAGAGTATTGTACAGAGTTCAGAAGATGGGCCAATGATAGCAGCTGGAACAACCCTGCATTACGGAGCAAATTTTGCTTTGCCCTTACTGAGCAGATTAAGTACTTTCTGGTTCAGTATCCCATGCCAGGTTCCCTATGTATTAATATGCAGTTGGCTATTAGAATCAACAGATGCATCAGAGAGTGTAAGATGGAAATAAAGTTACCACCATTGCCCCATCAGGTAGTAACTGCTGAATCTAAGAACCAGTGGAGCCCATGCAGATAGGGGCATTTTGCTTGTCTGCTGAAGAAAAACTCAGGGGACGCACTCTTGAACTTTGCCTTTATTGTAGTGGTAGAGGACATTTGGCCAATTCTTGCCCTCAGAGAGCAGGAAAAGATAAGTCCTAGATAAAAGGGAGAAATTAATTTGGGCCTATCAATTCTATCTCTCAGTAATTCAGTTTTAATCCCTGTTCTGATTAGTGTCTGTAGTAAGGAGGTTGATACTCAGCCTTTCTAGACAGAAGAACAGCTGGAAATTTCATGGAGACAACCTTCGGCTATCTCTAGGAATTCCAGCTGAAGACTTACAATGCTCTATTTCTATCTGTGGTCTAGATGAAAGTCTCCTTTTAAATGGGAAGGTGAAGTTTCAGACATCACCTCTTTGACTTACCATTGATGCCTTGCATTCAGAGGATCTATAATTTTACTTGATCCAGTGTCCTATGGTGCCAATAGTTCTCTTACTGAGGTTAAGGAATCACAATCCTGTCTTGAACTGGATTTCTGGCAAAGTTGTCCAGTGGTACACAGAGTGTAGAACCAAATGTCTATCTCTTCCAGCTCGGGTCTTGCAGTCCATTCCAGCTGAGTTACCAGCTCCATGTCACACCTTCCTGGATTTTATTTGCTCAGAAAAAGGCAGATTACCTTCCTCCACATCGTCCATTCGACTGTGTTATCAAATTGTTCCTGGGTGCTAAGCTTCCTAAAAGAAGATTATATGCTCTTTCAATTCCTTAAACTTAGGTTATAGAAAACTATATCCAGGTATCTTCAAGACCCTTGAGTTGTTCTCATTCTGTCTGGTAGCCTTCAATTACTCAAGATGACTGGGAATTTGTACAAACCTGTGAAACTTTTGATAGGAGTAAGACTCCTCGTGTATCACCAGCTGGTCATCTTTTGCCTCTCTCTGTACCTTCGAAACCATGGTAACATATCTCCATGGATTTTATTGTGGACCTTCCAATATCTGAGCAGTGGTTGATCATTTTAGTAAAATAGCTCATTACCTAAACTTCCCACTACCAAGGAACTGGCGACATTGTTTGTTCAACATGTTATTAGATTGAATGGTTTACCACAAGACATAATTTCGATAGAGGTACCCAGTTCATTTCCCGCTTCTGGAAGTTATTCTGCTCCACCTTGAACATCAACATCAGCCTCTCTTCTGGATATCACCCACAGACTAAAGGGCAGAAGGAACGTGTTAAGCAGTATCATGAACAAAACCTCCTGTCACGCTCCTGCCCTTAAAAACCACTTTCTTACCTCACCGATGTCTGTCCAGGCTAGCACTGTGGTCCGCTCACGCTGTGCATCACTCCCAGATAGCACAGAGGTCTGCTTCCACTGCACATCACTCCCAGCTGGTGCTGAGCTTTTGCTTTGTCTGCTCATTGTTCTGTCACTGAGCATGGAGATGGCTCTCCACAGTCTCCTGCATACAGCATGTCTTCCCAGCATGAGGGCACACTAGCTGCATGCCAGAGTTCTCTCCTAAACCACAGTATTGGTGCAGCCATTTTGGACTGTCACCTGACACTCTTACTCCACTCAGGGCGTTGCTCCCAGACCCGCTGATCACAGCATCCAATCCTTGGGGATCCTCCCCTATAAATTCCATTTCCTGACTGACCTCTGTTGCCAATACAACATCGCTTCTGCTGAAGTTACAGCTTTGTGCTGAGCTACCAGATACTTTGTATGTGATGGATCCAGTCCATGTGATTCCAGTCCAGACTTGTACAGACTTTGGCCCTCATTCAGACCCGGACGCAAGTGGCCGTTCGTACGTTCGGCGTACGTACAGAAATATGTTAATTTCGAATGCAGCTAAACTTCCTCCCCAAACTCTACCGACCTCTCCTCTAACTAACGAGCATGCCAAATAGCGAGCGTACATCCCCAATGTGGCTTGCAGGGAACGCACGCACAAGTCCAACCCGGAAGTGGGCCTGTCAGATTCCGATTACCTGCTCGTTTATTCTGCCTACCTCCCTCAACCGTATCATGCCAATCAATATATCAATTATCTTAATTGCTCGTCAATTTTATTTTTTTTTTATTTTTTTAAATGCAATAAACTTTACTCTTGTCCGTGTTTGTGTTTACCCGCAGAATACGTACGGCTTAAACATTCGCTTTTATTTGTCAAAATACATGTTTGAGGCAATTATCCATTTGTTTTCTTTGTTTTTACCCACGCATTTTTACTGGGTTCATTTCTTTATTTAAATTAGCTTACGCATGTCACTGCATCAAGCCTATCATAACTCTCAATAGATTTGTGGCCCTGTCGAACACATGACTCATACACTAACCAATAGAATTTGTCCTGTTAATTACCCAAATACATTAGCCAATCAAATTTTTTTTCGGGTCTTTATTAAAATTGTTTTATTTAAAATACACCATTGACATCATGAGAGCCTCGGCATTCACCAGGCGCGAGCTGATGGTCTTAACCGAGGTGATGGACAGGCGGATCACCAGCCAGCCTCCCCCCATCACCAATAGGGAAAAGCGTTCCGCATATGCGGAGGTACGTGGCCGACTGCATTCCTTCGGCTCACGCCGCCAGATCGGCCAGCTGGAGCGCAGGTGGTCTGACCTGCAACGGCGGATACCCCGCTTGCTGGCATGCTTTCGCATGCAGATAGCGGAAAGTAAGTTTTTTTGACTGTGGTTTTCATGTTTATCTTTGTGGCCCTAACTGCATGTGCATGTTTTCATGTATGGCCTATTTATTATTTGTACTCATATCTGCATGTGCATGTTTTCATGTATGGCCTATTTATTATTTGTACTCATATCTGCATGTGCATGTTTTCATGTATGGCCTATTTATTATTTGTACTCATATCTGCATGTGCATGTTTTCATGTATGGCCTATTTATTATTTGTACTCATATCTGCATGTGCATGTTTTCATGTATGGCCTATTTATTCTTTGTACTCATATCTGCATGTGCATGTTTTCATGTATGGCCTATTTATTATTTGTACTCATATCTGCATGTGCATGTTTTCATGTATGGCCTATTTATTCTTTGTACTCATATCTGCATGGGCATGTTTTCATGTATGGCCTATTTATTATTTGTACTCATATCTGCATGGGCATGTTTTCATGTATGGCCTATTTATTATTTGTACTCATATCTGCATGGGCATGTTTAAATTTTTTGGGGTTTAACAATTAGCGTTTAACAAGGTGATGTTCTAAACTAACCTCAATTTGTTTTCCATCATTTAGGGGCAGAGCGAAGACTACGGCGTCATCGCCGTCAAAGACGGCGCTCTCGGCCCCTCTCCCCAACCCCCAGCCAAACATCCTCACCCCAAAATACCCTAAATTCCCCCTCCTCCCCAGCCTGCACAGACCCTGTGGCACATCCGTCTGTGCTACTTCTCCTCCATCCCAATTCCCCCTCCCCTCCAACCACCCCTCTCGTGACTACCCCCTCCCCTGAATCCGTAATCACCCCTCCCACCTCGTTGGGGAATGTTGCCACCTCTGATGAGGACGAGGGAGTTGGTTCTGGGCCACGCATCATTTTGAATGGTATGTTTCCCTTTTATCCTTTTTTGTGTTTTAAAATGTTTGGATCTAATCCTGTGTCTGTGCCTTTTACTTTTTTTGGTTTGTCACAAGTTTGGGTATATCTCTGTTTGTCTTTAACTTTTACTGCTGATTTCACCATACACATATCCCACATGGCAAAACTGGTTTTTTTTTTTTTGCTATTTTTTGGGTGTCCATTTTTGTGTCCTTTGTTTTTTGGGTTAAATGTGCTTTTGGTCACAATATTGTCATTTTTGGATAGCTTTGTTTGGCTTGTTTTTTCAGGGGGTTTCATTAATTATGTATTAAGCCCCACACTTTTCTAACCAACAGAGGACCAGAAGCGTTTGGCGGACCTAGCCGGGTGCGTCCAAGTGATGCGGGGCCACGTGATCGGCCTGCTGGTGGTCCTTGACCGTATGGCTGGGATCCTGCATCAATAATTTTTTATTTTCATTTAAAAATATTTTTCATAATAAAAATTTTAAACTTAGAGTTCAGTCTCATTCCTTGTCTCCAAATCTTAGATTGTTTACACTGACATAAGTAGACTCTTCCAGCAAGTATTTGCAATTAATATCACTAAGATTGTGTGTTGTAGATTTTTAGGAAACAGGCACATGAAACAGCTAACAGTAACAATCTGCTTGGGCATTTTTTGTGTGTTCCAATTTTTATATTAGTACATTTTACATGTTCCAATTTGGGGGGCAACCTGCTTAGCCCAAGATTCCAAAGCCTACTTATTGTACATAATACCTTTTGGTGTTGGTTTTGACACAGGAAGCATATTTAAATTTTGATCAAATTGCGACATTACAGGATTAACCCTTAAGCAATTTTAACGTGGGTGAACCTGGTTACACTTGCTTGCAATGTTCAAGAAAATATGCAAAATTACACTCTCAAAAAATGTATTCAAAACATAACTAAAAAACCAAAGTGTTGGCTCACAAACAATACACACAGTGATAACAAAAAATACAACCCATCAAACACCATATGAAAAAAGTAAAGAAAAATCAAGAACTGGTTGATGAATGAGCATGCCAACATGATTCCACAAATGTTGCGTTGCAATATTGGGTCCAGAATATATATCCAATGTGTCCCCATGAAGGTTTGTTTTGGGTAGCAGGAAGTAGTCATCGTTTCAGTCCCAAAGATTATGAAATCAAACAGAAGATGGGAAAAAATAAACAAATTAATTAGATGGTCTCCAAAAATCCTTACCACATTGTGTCAAAGAACTTCTTTTGTGCAAAAAATTACCTAAAATATCTGGCCACCACATCATCGCGTATGGCCCCCCCACATACTGACCTCCGACCAACCTCGGGGGGCCATCCTCAGGCAAGGCATCCTCTGGCTGCATTGGGACACCACTCCTTATGGCGATGTTGTGAAATATCCCACACAGGACCACAATTTTTGAAACCATATCCGGCAAATACATGAGCTCGCCACCAGAGCGGTGGAGGCATCTGAATCAGCCTTTTAAAAGGCCGATACAGTGCTCCACCACTTGCCTGGTGGCTGTAAGTGCGGAATTAAAATTACTTTGTGGCCCTGGTGTGGGAGCCAAATAAGGAGTGAGCAGTCAGGACGTGCAAGGGTAGCCACTGTCTCCTGTGAAAAAGAAGTGACAACATCAGGATCACTGTGTATCAAGCTTAACATTGTTATGTACTAAAGGTCTCCACTTACCCTGAAGCCACGCATCACCAGCTTGTAGGTTGTTTAATTTGTGCCATATCCCTGATTGCCGGATGACGAATGAGTCATGTGCACTTCCGGGTAATTTTGCATTCAGGGACAGGATCTTGAGGGAGGCATCACATACCACCATTACATGCAGGGAGTGATAGTGTTTGCAGTTGTGAAATATGGCCTCCAGCCATGCTGGAGGCTGAAGTGGTATGTGAGTACCATCCACAACCCCTATGATGTGTGGGAAGCCAGCTATTTGGTAAAAATTTGCCTTGGCCACACTAAGGGCACCCATATTCAAAGGCATTTGAATAAAATGATGGAGGTGCTTGAAAAGGGCCTCCATCACTGCCCTCAGGATCCGGGAAAAGGAGGATTGGGAGATTCCCGCCACTATTCCCACCGTTGTTTGAAACGATCCTGAGGCACAGAAAACACCGCCATAAATTACGTAAGTGGTGGTATTGCTGTAGGACTGTCAATTTGCCACTCAAGATCACTCTCTATTAATGAGAGAGTGTCTATGATGATTTGGGGCGGAAGACGGTAGCGTCTTAACACCTCATCATCGGGCATTCCAAAAAGGGTGACACGTGTTCGATATATCTGGGGCCTTGCATGCCTATGATGCCTACGCCTGGGACGAGATTGAGGTTGGTCGGTTTCCGGGAGCATGGCCAGAACAATCCGACCAAGATCAACCTGAAATGGCAAGAATTGAATGTAAGGTTTTTTTGACCAATAAAAATAGAAAAATTACTTAGCTTGACAATACAATCCAATGATGCTTACATGCCGGGGTATTGTCATGATTTTCGCAACCTAAAAGTAAAAACAAACAAACAATGCAACAATTTAGGATGGCCATTTAGGAATCTAAATTGGGTGCAAGACAAAACATAAAAGGGGATAAACACACATTTGGGCAAAGAGCAAAACTACAGTGCGCAGACTACCACAATTTGGGCCCCAAATTATAAAAAAATTGCTAACGGGAAATCACAACCAATTTCAAGTAAAAAAATAAGCAGATAAAAATGCGCTAATTAGTTCGCAAATACAAGACAAAAAATAAGCAGATAAAAATGCGCTAATTAGTTTGCAAATTCAAGTAAAAAAATAAGCAGATAATAATGCGCTAATTAGTTCGCAAATACAAGACAAAAAATAAGCAGATAAAAATGCGCTAATTAGTTCGCAAATACAAGACAAAAAATAAGCAGATAAAAATGCGCTAATTAGTTCGCAAATTCAAGTAAAAAAATAAGCCATTTAGGAATCTAAATTGGGTGCAAGACAAAACATAAAAGGGGATAAACACACATTTGGGCAAAGAGCAAAACTACAGTGCGCAGACTACCACAATTTGGGCCCCAAATTATAAAAAAATTGCTAACGGGAAATTACAACCAATTTCAAGTAAAAAAATAAGCAGATAAAAATGCGCTAATTAGTTCGCAAATACAAGACAAAAAATAAGCAGATAAAAATGCGCTAATTAGTTCGCAAATTCAAGTAAAAAAATAAGCAGATAATAATGCGCTAATTAGTTCGCAAATACAAGACAAAAAATAAGCAGAGAAAAATGCGCTAATTACTTCGCAAATACAAGACAAAAAATAAGCAGATAATAATGCGCTAATTAGTTCACAAATACAAGACAAAAAATAAGCAGATAAAAATGCACTAATTAGTTCGCAAATACAAGACAAAAAATAAGCAGAGAAATATACGCAAATTAGTTCATACATTTAGGATTCCCAAAACCAAAGGTTAAAAGTGTAAGGTCAAACAAAGTTGCATTAAAAAAAAAATGAACATTTAATAAACAAGTGAAAAAAAAAACTTACCAATAGAGGATATATAAGTCAACGGATAAAAAGGTCGTTGTGGCAGAGCCAAAAGAAACCTAACAAAGGAGAATTTGTAAAAATTTAACGACCCAAATTTTACAAAAACAAGGAGACACAAAGTGAACAAAAGTAAGACGGCCAAAAACTTACCAAAAAATGACACAACAAATAAAACAACCACACCAAAAAAAGCGAACGGAAATAAAAACTCCAAAAAGACAAACAACGCCAAATACAAATCCCGCCAACAATCCACTCCGACCAACGTAACCTCCAACAACCAACACCCGCCACCTCGACTCGAGACGCCCCAAGCCATAAATAGTGTTTATTTTCCCGCACAAATTAAGGAGGGATCATAGGAACGCACAATCAATGATGCAGATGAAAAATAAGGACGCATGTATAAATACGTCACGACCCAAAAAAAACGTTCTGGTGTATTTCTTGTTTGGAGGTAAGAAATGGCTACAGACCAGGGAAACAATGGCCAAGAGTCTGCCGGTAAGTTTTTCATGCATTGCCAAACAAGGATTATTTTGAAACATAATATAGTGAAAGTTTGCAAGCTTAAATTTCTCAACGTTTAAACAAATAGGTGAGGAGGATGACATGGAAGAGGCTGCTGAGCCCAGTATTCCGGCCAAAGCAGGGAAAAAGAAAAAGCAGCCACAATTCACAAGAAAGGAGATGGAGGTTTTGGTTCAGAAGTGTGTGGACATACTGCCACAGGCAGACAGGAATATGGGTGCAAGCCAGAAGTGGAGAATGTGGGAGGAGGAAGCCAGTGCTGTCAATAGGGTGGGTGATTATGTCCGTCTAGCCCGGGATGTCAAACGGCGGTAAGTAAAAACTTGACCCCCCTAAAACCAAAAAAATAAATAAAACCGGAATAATGGTTACTTTTTCACCCACAGATGGCAAGACTTCAAATATCGCCTGAAACAAAAACTGGCGGACAGGGCTAGGCATGCAAGGGGGACAGGTGGGGGTCCCATCCCTGTGTCATTGGAGTTGAATGATTTGGAAGAGCTGGCACAGGGGTGTGTGCAGGCTGTGGAGGTGTTTGGCGTGTCCAACATGGATACGGACATGCCAGACTTTGCGGCTCCTCATGTTGTCCCAGGTAAATATTGTGATGTAACCAACTCTGAAATGTTATTGTGCCAATATGTAGATTCTAATGTGACTCTTTTCTCATTTTTCAAACAGAGACACAGGCGGATGAGTCTGCTCCAGAGGGGAGCCTTGGCCGCAGAATTTCTGCTGGCTCTGCAGGGGAGGAACCAGTACATCCGGCTGAGGACCCTGCAGAAGCCAGTCCAGGGCAATCCCCCTCGCAGGCAGTGGCACTCCTCACAGAACTCAATTTTAAATCGGATTTCCATACGGAGATTCTGCAGAGGATGGACGCCAGTCTGCTACGGGTGGCTGAGGCCCTGGAGCAAAATGCTGCGGCCAACGTGACCATTTGTCAGGCCCTGGCGGAAAATACCAGGGCCAACATCCGCATCGTCAATGCCCTGGAGCAGCTCATTCGCCAGCACATGGTGGAGCCGACCTCCCTTCCTGCCGGAACATCAGGATCCTCCACCTCTGGCACAACATCAGCCAATCCTCCAAATGTGCCTAGCCCTGTGCCTAGTCCAGAGGCCACAACATCTGCCTCTGGACAGGCCAGCCCGATGACATCCCGGACCCGGTCTGGCGCCCACCCTCCCCCAGCCAAACGGGGGAAAAAACATTGACAGCACTGGCTACTTTTCCCAGACTCCTTCTGTGCTTGCCCCATATTCCTTTCTGGCCAAAACTTCCCTCTCCTTTCTTGTGAATTGTTTTTAATTTTTTGTTTTAAGTTTCCATACCTTTTATGTTTGCCCAAATTATAATTTTTATTGGAATAACACTGCCAAAAAAGTTTGGGACAAATATGGGCCAGAAAATGTTTTTAGTTTCCAATAAATTTTGAAAAAATGTTCGACATTGTATTCTGACATTATTTTATAAATGGTTTACAGTTAATCCTGGCCCACAAGGCAAAAACGACCTCCCAAAAAAAAAAAAAAAAAAAAGGGCTCTTTAAGGAACACTTTAAAACTTACATAAGGATGCAAATTCTCCAGACAAAAGCAAACTGGAAAAATACACACAAACATGATGACATTATTGTTACAATAGCACAAAAACCAAATACAAACAAAAAAAAACATACCTACAAATGTACGCTAATTGATTGTGTAATCCTGAAATTAGCAGCTATGATTTCCACCTGCGTACGGTTTTGTGCTAACCAAAAAAACTGTTCGCAAAACACATTACAAGCTGGTTTTCAATTCAAAACTGATTGTTTTTCTGACAAGCCGTGATTAATCGATGAAACATCGTGGAGGGCCGGGACGGAGGAGAAGGCCATCGCCAATGTGGTCGAGTAATCCAGACCCCAAGCTGTGCGAGCAGTTTGAACGGAAAGAGGATCATCCAGTGACGTATGACTTGGTACGAACACATTTGACGTTCGCATCAAATAATGTATGTACGCCCAAAAAACGCCTCACCACGCCTGCGTTTTTCCATCTCCACCCCCGTCAACGCCCAAAAACGCCCTGTTCTGTCAATCACATTTGACATGTCACTTCCTGTACGCAATTTGACGAACGAGACAAAAAAAGCTCACAATATGCCGTACGCACATGCGAAGTGTTACACCGATGCATGCGCGGTTTCTCAACATCGGAACGCAACGAGCGTACTGCTGTTAACGAGCGGCTCTGAATGAGGGCCTTTATTCAGATAAGTGCAACACAGTTTATATTGCCCAAGTTTGAGTACAAGTTTCCTTTCTATCTAACACTCCAGTCTTAGTTTAACACAAAGGGCCTGATTCAGAGCCGTTCGCTATTTGTGGTCGTTCGTTCAAAAACAAGGGGTGGCTATTCAAATGATCCGTTCGCAAATTGCAGTCTGTTCCCACCTCTAAGTCTGAACAAGCGAGCAAAACATACGCTCGTTTATTTGATAAAAACGCCCCCTGGCCGCACGCACCATACGTCATGTCCGCTATTTATTAGATTAATCGAGTACATCGTACAGCGTATGAACTGCTCGCTATTCTGTGGTTGGTGTTTTCAACCGCTATTTTGCGAGCAGTTCTGAGTTAAAAAAAACCAAGTGACGTGGTCAATGACGCTGCTGTATTAATTATGCACTCCCTTAAAACGCCCGTTTTGACCTTTAAGCACGCCTGCGTTCGGATCTCCACTCCCCGTTTTCAAGCACCTTCCCCTGTTACCACCCACATATGCCTCATTCTGTCACTCAAAATAGCAGGCCCTCGCTATATTGCGTACCAACGATTTTCGGCCGCACTGACTGGTTCGCGCATGCGTACTAAAAACCGTACGCATGCGCAGATGTGCGAACATCGCTCGGAACGAGCGTACTGCCGCTAGCGAGTGGCTCTGAATGAGGGCCAAAGTCTTGTTAATTTCTACTAACATTGGTCCCAGCTGATACCTCCAACCATCAGTCCCATCCGATACTACAATCATTGGTTCAATCCGATATATTCAACATCGGACTCAGGTCCTGATTCAGACTTGGGAATAGAAAGAGATATCTCTCTCAACTGTTCATCTTGGTGAAACCATGCTGCACTGCAGGTGGGGAAGATTTAAAATGTGCAGAGAGATTTAGATTTGAGAGGAGTGTGTCCAAACTGACATCTAAATTGTAGAGTAATAATAAAGCTGTGCAGTATTTGTGGGCTGCATGCAAAATCAGCCAGTATTTACCCCAAATGTAAAAATTTTTATGTATTTACACCCCTTGCATTGCAATATGGTTTGTTCAGGTTCACAGTTGAGAGAGATATCTCACTCTGGGCCTGATTCAGAGCCGGACGCTCTGACCAGAGCGCTCGCTCTGAATCAGTGCCCTCCTACTTAAAGTTGGAGCAGCCTCTTGGACGCTCGCATAGCTGTGGGTTACCACCCACAGCTTATGCGAGCGTCCATGATGATGGTCGCGATGGTCAAGACTATCGTGACCATCGGGCTTGCGACGAGACCCTGCAGTAGGGCCAGGAGTGATTTTGGCTCTATCAGAGCCAAAATCACTCCCACTGACATCACTAGTGATGTCAGTGGGGCCGGACCCAGACGGTAGGTGTTCCCAGGGGAACGCCTCCATCTGGCAGCCATGCCCCCGGCACGCCCACCAAAGGGGGTGTGCTGTCACTCACCATCGACAGCACGCCCCCTTTGGTGCGAGACCCGGAGCGACAGCTTGGCTGTCGCTATGCAGGTCTCGCACATGCGCACGACGGAGCTCCCTCCGTTGTGTGCATGTGCTCGCAAGCAGGTCTGAATGAGACCCTCTATTCCCAAATCTGAATCAGGCCCTCAACCCGATCTAGTACTGCAATTCATCATCATTGGTCTCGAACCGATCCAGTACTCAATTCATCATCATTGGTCTCAAACCGATCAAGTTCTTATATTCATCAACATCTGACACAAACTAATCAAGTTTTTTACATCATCAACTTCATTCTCAAACTGATCAAGTTTTTTCATTCATCGATATCAGTCTCAAACCAATCTAGCCCTCAATCCAGCATCATCAGTCCTAATCCAATTCTGCCCATCTGTTCAGTATCATATATCCAGTTTCCATTCCAAACTACTGTTCAAAAAAGACAATCTACTTTACTGTCCTCACCTTCAGGCCCATCAATCTCCACAGTTCATACAACTCCTCACATCATACATGAAGAAATCCTGGCTCAAGCCATCCAGTTTCATCCACGTCACCCAGGTCTCCTCTTCAGACCCCCACACCTGTTCCAATCTAATCCAAAATTCAGACATGACAGTTTGTACTGGCACAATGGATCTAGCCAAAAATCAGGCACAAGGTTTACACCTGATTTTGTTGCTCACCTAGAACACCAAGAGGCAGCAAGGGTCAGGTGGTTCAGTTACTCCAAGAACTGACTAACTGGCTGGAAAACATCCAATCCACTCTTAGAGGCTCAGGAGCTGCTGCTTCATCCATTACAATTTCTCTGGTTTCAGTTTCCTCAGTGGCATCTCATCTGCACATTCCTACTCCTGCAAGTTTTTGAAATTCAAAGAAGGCCGCCGTGAGCCAATCATTGCTCGTGGCATGTTGGTGACCGCCAGGCAAAGACGCTGGAAGTCCTAGTGGGCTGCTGCCATGAAAAAGAGATAATACAGGCTGCGGCACACTAGGCAAAGACGCCAAAGCCCTAGTGAGTTGGCGACAACTAGGCAAGGAGGCCGAAGCCCTGGCAGGTTGGCGCCCACCAGGCAAAGCATCCAAAGCCCTGGCGGGTTGGCATCTGCTAGGTAAAGACATCAGAAGTCCTATTGAGTGGCAACAATAAAAAAGAGCTGCCACAGGCTGCCACACACTTGGCAAAGACACCGAAGCCCTGGCAGGTTGGTGGGCGCCAGGTTTGCGCCCACCAGGTGAAGCAGCTGAAGCCCTGGCAGGTTGGTGCCTGCTATTGGAAGACAGAGGAAGTCCTATTGGATGTTGGCCATGAAAAAGAGCTGACACAGGCTGCTGCCCACTAGGCAAAGATGCCAAAGCCCTGGCAAATTGGTGCATGCCAGGCGAAGATGCCAAAACCCTAGCGGGTTGGTGCTTGTCAGGCAAAGACACAGAAGAACTGATGGGTTGGCGCCCACCTGGCGAAGACCACAAAGCCCTGGTGGGTTGGTGCCTCACCAGGCAAAGAGTACTAAGTCCTGGGGTGGTGGTGGCCATGAAAAAGCTTAAAGGCTGCCACCCTTCAGGTGAAGGTGCAGATAATATAAACCAGGACTGGCAGTGATGAACCCGGGGCTGGTGGTGCTTTAGGGAGGGGGCCACTTTGCACAATCAACCTGGCATCCACTGCCCAGTGGTGCCAAGGATAGCCCTGGGCTACTATCTCAGGCCTGGGGTGTTCTGGAGAGGGGGTACCCCTTTATTGGGGGTCCCTAGCTCCCCAGGGATCCCCGGCCTGGGCTGACTAGTGGTCAGGGTTGATGCTTTGGCTGGAGGACATGGTGGTTCCCCTGGCTGTGGCATTATCCCCCTGCTAGAAAAAGCTTGGTGCTGTTTATGAATAATACAGCAGACGCCCTATGTTTTTGTCCCCTGTATTTCAAATTCCAGGGCCGGCTCGGCTGAGCCCAGTGCTGGTTATGCTAAATATAGGGGACCTCTATGTCTTTTGTCCCCTGTATTTTGACAACCAGGACTGGCTCCTAGAAGCCTGGTGCTGGTTATGCTAAAGGCAGGGGACCTCTAAGCTTTTTGTCCCATGTATTTTCTCAAACAGGACTAGCAGTGAAAAGCCCGGGGCTGGTTGTGCCTTTAGTGGGAGGGGTGCCATGTCCTTTTTTATTTCATACATATTCAATTTTTAACATAGATGCATAGATAGATCTCTTTGATACATCCATGCATCTGTGTCTTTTGATTTTATTTTCTCAGATGCATGTCCAGCACCAGTGAGCCCCTCTGTCATCTGCTGATTCCCCTGTGCACTGCCCCACTGCTCCGCATCCCCGCTGCTGCCGATACCCTGCACACCTATATCCAACCCTTGCAGCTGTCTCTCACTCTGCACCTCCAAAACCACCTCCTGTGTGCCCGCCCCTCTTCCACCTGCACTAGTGTACAATTTTGTTGCCCTTGTCCCCTGCAGGTGGTATGGTTTGCTACTCCAAACCCTGAGAGTTAATACATTTTAAAAAGCAATGAAATTCCATAGACAAAAAACCTTACGGTTTCACATGTCCCATTAAGGCTTCTTACACATGATCTGAATTTTCACAAAACCTACTGAATTTATGTCACTCAAACTTAAAAAAGCAATGAAATTCTGATTATTAAGGCTGATGCCTTAATGGACATTTTCCTTGTGCATTACAGATATGGTATGCCATCACACCCTGTGGTTAACTACAGATTCAGCACTCTCACAGAGCGAGATTGCATTCACTCACAAAATGGTAGAGCTGCGAATTCACACAATTGTGTGCTCATTGGAATACACACATACAGTCTAAGCAAATGAATCTGAGCAGAGAGGCATGGAGAGGGGGTAGATTAAGCAGTAGAGATGGGAGATACCAAAGTGATGCAGATGAGTGGAAAACAGTTATGCGGATGGGGGGACGACAGAGTGGCAGGTTTGGAGGGACAGAGTGACGTGTATGGAGTGCTGGAGTGACATGGACCTGGGAAGACAGAGCAGCACAGATGGGTAAAGACAGTTTGGTGTGGATGAGAGAATACAGACTAGCACAAATGGGAGAACACACAATAGTTGGGATAGGGGAAAACAAATTGGTACGGATGTGGGGGAAGACAGAGTTGTGCAGGTTGGTGCCTGCCAGATGAAGACTCCAAAGCCCTGGTGTGCAGGTGCCCACCAGACAAAGACAAAGAAGCCCTGATGGGTTGGTGCCTTGACAGGTGAAGACGACTAAGTTCTGGGGTGGCAGCAGCCACAAAAAGAGTTTAACAGCCACCACTCCCAGGTGAAGGTGCAGACAAATTAAACTTTATTTAAAAAATTGGTGTAGTCTGTTCATTTTAATATTTCTTTTACAGGTATACTACAGGTACCAGTGGGCCCTGAATGCCCCAATTCCTGGTATTCGTGTGGTTTTCCAAGTACCAGCATGTGGGGGAAGCTTGTCGGGACCTAGAGTTTACCTGCAAAAGACAATATGATTTAAAATGCCCCATGTTACACAATCAACCTAACATACACCACGCAGTGGTGCCAAGGATAGCCCCAGGCCTGGGGTGCCCTGGAGAGGGGTACCCATTTATTGGGGTGGTCCCCAGATCCCCAGGGATTCTTGGCCTGGGCTGACTAGCAGCCAAGGATAATACTTCGGCTGGGGGGCCCGCTGAAAGGGCTCCCCTGGCTGTGGCATTATCCCCCTACTAGAAAAAGTCAGGTGCTGTTCTGGACAATACAGAGGGCCCTACACATTTTTCCCCCTGTATTTCCAAAACCAGGACCAGCTCAAAGCCTGGTGCTGGTTACGCAGAATATGGGGGACTCCTACGTGGTTTGTCACCTGTATTTTGGCAACCAGGACTGGTTCTGATTAGCCCAGTGTTGGTTGTGTTAAACACAGGGGACCCCTATGTAATTTGTCCCCTGTATTTTCACAACCAGGACCATTTTCACAACCAGGACCGGCAGTGAAGAGTCCGGGACTGGTTGTACTTTAGGAAGAGGGGGCCACTTTGCTCAATCAACCTGGTACCCACCACCCAGGGGTGCCGGAGAGAGCCCTGGGTTATCATCCCAGGCCTGGGGTGCCCTGGAGAGGGGACTCCCCTTTATTGGGGGTCCCCAGCCCCCCAGGGATCCCTGGCCTTGGCTGACTAGCAGTCTGGGTTGATGCTTTGGCTGGAGGTCCTGGTGGAAAGGTTCCCCTGGCTGTGGCATTATCCCCCACTAGAAAGAACTCAGTGCTGGTTATGGATAAGAAGGGGGACCTCCTATGATTTTTATCCCCTGTATTTCCAAAACCAGGACCGGCTTGGCTGAGCCCAGCGTTGGTTATGCTAAATACAGGGGACCCCTATGTCTTTGTCCCCTGTATTTTGACAACCACGACTGGCTCTAAAAATCCTGGTGCTGGTTGTGCTAAAGGCAGGGGACCCCTACAATTTTTATCCACTGTATTTTCACAACCAGGAAAAGCCCGGGGCTGGTTGTTCTTTTGGTGGGAGGGGGAGAGGCAAGTCCTTTTTTATTTTATACATATTAAATTTTTAACATAGATGCATAGATAGATCTCTTTGATACATCAATGCATCTGTGTCTTATTGATTTTATTTTCTCAGATGCATGTCCAGCACCAGTGAGCCCCTCTGTTGCCTGCTGATGCCCCTGTGCACCGCTCCACTGCTCCACACCCCCACTGCTACTACTACCTTTCACACCCACAGCCCGCCCCTGCAACCATCTCTCTCTCTGCACCTCCCAAACCACATCCTGTGTGCCCACCCCTCTTCCACCTGCGCTAGTGTACAATTTTGTTGCCCTTCTCCCCTGCAGGTGGAATGGTTTGCTACTCCAAACCCTGAGAGTTAATACATTTTATAAAAAAGCAATGAAATTCCATAGACAAAAAAACTATGCAGTCTATGCAACTGAGGTCTGAGCAGTTATGTGGCACCCACATCCCACTCAGTCCCCACAATCTTCCCATTCAGTCACCACAACAATCCCACTGGGTTCCAACATCCTTCTCACTACATACATCTAGCGGCAGCAGCAGGGGTGCGGAGCAGTGGGGCAGTGCACAGGGGCACCTGCAGGTAACAGAGGGGCTCACTGGCGCTGGATATGCATCTGAGAAAATAAAATCAATAAGACACAGATGCATGGATGTATCAAAGAGATCTATTTATACATCTATGTTAAAAGTCTACTATGTATAAAATATATATATATGCAATATATATATATATGCAATATATATATATATATATATATATATACAGTATATATAGTAAGTCTGCTTGCTACTAGCAGGAAATAAATGCATATATGTGCGGCAACTCGGCAGCACTCCAGTGTAAATATCACGCTAAGGCAGGAAATAACATCAACGTTTCAATCCTTTATTATATCGTTTTCAAGATACAAAACACAAACAAAAATGCACTTACTTTATACTCGTCACCACACCTCGTGCATTGACGCATCTTCGGGGTCTAGTCAGAAGACGCCCACATGTAACATCCTGATGGGAGACCCCACATGTAAAATTTCAGAAGCCGCACCCACCAGCCAATCTGCGGCCACTGACTGTAATAGTAGAGGAGAATCTTAATCAACAGCCAGTTGTGTAAGAGGTGACATACTGTACTTTCTGCTGTATCAACGAGCGAACTAGTCAACTGCATACTGTACCTCTTTGCCAGCTCACTATGATGATAATAAGCATTTAGTCCTTGGGTCACTAGCATTGTGATGAAATTAACCTAATTAAAGCCCTGTGCACACCGAACGATTTATTTGAACTGTATGAACTACAACAGTATCTTTGAATGATGTATCGTTCAAATCGCCCAGTGTGTATGCACTTACCGACGAACAATGCACATGATATCCCCAGTCGTCTGTACATGCAGTCCAATCTGGAGATATTGTTAGCAAAGCCAAGCTGCCGAATACAGTATGGTCCCACTCCCCCTCTGCCGTCGTTCGTCGCTGCTGGCATCGTCAAGTGTTTATGCACTTGCCAATGCTGGCACCCCCGCCAGGCCCACCGCATCTGACATCGCTTCATACACACATTGTCCAGTGTGTACAGGGCTTTAGTCACCTGTGCTCAAGCATGGATATCCATTAATCAATGTCTCCTCTCTAATTGGTGAGTGGCCAGCACTATCCACCAATTATGTGGTGCAGCTGTCTAATGGGTGGCCACTTGCAGTCAGCCCAAAATGACAACACTTGTTCTGGCTGTAGTTCTGGCTTAAAATGTATTAGCTGGAAAGCAATTTGAATAGGATCTGACTTGCTACCAAATACAATTGGATCCACCATAATTTCAAGTTATTTTTTCCGCAAATTGGTGATTTTACTTTCCATCTACGGAGACTGTGGCCTGTGTTTGTTTTACTGTTGCTGTTATGCTTTTTCCTTTACTGTCTGATAAGAAAATAAATCAAGTTAAACTTACACCTTTTAAATGATCATCTGAATGAGTTTTATTTATAAGCTATCCAGATGAGTATCTGCATTAGAGATAATAGTACATGGAAACAAAATGTAATTTCCATACACACAGAAGTACAGTAGAGAAAATAGAACAAGTAGCTTGAGGCATTTGCAAAGTATAAACTATTGCACACATACTAATGCTTAACTGTCACCAAGGAGCAATCATGCCTAGATATGACGATCACTTTATAGAATCAACATACTTAAATTGAAAGGTTTTTTTATAAGAAAGACTGTACCACTTTACGGTAAAATAAATAATATGACAATGGAAATCCTCATAAACTTTTAAGATCCTTAGATTTTATAGTAGGCAGTACATTATTGTCATTATAACATACACATGTAAATATATGTATAAACCCCTGTATGTATTTGTATGTAAGTTTTGATGTAATTGCTATTAATAGGTGATTTCTGATGTCAAAATTTCATTTATTAGGAAAACTTGTGTATTATAAGGAATAATGCACCCTCTGCTGTTAATTATATTAGCAGTCGCCTCAGATTTCAATGACATGTATTAAAGACACAAGCAGAATGGAACAGTTTGGTACAATTGGTAGCAATTTATTTTAATTTTCTGTTCTATTAAATACACAGGTGTATTTTCTTCACTTGTGGTCTTCCATCTTTCCCTTTTTTAAGTCACACAGATTTGATTTGTTCTTTTTTTTATTGATTTTTCATTATTAGTAGAGCTGAGCGGTTCGGATTCCTTGGAATCCAAATGTGCCCGAACTTCCGGGATCCGAGGCAATGTGAGCAGCAGCTCGGATCTTCCTGTCTGCCTCGGATCCCTACCCGAGCCCAAACCTAGAGATCCCTCTGTCAGATCTTGCGGTTTTGGCTCAGGCACCATTTTCAAAAGTCACTTTGTAATCAATGGGTTGACCGCTGCTTGGCCAAGAGAGCCATCTGTCACGGCTCTCAGCCAATCACCGCTTCCCCATAGACTTCAATGAGGCAAACTGATGCAAGATGGTGGCCCCCACCACCCCGAGGACACCACCACCCACAGTGCCGACACCGCTGGCACCCCCGCAGTGCCGACACCTCCAGCAACCTTGCACTAAAGACACCATTGGCACCCCTGCATTGCCAACACAGATGGCTCTTCCGCTCTGCTGACACCGCCAGCACCCCTGAACTGCTGACATCACCAGCAACCCCACACTGAAGACACCACCGTCACCCCTGGACTGCTGACACCACCAGCACTTCCGCACTCTGGACAGTGCCGGCACTCCTGCACTGCCAAAACTGCTGGCACCCCCGCACTGGGAACACTGTCGGCACTCCTACACTGCCAACACTGCTGGCACTGAGGAAACTGCCAGGACTCCTGCACTGCCGGCACCACCAACACTCCAGCACTGAGGACACCACTGCCACCCACAAAGTGTCGACACTGCCAGCACACCTGAAGTGCCGAAACTGCCAGTACTCTTGCACTGAGAACCCAGCCGCCACCCCTGCATGGTTGACACCCTCGGCACCCCGTAGTGGCAACACAGCCAGCAACCCTGCACTGAGGAAACCATTGGCACCCCTGCATTGCAGACACTGCTGGCACTTCTGCTCTGCTGACACTGCTGACACCACCAGCAACCCCAAACTGAGGATACCACCGGCACCCCGGACTGGCAACACCGCCGGCACTTCCACACTCAGGACAGTGCCGGCACTCCTACCCTCCCACACTGAAGACACCGCCACTGCCCCCAAACTGCCAACACCGCCAGCACACCCGAAGTTCCGAAACTGCCAGCACACTTGCACTGTGAACCCGGCCACCACCCCTGCACGGCTGAAACCTGTGGCACCTCCGCACAGCTAGTAGCGCTGGCACCCCCGCACTAAGGACAATGCCAGCACCCTCTGACACAGTAAGTGCACAATTGGTGTATCCAATTTGCACTGTATGCACCTGTTCTGTAACACGCACTGTATCTGACCCACACTGTATTTGACCTACACTGTATATGACCCGCACTGTATCCGAACAGCACTGTATCTGACCTGTGCTGTATCCAACCTGTTCTGTATCCAACTCGTGCTGTACCTGATCCATACTGTATCCGACCCACACTGTATCTGACCCATGCTGTATCAAACCCACATTATATCCTGCACTGTATGCAACAAGGACTGTATGAAATCCACACTGTCTGTGACCCACACTGTATCCGACCCTCACTGTATCTGACCCGCACTGTATCCAACCCACACTACATCCCACCCTGTATCCGACCCACACTGTATTTGACCCACACTGTATCCAAACCACATTGTATCCCGCACTGTTTGTGACCCGCACTGTATCCAACCCGCACTGCAACCTGCACTGTATCCAACCCGCAGGTATGGAATGCTGTTTTTATGTTTGGGGAGATTTTGGGGAACTGCTCAACAAAGTCAGCCAGCCTTTGGCTTATATGGTGAACAATATTAAGCTGTGAGGTGGTCAAAATTTAGTGGAAATTACTGGAAATTCATGTTAATAATACTCTAGAAACAAAAAAAGGCCCAAATTATGTGATTATAGCTTCTTTGTCAATTTGTGGAAAAAATCCAAATCCAGTCACAGCATTCTGGCAAATCCAAAACCAGACGACTAGTTAGAACTAAAACCAAAACCAGCAAAAAATGTCCAATGCACAATTATTAGCACTGTTCCATTCCGCTTGTGTATTGTTTCCTTTCTTTGTGGATTGGTAGTCCACAGGAGGGCAGCTTAATGTGATATATGACCATATTATATATATAGTTTATACATTATGATTATATTAGCTCCAGTAATATTTTTAGTTATTCAAACCTGTAAGAAAGAAAGAACCTAGACTATAGTGCCATTCTTTTACAAAATGTAGAAACTCCTGTCCTGGTGCAGAGCTAGTTTTCTCATTTAGCATAAGCTATATTTTTTAGGTAATGCAGGCAACATCAGTTATGTCCTTTGGTCTGCTGTTTATCACAAAGCACAAAGGTACGCTTCTTACAAATTTATACAGTATGTGCAAATAAAAGTCCTGTCTATATTTTTGCAACAGTAGACCATATTCAATGTTTGCATAAATATGTATCTCAGTCATGTCCCCTGTGCTTTAATACTACCATTTGTTATTTTATGTTGTGATCACGTCTACAGAAAGTGAGATAATATGTTGCTCGGATTTTCTATTAAACAATCACTTGTGCTGGTTCATCAATATCTGTCTACGCTTCCATAAACACAGTAGTGTAGTAGTGGGAACGTCATACAATGGTTAGGTCTAGCATATTTCCAGATTTGTAGGTGACTTGTCCCTGCAGTTTGTGCCTGTGCCTATACTCACAAAGTAGCCAATCAATAACAAAAATGTGTATTTGGTATTACAATTCTTCTACAGACAAGGAACTTATCCAGTTTCTCTTGGGTTACACGGGTTACAATTGTTTCAGATTGGAGTTATTTAAAATTCTTTTGAATGCTTTCATGAGCTGCTAGTCATGCTGGATTAGCAAATCGAATGGCAAAATGTGTCACACAGCATAAAGGTCACCACCTGCTTCTGCAGAATCATCGCCCACTACACTATGAGAAAGAACTTTTGTGTCTTACAGATTTTCTATATTTTCCGCCTGCCCCTTTATTCATTTCTGCCATGCCTGGCAAATGTTTGGAAGAAGAAAGTTGCAGAAAAAGGCTAAATGGGGGTTGGCTTTCAATCTTCCAGAGTTCATCTGATGTTAGCAGGGTTGGATAGAGGCAATGAGATCATTGCATCATCGTATACTGGTAAAACCCAGCATCTCCTCTGCTTCTGTTGTAAGTGAACAGTATACTGTAGTTTCATTTAGAAAGTATAGTAAGAGCTGTGGAGGCAGATCTATCTCTGTCACCAGTGGGTTAAAATGGTAACTGGTGATTTCTTCATAGACCTGCAAAAATCTTGTGTGAGGCCATGAGGAGTCTGTACACAGTCCTTATTTGTGTATCAGAATGGCAAACAGACCTTTAAGATTAAACAGGTATTGTATATAACTGATTGAGCACACATAAGCATTGTGGTCCAAATGCTAGTTACAGCCAGATTATACTAAATTGTTCCAATAGCAGAAAATATAGTTTGGTCAGCAGAATGCATATATGCGTATATTAGATGGGCTTCTTCTATGTATCATTAAGATTTGACTATGGCAGAGAGTGATGTGTCTGCACTTAGCATTTTTGCAATGACTGACCATCGATTCTGAGCATCAAAGTAGTGGTGACAAGTTC
Organism: Taudactylus pleione; assembly: GCA_031769625.1. Taxonomy (NCBI): domain Eukaryota; kingdom Metazoa; phylum Chordata; class Amphibia; order Anura; family Myobatrachidae; genus Taudactylus; species Taudactylus pleione. The sequence continues at coordinate 3,020,591 of JAUIMM010000601.1, forward strand.
TACCTCAAAGGTTTTGAAGATATGAAGGACATATTTAAGGATGTTCACACATAAAGTTGAGTATTGATTCTTAGGGGTAAATTTACTAAGGTGAGAGTTTTTAGAAATGGAGATATTGCCCATAGCAACCAATCAGATTCTATCTATTATCTTCTAGAAGGTGCTAGTTAAATGTTAAGTAGAATCCGATTGGTTGCTATTGACAACATCTCCACTTCTAAAAACTCTCATTTTAGTAAATGTACCCCTAATATTGCTAATCATTCTTGAATTGCAAACTGTTAAAATCACTTACTGTATTTGCACAAATAAATTGTATTTCTGTATTTTAATATAATACTGAGTCTCAGACTATATTTACTGATTGGCATAGAATCATAAAAAGATACAAAGGGTTACAATTTCATATTGTTCCATTAAGTGGTGCCATTTTTGGGGACAGATATAACACTGAATGTATGCCATGTTCTGGGTAAGCATTAAAACTTCAGCTTGTGACAGCTGAGTTCAAGGGTCAGGGTGGAGATTTTAAAAGTATAATGGTTTTTCATTAAGGTGTAGACATTCTGCTCTACTCTGTCATTCCCCTAATACCAAGATCAGATTAACAATGGGGCAAATAGAGCTACATCTCCAGGCCTCCACATAAACATAGGCTCATTGTCATGATGATCACCAGCTGCCTAGCTGGTCCCTCAGTCAGCCATAATTTATAAATATTAAAATAGCTTTTCTAGTATTATCACATAATTATGCATTTTTTTCTATTTTTATGTATTTAAGTAGAAAGAGTGGCTGATAGTGTAGGGGTGTACACACCCACATGGCTCTGGCCACACCCACACAGCACTGGTTACAGCTCCTCCCCTTCTCAGTATAGGCACTAAAACATTTTCAGCCCCAGGCCCATGTGGCCCTCCGGCCCTGCTTAGTACTTGTATTTTTCCTCTTCTCCCCCTTTAATCTTCTTCCCCAAAAGCACTAAATAACCACTATGTGCACTCTTCTACCATGGCAAATGTTTTAGCTTATTTTATTTATCATTATTTATTTTTTTACACTTATTTAAGTTTTCTTATTTTTAATCCATATTTTTTATCCATATAATGTTGCACTCTAATTTATTATGGCCTAAACTCCTAATACTATAGGCGTAACATTATATTTCCATTCATTAGCTATTTTCCAGTATTCTTGTGTATAGTTTAGTTTTGGAGTGTGCCTTATAACTCAGATATGGGCAGGAGTGACTCTTTACCATATTTATAAATATATATCTCCAGTGGAAGAGTAATAAAAGTATGCCCCTTTAAGATTTCTGTGCATCATTTGGATGAAATGTGTGTTAATGGCATACACACGTATCTCTCTAAATTAACATATATCCTTGCTGGGCAAAAACAAAAGCTTAAATCTATACAGGTTTTAGACTTTCAATAATGCCCAACTCTTTTTGTGCTCCTTGCAGTGGGTGATCTACATGGATGAAGGAGTTGTGGCCACAATAGGGCCCAGAGGTAAAGTGGGACTGACAATGCTGGCCAAACCCCTTACTCCAAACCCCCCCCCCACTCACATATTATTGAGAACCCCAGCTACTGCCAAATTGAGGCACCCACTCTAGCCCTTTCAAAGGCCTCCTCTGAGCATTCACTGGTCCACACATGCTCAGATGAGGATCTCCAGCTTGCTCTTTTGAGAGCAGATTAGGGAGATATGGAAGCTAGAATAGCATCACCAAACCCCTAGTTAAATTTTGGCATGGGGCCTGGTGATGCACTGCTCTGCCCCTGTCACCAAATTACTGTACAACTAGAGCTGTCATTAGAGTACATCAACTGAGATCTGACTGGCCTAATATGCAATTTGTAGCACTTAACATTATGCATCATACTCTTGTTTCTCTAAGTCTCTACACAATTCCTTAGTGAGAAAAGTACTAATCTATTGCGCCTGGTACACTGTAAGTGACTTTGTATATGGCTATGATGCAAATAAGACAAAATATTTTTAAGTACTTAAAGAATGGGAACAACTACCTATAGTAGATTGTCTAAATTGCGCCAAGTGTCTTGCGACTTATGGTGAATGAAGGCACATTTGTACCAACCATTAAAAGTCTTAAATAAGTAAACTTCCCAATCCCCTTATTTTAACCCCGTCCATTACTCCTTCAGACCACAGCCAGGGACAGAACTATAGTCCTTGGAGGGTGTACAGCATTTATGTGACCCTGCAGTTAGAGGGCTAGGTGATGCCAATTCAGCCACTATGCTGACCTGCACAATGAATTTTTGGGCATCCTTGGGAACCAACTGATATGCAGTGAAGCTCCAAGCTGAAAAGCAAGAGTAGGAACCACCATAACAGTTGGATATGTAATACCACCCTGCACCGCAACTTTTGCTATTGCTGTACAACAAAAAATGGTATTACTCTCTTGTCATTAGCTTCAACATATATAATTTAATATTTTATTTAAAATCAGCTGAAAAGACTTAAGACTATCTTAATTTTGTTAATTCCTTTTCATTAATGGAGCATTAGTAAACGTTGCTGTGACTTTGCATAGTGGGCCTGATTCACTACCAAATGTAACTGCGATTGCAATAGCAATTACGCATGCAGTCTCATTGCAATAGTATGCCATCGCAGCATAACATAAGGATGCCCACTTTATCTTACAAACATCCGTAATGTTTTGCAAGACTGCAAAACCATTGGTAATATCGAGTACAATCGCAGCCTCACGCACACTTGCACAAGCACTGACCTTACTCAGAAATTGCTAACTTCCTCGCACGCTATGAGTACTCAGGCTGTGTACTGCATCACAGTGGATAATTTATGCACGCATATGCAATGGCGTTAAAATGCTCTGGCACGCCTGCGTTTCTCCGACCACCTCTCTGTCACCTCCCACAAATGGCACTTACTGTCAATTACTCTGCGATGTGTCTACATAGTCACTGCAATCTCAGTCCCGATGCATTGCAGTGGCCGGTTCACGCATGTGCACTGCGATGCATACGCATCTGCAGAACGAAACAATCGGCCGATTGCATGCGTAATCGCAGTTGCGATCGGTATTGAATCAGGCCCAGTGTTAAATTTAGCATAGGATCATTTACTTTATAAATACTTGATTAAAATGTTGGCAAGGCCTATTGAAATGTTGCCCTGGATAGACCCTATTGATAAACCCTAAATCGATACAATTCTACAGTGCAACATAGGGATACAATTGGCTTTAGATTTTAACATAGCAAATATTTAATTGACGTTTTAATGCAATCTTTATAAAAGTGCATCAGTGCAGCTCTTAATGATCTGTTCTTTATAATACTTTACAGCAATTCAGCAATAAACTGTATATTTATCTGCTTACACACTACATAATAACCTCACAACTCTTAGCTAGGAAAGAAAAACAATTTTATTATAATAAGGTCGTGCTGCTTTTACCAGCAGCAACATAGATTTTGTAAGCATTGCTGTTCACTCTGGCAAAAAGGAAAACTGCATTAGGCCATTTTTTTCATGTCTTGCTAATAAATTATTGATACTTTCAGCACCCAGTGCAGGATTAAGCATATTGCTTTTAAACGGGCCTCAGGGTTTAATAATATTTGAACTTCCTGTATATCCAATAACACACATGCATCCCAGCTAATGAAACATGATCTTATAAAAAGCTTTAAGAGAAAATGTAATATTAATGTCACATTATGTTTTGTTTACATGACCTTGAGAGCAACAGAAGTTGCAAAAATATATACATATGCCTGCCATGGTTTGTTACCCCATAGCAAAATGTTTTGTCTACATAAACACAACATTATTATTACAGTTTACTGATATGCAAAGCACAACTTTTGTTTTGTTACTTTTAAGTATTAATTTTCAATTTGAAAATAGATAAAACACCATTGATAATATAATATTATAGGCCTTGGAATGCTAATAATACTAATTAGTGCTTGATAAAACTGAAGTAGGTAATCATAAAGGCACGTATGTTACATTTGGACTTGTAGTCACAGCCCCTGGGTCAGTTTGCATACCTCAAACTGGATAAATTCGGCATCCTGATGATTGGGATGCCAACGCTTACATTATCGATGCCAGAATCCTGACACCGATCAAAATCTCAGCTCTGGCATCCCAACATCCGGGATACCGAAGGTAAGTAGCGGGATTGGGGGGAGGGTTAGGGTTAAGTTTAGGGGATAGGCACTAGGGGGAGGGTTAGGGTTAGTCACTAAGAGGAGAGGGTGCCGGGAGAGGGAGTTTAGGTTTAGGCACTGGAGGGGAGAGGTTAAGGTCCGGCACCGTGGAGGGAGGGAGGGTTAGGGTAGCGAGGGGAGAGGGTTAGCATACTGACCAACAAGTGTCGGTATGCTAACCCTATTGGGAGCGGGATTCTGACCGCTGGTATCCCGAGCACCGGCATCCCGTACCCAACCCCCTCAAACAAACAGAGATAGGAAGGAGGATCCATTAATGGATAAGATGGGGGCTTACTGTGAATATAGGAGTCCAAAGTGGAGTCTTCAATGAATCGCCAAAAAGTTTTTTAAAAGCAAATTTTATGTTATTTTTAACAACAAATCTGTTTACTTGAAATCAGCCTTTCTCAACTAAATATCTTACCAGTGAGACAGTTTGGACTTTCATTGTGTGCAGTACGCAGTGTCAAAAAAGTAATTTCACTATTTTCATTTGACACCCTTAATCTATACAGATATTTATATGATAGCATAGAGCACACTATGCCAGCTAGTGGCTGGTGAAGCATTTTGGAACTTACCGTTTCGCCAGAGCCACAGAGACTCCCAATGGACCCAGGTGCTCGGGGTATATGGTCTCCTTAACGCTCCCTTGCTAAGTAAGTATGTATAGTGCTTCGCAGTTGTGCAAGTACTGGGTACATAGTCATGGCATTATGAGGAGTATGTTTATGCCTCCATTACAGCATCCCAAGCCTGAGTAATCTGTACCCATGTCCCCCCATGTTGGTGCCCCTGAGTTTTACACAACTTGGAAAGGCAAAGGTAGTCCAAGCCTGGTATACAGATAGCATAAAGAAAGCAGAGTTATATAGTTTTATGGGTAAAGTGGGTTCTAGTGGGGGTGCTGAGGGTGAGTGGGCAATTATGGTGGTTGTATGTTGGGGAGCTATGCATGCAAGTAATTGTTGCTTGCCCCAGGTGCTGACAGATCTCAGAGAACAGTTTTGTTCAGGGGTTGGGTCCTCTCTGCAGCTTTTATTGTGCAGCTGTTAGACTGACATAGGCTGAGTCTCCCATATCCAAAATGCTGAGGATCAGGGGTATTTGGGATATCGGAATATTCCGTATTTTAGAATACTTGCATAGCATTATGAAATCTCTTGGGAATGGGACCCAAATCTAAACACAGAATGCATTTATGTTTTATATACACCATATACACACAGCCTGCAGGTAAGTTCTACAATATTTTCAATAATTTTGTGACTCAAACAAAGTTTGTGTACAATACATGAAATTTATTTATGTTTCATATACAGCTTATAAAATCAGCCTGCAAGTAATTTTCAGGTAAAACATTTGATGCTACTGTAGCATATTTATTTAAAATACTGGCCTTTGAAAAAATAATCAAAATCAATGTAGTTCATAAAAGATATTCTTGTAAAATATATCAATGTTTTTGACTAACTTTTTACTACGTAGGCAACAAACAAAATCTTCCCACATTAATAAAGCACCAAAATCATAATATTCTCTTTTACTGTACCTCTTTAAGACTTTAAAGAATATGATTCATATTAACCTATGTTTACAGTATGTCTCTATACATTCCTAAATTCTATCAATATGTCAAAACTTTTGTAAAGATTATGTAGTTCCACTTTTTATTACAATAAATTAAACATTTTTTATGTAAATTTTTCATTAATTTCTTAACCAACTCAATATTTTTATTTTATTTTGTCAAATTGTGTGGCTCAAGGATTTATAATTATTTCATAAGATGGTTTCACATGTTCTCCAAAAAAACACAAATCTGACTCAAATTTATAAAATATCTTATCATTATTGTCAATCTTTATACATATCAGAATATTTTTTGTATTATTTTATATTTGTATTCTTGTTGGAATATACTGTGATATTTAAATTTGCTCTGTAGGGCGTAACCAATTAAGAAAAGTCTTGTAATGTAGCCCTTATATACTTATTGTGATGTGAAATATCCCTTAGTGACATGGAATGATGCTAATACACACATAAAATACAAACAACCTGGGATGAACAGTAATCTTTATTAGAATATTTGTATGACGATGGGACTGTACTACAATTAATATTTTCACCAATACGGAATCAAAGTCATTTACAAGACATAGATTTAGAATCAGAAAAATTCCCTTTATTTCACTCCAAAGGTATTACTTCTATATCAACACCTAACTTGTAACAGCGCCCTGCTCATCACACTGGGTGCATATTTTGACCTTTTGGAAGGGATTATAATTAGTATACCTGCAGGGTAGTTAAAATTAGCCCCCCATTCCCTCATTTTCCTTCCCTTTATTTTCATTAATGGATACGAGTACTAATACATGTTTTTAACTAATATTATAAGTTATATTTAACTTTTTTTGTCATCTGTTAATTGAAGAGTGCACCAACAAAAAGTCTTTCTTTTTTCTTTAAATGCTTATTACATATCAGACTATGTAAGTCCCACTTTTCTATGCATAGATAATCAGGTTCAGTTATCACAGTAATGATGTGAGGGAAAGCATCTTGTAAAATATGTCTAATCATTTTATTAGGATATGCTTTTAATCATTTTTTTTATACTAAGGGTCAATGAAGGAGGAAATAGTGAAGACCAGAGATGTAACTAGACATGGGGGGCCCCATATCAAAATGTTCTTGGGCCCCTCTAGGTCCCCCCAACATCTTCCCTCTCCACACCCCCCACCCCTGTACTCCCTCCCCTTGACTTACTTCTGCTCTGTGGTCGTGTCCTCCTTCAGCAGTGTGCTGCACAGGGCAGGAACCATCTCTCCTCACTGACTGATAGCTGGGAGAAACCATGCTGAGCAGAGGTACAGTCCCAGATCATGGCCACGCCTCCTCCCAGTATCAGTCAGTGAGGAGAGATGGAGGCAGAGCCAACCAGGAGGGCAGATGTGCCTGCCCTGTGCAGTGCAGCACACTAGCACTGCTGCTGAAGGAGGACAAGCTGGCCTTGCACCATAGGTACAGGGTGAGGGCTGGGCCCCATAGCAGCCGCAACCCCTGCACCTACGGTAGTTACGCCAGTGGTGAAGATGAAGAATGGAAGACAGAAATAAGAAGAAAGAAAAAAAGCTGATGAGACAGAAACCAAAGGCGGTGGTGGAGGTGCTGGAGAACCCAGCAAGAAACAAAAATGAGGTACTTACAGAAGGTGACTAATAAGAAAATGGAGCAAAATTATAGGATGGGTAAAAAATTATTGTAAATCACCTTAAAAAGATATAAGGGTAGTTGAAGGTATAAAATATGACTTGGGTGCCTATAGCTGAGAGAATGTCGGTGTGCAAAGTCGCAGTGGCTGGACAGATAACTACCCATCCTAATGCAGGCTGGCTTGTTATGCTATTAATCATATGTTGTGGCTGTGTTTTATATTTTTTAAATTTGTAATGTAACTGACACTTGTATTATTATGTTGTAGTGTGTTACATGGTTTTTCGTTTACTTCACTTGTGTTGTAAATGACAATAAAGCATTCTATTTCATTCATGGCCGGCTCCAGTGTTAATAGCACCCTGTGCCGGCCGAAAATGGGGGAGTGGCCTATTTAAAATAGGTCACGCCTCCTTATGTGACGTTATCTGAGGTGCGTGCCCGCATTGCACGCCTCCAAATAACGCCAGGCTGGGGGGTGCCTCACTTTCACGGCACTGAATGGATGCCACGCGCATGCGCGCAGCATCCATTCAGACTCCGGGGTCGCGGCACTATCGCACAGCCGCGGTAGTGGGGGTCTCCAAACCCAGATTTCACCACCCGCAGGCCACTTCGGCCCATGGACAAGACAGTACTGTCGCGCTGAAATCGCGATGCTGGGGAAGGGTGCGCCCTCTATGGGTGGTGCCCCTGTTCGACTGCTCAGGTCAAACACCCCTAGAGCCGGCCCTGATTCTATTCAATTCATCAAGCCTTTTCCCATAAAATTATGTATAATCTGCAGTTTCAACATAATTGTATGTATTGTTGATATGTACTAATAACCTAATAAGAAGATTTTACATATATCATCTGCAAAAGGCTAATTAGATCTGCAGACCACAGTCCCTATTATTATCAATGGGGACTACCATCTGACTCCTATGTTTGAAAAACATAGCTTTACAAAGTTTGTCCCTGTTGAATAAAACCGTCCTCAGATGGCGTTAATATCTTTATGCCTATGGAGAATTCTGCCAGAAGGAGAATCTTACAATCCCTGTCCTGCAGCCTTCATCTAGCTTTGGTAACTGAATCTGTGGGCAAGTGCAGTGTCAGATGGCGTTAATCGCTTTATACCTATGAAGGATTCTTACAGAAGAGAGATCTTATGATCCGTATCATGAAGCCTTTGTTCCAGCTCCAGAACTGAATCTGTGGGCAACTGCAGTGTTAGAAACTTAGTAGGAGTCTCTTGAGAATGTGAAAGAGTCCTCTTATGTGGTTGAAATATAACTTGCAGTGACAGGCAGCATTTCTCGTTACTGCTATCACTGCAAGTTAATTTTACACATACATTTCATACAGCAGGGATAATTTAGTTAAAAAAATGAAAAAAACACTGAAATAATGACTGATGATGATCACTGCTGCAACTATTAGGACAATAGAAACATCGTCCTGACTTTTGAAATAAATGATGTAAGTTTACATTTTCTTGACATCACAGTGTATATAAAAGATGTATCCATTCAGACTAAGGGCAAAATTTACTAAGCGGCAGTTTGACGGCGGTTTCTATTCTATTCTAAACCCTGGCGGTTTGGTGGCGTGTTCTATTCTGTTCTAAACCCTGGGGGTTTGGTGGCGGTTTTGCAGCAGTTTCTAAATGACAGCCCTGTTCTATTCTATTCTCAAATGTGTTTTGACTGTGGTTTGGCGGCGGTTTTGCTATATGCAGATTTACTAAGGCCAAAACTGCTGCAAAACTGCCATCAAAACACATTTTAGAATAGAATAGAACAGGGCTGTCATTTAGAAACTGCTGAAAAACCACCACCAAACCCCTGGGGTGTAGAACAGAATAGAACCCACCATCAAACTGCCGATCTTTAGAATAGAATAGAAACTGCAGTCAAACCGTGCTTAGTAAATTTTGCCCTAAAAATTACACCAAACCAACAGACTCTGGTGCATATATCAGTACAGACAGTTGCCACCATAGCAACTGGCTTGACTCAATACCGGAGGGTCAGTTGAAAAGATTGAAAAGAAATTGCTCTGAACCACATGTGTTTCTCTCTCAGGCATGTGGATATGAAGAAAGTAAGACCAACAAATCCCTCAGTAAGGTGAAAGGTCTGAATCGGAAAGATCTTTTATGTCTGGATAAAAAACACCGGATAAAAAAGGAGATAAATACCAATGGGCATTTATTATGGATTACACATATCAATGCAAAGGGGTAGAGAAAATTTTAAACAGGCATTGGGGACTTCTCAAAAAAGACCCAATAATAGGAGTATCCATCCCTGATAGACCCATATACAGTGCATCCGGAAAGTATTCACAGCGCTTCACTTTTTCCACATTTTGTTATGTTACAGCCTTATTCCAAAATGGAATAAATTAATTTTTGTTCTCAAAATTCTACACACAATACCCCATAATGACAAGGTGTAAAAAATTTTGAGATTTTTACAAATTTAATAAAAAAACAACTGAAAATATCACATGTACATAAGTATTCACAACCTTTGCTCAAGACTTTGTTGATGCACCTTTGGCAGCAACTACAGCCTCAAGTATTTTTGAATATGATGCCACAAGCTTGGCACACCTATCTTTGGGCAGTTTTGCCCATTCCTCTTTGCAGAACCTCTCAAGCTTCATCAGGTTGGATGGGAAGAGTCAGTGCACAACAATTTTCAGATCTCTCCAGAGATGTTCAATCGGATTCAAGTCTGGGCTCTGGCTGGGCCACTCAAGGACTTTCACAGAGTTGTCCTGAAGCCATTCCTTTGATATCTTGGCTGTGTGCTTAGGGTTGTTGTCCTGCTGAAAGATGAACCATCGCCCCTGTCTGAGGTCAAGAGCGCTCTGGAGCAGGCTTTCATCCAGGATGTCTCTGTACATTGCTGCATTCATCTTTCCCTCTATCCTGACTAGTCTCCCAGTTCCTGCCACTGAAAAACATCCCAACAGGATGATGCTACCACCACCATGCTTCACTGTAGGGATGGTATTGCCCTGGTGTTGAGCGTTGCCTGGTTTCCTCCAAACATAACGCCTGGCATTCATGCCAAAGAGTTCAATCTTTGTCTTATCAGACCAGAGAATTTTGTTTCTCATGGTCTAAGATTCTTTCAGGTGCATTTTGGCAAACTCCAGGTGGGCTGCCATGTGATTTTTACTAAGGAGTGGCTTCCATCTGACCACTTTACCATACAGGCCTGATTGGTGGAATGCAGCAGAGATGGTTATCCTTCTGGAAGGTTCTTCTCTCTCCACAGAGGAATGCTGTAGCTCTGACAGAGTGACCATCGGGTTCTTGGCCACCTCCCTGACTAGGGCCCTTCTCCCATGATTGCTCAGTTTAGACGCCTGGCCAACTCTAGAAAGAGTCCTGGTGGTTCCGAACTTCTTCCATTTACGGATGATGGAGGCCAATGTGCTCACTGGGACCTTCAAAGCAGCAGATATTTTTCTGTACCCTTACCCAGATTTGTGCCTAGAGACAATCCTGTTTTGGAGGTCTACAGACAATTCCTTGGACTTCATGCTTGGTTTGTGCTCTGACATGCACTGTCAAGTGTGGGACCTTATATTATAGACAGGTGTATGCCTTTCAAAATCATGTCCAAACAACTGAATTTACCACAGGTAGACTCCAATTAAGCTGTAGGAATATCTCAAGGATGATCAGTGTAAACAGGATACACCTGAGCTCAATTTTGAGCATCATGGCAAAGGCTGTGAATACTTATGTACATGTGATTTCTTCTTTTTTTTTTTTTTTATTAAATTTGCAAAAATCTCAAAAAAAATTTTTTACACAATGTCATTATGGGGTATTGTTTGTAGAATTTTGAGGACAAAAATTAATTTATTCCAATAACAAAATGTGGAAAAAGTGAAGCGCTGTGAATACTTTCCGGATGCACTGTATATTTACAGAAAAGCCCCTAATTTAAAACCCAAATTGGTGAAATGTGCTTCTCAACCATCTAAGAGGGCTACAACAATCCTTTCTAAGGGATTCTATAGATGCAGGGGTTGTCAAGGATGTAAATCCATAAAGGGAGAAGGCAGTAACAAAATCAAAAATATTCAGATTAATGGGATCCTGATAAGGGATTTTATGACCTGTAACAGTAAGAACGTGATATATGAATGTAAGTGTAATAAATTTTACATAGGCCGTACATCAAGACCACTGAAAATTAGGTTGGACGAGCATCTGCGCAATATAAAAAGGTGCTTTGAGACCCATGCACTTTCAGTGCATTTTAAAGATATGCACGGATGCTACCCAAGCGGAATAGTAGGTTTTTACGGCTTAAAGACTGTGAGATGTAGACTGGAGATATAGCCACCTTACTGGCAAAATCAGAGATGAATTGCATATATACATTTAGGACCTTAGTACCCAATGGTTCAAACAAGGACTTTGAATTAAAATGGTTTTTGTAAGTTCCTTAGTACATCTTTTATTAGGCTACCTTTGTTTATATAACCACTTTATTTTTTAATTTCATTTTTGCATATTTTTAGTTTATGTTTTAGTAAAGGAGTTTGATACCTATTTGGACTAACTTGGGATCGGTGAAATTTGTCAACAGGATTCCCCACACAAACTTTGGAAATTGAGGACAAAAGAAGATGGATATAAAGAATCCTATGATAACAAGAATTTTTGTGATCTCTTGTTATTATTTTATATATACATTACTGTATGTAATTTGAGAATATGATAATAGGTATCTGTTACAGTTTATTCATTTTATATATATTTTTATGTATTATTATGTGTTTTGAAACATCGATTATACTAACTATCCATATTTTTTTGGGCAGTATCCAGGGTTACCATAGTCATCTGGAATGTTTAGCTATTGGTTTTGACACCCGCGGCTGTCACTTCCGGTTCCGGTCTGTGACATGTGCGTGTCACTTCCGGTCACGGATGTACGGACAGCATCTGGATAGGGACTGCTCATTTTTGCTTCCGGTGAGTGACACATGGTGGTCACTTCCAGAGGTGGTAACCATGCGAGCGGTTTTTCGATGTAAGTAACTACGCATTCCTCTAACAGGAAGGGAAGGGAGCTGTACTCGATATGCCGTGATTGTGGGGTTACCAATATAAATTCTCTCTTTGGTCACTCTTCCTCTCTTGTCTTGACAAAGGTTCCCTTAGTGAGCTGAAACGCACGTTGACTAGCAAGGAGTGTGACTCTGCGTTGATCCCCCTCAGGTGAGGAACAAGCTTTCTGAATTGCTTGTTTTTGGAACACAGCTATCTGTTATTTAGAGATACATTTATCTACCTCACGGGGACTACAAATAATTTTCATGATTCTGGACATTTTTATTTATTCTTGACCAGCTTTTATATGGAATATTGTACACTATGCAAAATGATTTTTATGTAAATCTTCCATTTTACCCAACTAGGGGTTTTATGACATTTTGAATAAATACATCTTGTTATAATCTCATTGATGCATTTGGAGATACTATTTTTTGAGTGTGAATTACACTTTCTGACCATAACGGGATAAAGCTACAAAAGACAAAGAAACGATTATTTGCAAGATCCATCACATGACAGTGTGAGTTGTGGTACGCAAGTCTATTATCCCATCAGTAAAAAATACCTTTATGGGTGTAGTTGCCTACTCTACTATGTGAGTTACGATATGCAATACTTTACGGCAGATTCTTAAACAGGACTCTGGGTGAAACTCCACTTTAAAGATACCTCTTGAGGAACACGCATCTGTTTTTTCCTGTGAGTGGGGTACGCTCACTTAAACAAGGGGGTTCTGGTGACTGGATAGTGTTACATCTTTTTTCAGTGTAGAGACACATGTCATTTATACACTGTTATATATCTCTTTCACATGTCACATGATCCATGAGGATGAGATACTGAACCTTCTCTCTCATCCACTAGGGGACACTGGAGGTGCTTACGCTGGGGTATAGAGGTGTGGATAGCTGGAGCTGGCACTTTAAATAATTTTGAAGTGTGAAGCTCCTCCCCCTCTATTCCCCACCAGCCCTCAGTTTAGAAAATGTGCCTACGGAGCTGGTCACTACATGCTGTGCACCAGCAATACATTTCATTTATTTTAATTACTGCATCACCCACTTCTCCATGGTAGGTGTTAGGGCTTATTTACCGTCGGAGTTGGCTGAGGCTCGTAGGTTGCAGCCTCCCTGGTGGCACAGTAAACCTAATCTCTAGAGTTATAGGTACCGCTGATACATTATCCTTCCCTTCCCTTCCTATAAAATCATAAGCATACTCTGACGACTGTCCTCCTGTCAGAGGAGTCAGACGAGGAACTACTCACACATGAAGGCTTTAAGACTTAGTATCTGCCACTACGGGAGTGAAACCTTCAATTCTGGCGGTTAAGCAGATCTTTAACCTACCTGAAGACATAGTTCCTGCAACCAGGAGTTTGAATTAATTGAAACATCCTTAAAGGTTGACTGTTTTGTTTCTGTTCTTGCAGTAACTTGACAAAGTGCTTCAGTGGCCTGGATACAACCGGATAAGAGGCTTCAGATCCCACATCGTTTCCCATCCAGCTATCCATTTCCATCTCCCATGATGGAAAAGTGGGAAACACCGCCTGCTGTTGATGCGTCTGTTTCTCCAGTCCGGGTACTAAGTTACTTAAGGACCCTTCTGATCGTAAGTTGGATACAACACTACGATCTATTTTTATTGCAGCGGGAGTTCAACTTTTAGACCTACGCTTATTAGCACCTGGGTTAACTAAGCTGTAACTTGCTGGGTGAACCAGTTGATTGCAGGCTTGGATTCAGTCACTTCCAGAGCTGAGTTACGTCTACTAGCAAAACACATCCGTGAATCTGCAGTTTACTTGGGTGAGGCTTACAAGGATCAGTCAGATCAGTACTCGCAAATCTGCTTCTGCTATTATGCCGCAGAACTCTCTGGGGCGAACGCCCAACGTGATGTGGGTTTACAATTCACGGGAGCTATGCTTTTTGGCCCAGAATTGGACAGACCACTGGGGGTAAGTCTTTCCTCCATTCAACTGCTCTGGCTTCCAGGAGTACTTACACTGGACCCTTGTGTCATTCCTTTTGTGCGCCCCATCCCTTTCGTGGTAGAGCCTGAGGTGCTGCCACGCAAGCAGGGGTGGCAGAGGTATAGGTCGCCACATTCAGTTGCACAGACCTCTTCAAATCTGTGGATTCGCACATTGCTTTCTGTGGCCTATCAGACTTTGAAGCCTTTCCTCCACATCGGTTCTTCTCTAAGAGTATGCCAATTCCTACAGACAAGGCCAGGGTTCTGCAGGAGGTTATCCAGTCCCTACTGGAATTGGCAGTGCTAGTGCACCAACGAGGTCTGGGGTCTCCTCAAATTTTTTTTTTTTTTTTTGTGGTGCCCAACCGGATGGTTCAGTCCGGCCCATCCTAAATCTGAAGTCCGTAAACCTGTACCTGAAGAGATATCCATTCATAATGGAATCACCTCAGTTTGTCATTGCGAGTTTGGAACCAGTGGAGTTCCTGATTTTTCTGGGTATAAAAGATGCCT
Source organism: Taudactylus pleione (assembly GCA_031769625.1). Lineage (NCBI taxonomy): Eukaryota > Metazoa > Chordata > Amphibia > Anura > Myobatrachidae > Taudactylus > Taudactylus pleione. Next base: position 3,035,612 of record JAUIMM010000601.1, read on the forward strand.
ATCACCATGTTCACATTTGGGAACTGCATCAGGCCTGCCTAGGTTTTTGCAATCTTGCAAAATCACTATCAGTTTTGGTTAGCCTCGGCTCCCCGCATTTGAAGGCTCTTCTCTTGGAACACGTTTCACTGGCATACCAGACTCTGATACAACACGGTTGGATATTCAATTTCTAGAAATCCAATCTCATTTCATCCCAGAGACTCCAGGTTCTGGGGATGATCCTGGATACAGCATTGCAGAGGATTTTCCTTCCGGAGAACTAAGTCCGGGATATTCGCTTGCTGGTTCAGCTAATCCTCAGACCGAAGAGGGTGTCCATGCTTCTTTGTCTGTTTCCCTTGGGGAAGATGGTAGCTGCTTTGAGGCACTACAATTTGGACTATTCCACTCCCAAGTATTCCAGATCGATCTGATATCACAGGGATCAGGGTCGCACATGCATCTACATCGATCCGTTTGGCCCAGGGCCACCAGGGTGGTTCTATTCTGTTGGACACAATCCAACAATCTCTTGACGGGCTGAAGATTCGGTGTGTGGGATGGGATTATAGTGACAATGGATGCCAGCCTCCAAGGAGGAGCAGTGGTCCTCGACTATCTATTTCAGGGTCATTTGTCCCCAATAGGACAACGGTGGCCCAGAAATGTGTTGAAACTCAGAGTAATTTCCAATGCTCTGCTAGAAGCAGCACAGTTTCTAAGGTCTCTTCCGGTATGAGTTCAGTCGGACAACGCGACGGCCATCGCTTACTTCAAACACCAGGGCAAGACTTGAGGTTGCATTGCCATGTGAGCAGTAACTCAGATTCTCCGGTGGGCCGAGAATCAGCCAGTAATCTTGTCAGCAGCATTTCACCCCGGAGTGGGCAACTGGGAAGCAGATTACCTAAATTGCCAGGATATCCATCCAGAAGAATGGAAGCCTCACCCTGTCATGTTCCACGCACTAGTACGTCGATGGGGTTGTCCTCAGGTGGATCTCATGGCGTCTTGATTGAGTCATCAGCTCCCAGCATACGCATCGCTCTAACAGTTCTGTGGACCCTCAACTTCTTTTTCCTGTTTCCTCCGATTCCACTAATTCCTTGTTTTAAAAAAAAAAAAAAAAAAAAGGAATATAAACAAGAGTTGGCCTCCGTCTTTTTCATGGCGCCAATCTATGAGAAGTTGGTTCTCAGGCCTTCGGTCGCTCCTGGCAGACATCACATGGCCTCTTCCTCTTCGCTTGGACCTTCTGTAACAGTGTCCATTCATCCACCCCACCTTAACGCAGCTGCGTTTAAGGGGGTGGCTCTTGAAACCGATACAGAAGCAGAGGCTTCCCCGATGCAGTTTTTTTTTCTACCCACCATGCTTCGCATCGGGAAACCGGTTTTGGCTGTGCATTATCATCGCATCTGGGGCTTTAATCTGACATGGTGTTCCGGTCGGGGCCTTCCGTCTAGGTCTTTTCGGTTTTTTGCTCAGTCCGGATTGGATTCGGGCCTGCGTTGGGTTCTTTAAAGGTGCAGCCTTCTGCTCTTTCCATTTTCTTTCAACGTAAGTTGACCCTCATACCTGAGGTACAGACTTTTCTGCAGGGGGTTTTGCGAGTGCAGCCTCCTTTTGTACCACCTGTAGCTCCCTGGGACCTACATTTGGTACTTTTGTTTCTTCAGTCTTCTATGTTTGTACCTCTTCAAGAGGTGGATAGTAAGTTTTTTGTCTTGGTAGGCGGTCCTCCTCCTAGCTTTGGCTTCGGCCCAGTGTCTTGACATTGGGCACTCTGTCCTATAAGTCTCCTTACCTGGTGTTTCATGATGATAAGGGCGGAACTCAAGAAGGTAGCCACTTTCTTTCCTAAGGTGGTGTTGGCTTTCCACAGGACCCAACCTATTGTGGTGCCTTCTTGGTGAAGGACTCAGGTGTTTCTTATACCCTGAATGTGGTTCGAGCTCTTCGTCTTTATGTTTTTTGGACGGCGTTCCTCCGCAAGTCTGAGGCGCTCTTGTCCTCTTGGATGCTGTTCGAAGGGGTTAGCCAGCATCCAAACGGCCGTCAGGCTTATGTCAGCACTGATCGTCAGCCTCCTTTGTCCATTTCAGCTCTTCCACACGTTCTGTAGGTGCGTTGTGGACGTCCAGTAGGGGTACCTCCACTTCGAAGATTGTGCCATGTGGCCACTTGGTCATCAGTTAACAAGTTTGTGAAGTTTTACAGATTTGATACATGGCAGCATCAGCATCTAGTTTTGGCCGCCTTGTTCTGCAGGTTCCTCAGAGCGCTCCTGCCCGTGGGGAAAACTTTGGGATGTCCCCAGCATAAGCACCTCCAGTGTCCCTTAGTGGATGAAAGAGAAAATGGGATTTTGGTACTTACGGGTAAATCCTTTTCTCTGATTCCACAGGGGACACTGGACGCCCACCTCAGCGCTCTGCCAGTTCTTTTGTTCCATATGTTGTATGGCTTTTTTGTGATGTTCTCCTTTTCTTCCTGCTGTTCTCCATCTCCTCATGGTCTTCATTTTCTAAACTGAGGGTTGGTGGGGAATAGAGGGGGAGGAGCTTCACACTTCTAAATTATTTAAAGTGCCAGTTCCAGCTATCCACACCTCTATACCCCAGCATAAGCACCTCCAGTGTCCCCTGTGGAATCAGAGAAAAGGATTTACCGGTAAGTACCAAAATCCCATTTTCTGAATCTTACCAACTATGCAAAGAAGATTCTATGTGAAGACCAGCAACTATAAGGGATGTATATATGTATACTTTAATACGTTAGATGAGCACCTGAGGGTGGTTCTTCTTTCCCACTTCAGTGGTTTTTATTAGTACACAGGCCACTAAATCTATAAAAAAATATATAAGGATAGATGGAGGAGAAAATTGTTGCCGCATAGACAGGCTGCATCCATCTTGTCGTTAAGAGTGATACAGCCCTCAGGATAATGTAGTTGTTCTTGTGCCCCTACAACTACTTGACTCCACCCATGGATGTGCCATGGTACAACAAACTAACGAACTACAGTAGTACAGTAACTCCACTAACCACCACAAGGCTCCACCACATCCTACCACCCCGACATACCAAGCACAGAAAAGCTATAAACAAACTTGTTTTACTACTTTTGAGACCCCTGATGTACTACCTTAACCAATGTTATGTATTTAACATCATTAAATTATATAATGCATGTAGTCTGATTGGATAAAAATTTCGTAACTTGGGGCTCATCTCCTCAAGATATTTTCTCTGTTTCAGTTGTTTTTTTAGCATAGATGTTAATTTTATTTTGTTAAAAAAAAACTGTAAAATGATATTAAGCAATGGTTCAGCCACAAAGATAATTTTAAGAATACAAATAATTGGACTAGCTGAATCCTCACTACTCTAACCACCATGTTCATTCACTTGTACAGTCATCTAGTATCCAGTACATCATGAAGCACATCAAGGGGCTCACTCGGTGTTGGGTACATTTGTGCTCCAAACCTAAGCAGGAAAAGACACCCAGATAAGATTAGGATTTTTGCAGGCATTTGTTCAGTCAGATGCATTTGAAGATGCTTACAGCTATATTACACTAGCATATGAACAAGGATTATGTCAAGAGACAAGGGTGTATTCCTATGCACCACAATATTGTACAGAAAACATGGGGACAGCATAAAGATGTGGCTTGGCAGTGTTAATATTAAATGCAAAATGTGCATTACCCTAATTGTGCATAACATAATGCTGGCAATCAGGGACATAACAAAGGGTGTGCGACCGGAGCTGCAGCACAGAGTACAAGGGTTCTGTGGGCAGCACCCTGCAGCCAGGTTCGCTTGTGTAGTGCTGTCCAGAGTGTTCTGTAGACGCTCCAGACGAGCACATTGTGGTCTATGCACCCGACCAGGTGTCCTCAGGACACCTGGTCATTGCTGCACTTAACAGTACTGCTGACCCTGCCCCCCTTGTGCAATGACATGACGTCATGTGCATGATGTCACAACGTCACTCGGTGAAGGGGCTGGGCCAGCACTGGGCTCATTTGTGCCCTGTTACGGCCCTGCTGGCAATGAAGTGTCAATTGTATCAGACAATGTTATTACATGCTAAAATTGTGTTAACCTTGTAAAATATAATTGAATACAGACACAAATACAAAATATATGTACAAATAACATTTAATCAAATACAAACATCTGTTGTTTTGCGCTTTAAGAATCAAATGTGAATCTTCTTACTTGGAACATTCCAAATGGGAATATCAATTAAGTAATGCAAATAATTCATTGCAGTCACCCTAATGAAGTAGGTAGCATTTGTTGGAGGAGACAATCAGTTAGTTTAGCTAGCATTGTGGATCATTTTCTTCATTCTGTCTCATTGCATCACCCCTATAGCACCCATATATGCATATGAGTCCTATCTCAGTCAATTACATGAACACAAATTTATTAAACTCAAGCTGCACTTGTCTGTTCAATGTCCCTCTGTTCTACATCTCCAAATATAAGGAGTCGTAATTGTTAGATGCAACCCAAGCTCCATGCGGACATATGTGTATGTATTATTGGTGTGTATACACAGTACGGAAATTTGTATTTTATTCAAAAATTAAATATAGTGAATGTTCAACTCCACATGGAACTCTACACTGCCTAGGTCATTATGTGATAATGATCCTGCAGTATGAAGTTGGCAGAAAAGTTTTGAAAAGGAAAGGAATAACTTTGCAGCAATGTGTAAAACTGCATTGTATGTGCAAGATATATATATATATTTATATTGCTAATTTTTGCGGAGCAAAGTAAAGTTTTGCTTATTTAATACTTCAAACTGCTGGGAGTGGGAGTTTTACATGTGCACAGCAGTTAAGAACAAGTATTTTATTGTAAGGGTTTTTGTATTGTCAGATGGGTTCTTTTATGAATAATTATATATGTAAATAAATACAAGAGACTAATCCAATTAGCAAAAAAGAAACAAAATATGCTACCACCGTATAATTCAAGGTTATTTCGGATATCTAATAAGTACTTTGCATACAATACGGTAATGATTATATGCTAGAACAACAGATGGTATACTCATTGTTTCCATAATACCATACTGTGGTTTCAATTAACACAAAAGCACATGCATTGCTTCGCACCTTTGAATTTTCACTTCTAAACGTTGCCATGAGTCACAATCAACTAAATGTATGGACAGATTTGACTTCATGGTGGTAGGAAAAACTGCTTTATCAACAAGACAAAATGTTTGAGGTTGCATAGCAACCAGTGCATGGGATCATTTCTGCACCATCAGGAAATATAACTAGTTTATGTATATACACTGACACATAAAACTTAGTAAGAAAAAAAGTTAAACCTGTGTCTTTGTGAAATTCAGTGTATCTCCTTTGTGCAAGAACAGAAACTATAATATATTACAATTAAAATATGGAATGGGATTGAAATGCCAACGGCTGTTTAGCCGCCGGTTCAAATCCCGACAGCGATACCCCGACGCGGATGAAATCCTAACAGCGGAGGTAAGTAATCTAACCCTGCCCTCTCCCCCCCCTAACCCTAACCCTCCTTTAGGGGTGCCTAACCCTAACCTTCCCCCATTAGTGCCTAAACCTAAACCCCCCTCTCTGCACCCTAAACCTAATCCTCCCGGGGGTCTCTAAGCATACTCTCCCCCCCCAGTGCCTAAACCTAACCCCCCTTTCCCTAGCCTAACCCTAACCCTCCCCGGGGGGGTGCCTAACCCTAAGTCCCCCCGGGGGGGTCCCTAAACCTAACCCCCCCATCCCCGGCTACATCGCTACCTACCTCCGGCACTGGACGATCGAGATTAACATAGGCATCGGTCAGTGGCGCCCCTCCCCGCAGTGACACCTGGTGCGGGGAGGGATGCCTTGTGTGCGGCGAAGCCGCGCGTGCCACCGAAAAGGGGACGTGGCTCCAAAAAAGAGGTGTGGCTTCAGAAAGGGGCGTGGCCTCACGGCCCGAATCTGGTCCCCAGCCCGTGTATCTCTATGGAGTGGTGAGGAGTGCCGGAGGTGCTGGTACTGCAGACTCTCTCACTGTGACAGGAGCTGAGTGCTGCACTAAATTCTACAGTGCAGCACCCGGCTCCTGTCACTGAGTGGAAGCCTGCACCCTGGTGTCACCCCTCGGTGGGTGACACCCGGGTGCGGCCCACACCCCCCTTGTGACGCAACTGGCGTCAGTATTTTGAGTTTGACGCCTGTGCTAAATCTCTTGCCGGGATTGTAGTATCGGGATTGAGACCGGCGGCCATGCGGCCGCCGGTCTCATAACTACATCCCATGGGATTGAAATGCCGACGGCTGTGTGCTTCAAGCTGTTCGGATAGTCCTTCTGAGCTGAACAATGTCACTATGAAGAAGGCAGTTATCACGTTACTTGTTAATATGAATGACAACACAATATAGACCTAGACTGGCACATAATGCCATTGGTTATAATTTAATATGTTAATGATGTGACTGTATCAATTAGATGTGTTTCCTAGTCAATTTTCCTCAAGATCAAATAATTTTTTTCTGACAATAATATGTAAAAATATGTTATTTTTATAAATTGTTTGAATGGCCTATGTGAAACTAATATTTGAAGAAAATTCTGGATGAATGGTCGACAGTAAGTAGTCGATAAGCAGTAGGTCAACACCAGAATGTTGACAGGGGCAATAGGTCGACATGTACAAAAGGTCGACATAGATTTAGGTCGACAGGTACTAAAGGTCAACATGTCATGGGAATGGTTGACACAAAAATGGTCGACATATTTTTTTTTTTATTATTATTTTTTTTATGTACACAGCTTAAGCCAACAATCTTAATTATGGTATTGACTTTGGTTAAATATAAGCTCTAGATATATATAAAAAATTGGATGTATTCATGATGTCACTATGTAGACAGTGACTATAATGACAGAAGCCCGGTGTCAGTGACCCAACATTGTTTTAACAGTACTTTAAGCATTTTAATCATGCAGACATCATAACTTTAAACATGTCAGTAAAGCAGCATGTTTAAAGTTAGAATGCACACACGGTTAAAATCCTCTAAGTAGCATTACAACTGGATACTGGCACTGGCTTATTTGTGTCTTCATACTCACTATCAACATTGTGACTGTGGTCCTAATGTATGTACAGTACCCCATAAAAAGACTAAAAAATTATTTTCAAATAAAATGAAAGTACTCTGGATCTAAAGATATAAAGATACTGTAAGTGACAGGGGAAATGGAAGCATCCATTATCCATCTATTTGGTGCTTGGCTCGCCTTCTGGGAGGAGAAATATAAGCTGCTTTCAGCACTGCCTAAGCATTACAGGAAAACTGAGGAAAACAGCAGTATTAAGTACAGAATTCATGGGGGACCTCACACTCTCCTAAAGGTAAGGGTAATTCATTTGTGCCTTCTTTAGGTGTCACAAGAATTGTTTATGTACAATTTACCATCTCGGTCTTAGAAGTGACATTTATGCTTGCTGCTGCAGCAACCAGTGCTTGGCAACAGAGTACGAGGTACTGCACACTGGGGCCATAACTAGGGATATATGAGTGGTGCCTCACCTTAAGGTGCAAGGCCAAAGGCTGGCAACATTGCTGCTTTGTTGGTACTTGCATTTTGCTTGCAGAGAGTCTGGTGGTGCCAATGAGAGCTGTCAGTAGGACACTCACATCGCTCAGTTTCTTGGTATCTTTTGTGATGTTATGTCATCACCTGGCCCAGTTATTGCTCTGTTCTGCACTCTTGCACTCTGACATCATTTCTGTTCCCGGTATAGGGATCAATTCAATTAGGTGCTAGTTGGATCCTATGAGCTGTTCTCATGGCAAACTTACACTATGAATTGCATTTCATGTAATTGCATTTCAATGTAATTACATGAATGACTGCAGGCATCAGTGAGCTCCATGCAAGACTACCCAGTGTTTTAAAGTAGCAGTCATTTAAAGGGCAAAACTACAGTATGCTCATTTTGCATTTTAAATGGCTGCTACTTAAAAACATCAGGCAACATTTACATGAATATAAATTACCCCCCGGGTCTCTTGACTTCCCTCTGAAGAAAAAGCAATGAGAAAACTTAAAAAAGTCATGTGGTTCATTCATGTTCTAATAAATCGGGAAATGCCACAACCTGATGGATGACAGGAAGGTTCCCTCAGGCTGTTCATTGTTGAATTATCCTCTACCCATGGTCAGTTTCAGTGAGTATTACTGTATAGTGAGGCTGCAGGCAAGGTCAATGACTAGAAAAAGGCCAATAAATGTAATTTATAGATGGTACCACTGGACACCCCCAGTTTGATTCTGGATTTGGATAAAAAATCTCTCCCTTGGGGAGCTCTTAAGCTTAAAACTGCCCTGATTACTTATGGTATTGGAATATTATAGTGTCAAAAAGTAGCAATAGATACAGTATAACAAAGTTTGCACATCCAATTTCTTAACCAACTAACACAGTTAGCATTATTAATTAACCAATTTTGAGGATAAGATGAATTCTTGTGCTTCTTGTTCTTTGGCTTTTTACAAATGTAATTTCATAGTACATCATGCTAAGATCAGAGCCGTAAATAGACTTTTTGGTGTCCTGTGCCAGAGAGAGCATTGTTCCCCTCCCCATTTTGTAAATAGGGACATAAGATAATGCAGCTGAAAAAGGGCCATGACCTCATGGGGAAGGGCCAGGGAAGAGAGAGGGGAGGCCAGGAGATGCTGGGGATAAAAGAAGAGGAAGCTACAAGTGAGAATCATAATAAACAGGAAAATTGACAGGCCCAAACAGTGCCACCTGCTCTGCGGTGCCCTGTGCCATGGCACTGGTCGCACCACCCTAGTTACGGCCCTGGCTATGATTAACTTTTTTCTCATCGATGAAGTCCTCCATATCATTCTTTTCTGCTTTTACTTTGCCATCAGATAGAAATGATTGTTGTACCTGCTAGATTTCAGTGTTGTCATACAGAAAGATGAATATCTTTGTACATAGGTTTTTCATTACTGTATTGAATATGTACTTTATGCTAACAGATTGGCTGCAAATAGTGGGTTTGTTGTTACGTTTATCTTTTCAGTGTAATTACAATAATGTATACTGTAAATGTTATAGTCACCATATGTTTTGATGCAGCCCAATTGTTGCTTTGTACAATTATTATATACTACTGTATCATGAAACAAACAGCAATATTGCTTTAATTTGTCTGAACTATCACTGATGCATCTTTTAAAACTGTAACAGCTCATAGCACAATAGGAATGAATTAAGGGCAATTTAATATACATGTAGGGACATCAAGACAAAGTGTGTTCTTGACAAACTAATGGATGTTTCTGCTGGCTTCTGCCATTTACTGTAGGCAAGGATGAATAACCTCCTTTTTTGTTGGAAAATTAACTTAGCAGCTGCAGGGAAAAAATAAATTAAAAAATCTGTGCTTGTAAAGTCTGCCTTGTGGCAAGAAACATATCGCACAAAATCAAATTCTTATTTAAAACATGTGTGATGTGTTTTTAAATATAATATAAGATGGCACTAGGCAAAGAAGGTAATTTAAAAACTGGAAATATTTAATTTATTTTGCACAATTGTACCTATATCAGCACTAGGGAATACACAAAGTTATACTTGTGCATTCTTCCATTCCTCCATTTCATATTCATCACACAGAATATATGAAACACTTTTTAGGAATGCAGTATTTTATTTAAATGTATTTGATGTCAAAAACACAATGTTACTTCAACGTTGTGCCCACTATCACTTTTGGATTATTCTCTACATGCCTACAACTTTTTATATGATTTAATGGAATCTTGACAGTAAGGGACCATTGGAACTGTTTATTTCACATGTTACATTTGTATTTTCTAATTATATTGCTTTATATGTATCATATGCATGTACTTTTATACATGTACTTTCCTATATAAATCATGACTACAGTAATTGAACAGAAGTTATCCCAATGAAAGTGATGATTGAAAAATAAGCACATAATTGATTGTGCAAAAAAAAAAATTAAGGTGATTTGTGCATTCAAAAAGACTCACCATACAAAGTGTTTAGCTCTTTCACCAACTAAATCTCTTTTTAATTATTGGGTAAATACTCTGTTTTTTTTCCCTGCAGCAAACGCACATTATCAATTGATACAGTTCAACTCATAAATTCTGCTACTCGAGAGGAAGTCAAAACAAAACCTCCAGTGTGACCATTGTGTTTCCACTTACATTCTTTCTGACCCCAACAATTTTAATGTAATAAATTATCAGTTCACTCAGTAACATCTTACACTAGTTGTAGCTAAATATACAATTACTTGTAATAAAGGCATCCAATGTAATTTAAAATTTGCTGCCATCTACTGCAGGAGTAAGACCCCCATCATATCCTGATAGTGACACATTATTTCTTCCACCTACAACTGATTATGCCATGCATTTTGTATAGTCCTAACTAAAAGAAAAAAAAAAGTAATTTGTTCATAAATATTTTTTGGACCTTCAATAAATTAACACATATTAATTAGTTCCCCATTAAGGCACATTTTTATATTATCCTAACCCAAACTCAATTAATTTATTACTGAGGCTATTCACCTACAGGGATGTAGTCAAAATACCAATGCCCGGGTAGCCATCTGACGGAATCCCAGAGTCGAAATTCCGATTCAGGACCAAAGATATCCCGACACCTATCTTTAGCCTGACGACGGAATCCCGACAGATGGCTTCCCGAACAAAGCTAAATGGGGACAGGGTCAGCGTTAGCCACTGGGAGGGAGGGTTAGGTTTAGGCTACCCAGGGGGGACTTAGGGTTAGGCACCCCCTGGGGAGGGTTAAGGTTAGACTGGGGAAGAGGGTTAGGGTTAGTCACCACCGGGGGGAAGGTTAGGGCTAGACACCCCCCGGGAGGGTTAGGTTTAGTGTGTGGGAAGGGGGGTGAGGTTTAGGCACCCCCCAGGGGGACTTAGGGTTAGGTACAACCCTGGGAGTTTTAGGGTTAGGCACCACTAAGGGAGGGTTAGGCGGGGTAGGGATAGGGTACTTGTTCGGGCTTCCAGCATCGGCCTCCAGGATTTCATACCCAACCCCACCTTCAAATCCTTTACAGTTTCATATTGTATTTCCTTCTTAAACTGTATTTATAAGTGGTTTTTCCATCCAGTTTGGTATTTCATTTAATACAATGTAAATTGGTATAATATTAGGGTGTATAAATTTACAATCTTCCTGTTGCAAATAATAACTTGATCAGCTCATGTTTGACAAACTACTCTTGTCATTAGGAACAAAATTGTGCTATCAATGCATTAATCAATGAAGATTACCATAAGCACAGACATACATGTGCAAAAACAAGTTCATGGTGTCATAAAGGGGTGGGTTTAGGCCAAACTACAAGATAAAATTGGATGTAAAACAACTGGTTTAACCATTGCATTATGCAATGGCCAAGTGCTACTTAGCATCACACAAAGATAACCCCACCTGCATTAAAAATATTAAACAAAACCAGCATAGATATGGAGATGTCTTAAGCCTTCTACAGTATTTTATTCATCAGGGATGTGCAAATTGAACTAAAAACAAACAAGATCAATGCTATGGTGATACATTAAATGTATAAATTACTCTTACTGTGGACTTCAAGTATAAGATATATGACACATTTTAATAAAACATATTCAAACTTCAGACTACAAATCCATAAAAACGACTAAAGGTCTGAACAAGTTTTCCTCAAGGGGCTAAAGCATTTCCTTGTGGAAGAAACCATATAAATACATTTGAATATTCAACAGTGCCCCTCATATCTGTTGCTTAAAGAAATTATTTTATCTATTGCATTTATTAATATCTGAATTTTTAATATATTTTATTCAAATGTGTCATATATTTTATAAGTGAAGTCCAAATAAAGAGTTATTTAGATTTTTTTTAATGTATCACCATAGTGCTACTCAGCATCTAGCCTGATACTATAGAACAGGCCTGGCCAACCTGTGGCTCTCCAGCTGATGTGAAACTACTAAGTTCCAGCATGCTTTACCCGCTGATTGGCTGCTATAGAGGAAGATCAGAATAAATAATTGAGTCTCTGCACCTAGCGATAAACTGCCCATTGCTGAGTAGCTCTGGACCCCTTATGGCACTCCTGGTCGGTGAGTACCAGGGAAAGAAATGTTGAATGTTGAAAGCACCTGTGGCACTAACAGAAGGATCCCTTGGATGGTAAAGTGATCACTTTGATTTCCCTCTACACCCTCAATATCCATCAGGTTCCATTTGTCTGAGAGGTCTTTGAGGATATTCAAAAGATTAGAAAAGACAAACTACTTATATTGAAAAATTTTAACATGGCCTGTTTACCGTTCATAAAATAGATAAATCTCAACGTATATGTGTTGAAATATGGAGTGTGCTACTGTGCTGTCTCCATGAATGCTCCATAAGTCAAGTATTCATTGTTACCAAGATGGCCACCACCTGGTCTGTGCATGTGCATTGCAGTCTTGTTACTGTGTTAGAGTGCCACAGTGGGACAAGGACATGTTCCATTTAGTTATGGTGACCCTGCAATATATCCTGCATATATCCTGCAAATATTGCTATATTACTGCACCGCTTCCCTCATAAATGACCTGCTGGTCCTCTGTATGCTCTGCTCAAGCTCCACTCCATCCAGGATATTGTGTGTGTGTAACTGTGAGTATGGCTGTACAAACATACTATTACACTATAATAAACCAAACTCCTGGTTAAGTCCTGAGCTAGTGTCTATTATTTAACCTGTGTTCTACTACAAATGGTATACACATATCAACAACACACACATCTCTCTCCCCATTGAGACCTAAGTTGCCTTTAAGAAACTCATGCCAGAATTTAACTTATACAATGTTAGGCATACATATTCTCCAAAGAAAAGAAACTACACTTTTTTAAGATTTTCAATTCATAACTCCTATTCTAGGGTTGATCTCATACTATCAGACAAATGTGCCCTCCAGCTTAGCAAGCTTGTTAAAATATTACCCATCCTGTGGTTCGATCATGCCCCCCTAATGTGGGTTTTGGACTCCCATTTCCATGCACCCTTATTTTGGCTATAGAGACTGTTGCCTGCTGCAATCTCTTGATGGATTTCAAGTCCTGATGGATTTACTAGCTCTTTACATAGCTACATATTCCCCATCAAACATCTCTATAATTAATTATTGGTGTGCCTGAAAAAAGTGATCCTTAAAGTTAGTGCCATTCAAAAGGGTGGCCAACTGAAGAAATAACAACTGAAAATACAAATTGAAATTAAAAATAAACTTGACTCTCTAGAATCACTGAAACAAAAACTTCCCTTTAAAGCTCTCAAGAGAAAAATCAATGCCATTATTTTACAACTCTAAAAACTTATTGTAGCCAAAATGCAATCTGTTCTGAGAAAACTCTGGCACAAGTTTCATACTGCAGGAAACAAAGCGAGTAGACTTCTGGCCAGAAAATGAAGTGGCCAATGGGCCTGCAACAGAATTAAGCACTCACTAAACTATCCTGGCTAGAAATACCTCAACCCTTTCGGTATAGCTAATATGTTGACCCAATATCAAGTAGAGATGTGATGTAACCGGGAGGAGGTGCCTAGATGGTTAATGTCCCTACTGTACCTCTACTAACTTTGGCTTCATAAATGGTACAGATGCCTTCACAACTGTTGTCAGGATTTGGGTTAAAATAATTCCACACTCAAGACGTGATTTTTCTGGTCTTATGCCCAGGCATGCCAATGGCTTTCTTTTTATCACAAGCAAGAACTGTTGCCACTGGTGACTGATTTACATAAACAACATCCTCATCATCAACATCCTCATTAGCATCATATGGGACACAAATATCCCCCTTATCCTCCTTTTGCATGTCCTCCACACTATCATCCCCAATTTCTATTATTTCACCATGTAATACTAGCACAGCTGACATGGAGTCAATGATTTGCTGTGCAACTAGGTGACAGCTGTTAAACAATCCTTTGATAGAGGAAGCAAGTATGACAGTCAATTGTTTTTTTTTTAAATACTACTACAAGTAGACTTCTTGGTTCCTTCCTGGAATGAAGATCCACCCCCAGCAGCAGCAGCAGGCCTAGTGCTCAAGGATTCTTCTGAGGAATACAGGATAAGGGAGGAGTCACCTAGCCTTATCCTGGATCCAGAACTACCTCCGATCATTAGTGAGGATATTGATGACAAAGGTGTTGGCGGTGGAGATTGCAGGTGCTGGGATCTAGCTGATGAAAGGGAGCTAACTGATGCTGGATTGTCTGTTGTTATTTTTTTAACACCAGTTTCTGATTTTCCCAAAAATGTTCCATTCACTTACTGCAAATGATGTAACAGGGAGGAGGTTCCTAGATGGTTAAGGTCCCTACCTCTACTTACTCTGGCTTTACAGAGGGTACAGATGGCTTGACAATTGTTGTCCATATTGTGACCTACAGTGTCTCCATACATGTATGAACATTACACTGCAGTACCACTTACAGTGTCACAATACTTGGATGAAATTGAGGTACCACTTACAGTGTCACAATACATTTATGAATATTACACTGTGGTACCACCTACAGTGTCACAGTACATGGATGAACTTGGGGTACCACTTACAGCAGGGGTCTTCAACCCATGACTTCACTACTACTAGGGGGCTTTACTATTAGGGGCACTAGTACTAGGGGGCATTACTATTAGAGGCTCTACTACTAGGGGCATTTCTATTAGAGGCACTAGTATGGGAGGCATTACTACTGGTGGCACTAATACTGGGGCACCACTAATGGGGGTATTGTATAGGGGACACTGCAAATGGGCACCACTCATGGGGGCACTACATAAGGGGCACTACCACTACTGAGGACACTGCATAAATTGCATTACCACTGGGGGTTCTACATAAGGGGCAGCACTACTGGGGGCACTGAATAAGTGGTACTACCACTACTGGGGGCACTACATAAGAAACATTACCACTGGGAACTGCATAAGGGGCACTGCACTACCACTACTAAAGGCAAGACACATGGGGCACTACCACTACTGGGGGCACTACACATGGGGCACTACCACAACTTGAGGGCACAGCATAAGGGGCACTACTGCTGGAGGCACTACATAAGGGGCACTACTGGGGGCACTGCATAAGGGACACCACTACAGTGGGCATTGCATTAGGGGCTCTACTGGTGTGGGCTTTATGTGTAAGGGGCACTACTGCTGTGGGCATTGTATAAGGGGCACTACTGTGGGCATTGTGTATAAAGGGCACAAATGTGGGCATTGCATAAAAGGGGCACTGTTGTGTGTCATACATGAATAAGTGACATGACTATGTGGTGTAATGTGTATTGGGTGAATCAAGATTGTGCTACTGTGTGGCATATAGCTTAGTGGCCCTTGATCTTCATTTAATTTTTTAATGTGGCCCACACTGTGTAAAAGGTTGAAGACCCCTGACCTACAGTGTGACAATACACAAATGAATATTAATCTACAGTACCACCTACAGTGTCACAATACATGTATGAATATTACACCATGGTACCACTTACAGTTCAAAATGCTTGAATTAATTTGGGGTACCACCTAAAGTGTCACAATACATGTGTGAGTATTACATATGAATATTACACTGCAGGTCTGACCGGCAACATCACAGTAAAAAAAATTATAATATAGTACACTGGGGTACAGCACAAAAAAATTATAATTTTTTTAAATTATATTAGCTTTTATTTTTTATAAACTAGGCACCATTGGCGAACACAGTAGCCCATTGATGGATGGACAGAGCACCCCATGACCAACAAAGCATCCCTGGAGGACACAACATCCCCTTGATGGATGGACAGGGCACCCCTAGACTGACAGAGCACCCCTGGAGGACACAGCAGCCCTTTGATGGATGGGCAGAGCACCCCTGGAGGACAGAGCATTCTTGGATGGAAACACCATGTCTGTTCACTACACTCTCCACAGTCGGAGTGAAATGGCGCAAATGACCGGGGATCTTTATAGATTCCAAAATCCACGAGAATCCAACAGCGGGAGGATGACATTTTGCCTCGTTTTGGATTCCGAGTTTGGTGGGAAAACCCAAGCCTGAGTTATATCCTATTCGGATTCTTATGTTCAGGTGGGTTTGGTTCTCTTATCTCTACTATCAAGTTTAATAGTACTTAACGAGATTCACATAGTGTGTATATTTCTGGATTTTGTTTTGCTTTTTTGTCACCAGCAGTCTTCACTGCTAACCGTACATGATGTTTTAGACAAGTTTAATATGGCTTCCTATTATAAGCTAAATGCTACCAAATCAGAGTCTCTACCTCTAGACTTCAAGGTACTTCTAATATACTAGGGGGTAAATTTACTAAAGTTTTATGAATCGATAAAATCAACCGAATTCGAATTTAGGGCCTGCTACAGACACGTTCGCTAGCACATAGCGCTCACAAGCGGGTCGATGGTCGGGCAGTACGTGTTTTGTAGGCGGGTCGGGGGGGTGGCTGCACAAATGGAAGCATTCACGAAGGAATGCGTGCCATTTGTGGGCGGCCCTACTGACATCACACGTGATGTCAGTAGTGAACTTCCTGCTCTATTAGAGCAGGAAGTTTACTGGGGCTTGCGGTGGATGAGACCCTACCACAAGGGTCTCGTCGCAAGCCTGATAGTCATTATAATCGTGACCATCGCCAGGCCGCCCGCACAAGCTGCACAGATAGCGAGCTCCTCTGAATCAGGACCTTAAATCGAACTGCAAAATCCCTTAACAAATTCCTTATTTACTAATACAGGTTGAGGCTCCCATATCCAAAATGCTTGGGACCAGGGGTATTTTGGATATCGGAATATTCCGTATTTTGGAATAATTGCATGCCATAATGAAATATTTTGGGAATGAGGCCCAAATATACACACAGAATGCATTTGTGTGTTATATACACCTTATACACACAGCCTGCAGGTAATTTTATACAATATTTTCAATAATTTTGTGGCTCAAACAAAGTTTGTGCACATACATGAAATTAATTTATGTTTCATATAAACCTTATACACACAGCCTGAAGGTTATTTTATACTTTATTTTAAATACTTTTGTGTCTTAAATAAAGTTTGTGTACATTGAACCATCAAAAAGCAAAGGTTTCATTATCGCAGTCATGCTAAAAATATTCCGTATTTCGGAATATTTGGATAAGGGAGACTCAACCGGTATTCCTATTTTGCATTCGATTTTGGTCGATTTTAAGAAGGAATTTTCAGTTTATGAAATCCCTTCCAAAATCAAACCTCAAATCACAATTAAATTGAATGCAAAATCGAAATCAACTTCCTCATTGCTTCCTATTGGGCCAAATGTATGACATGCACACTAAATAACAGGGGGAAAAACTGGAAACACTCTAGAAAAGTGAAATTATTTATAATTTCTTCATAAATATAATATGCTCATCTTAAATACACATATATATATATATATATATACTGTATATATACGGTATATATTTATACCTATATATATACAGTCAGGTCCATAAATATTGGGACATTGACAGAATTTTCATATTTTGGCCTCTATTCACCACCACAATGGCTTTGAAATGAAACAAACAAGATGTGATTTAACTGCAGACTTTCAGATTTAATTTGAGGGTAATTACATCCAAATCAGGTGAACGGTGTAGGAATTACAATAGTTTCTATATGTGCCTCCCACTTATTAAGGGGCCAAAAGTAATGGGACAAACTAAACAATCCTAAATCTAACTTTCACTTTTTAATACTTTGTTGCAAATCCTATGCAGGCAATTACAGCCTGAAGTCTGGAACGCATAGACATCAGACGCTGGGTTTCATCCCTGGTGATGCTCTGCCAGGCCTCTACTGCAAATGTCTTCAGTTCCTGCTTGTTCTTGGGGCATTTTCCCTTCAGTTTTGTCTTCATCAAGTGAAATGCATGCTCAATCGGATTCAGGTCAGGGGATTGACTTGGCCATTGCATAACATTCCACTTTTTAGCCTTAAAAAACTCTTTGGTTGCTTTTGCAGTATGCTTCGGGTCATTGTCCATCTGCACTGTGAAGAGCTGTCCAATGAGTTCTGAAGCATTTGACTGAATATGAGCATATAATATTGCCCAAAACACTTCAGAATTCATTCTGCTGCTTTAGTCAGCAGTCACATCATCAATAAATACAAGGGAACCAGTTCCATTGGCAGCCATACATGCCCACGCCATGACACTACCACCACCATGCTTGACTGATGAGGTGGTATGTTTTGGATCATGAGCAGTTCCTTTCCTTCTCTTCTCTTCCCATCTCTCTGGTACAAGTTGATCTTTGTCTCATCTGTCAATAGGATGTTGTTCCAGAACTGTAATGGCTTTTTTAGATGTTGTTTGGCAAACTCTAATCTGGTCTTCCTGTTTTTGTGGCTCACCAATGGTTTGCATCTTGTGGTGAACCCTCTATATTCACTCTTGTGAAGTCTTCTCTTGATTGTTGACTTTGACACATATACATCTACCTCCTGGAGAGTGTTCTTGATTTGGCCAACTGTTGTGATGGGGTTTTTCTTCACCAGGGAAATAATTATTTTCTCATCCACCACAGTTGTTTTCCGTGGTCTTCCGGGTCTTTTGGTGTTGCTGAGCTCTCCGGTGCGTTCTTTCTTTTTAAGAATGTTCCAAACAGTTGATTTGGCCACACCTAATGTTTTTGCTATCTCTCTGATGGGTTTGTTTTGATTTTTCAGTCTAATTATGGCTTGCTTCACTGATAGTGACAGCTCTTTGGATCTCATATTGAGAGTCGACAGCAACTGATTCCAAATGCAAATGTCACACCTAGAATCAACTCCAGACCTTTTACCTGCTTAATTGATAATGAAATAATGAGGGAATAGCCCATACCTGTCCATGAAATAGCTTTTGAGTTGATAGTCCC
Organism: Taudactylus pleione; assembly: GCA_031769625.1. NCBI lineage: Eukaryota > Metazoa > Chordata > Amphibia > Anura > Myobatrachidae > Taudactylus > Taudactylus pleione. Next base: position 3,054,636 of record JAUIMM010000601.1, read on the forward strand.
ATTACTTTTGGCCCCTTAAAAAGTGGGAGGCACATATTGAAACTGTTGTAATTCCTACACTGTTCACCCGATTTGGATGTAATCACCCTCAAATTAAATCTGAAAGTCTGCAGTTAAAGCACATCTTGTTTGTTTCATTTCAAAACCATTGTGGTGGTGAATAGAGGCTAAAATCTGAAAATTCTGTCAATGTCCCAATATTTATGGACCTGACTGTATATATATGTTTATATGTATATACATATATGTATATTATTAAGGCTGCATCTAAAAAAATGGATTTCTCCATAGAGAATTCCGAAGGTGGGGGGGGCAGGGGATTCAAGGGGCTACACCTCAAAAGCTATTAGAGGTATGGATCTGAAATTTGGCATGGCCAGGTAGAACTGTCACTGGGTGCTGCATGCTAGATTTGGTAGTAATCTAAAGCTCCAACTGTCACATTTTTCTTTCATTCTCAATTAGGAACCCTTTTCTGCTGTAGTCTATTGTTTTTTTTGGGGAAGGCAAAACTCAGGGTAGGTGGCGAATTTAGACTTGAGGTTTGTTTTATTAGGTGCTATTGTGCCAGGGTACGTGCTTTTGGGGTTTAGGTAAATTAGAAAGTTACAGCTTTTAAACTATTACCTCAAGAATGCACCATTATAAAGATAGGACTTTTCAACTTGTTTCACAGCCTCAATAGAAGCCTCCAGCAGGTGTTTTCATTGTGGTTTCAATTGGGTGCACAAAGATGGCCGTCATTTGTGGGCAATGGCGGCGCTGGAAAACACCAATGGTAGCAGCGGCGAGGACACAGGGGCAGCGGTGGGGACATCGGTGGTAGAACGGGTGTCGACGGTGTAAGCGGTGGGACGTGGGTGTCAGCTGGTCACGGGTAGCGGCGGGACCCAGCGGCAGCAGTAAGGGCATTGGTGGAGGGGCTGGTTCCCATTTTGAAATGGGCGCCACTGCCGTACTCGGCAGAATGGCTGGCGGAGACTGCATCCTCTCGGATCCAGGGCTGCCGCCGACACCCGAACAGGCGCCGATCCCGCAGCTGCCGGGTGCTGCTGACGATGATGTCGCGAGCCATGATTTGCTCATGGCGGCCATCTTTGAATTTCAAAGAATAGGACCACTGAAGCCCTGGGGAGGTGGCAGCCACCCCCAGGTAAAGATGCCAGAAGCCCTGGCAGGTGGGCCCCGCCAGGCAAAGACGCAGAAGCCCTGGCGGGTTGGTGCCCACCAGGTGGAGACGCCGAAGCCCTGGCGGGTTGGCACCCACCAGGCAAAGACACCAGAAGCCCTGGCAGGTTGGTGCCCACCAGGTGAAGACGCCGAAGCCCTGGCAGGTTGATGCCCGCCAGGCGAAGACACCAGAAGTCTTAGTAAGAGGCAGACATGAAAAGAGCTAACACAGGCTGCCACCCACTAGGCAAAGACACTGAAGCCCTGGCGGGTGGGCATTCACCAGGCGAAGATGCCAGAAGTCCTAGTGGGTTGGTGCCCACCAGGCAAAGATGCCGAAGCCCTGGCGGGTTGGCACCTGCCAGGCGCAGATGCCTGAAGTCCTAGTGGGTGGTGGCCAAGTAAGATAGCTGACAAAGGCTTCCACCCACTAGGTAAAGATGCCAAAGCCCTGGTGGGTTGGTGCCTGCCAGGTGAATATGCCAAAGCCCTGGCAGGTTGGCATCTGTCAGGCAAAAACACCAAAGCCGTAGCAGGTTGGTGCCCACCAGGTGAAGTTGCCAAAGCACTGGTGGGTTGGCATCTGCCAGGCGAAGATGCCTAATCCCTGGGGTGGTGGCATCCATGTAAAAGAGCTTAAAGGCTGCCATCCCCCAGGTGAAGGCCTGTAAAATAAAATATTACAATATTAAAGTGTGTTGTGTTATTTTAATATTTTTGTAACTGGTGGACTACAGGTGGCAGTGGCAGTGGAGAACCACAAGTATCAGCATGTGGGGCATTATGGGCATGCTGGTAGCTGTAGTTCCACAACAAAAGTAATATTAAAAATACACAATACTCGCACCATAGAAAAGTATAATTTTATTAAAACATACATGCATGCACACATGTACTCACACATGCATTCATTATCTCACATACTCACCTAGTATCCCTGAAGCCAATCTGTCCTCTTCTCCAGTAGACATTCCTATGGATTACTTGGAATAAAATATGTAATACTAACCTCCTATGCGTGGATCTGTCTTCTTCATTCCAAAGTAGGCAAATCCTGGGTCTTGGTAAAAAAAAAATACAAAAATTACCCGAGCCTACGAACATTAGTAGTTTTCTCTAAGAACACTACTACCTGAATGACAGCTCAGCTGCGGGATATCAGTCCAGAAATCCTGGTGCGGAGCGCTCATTGGCTGAGAGAGGCAAGCCTTCCGCCTCTCAGCCAATGAGCAGTTCTCACCATTGAATTCAATGGTGAGAACCGAGCGTGCCCATTTCAAAAATGGCACCTAAGCGCCATTTTTGAAATTCAAGGATGGCCGCCGCGAGCCAATCATGGCTCGTGACGTCATCGCCCCACCCCCTCGGCTGGCTTAAATACTGCCACCGCGAGTTGCCGTGCACTCAGACGGCAGTGGGGAGTCAGCAGAGAAGAGCTGTTGAAGACAGAAGACACCGTGTATGCCCTGGATGGGTGACGGCCAGGAAAAAGAGCTTAAAGGCCGTTGCCCTCCAAGTGAAGACGCCATAGAAGTCTTGGGGAATTGGCAGCCATGTTAAAGAGCATCAGGCTGCCGCCACTCCAGGTGAAGGTCCTGCTAAATAAAATATTTTTAAAAATAGTGTCTGTCTGTTTTATTTTAATATTTCTTTTGCAGGGGTACTATAGGTACCAGCAGAGCCATAGTGCCCCGACTGATGGTACTTGTAGTTCTACAAGTGCCAGTATGCGGGGGATGCCTGCTGGTACCTGTAGTACTACTGCAAAAGACAACATTTATATATTCTTTTGCACCACACAACATAAATCAACCCAGCACCACCACCCAGGGGTGCTGGGGATAGCCCCGGGCTATCTGCCTGGGTCTGGGATGCCATGAAGAGGGGGACCCCTTTAATGGGGGGGTCCCCAACTCCCCAGGGATCCCTGGCCTGGGCTTACTAGCAGTCAGGGGTGATGCTTTGGCTGGGGGGCCCTGTGAAAGGGTTCCCCTGGCTGTGGCATCACCCCCCTGCTAGAAAGGGTCCGGTGCTGGTTCCGGTAAATACAGGGGGCCCTATGCATTTTTTCCCCCTGTATTTCCAGAACCAGGACCATCTCAGAGACCAGTGCTGGTTGCACTAAGTATTGGGGACCCCTATGTCATTTGTGCCCCATAATTTGACTGGTTCTGAAAAGCCTAGTGCTGGTTGTGTTTCATACGGGGACCCCTATGTTGTTTGTCCCCTGTATTTAGCACAACCAGTACTGGGGCTCCATATCCTGCTGCTGGTTGTTTTATTGGGGGGCGGGGCTACACTTTTTTTTTTACACATTCAATTTTTAACATACAGTAGTTGCGTATATCTCACTGCTGCATTCATCCATCTGTGACTTATTGATTACGGTTTCACATGTCCCATTAAGGCTGTCACTCACAAAATGGTGGAGCTGATAATTCATAGAATTGTGTGCTCATTGGAATACACACATGCAGTCTTTGCAACTATGGTCAAAGCAGAAAATAGAGCTGTGCAGATGGGATAAAAGTGGTGTGGATGGGGGGAGGAGACAGCAACGTGGATAGGTGAGACACAAAGGCATGTAGAGGAGGGAAGGTTAAGCAATACAGAAGGGGGGTAGCCAAAGTAATACAGATGGGTGGAAAACAGTGGTCTGGATGGGGGGGAAACAGAGTGGCACAGTTTGGGGGGACAGCAACATGGATGGGGGTAGAGAGTGGCATGGACATGGGGAGAGAGAGCAATGCAGATAGGTAAAGTCAGATTGGGGTAGATAAGGGAATACAGACTAGTACAGATAGGAGAACACACAACAGTAGGGATTGGGGATGACAGATTAGTGTGGATTGGTATAAATAAAGAAAAAAAGGGGAGTATCCAGGTGCTAAAAGGGTTAATTTACACACCCTGAGACAACACGGCTGAAAGGGATAGTCAGTCCCAATAACAAAGATGCAATATATGAAGAAAAAGCAGCCGGTGTGTCAGGGGGTATAGATAATATATGACAAGGTTCGTGTGTTAAAATATACAAATTTATTAACAATTAAAACGGTATAATGGATAAATAAACATATAACCCTGGATAATCTGTTTAAAGAAAACTGTGCATAATATCACATAGGTGATCTTACTGTAGAGATAACAATGTCCAAATTGAATGGCTGCGGGCCCGCTGGCTGTGTAGGATAATATCCAACAAAAGTGAGGATGCAAATTGATACACTTATCACCACCATATTATAAAGTATCCTTTGAATGGCAGGAGAAATATTCAAGTAGCCCAATATTGCCTGTGAATAGGTGAGCGGTCTGTAATACGGTGTCACGATGGAAAGCTCTCACCTGTTATCTAGGGAGCTTGGATCTCCGTATGGCGGCTCTGTTTGTAGCGGCAGTAACTCCCGTGGTAGAGGGATTCAGTCCCTGCGAACAGCTTGCAGCGTGAAGCGCGGGAGGCACAGCTGATGATTGCTGACCTTCCCCTTGTGGTGTTCGGCAGAGGGACCGGGCTGTACAGGCGCTGCGTTGACTTGCAGCGGCTCAGCTCAACCCGAGTGCGGGGAACTGGAAAACTTGTGTAGTCTCAGTCAATGAGAGTCTCCATGCTCTGTAGTAGCCAGGTGGCTCGGGGCATGCATGGAAGAATCTGGCAGCGTTGATGGTGATAGCCAAGCAGGACAGGTATCAAGATGGCACAGTGAGGATCCAGGGGTAGTACAAGTAATAGCACCTACGCGTTTCGACGCTCCTCAGGCGTCTTTGTCAAGGAGCAACTAAGGTCAAAGCAGAAAATAGAGCTGTGCAGATGGGATAAAAGTGGTGTGGACGGGGGGAGGAGACACAGCAACGTGGATAGGTGAGACACAAAGGCATGTAGAGGAGGGAAGGTTAAGCAATACAGAAGGGGGGTAGCCAAAGTAATACAGATGGGTGGAAAACAGTGGTCTGGATGGGGGGGAAACAGAGTGGCACAGTTTGGGGGGACAGCAACATGGATGGGGTAGAGAGTGGCATGGACATGGGGAGAGAGAGCAATGCAGATGGGTAAAGTCAGATTGGGGTAGATAAGGGAATACAGACTAGTACAAATAGGAGAACACACAACAGTAGGGATTGGGGATGACAGATTAGTGTGGATTGGTAGGAAGACAGAGTAGTGCGGGTGGGGGGAGGAGACAGAGTTGCACAGTTAGGGAGGACAGAGTGGTGCAGATGGAGGAAGAAAGAGTGCCACAGAGGAAAGGAAGACAGCGGCGTAACTTAGGGGAAGGCAGTGGTGCAGAAGTAACCAGAGTGGCAAGGATGCAGGGCAGTGCAGATGTAAAAAGACAGATTGGTGCAGATGAGAAAACACAGACTACCATAGTTCGGAGACCACACAGCACTAGGGATTGGGGAAGACAGATTGGTGTGGATGGGGAGGAAGACAGAGTGGTGTGGGTTGTGGGGGGAGACAGAGTTGCATGGTTGGGGGACCAGAGTACTGCAGATGGAGGAAGAAAGAGTGCTACATATGAGAGAAAGACAGCAACGTGGCTGTGGAGAAGGCGCGGATGCAGGGCGGTCTGGCTAGGGAAAAACATTGGTGCGGATGAGGGAACACAGACTAGCACACTTGGGAGACCACACAGCAGTAGGGATTTTGGAATATATAGCAGCATGGATGCATATAGGGGAAGAAAGTGTACATGCATAGACAGAGTATGATATTTTTAAAAATAAGGGAGCTGAATGTGTATTCTAAATGAGATAAATATATGCAGTGAGAAGGATGTTGGAAGCCAGTGAGATTGTTTTGGTGATCAAATGGGACGATTGTGGGCACTGAGTGGCATGTGGGAGCCACATAACTGCTCAAACCTCAGTTGCATAGACTGCATGTGTGTATTCCAATGAGCACACAATTCTGTGAATTAGCAGCTCCACCATTTTGTGAGTGACAGCAATCTCATTCTGTGAAAGCGCTGAATCTGCAGTTAACCACACTGTGTGATGGCATTCCATATCGGTATTGCGCAAGGAACACGTCCATTAAGGCATCAGCCTTAATTATCGTAATTTCATTGCTTTTTGGAGTTTGAGTGGCAGAAAATCAAAAGATTTTGTGAATTTTCAGATCATGTCTAAGCAGCCTTAATGGGACATGTGAAACCGTAACGTTTTTTGTCTATGGAATATATATATATATATGTAGGCTGAGTCTCCCATATCCAAAATGCTTGGGAGCAGGGGTATTTTGGATATCGGAATATTCCATATTTTGGAATAATTGCTTACCTTAATGAAATATCTTTGGAATGGGACCCAAATCTAAACACAGCATGCAGTTGTGCATTATATACACCTTATATAAACAGCCTGCAGGTAATTTTATAAAATATTTTAAATAATTTTATGGCTCAAGCAATGTTTGTGTATATACATGAAATTAATTTTTGTTTAATATTCACCTTATACACAAAGCCTGAAGGTAATTTTATACTTTATTTTTAATAATTTTGTGTCTAAACTATATATTTGGATATGGGAGACTCAAGCTGTATATATATGTATATATACATTTATATGGATATATTTATACTGTACACATGTGTATATACTTATAATTTTTTTTAAAACTATTTTTTTGTTCGCCCTGCTATGTCGGCTGAACCCCATCATTGAGGGGGCCTGTAAGCACCTTTGCTATGGGGCCCACAAAGAGCTAGTTATTCCCCTGATACTGCAGGGAGGCGCACAGCAGCCATTATATATATAGCCAGACTTCCCCAGATGCTTTTGGGAACTTTTAAAGGCATCACAGTCAATTTCCAGACAAGAGAATGCTGTTTAGAAACTCAACCCAACTGTCTCTCCTTACTCTATTAATTTGGGGTTTTGAATTTCGATTTTGAGTTCGATTTACATTCGATTTGCAAATCGAATGTTAGTAAATGAAGGTATCCTATATTCAACTGTTGGAAAACATACATTTTTTGCCTAAATTCAATTTTGTGTGTAATTCAGTTTTCTGTTTGATTTGACATTCAATTTTGGCTTTAGTAAATCTCCAATATCAAAATCGAATGGAAACCGAACCAAAATCGAATGGCAAATTGAACAGAATCTAAAATCGATCTTTAGTAAATAAACCCCCAGGAGGGACATTTATTTGAAATACTTGGGTATTCACATACCAGCTGTACTAAAAATATATTTAAGGTCAATATAACTCCCTTGATATCTCAGATTAATAGCCCAACAAACTCTTAGCTCAGTTGTGAGGTAATCATGACAGAGCAGACTGACAGTTTGTAAGAGGATGCTTCTGCCAATGTTGATGTATCTATTTTATTCACCATTCCCCTTGTTTTCCCAAGATGATATATTTCCATAACTCAGACTATCCCCCTATTATAGCCCTACTGTGGTGCTTGATATCCTTCAGATTTTGCCTAGGAAAGTATGACCATTACCAATAAGCAGTACCTATCCAAAAATCTCTCGCTTCACACACTGTGCCAACTCAATCCAGATCTAAAGGGCAGTACACACTAGATGATGTCTAGGGTGTACCGACCTTGTTATAAATGGGTCCAAGTGGGCTACCGGCATCAGCAAGTGCTTACACACTTGCCAATACAGGAAGCGACGGAGTGAAAGCAGGGGCAATGCTGCATTCGACAGCATGGCCCCTGCTGACAATATCACCCATTGGAACTGCATGCAGGTCTGACAGTTGATGTTGCTGACGATACATGGGAGCTTGTATCATCAGCGACATAGCCGGTACACACTGTCCGATGTGGATGATATGTCGTCCGATCCGCTGGATCGGATGACATATCACTTAGTGTGTACCCGGCTTTAGCCTCTTGATCTGACAGTTAAGAGGCCTCTTTACTCTTATTGAGGTGCTTTGTGTTCAGTCATCAATAACCATTTCCCAGATCCACAGCGAGTCAGGTCTCCACTATCAAAATACTACAAATATCTTCAGATAGCCCAATTGGTAAGGTAGATGTTTAAAATCAATAATGATCTTCGCCGCTGCTTGTGCAGATTTTGACCTGGCTTACCAACAAGATATTCAGGGGCACCTTCTGCCAAATCAGCTTTATAAAGGCATTGAATTAAAGGATTCAAGTGCTGCACACAACCTATATCTATTTGAAAAATGAGAGGGCTAGAGATATAATAAATGTATAAGTAGCCAGGAGCTATATCTAACCTCTATAATACTCATACACAATGTGTAGATGATTTAGGAAGTGATGCTAGACACAATAAATATAGATATGATGTTTACTTAAACTCTGAAAATACATGCATCAATGTGCAACAGTATACATATAAAAATATCAATATCAACTGTAAATCAGCACAATATGGTGGGTGCACAACCCACCGTGTACCTGACTGTACACCCTGTGGTGGTCTGTGCAGTTCCAATATGAGAGATCACCGGTTGATCCTATGATACAGTAGGAATTGAAGGGGTTAATCCCATGTGCCAACCTGATATCTGTATCACACCTCTAAGTATGTAGATGTTTTAGCGTCTATGGATATGAGGATGAGAAACAGCGGCGTCCCGCTATTCTCAATAGGAGGTACCTCAATAGAGCATCCAAACATCCTGTGTGTTGATAGTGTGCGTTGCCCAGGGTGATGCTGTGATGGTGCGGCGGTGGCTGGCAGCGGGGATCACTCTGTGCTGCGGTACTCTGGACCATGCAAACACGGACACTATCCCTGTTTCCAGAGTTAGGTCTGTGCGCGTGTCTGAGTGTGCAGCAAGCAGTGAGAGGAGGTGAGCAGCGGTCCTAGCTCTGGAGAGCCGGGGGCCGCAGACACTCCTACAACAGAGGATACTTACCCGGAGATGCTCTCAGCTCTCTGCCTTGTTGATCTTCCTGTCGGGTGCGTGGGTGCGTTGGCGCCCTTGCTGCGGTCTCCTTTCGGTGGCGTTCTCGCAATGAAATATTCAATTTACAGGTGGATACAGGTCCTGGGGCACTGTGAGTAAAGTGGATAAGTTCTGGGTGTTCTGTGTCAAATGCGTTTCGACCTAGTTGGTCTTCCTCTGGGAGTATACAATATATTGTATATTCCCAGAGGAAGACCAACTAGGTCGAAACACTTGCCGGCACACTCAGACACGCGCACGGACCTAACTCTGGAAACAGGCATAGTGTCCATGTTTGCATGGTCCAGAGCACCGCAGCACAGAGTGATCCCTGCTGCCAGCCGAAGCCAGCCACCGCCGCACCATCACAGCATCACCCCGTGCAACGCACACTATCAACACACAGGACGTTTGGACGCTCTATTGAGGTACCTCCTATTGAGAATAGCGGGACGCCGCTGTTTCTCATCCTCATATCCATAGACACTAAAACATCTACATACTTAGAGGTGTGATACAGGTATCAGGTTGGCACATGGGATTAACCCCTTCAATTCCTACTGTATCATAGGATCAACTGGTGATCTCTCATATTGGAACTGCACAGACCACCACAGGGTGTACATTCAGGTTGTGCACCCACCATATTGTGCTGATTTACAGTTGATATTGATATTTTTATATGTATACTGTTGAACATTGATGCATGTATTTTCAGAGTTTAAGTAAACATCATATCTATATTTATTGTGTCTAGCATCACTTCCTAAATCATCTACACATTGTGTATGAGTATTATAGAGGTTAGATATAGCTCCTGGCTACTTATACATTTATTATATCACTAGCCCTCCCATTTTTCAAATAGATATAGGTTGTGCGCAGCACTTGAAGCCTTTAATTCTGTACCTACAACGGATGAAGTCAGACATCCATAAGTGCAGCAGCACACAATTATTAGCCCTCACCATTTACACTGAGTGCGCAGGTCCACTGCAAAATTATTGTAAAGGCATTGGGAGGAGGTTCTTCTTTGCACCATTGCACTTAAAGAAAGGAAATGTATACACCACACGTCCTTCCGTATTTCACTAACCACGTAGAAATGCATATTGAACTACTCAATAGAATTTACCTTACTCCATCTAAACTGCATAAAATGTGACCAGTCTGTTCGAGGATCTGCAGCTAACATGGTGAATCTGTAGGTGACATCTTCCATATATTTTGGGACTACCCAATCACACATCCATTTTGGACAGTGGTCTTTAACCTTGTTACCCTCTATCAATTCCAAGCTCTGATAGATATGTACTAAGTCATATTTTAATGGTCCAAGCCGCCCCAGCTCATAATTGGAAATCCTCCTCCCTTCTAGTGGCAGCTCCAGAGGTGGGGCTGCAGTGCAGTCCAAAATTCAAAAAGGGGAGTCAAACCAACTGCCTTTTCAAATGCTGCCAAACATAAATGGCCGGGACTCCCTGGCAGATGGTGTGGCTCCCTGTTTTGAATTTTGGACTGTGCTGCAGCCCCACTTCTGGAGCCACCACTGCTCCCTTCCATCCATTGCTAAGGTTATTACTAAGATGCAATTTAATTTTGAAAAGAAAATGCTGGAGGCTCCATACTTTACCTCAGCTTCATGCCCAATAATGAAGTTGCTCCCTTGCCATCTATATATCACTGAGGGTGAGGGTACATGTATACTCAAACTTTCTGACTCTCATTCTTCTCCTCCATTCAATTTTAATGAATTTCCTGCAATTTATCAAGCATCAGATACTTTGTGATTACTGTTTTTACGTTTCTTGACATGAATATACAAAGTTGTTTTGCGCCCTGTATGTATTTCTGTTCATGAGTTTTCCACCTTGTTCAGATTGCTCTGTGCTGATTCATACTTGTTTGAACTTATTTTTGACCCATCTTTTCCTACCTTCCACTTTTTCTTTACATCCCCAGGGGCAAATGCAAGGTGTATAGAGGAGGGGGGTTTCCAAATGCTTTAATATAAAGCCAGGGTGGTCAGTCTATGTATGCAGCATAATTAGCACTTAACAAGCTATAGTCTGCTTCATACAAAATGCAATGTACTGTATGTAACACTTCAGACATATACAGGGTCAGTAATCATGGTGAGCATTTGGAGTCAGCAATAGGGCCAGATCGCCTGAGCTGACTTTTTTTATGGATGTGAGCTCAATTCCACAATCCAAGTCCCTTGCTCTGCAAAACATTGGAGCAAGACCAGGAGTTTGATGGAGAGACGGAAGGACCTAGCATCGCCCCAGACATATATGTATGCATTGATCTCCTTATTCACTAAACAGTACACTATTTACAAATGAACACTATAGATGGTCACAGTCATCTGGGACCCCTTAATAGTTAAAGTTTTTCAGATGCAGAGGCCATGCGGCAGCAACAGTGTTGCCCACAGGGCTCTGCACTTTGGGGGCAGCACCACTCGCACATCCCTAGTTACAGCCCTGTTGCTCAAAGCAACTATTCACCTATAATTTTATAGATGTACTTCATAAATGCTACCTCAAAGTTGATATTTATCAAATATTAAATGCATATGAAGGCTAAAGGACTCCTTCAGAAAGTTATATGACATCTTTTTTTAAATTGTTCAATCCAATATGTGAAATAAAATACAGTTCTATCAGAAGATCTTTACCATATGCTGCATCTGTGATATTTTAGTCAAATTCTCTGAAACTCTAGTAGCAGTTGTAGATATTGGGGCTGCTGTAGAGTTTGTCACAAAATGGGAGTAAATTACAAAAAAAACACACATGTAAAAATTGCACATTTCTGCCCATATGTTAAGTCATGTACATGTCATAATGCATCTGTCTCTACATGATTTGTGCCTAGTTTATGCCCAGTTATCATCACCAGCATGTATATTCCCCTTCCCTTTGGCACGGGCAAAGGGCCTGTTTCAGACCTGCTCGCGAGTGCATAGCGCTCACAAACAGGGCAATGGTCGGGCAGTGCGCACGCGCGGCATGCACACTGCACGTGAGCGAACCCCGGAGTGAGTGAGAACTTCACTCGCTCGGGGCTCACAGCAAAACGAGGCAGCTATCGATGTTGATCGATAGCTCGCCTCATTTTGTTGGCGGGTCGGGAGGGTGACTGCAGAAACAGAGGCGTTCCCTTAGGAATGCCTGCTGTTTGTGGTCGGCCCTACTGACATCACTTTTGATGTCAGTAGTGAACTTCCTGCTCTATTAGAGCAGGAAGTTCACTGCTGCTTGCGGTGGACGAGACCCTGCTACAAGGGTCTTGTCATCAGGCCGCCCGCTAAAGCTGTGGGTGGTCACCCACAGCTTAGCGAGTGGCCTGGAGGCCGAGGTAAAAAAGAAAACAGCCCGCCCCGATTCAGAGCGAGAGCTCGCAAATAGCAAGCGCCTCTAAATCAGGGCCAAAGTCTTTGAATATATCTGAATATTTCTGCAGTTCTACATGAAATGCATTTATTTGAATATATTTTTAGTAGTGATAAGCGGTTCGGTGTTACTCGGTTATGTTTGGATCTCAAAAACAGCATCATATTGGTTAACGGGCTCTTACGTGTATTGGATAGCTAATAAGATCAATCTGAACGAATTCGAACTTGCACTAATTTGGTGAAAACCAAATCATTCATCTCTACTCTTTATTATATTTAGCCTGCGTTTGAAAGCCATTTAGCTGGCATGTCCTGCCTTTTCAACCATCAGAAGATGCAGGTGACAGATACGAGTAATTTCATATTGGAGTATATGTGATTCTCTTTGTGGGCATTTGCAATTTGAATTTGTGCTACTTAATCCATGAAAACTGGTGTATGTTCATCTCAGCATCAGGCCCATATTGTGCCTATTTCATTGATCCCTAGTAGGAGCCATTTGATTTATATGGGTCAACATAGTGACAGAAAAATGTAAATATATGATTTGATAAAATGTGAAGTACAATGATATTGAATAATGGTGTGTGCAAAACTAAATCCAAGTGTTATTTCTGGTGATTTTTAGTTTTCAGTTTCTAGACTTGTGAATATTCATACCTAATAGGGAATTATAAAGATTTCCTTAAACAATTTAAACTACGAATGTCTAAATTCCTGGAAGTTCATATGTTTTTATCTTTTTGCTGAAGGAAATGAGATTAGAAAATGGCAAAGGTTAACAATAGCAACTCTAGTCAGAAAATGTATATCTGCAGGCTGTACAACTATGTAAACTGTTACGGTTAACGATTTTGACACCATTCTTAAATTGCAAATCTTAAGTTTCAAATTTAGAAATAGTTTTATAATTCTTTTTTATTGATGATTTGTAAAGGTAAATCAAATAAGGGGGAGCTGGTAAAGGCCAACACAATATTGCTATTTCCTACACGCCAGATGTGTAGGAATCTAATCAGATGTGGAATATATTATTGGATTCATAAAATAATTGCTTTTACAATGTTTAATCTTTGATATTTAGTTTTCTAGTGTACATTCTTTTTTTTTTCTTCTTCAGTATGCAGACTTTTTCTTTCAATAAATATAGCTCAATGAAGGTGGATCTATTTCTTAATTGGATGTCACATTTAAATCTGTCTTATAATGTCAGTTGATAAAAGTACAGTAAAAATAAGCAAACTACAACAAAGAGTGAAACAAAGACAAAGGTCTAATTTTGCAGTATGTAACCCTCTTCTGGAACTTATTCCTTATGTGTGTAACTACTGCAGCATTTATCAGCAATATTAGGCTGATGATTTTGAATGCAAATCTAACATCCAACTGCTAATGCTAACAGACGAGTAACAGGGATCCCAAGTATGCCTTTTCATCTGTAATAAACACCCTTCATTTGATGCACTGTAGTAGTGCTATTCAGTTGTCACTAGATCTTAAACTGTAATCCCTTTGGAACTTAGAGAGGCATCCAAGAAATGAGAGGCAAAAAGAAATATAATAAAGATTGAGAATCAGGATTTAGTGAAAACATTGTGCAGAAACAGAAACAAAAGATTAATGGAGAGCAAGTAAATGGTTACTTACAGGTGAAAGAAGGAGAAGGAATTCTTATCAGCACTATCAGGTATAAGTTACTTGAGAACTGCAGAAGACCCAGACAGGTGAACCCTCCCATTATGCCAATTATGGAAAGAGTATTTGATCTTTCAAAAGAGGTTATCCGATGTGTAACGTAAAGTGACTGCAGAATTATATCAACTGCATTGTAGCTATTAGAGAATGATAATTACACTATTTCTGCATTCCCCATGCTCCATTCAGCAAGGATGTGAGTTCAGAACTCTGACCCACTGCTCTCTAGCAGAGGCTAATGGACACCTCAAGGAAGCCATATTATGTGACAGAGGGCTGAATGTACTGCTTGGTGGTTAAGGTAAATAATGGAGCATTCAATTTCTAATAACCTAGTATTAATATTCAGTTTTCAGAAACATAACCAGGTTAACTCCTCACTTGTGCTGTCTCCGTCTGCATAAGTCTGTATCATAATCAGTAGAGACAATGATGAGTTCACAAATTGTGCAATGTAATTCCTTTATTTCATACTGTGGTGGGTATTTCATTTGTGGCAATGGCCGCGAGAGGTGCTGGCATTACGATGGTTTCTCCAGCATCTTGCGAACACCAAAAACACAGATGTTTTCTGGTAACCCATAGAGGTTGCCATGTAGGTTTACTGTAATTAGAATTGATGTGCGCAACTGCATATTGCTGCTAATTGATTATACTGTATCTCTACAAATGTTAATACTATAGTATGTGATTCATGAAAGGGGTGAATAAGGCTGCGCTTATCACTGGTCTCTTGGTGGCTGCTTAGGAGAACAGGAATCCACCATCCCTGAAATGTAAAAAAAAAAAATATGGGGTCCTCCAGCACTCACTCTCTGACCATTCATGCTTATTCTTAATAGAAATTAATGACACAGTGGTGCTTAAAAATAAAGAATTGATTTATTTGTAATAGATATATCAGTGTAAATGTAACATAATCTCATATTTATTAAAAAAACATTAAATTCATAGATTCTTGAGGTGTATTCTCATTTATGGTATTCATATATATGTAAAGTAAATTGTGTAAAAAAAAATGAAGTATTGAGTGGTACCTAATACGGTATATATATATATATATATATATATATATAGTACAAAATAGGCTGGCACTCCACAATATAATAAGTAATTGCCCGGGTGCCATCCAATGGTAAAAAATTGCCAAAAATATATAAAAATAACAGCGGCACTCATAGGACTGTAGTAAAGAAGACTCACGACTCAGATGGGTCAAAGTTCAAAGCACTCACATTTTATATATATCTAAAACATCACATACTGTATACAAAACAAACATATAACATCTACCAATGCCCATAAAAGTGCAGCTGGGTAGTAAGATGTGGGTGATAAGCTTGATGCCGAACTACTCTACTCTACTGAATAAGACTTTAATCACTTAATAGTGTGCAGTTCACTGGATGTGACGCAGAAAACATCCAGCAAACTGCACACTGTTAAGTAATTAAAGTCTTATTCAGTGGAGTAGAGTAACTCGCTATTAGAGAGTAAGCGCTAGCAGACCCCTTATTTTTCTTTCAAATTCCTATAAGATTCATGAGTCATCTATTTCTCTTTGTTCCAAGCCAGGTTTCTGAAATAGTTAATGCTTGATCCTTTTTTCAAATATTACACAATATGTGACACCGTTTAGGGGAATATTATAATAGATTAGTTGCATTCAGAGCATATGATGTAATCGATAGCCATAACAATTAACTAACTTAGATAACCAGGTAAAAAAAAATATCAGACAATTATATATATATATTTTTTAGATAGTCAACTAATATAAGTCTATAAGTATAGATAAAGTGTCAGGGAGATTTATTAGAGACCATTCAATGGTCAATTGATTTCTTTTTGTGTAATGAGTTTATTTTACATGTTGTCATATATTTAGTTAACTTTCCTTTAATTAAGTGCACAGGGAATCTATATAAATGTAAATCATACAAGCTGTTTTCTTCATTTATGTGTAATATTTTTTGTGTATCTATCAGCACTCTACACCATCCATTGACATTTTATGATTTAGAATCTATTGATATCTTCTCATGTTAAAAAATGTATGGACATTGACTTGAACTATACTATTGAATAAAGAAAAAGCAATCTTATAGAGACAAAAAATACAGCGTATAGTGTTCAGGAAATTGCATGCATGCCCTCCGCACATCAACACGGATGCAGCAATGGCACAATACAGCTAAGGGAAGGTCATTTATGACATGCCCATTACAGTGTTACAGACTTTGGGGAATATTCAGAGGTGGACACTAACTTGATTTGGTCGCAATTGGCCAATGGTGTACGATCTTCGCATGCACAGAAAGCGCACTGCGCAAGTGTAGATGTGGTCCTGCATTGTCAGATGCAGTGTGGCTGAAGACATCGGTTGACTGATAGCCTGCAGCTGTTTGGGGGCAGGTAGGCAAAAGCATTTCAGAAAAAGGGGTTTACCGAAGCCAGCAACTGCATCTTGCGATGCAAACTCACTGGCCCCGGCAACTTAGTGGCAGTGGTTGCTTAGATGTCCGATGCTCACTACGATGGTCGCGATGGTGATCAGATGCTGCACCTTCAGACGTCTGCAGCAGTTCTGAGAAGTCAGAGGTGGGTTTCTCCTTACTAAAGACAGCACTTCCAGGAATTGTACCTTCTCAGATCCACTGCTACCGAAGATGCAGCACC
This sequence comes from Taudactylus pleione, assembly GCA_031769625.1. Lineage (NCBI taxonomy): Eukaryota > Metazoa > Chordata > Amphibia > Anura > Myobatrachidae > Taudactylus > Taudactylus pleione. Next base: position 3,071,477 of record JAUIMM010000601.1, read on the forward strand.
AACACCACTTGTGTTCACCTCTGAATCAGGCCCCTTGTCTTCTTTATGTAACCGCATCTACATTTATTCTATATAGTAAGTATATTGCGCAAGCCAGCTTGTCATGTGTATGAGAAGTGTGCAACCATGCAGAGAATACAGGTCTGGTACATAAGGGTGTGGAAATCGATTGCTGAACTACATTTTTCCACACAGCCTAATAAGTGCTGCATGACACTAGAAAGGACTTGCACACTTTCCTTCTGATGAGCATTCATTTTGCATCGTGACTTGTTCATGTTGAAACTGTATGCAGAATCCACAATTATTAATGTTAGACCCGACCTATATGCCAGGTACGCGGCCACGTAGAGCACCAGACTGAAGAGGGCGCCGTGGCAGTCAGCTGGCTGGAGGCTCGAGTCCCTGCTGGAGGGGGAGGAGGGGCCGCTGTCCTCCCCTCTCATCTATATAGCGATGAAGCGATCGGATTACCAAAGTGATGATCCACGCCCAGCAGCTGGACACGGATCATCACTTTGGTAATCCGATCCAAGCAGTGCTGGCTGCACTGAGACCTATGTGGGAGGGGGCACAGCCAGGTGATGGGTCATGTGCCTCCGGGCAGACTGTGACACTGCTGCCTGTGCAGGGCTCAGGAGGTCAATCCACGGATGTCACTGCCATCCAGACCTGTTCCCCGCCTTCAGTCTTCTGCTGCCGCTGTTGGGGCCAGCAGGTAAGTCTGAGAAAGGGGCTGTTTTGGAGGGGTGCTGTGATGGAGGGGCTGTAATGGAGGAGCTGTGATGGAGAGGGACTGTAATGGAGGGGCTGTGATGGAGTGGTTGTGATGAGGGTGGTATGAGATGCTGTGATGGAGGGGGGCTGTAATGGAGATGACTGTGATGGAGGTGACTGTGATGAGGGGGAGTGAGAGGGGCTATGTTTAGGGGCTGTGAAGAGGGGATATGAGGGGCCTGTGATGAGGGGTATATGGGGGCTGTGATGAGGGGATATGAGTGGAGTGAGAGGGGTTGTGATGAGGGGGGCTGTGATGACTGGGGCTGTGGATGAGGGGTGATGTGAGGTGCTGTGATGAGGGGTGCTGGGTTGTGAGGGGCTCCATGGGGGGGATGAGAGAGCTAGGATGAAGGTCCACTGAGGGGTGCCAAAATCTATTCCCGCTTACCAAAATACTTTGGCTCAGGCCGGCCCTGCATATAGCATACAGGACGTGGAATCACTAAATGAGCATTCCATCACTGGAACACAGCTTTGAAAAGTGTTACTGAATGCATCCAGAGATCCCCACAAAACAAGGTCAGATTAATTACCTGTGCATCAATTAGAAATAATGTCTATCCATAAAAGGACTCAAAGCACTTTACATTTGCAGTAAAGAAACCACACTACTGTACAAAGAAGGCAGCCATCTCGGGAACAATGGTTACTGTGGATGAATACAAAATATAAATAGTAAATTCATAATTTAACTCAATGGATCGCTCATACTATAGGCCGTATTCAATTAACGGCGATAATATTGCCCGATTATCGGATGATTTTATTGCACCCGCGATAATGTATCGCACTTTTAGAATGAGAAACAGGAGAAAAGTTTTCTCCATCTCAGACCTGGAGAAAAAAAATGCAAAATCTCTATTTTTGCCTAAAAATGTGGGGATTTCTTTCAGAACCCACCCCTCTTAATGATAAATTAGCACAAAATTTTTTCGTAAGTAGCGTTCTTTGTCAAAAGATGACGGCGCAAATTTTTAGCAAAAAAAAAAAGTTGACAATGGGTTTACAGTATTGGGTCTGTCTTTTTGGGAGCCGTATGGTGGCGACAAGTGTTTTAAACATCGCATATGGCTGCAGCAGGCATTTTTTTTATGGTTTTTCTTGACCTTTGCCACAGTGTTGGATCTTATCATCTCCTTAATGTGAAGTCTGACAAACAGACTACTGCCTAGTACATCCTCCTGCTTGGGCATCGCGCACTTTGCCTGTCTGATTCAAAAACATCACTGATCGCAAACAACAATCAGTATAGCACTCTGGAACAGGGAGACCAAATGACAAGATTCTTGTACCAGTCATCTAGGTATGGTAGGGAAATGGTTATATTGTTATTCTGTCTTTTATCAGTATTGTCACATGCCGCAATAAGCTGTCTAGACTGTACTATAACCTACAGTAAAAGATCACCCCTGAAAGAAATCTCTGTATTTCTAGCAGCTGCATCTTAAAATTTAAAAAAAATGGACAGTTTTGTCCTCCACTGGGAGTTTTACGCGAAATAACGGGATGCAATCGGGAAGCCGGCTGACATTATACCGACAGCCGGCTTCCCGACAGTCATATCCTGGCGAGGGTGAAATTACCGGCTTCTAGATGTAAAAGCCTGTCATTTTACCGACCGATCCAGATCGAAGTGATGCCGGGCGCCGCTGTGGACAGCCGCGGGGGGGTTAGGTTTAGGGCTCCCGGGGGGGACTTAGGGTTAGGCACCCCCCTGGGAGGTTAGCGTTAGGCCAGGGGGAGCGAGGATACCTCCCCAGGTTTAGGCGGCGGGGGAGGGGGGGTTAGGTTTAGGCACTTAGAGGGGGGATTAGGGTTGGGCACTGGGGGGGAAGGTTAGGGTTAGGAACCCTAAAGGAGGGTTAGGGGGTTAGAATTAGGTTAGTGTATACTTACCTTAGACGATCGGGATTTCCTCCTCTGCCGGCCTCCTGCTGTCGGGATTCCAAACGCCGGCCAGGGGACCGCCGGTAATTCATATGTATTCTCAAATAACATGTGACAGGACTTCCATAATCAGTGACTTTATAGCCTTTTGAATCATTGCAGGTGTAATTTCCTGTTTCCACTATTACTGCATGTGTATATTGTCATTCAGTAAACTATACTGCCATCATCCTAGTCATGCAGTGAGAATCATTGCAGTTTGCATATGTATCTAATTAGAGGATTGTAGTTAATTAGCCACCACATAAACATAAGATTGAACATTGCTCTATGTCCTCATTTTTTTATATCCTGTTGCTAACCACAAGTATAAACATTTAACTCCACAATGCATTATATTTATAACTACAGGTATATCAATGAGTGCTGGCTATACTCATATTCATCTATCCTGATAAGGACTGTTTCTTTCACCTACTAGTATATCAGACAGGTATTAGCAATCTGCATTGACAATCAGTGTGGAAGTACAGTGAAACTTTTTTTTATCATCTGGCTGCTAGCACAGTAGATAATTAACACTGGCCAAAACAAAAAAGTTAATACAGTGTCATGATCAGAGTTCTTGTACCTGGCAGATCGTGGCCTCTGCGGGTGCTTTGGCGCAGTCCTACCAGTGGGGGTGCTGGTGTCTGGTGGTTGGCGCGAGGTACACGTGGTATACCCCGTTACTCACCCCATGGTTTGTGAACACTTCAGCTCTCCATACTCAGAACCCACTCCAGTACTTCAGACCTCTGTTCCTCAGTTACACCTCAATTGGACTTTGTTTTCTCTGCCTGACACCTGTTTCCAGCCTCACTAATTGGACTTGTTTTCTCTGCCTGACACTTGTTTCCAGCCTCACTAATTGGACTTTGTTATCCTGCCAGACATTTGTTTTCAGCCACACATCACTTGGACTTGTTTATTTCTGCCAGTTTATTTATCTATCACCATTTCATGAATTATAACACTCCTATTAAACCTGCTGCATTTCAATACCGCCAACCCATTCCAGTTTTTTCCTGCATCCACCCCGGGTTTAAAAAATAATCCAAACCTGACAAATTGTCACTCTACATGCCAAGCAGTGATCTAATTGAAGCCAAGATTGATCATTAAAGAAAGACTTGGACTAAGGGCCTGATTCAGAGCTGAACGCTCTGACCAGAGCGCTTGCTCTGAATCAGGGCCCTCCTCCATGAAACCCACAGCATATGTGAGCGGCCAAAAAGATGGTCGCGATGGTCTTGACCATCGCGACCATCGGACTTGCGACGGAGACCCTGCGGTAGGGTCTCCCTGCAACAAGCCCTGGAGTGATTTTGGCTCTATCAGAGCCAAATTCACTCCCACTGACATCACTAGTGATGTCAGTGGGGCCGGACCCAGACGGTAGGCATTCCCATGGGAACGCCTCCATCTGGCAGCCACGCCCCCGGCACGCCCACCGAAGGGGGCGTGCTGTCAGTCACCATCGACAGCACGCCCCCTTTGGTGCGAGACCCGGAGTGACAGCTTGGCTGTCGCTGTCCGGGTCTTGCACATATGCACGACGGAGCTCCCTTTGGTGGGCATGCCATCAATCAACATCGACAGCACGCCCCCTTTGGTGCGAGACCCGGAGCGATGGAAAACCCGTCGTTCCCCTGGTCTCGCGCATGCACACGATGGAGCTCCCTCCGTCATGCACATGCGCAGTGGGGAACATCGACCAGCTTGCGAGCACACTGCCACTCGTGAGCGGGTCTGAATGACCCCCTAAGTATCAAATTACACAGGGGCGCCACCCATAGAGTGCACATTCCTCCCCAACATCCTGATTTCAGCGGGACTTTACTGTCCCGCTGTTCCACCTGTGGGTCGAAGTGGCCCGTGGGTGGTTAAATCGGGAGGTTGGGGACCCCCACCGCTGCAGCTGTGTGGCAGTGCCAGACCCCAGAGACTCTGAATGGATGCTGCGCGGCTGGGGGAAGCCCAGCTAGTGAGGCTCCCCCAGCCTGACGTTATTTGGAGGTGGACATGCCTCCTAATAACATCATTCAGGGGGCATGGCCTATGGTAATTAGGCCACGCACCCATGCCGCGCGTGAAGAAAGGGCGCTCTGGAGGGGGCCGGCACATGGTGCTCCGACCCCTGGAGCCAGCCCTGGCTGGATGCCTGATCCAGCACATGCAGAACGATCAGATAATGATTGTCTGATCTTTTTCTGATCATTGCTGTCGTACCGTGTGTACGCAGCATAAGACTTGGAACAATAGATTAAGATAGTGTAACATTAGTGCAATTTTAACAATTAATTTATTTAACATTGTACCTATGCAATGCATCATTCATCATATCAGACCAACAAGTACAACAGGTACACTCACATTATTTATAACACAATCTGGAGAGCGCTTAGACTCATTTGACTATAACAGCCCTAGCAATCCTAGTAGTAGCATCTTTTTGTATATTAAATTCAAGTGTAGATTTTATGTAAAAAATCTTGCTGAGGTGGATTAAAGACAATTCAATGCTACTGCATAAAAGAATGACTGATATTAAGGTTGGATTGCAACCTGATATGTGGATAAATATGTTTAGCATAGAGGGGGGTGGACCCATTCAAGGGTGTGGAATGTTAAATATTATCTTATTATCCCAAATTCCAGTGAAACCAGGATGAACATTGCTCTCCTATGGAGTTACTATATGCTTGGACCCTTAGTGCGTCACGTGAGGCTGGGAAGGACTAAAGGTGGCCGTACACAGTGAGATTCAAAAGTTGGTCAGATCAGTTGTACGATTTCCCTTGAAAATTCTTCCCTTCAGATACAGGATGATTTATATTTAAAATGCAACTATTTCACATACAGTAAGACCATACGATTTGATCAATCACATCACATAATGTGTGTCAATGCCTACACGATCAAGTTGAGATCTCTCTGCAAAACCATCTGATCTGCGATCCAACTAGACAACGGCAGGGACGCGCATCGGGGTCGCAGAACACTCAAAATACAACTATTTTCAAATGATTGGTTTGTCCAACCTGTAGAAACTGCCCAAATCATGTGATCAATCGTCCCGTGTATGGCCAGCATTACACAGGGCATTAGATTGGCAACACTTCTAAAAAGCCACATTAAAAAATGCAAGGTAGTGGCATGTATTTCTTACTTTTATGTATTGAGCTGCTGGAGAGCTTTCTTTAGCAGGCCCAGCACTCCCATACAACATGCTGCATCAATCTATCACAGAATATGACGTCTTATTAAGCAGGGAGATGGGTAAATGTGTGCTTATCACTTATATCATGCTGAGCGCTTTTTACACCATTACCTGCCACTTCATTATTATATATACATTTAAATACCTCAAAATTTGCAAAACTTAAAAAAAAACGAAAGAACGCAGTCCAGCGTCAAAGAATAATTTTATTTTTACATTTTGATGTGGAATGTCATAAAGTAAACACAATAGACTACTTGGTTGGTAGTTTAAAAAATTATATGGGAATAGAGCTCTACAAGATTTGTTTTAGGGTTTTTTTAATTTTTTTATTGCAAGCACTAATATGTTTGGGGGTTGTACGCACTATACCAGTATATGGAACTAATGTAGTCACAAGAGCCGTAAGTTTTAGAATTTCTGAACATTTTAACCACTTGACCACATTATTTTTACATTTTATGCAATGCTAAGAAAGCCCATTTTTACTATTTTAATTATTATGAGAGTCTGAGGACAAGATGTACAATGTAATTACAATTAGTGCCAATAAGATACAAATGGAATGCTGAATTTGTGTTCATAGGTATCATGTCAAACCTGATATATATCATGTTAGCAAGGTACATTGACATGTGAGCAATTATAATAACATATCTTGAGGACTCTGATAGGCATGAATGCAGCGCAAACTACAGACACAAGCTGTGCTCATGCATAATGTTTAAATGTTATACAAAATAAAAAGTTATGATGATCAAGTTGGTTCAAATTCAAATAATGCTCCAAATAATGTCCAAGGTATGAGTGATTATGCTGGGATCAATGCATGGAAAATGCATAAAGAACTATAGAAGTTTAGAATTGGTTGTTTATTGATGTCCTAGATTGAAATTCACTCCTGATCCTTCTGGGTTAGAAGCTCCATGGTATGCATTGCAGATACAATAAGTGATAAATGTCCATCATAATTTAAAAATTCACATTCTTGTGACAACTTTTCCACTGCTTATCAGAGCTGATGACGCATAAAAACATTATACAGCAATTTTATAGCGATCAAGATAAAGGGGTATATTTACTAAGGTACAGGTTTTTAGAAGTGGTTTTGTTGCCCATAGCAGCCAGATTCTACTTAACATTTATCTAGCACCTTCTAGAAGGTAATAGCTAGAATCTGATTGGTTGCTATGGGCAACAAAACCACTTCTAAAAACCCGCACCTTAGTAAATATACCCCAAAGTGTCTGAAAACACCTGCCCCAATGAACTAGAATTTCAAGGTTAAAAAACAGGGGTACTGAATATATCTTAAAAATTGCCAGTGATAAGGAATTACAGAAACACTGAACTATGCAAATTCTCAATTATACCAAACAGGTTGTGTATATGTTCTCTATAATAATGCATAAGTGATAATAACCTAATTCTCTTCCTACATAGAACCTAAAAAATATATTATTTGACACAGATCTGAGTTTCAAATATATTATTGGCTTTTCAACTTTGTTATCCAGTTCTTGAGATTGATGGCATACATCCTGTTTGGAATTTGCAGTTTATTATAGCACAAATTTCTATAACATTGATTTAATTTTTCAATGCAAGGTCAGTTTTGCTTTTAATTATTCTGACTTACTATGCTAGTCTGCTCACATCTCAATAATTGATAATGTATTCCAAGGATGGTAAATCCCTCTGCTGCAATATTCACTACAATGACAGCCTATTTGCATATGGTGCAGGCTCCTAGCCACTCGTGACCTTTAAGGCACTGACAAATGTATTCCATACACTCCCTGTGTATCAGTAGAAGCTGATTGTGTTACAGTGAGTAGTAAACATTTTACTTGCCCTTTGTACACATTTATCAGGATTTGTATACAGAACTATTATATTTTGTCCATTAAAATTCTATATATTTTATTGATACATATATTACAGATATTACAGTCAAAATAAACAAAATCCAGTTAAAGTATATACCATATAATGTAATTTCTTTATTTAAAAAAGGCCTAGTTTAACAGATTTTATTTTTAAATATTCTCATATATTAGTATAATGGGATCAGTATGATGGCCGGCGGTTCAAATCCCGACAGCGGAAGCCTGGCAGTGAGACCCCGACAGGTAAGTATTTTTTTCTAGTTACTAACCTAACGCTAACCCTCCCTTAGGGTTGCCTAACCCTAACCTCTCCCCCAAGTGCCTAACTCTAACCCCCCTCTAAGTGCCTAAACCTAACCCCCCTTTCCCCGCAGTCTAACGCTAAGTCTCCCAGCCTAACCCTAACCACTTGGGGAGGTGCCGAACCTTGGGGGACCCTCTGTGTGTGGGGTTGACCTCTCCTGTTCCCCCCTTAATCTAGGCCTGACCAGAAAGGTATGGACCAAGGTTAATGTCTTCCTCCTTTTGGCAGATGCACAAAGTAACAATGCCTATGGAAGCTGTCACAACTCACGGATGGGTAGTGGATGCCAACCCGTATTTTGGGATTGGTGAGACCTATTACTGAGGTGCGGAGTCTAATGCACCAACGGTTTTCACCCGGGAATCTCGCAAGGTGGTTTGGACTTGTGTCTGGCATGAAGGTTGTCGTCCTCAGGTTAGGTTCCCTAATCCAGGTGCTGCTATACTCTGGATGGAGCAGATTATGATGAAGATGTACAGTGTAGTCGATAAGCCAGGTCAGAACAAAACGGACAAAATGCTACCAGGAAGCAGACGTATGCAGGTCGCGGAGGATAGCCAAGGTCAAAATAAGAATACCAAGTGAAGTACCAAGAAGGAGACAGAAGCAGGTCACAACTAAAGCCAAGTTCAGGAACAAGCAGAAGGTATCACTGGGAACGCTGGAGTATGGTTTGGGAGCCTATGCTCTGGTACAGGAGTGCTCTCATGGACTTCTATAGACAGGTACTTGAATTAGGTGCCTCCTGTGAAGCCACAATGTGAGAGTGCTTTAATTACATAATCTATCTGTATTGAGACCTGCTCAGTAGAGTGACCCATACTGGCTTCCCCCTCATCCCTCCCATTTTCAGCAGGCCACCTGTAGTGCACACAATGCAGAGACAATTATCCACCTAATGTAGAATGAATATATGTACATCTAAGCATCTATTGGCACCTCCTGAATTTTCCAGACTTTTTGAGTTAGATCATGTTTCAAGCTGATTGTGAAATTCGGCCAAATGCTAGCAGATGAAGTCATGCAAGAGTAGTGCCTTCAACTGGCCTGGGTACTCCAGTGTGCCTAAGTGATAATGGATTTTTACCATGGCATAATAAAGAACCTAACAGTGCCATAAGCCCACCTGGTTACATTTCAGAACTACATAATCAAACTACAAAAATACAAATGTGATATGGGAGAGAGAAGGGATGTGCTAATCTATAATGTCAAATAGAGTAATTGCAGCTGGGTATAAATGAGGGCACTAAAAAATCCTCATTACGTGTAGATATGATAGACAAAAAGGGGATACTCATCGCATATACTCCTTATTAACTACTATGTTGCTATTTAGTTATATTGGAATAATTTCGACATGACTTTTTTGTCCATTAACTAATTGCTATTTATTGAACATATGTGGTGATTAATTACTAAATTGCATTTTACTCGCACACCTGACTTATATAGGAGTATATGCGCTGAGTATCCCCTTTTTGTCTATCATATCTACAAAAATACAAACACCCTGTGATTTTTCTTCTGATGGTACTCAACAGAGCGCAAAACTAGCCCCTTTTTTTAAAATATATATAGATATACAGTATAATATTTAATTCTTACAACTAGTTCTGGAAACAGGAAGAAATCAGAGAAATTATTATTATTAGTAGTAGTAGTAGTAGTTGTAGTAGTACCTGTAATAGTAGTAGTATGTTATTATTATTATTAAATATTAACGATAATAATAATAATAATAATAATAATAATGATAATAATAATAAAATAATAATCTGAAGACATGTGCAGCATATGAAAACTCCTATAAAACTTATATCAACTTGTAGCTTTAGGCAAATAATTTTTCCTTTTTTCTCACCTATTCCATTTAACACATCAATTCAACATAACTGCCAAGATGAGGAACATTTATTTTCAAGTAGGCCGACTCGTAACATGAACCACTTTTTTGAATTTTCACAGAAAAATGGAATAGAAAAGAAATGAATAAAATAAATAAATATAAAATTGAAATCATAAATAAATGTATTATCTTTAGGTTATAACATCAGAAATTAACAGAGGGCCTAATTTAATGATGTTGCTAATGCCACGGCAGCTGCAAATTTGTGCGTATCGGCTTGCAAGTGTATGCAAATCTTGCAACTACAAGGATTTGAATTGAAAAGCACTCTGGCAGCTTTGCAAATCTGAACAACAGCATACAAAGATGAAGCTCAGTCACAGATCAGTCGACTACAGACTTCTGAGTAACCATATGGTGTGCAGAATGGCCACTGGAACTGAGGGCCTGATTCAGACCCGCTCGCGAGTGCTATGCGCTCGCAAGTGAGTCGATGGTGGCCCAGTGCACATGCACACGACGGAGCTGGCTCTGTCGTGCGCATGCGCGTGACCCGAATAGCGATGGGCAATCCGTTGCTCTGGGACTCGTACCAAAGGGGGCGTGCTGTCGATGTTGAGTGACAGCATGTCCCCTTTGGTGGGCGTGCCGGGGGTGTGGCTGCCCAGACAGAGGCGTTCCCAATTGGAACGCCTACCGTCTGGGGCCGGCCCCACTGACATTACAAGTGATGTCAGTGGGAGTGCTTTCGGCTCTGTTAGAGCCGAAAGCACTCTGGGGCTTGCGTCAACAAGACCCTACCACAAGGGTCTCATCGCAAGCCCGATAGTCGCGATGGTCTTGACCATAGCGACCATCTTCCTGGCCGCTCGCTATAGCTGTGGGTGGTCACCCACAGCTATGCGAGTGGCAAGGAGGCCGCTCTGAAAAACAAGAAGGACAGCCCTGATTCAGAGTGAGCGCTCTGTCAGAGCGTCCGGCTCTGAATCAGGGCCTGAGAGTCCAGAGTAATTTAAAACTTCATAAAGTATCACAAATACAGGCATAGACATGCCCCTATAGCAGTGGTGACATGCCTGGGTCTGACTCACTACCTACCCATTGCCACCCACAAACCTGCCTGCCTGTCAATTACTTTGTGAATAAATCCTCACTGCGAGTAACATCAGTAATGAAACTTGATGCATGTGCAATCCAATTCAAATGCATGTACAGATCACCGATAATTGCTAAACTGCATAAACATCCCCAGAAGAGGGATACAGGTATATAAAATATTTGTAAATACCAACTCTTACGATAAGTTGTTTGCTGTGAACTTCCCCCTCTTTTAGATAAGATTCATCATGATCTTGGGTCTTGGGGGATTCACTTCATATCTTGGATTGGCCGTATAAATGCCATTAAAATGAATGTCCTCCTGAGATTTCTATATTTCTTCCAGACACACTCAGTTAGAGTCAGCTCCATCTTCGTGGTCACCCTTCAGCGATTAGTATCTAGATTTGTATGGTCAGGCAGAAGATCAGAAGGTCCAGGGTGAGATTTCGGATACAATACCGCCACACTAGAGAAGGCGGTTTGGGCCTCCCAAATTTTCATAAACATTACTTAGCAGCCCACCTAACTCCACTAGCTCTTGCGCATGTTGATCTTCACTCTAAAAATTAGGTAGATCTTGAGGCTAAACTTGTCAATTTTCATTCTCCTTACTTTTCTGGATGCAGCTCAGGCATAGACACCTCTAATCTAACCTCTCTCCTAGCCTTCGCTTTTCCTTGTCGATTTTGGACTACTGTAGTAGAGCTTTCTTATTGGTTCAAAACCATCTTCTTATGACCCCTATATGGAACAACAAAGAGTTCCTACCTGGTTTTGATCCCAAATCTTTTGCTCTCTGGACTAATCATAACATAAAATTTCTCAGAGACATCGCCCTTTGTGAGTCTTCCCTGAGTTTTCTTCCCTTCAGGATAGATTCAGATTACCTACCAAATGCTTCCATCAATATCTCCAAATCTGCCATCTCTATACCTCTATACCCCCTTAGAATCATTTTGTATCCTCAGATCTGAATCACGGGTCTCATATCTACTGTTTATAGTCTCCTTATTGCCCACAACCAACCCCCAAAGAACCTTATGAGCTGGCCTGGGAGAGAGACCTTGCAGAGACTTTGGAGCCAGAGAAGTGGGCTAAAATTTGAGAACTCTCTGCTAAATCTTCTATTTGCATCAGAATCCAGGAAAACACTTATAAACATTTATATAAGTGGTATCTAGTATCTTCCCGCATTGGAGCTATATTTCCCCAGTGGTCTGATAGATGGTGGAAGGGCTGTGAAGAAGAGGGCACTTTTGCACATATCTGGTGCCACTGCCCTAAAATTAACTGCTTTGGGGAAATAGTACATCATCTGGTTATCTCCCTCATGAACATCTCACTCCCACATTGCTTCTCTTACTGTCTCCTACCACAGCCCATTCCCAATGGTGATAGACATACTCAATTACTTATTCGACACATCCTAAAAGCAGCTAACTGCACCATTGTGGCTCACTGGAAATAGGTAGACCCCCTTCTCTTCTAATCTACACAATTCAATTTGGCACGCATACCATCAGGGTCGGCAACAGAAATCTTGGGGCCCGGTACACTTATATCTCTGGAGCCCCTAAACTCCCCCTCCCAATGCCCCTTCCTTGAAACCTCCTCCAAACACACATGCCCAGATCCACACACACACACACAGTTATTACAGATAGAGAAATGCACACAACACACACATACATATATATATATATATATATATATATATATATATATATATATATATAGACTTACACATATATACAAACAATATGTTAATAATTACCATCACTTACCTTCATGGTGAGGCTCGGGTTTGTGCCTGCACTCTTCAGCTGAGCCGCTTAGGAGGAGGAGGAGGAATGTGGGGGTGGCAGGGTCGGGGGTGCCACAAGAATGGGGTCAGAGGTACTGCGAGGCGGGCCAGGGTTGGAGGTTCTTCAAGGGGGGATTCAGGGGTGCTGTGAAGGGAGATGGGCTGTGCCGCATTAGGGAATTTGAACAACGGGATGAAAGGAGAGGAGAGGAATAGTAAGGTAGCAGGAGGAGGAGCACCAACCCCTGCATGTCACAGTGTGAGCCGGTGTTTGACTGGGGAAGGTTGTCAGTGGGTGGGGCTTTGGCATGACAGCTGCAGTAACAGCACAGCAGCTGTTTAAAAAGTTTTAATGGGTGCTGTTGCCCTGTTTTTTCTGTTCTTGATCATCGGGGCCCCTCTGAACTTTAGGGCCTGGTATGGGGGTCCCCTTTGCCCCCCCCCGGTCACCAGGCTTTATTACCATTACATATTACTATCCATTTGCATGAGTGCCCATGAAAATTCACTGAAATCTGGTTTCCCTGGATTTCTTATCATGAGGTTTGTACTTGATATTCCATAGTTTCTCTTTTTGAGTAACGATTGCTAACAGTCTCCATTCCTTCTTCCCTTCTCCCCCATGCTAACACTTCCTTACTTTCCTGTCTCCCTTTCCTCCTTATACTCTCTAACCTACTTTCTCCCTCCCCCTCTCTGCCTGCTCAAAATATTCTACTATCTTCTGGATTACCGTTTTGCTGTATTTCGCTATATTTGTATGCTGATTTCAATGTTGAGTGCTCATTATTTTATATCACTTGCATATTGTTATATATATGTATGCTATTGTCTGCCTGACATAAAACCTCAATAAAATTATTTAAAAAAAAAATTTTGTAAAAAATGATAGAATACAATTCATTTGGTGTCAGAATCAGAACTAACATTCCTCCCACTGCAATCAGCCAGATGTTTCTCAGCCCAATATTCACACCACCCAAACAATTTCATCAATGGAAGCTGATGAGGAGTAGTAGCACCACTGTCTCAAACTCCAAATGGACTTGTACCTTTGACTTCTACGTACAAGCAGCACATGTTCCTCTGGGATGTGTGTACCTGTAATATCACCGATATCACCACCGCTGTCTCTTGTGACATAAACTGCTTACTCTGTTTTACTCTGTGTTACCGCTGACTAGCACTGTTAAATGTGTTACCACTGTTATCGCATACACAATGCATCTGGCAGGGGCCAAATAGAACAGAAGCCGGCCAGGCCACTGACCAAGCTGCTGCATGGGCAGTCCCCCTGCCAGAAAAAAGTATGAGCTGCCACTGAAGGTGAAACCAAAGTCACAGAACATGCATGTGTTATTCGTACCAGACATGGGGACAAACTTCATTACCATAAGTATCCTAGAGAAGAAAGCTTTGCAGAGGGCAAATGTTTTGTGCAAAATAAAAGAAGGACTATGCCAATAACTGTAGTTCCTGGACACAGAAGAATGTTATTCAATGACTGTCTCTGATTCAAATCAATCTATGGAATCTGGCTCATATGGCTACACCATCTGGGGTATGATAACGTCCTGAAGCTCCTTGATGGAATAATGACAGGAATAACCATGAGTAACACAGATAGACTTAAATGCAAGAGTTGTATATTGGGTAAGCAAGCCCACTGCCCCTTTCCAAAATCAGCAATAAGAGCTAAAGCACCACTAGCATTTTTGCATACAGATATGTGTGGACCAATGGAGGTGAAATTGTCAAGTGGATAAAAAACTTTCATGTATGACACATGTTTAGTTCATCAAAGCAAAGAGCGAACTAATAAATAAAATTGTAGATTACAAGAGAACAGTAGAATTGCAAATTGGTCAGAAGATAAAGTCTTGTGATCTAACAATGGAGGAGAATATGAAAATAGAAGCATAACAACCTTTATAAAGAAGTATGGAATTGAGCATCAAATAACAATTGCATACACACCAGAGCAAAACGGTGTAAGTGAGCATGCCAACCACACAACTGTGAAAAGAGCAAGGTCTATGCTGCATGACTTCAACCTAAAACAATGCTTTAGGACAGAAGCAGTGTTTACAGTAGTCTACCTAAAGAACCGTGCACCCACAGTTGCAGTACAAGGCAATACACCTTTAGAAGATTGCTCTGGAACTAAGCCAAGCATCAATCTTATTGATTTGGATGCAAAACAAGGTGGAATCCAAATCAGTGAAATACATTATGCTTGAATATTGTCAATATAGCATGGGATATAGACTTTAGGACACCACAAACAAAAAGCTCATAATGTCAAGAGAATTGTATTCCAAGAAACAGCACCACCGAAAATAAAGCTGAAACAAGAATTACAGTACAAGTTTGTTACATTGCATATGCCAGCAACAGAATGCATGTTGGAAACAGAAGCGGAAAGCAGTCAATACAGATATCCACATTCAACAACAACGTTGAAGTTCTGAGATAAACTACAAGGGAAACCATCCAATAGATAGTATGAAGAATTTGCTAACATCACATTCTGTGAACTTCAAAATAAGCACCAACTGGGATGAAAAGAATCAGCAATAAACAAAGAGATGGAATCTCTAATTGACAACAGTTCATGGACTATAGTCAACACCACAATAAAACAATCAAAAATGGATCTTCTGCAAAAACTGAATGCAGATGGAATCATTGCCCATTATAAATTGCAAAGGGATATACACAGATATTTGGGACTGATTACAGTGAGATTTTCTCTCCTGTGGTAAGATACAGTACATTAAATTTAGTCATTGCCATAACTATAGTCCATGTACTGTCATGTATGACTTATTTGCCATACCAACTAGATTTTGACTCTGCTTTCTTGAATTGCTAGAAGAGATTAACATGGAAGCTCTTGAACACTACTGTGAAAATGTGTTCCAAGAGGTAGAAGTGTGGTTACTAAAGAAAACTTTGTACGGCTTAAAGCAAAGTGGTCATTGCTGGTACATTAAGTTAAATACTGTACTACTTGAAATAGACTTTGTATGTTAAAATACTAATCATTATCTCTACCACAAGTATATAGAGCAGAAACTGTTCATCATTTTAGTATGTGTGGATGATTTGTTACTAGCAGGCCAAGAGCAGCACATAACAAGTGTCAAGCAGCTTTCAGAACAGAAATTTTAAGCTGAAAGACCTAGGACCTGCAAATCCCCTGTTTGGCCTAAGCATTTTACAAAGTTTAGAGACAGAAACAATCACTATTGATCAGCAAACATACATTGACACAATATTTAAGAAGTATAAGCAGTCAAATGTGAAACCAATGTCTACTTCCACTGACAAAAGCACTAAACTGACCAAAGCCATATCACCCACAAGTGTCCTTTCTCATCTAGCCTGAATAAGCCATGCAGCGTGATATACCTGGTGTTAGCGAGGCACCAGGTGCTGTGCAACTCAAATGCACCAGGAGACTGCTGAATTTGATATGTGACACTTTTACATCTGTGTGCAACTGAGACTGAAAAAGGAACTTGGGGTGGAAAAAAGCTGGAGCCGTTGTATCATTGCACTTCGTATGCTGATTGAGAGACTCAGTCGCACACAAATATACAAGTGTCACATATCAAATTAATCAGCACATTCTCCTGATGTGTCCTAGTCACATCACATTGCGACTCAGGAACAATTTCTGCAAAAAAAGGTGTAAAAAGTGCATTCTAATGCCATCTTCTGTTCTGTATGGAAGCCAGCCAGTCACCTTTAGATGGCAGCTGGACCAATTACATTGCAGAGTGTGTGATGTACTCCACGGTCATGCAGCACATGTTCCTCTGGGGTGTGAGTAGCTGTAATACCACCACTGTCACCACTGCTGTCTCTTGTGACATAAACTGCTTACTCTGTAACACTCTGTGTTACTGCTGATAACACTTGTTATATCTGTTACCTCTGTTATCCCCTTAATAAACCTAGAGGGGGCTAGACATGGTGGATGAGTAAACATTTTTGGCCAAATATGTACTAAGATCCTCACTTAAACTTCATGTTACTAATATTGCAAATTTTTGGCCAAACATGTACTAAAAATCTAACTTATACTCCATGTTATTTGTAGAGTTTATCAGGATTATTTTGACCATCATTTTTCTTAGTACAGTACTTAGAGTTTACACTTGCATTTTCTTTTCCTTTTCCTGCATCCTTAATAAACCTGAAATCCTCATTAAGGACTAACTGTCTGGCCTAAACTCAACTTCACAATTCCGCTGTTGTCTATTGTTCTGCTCAAATAAGAGATATCAACAATTCAATCAGTGCTTTAGTTGCTATTAAAATATGTCTCATGACGTACTGTACCTATCACCAGAGGTGATATCACCATGATATACATGCCAGTAGATCCATGGATATTCTAATCCCAGTAACTCCAACAATTAACCTGAAAACATTCCTCCACAGGGTGCCTATAACTGGACAGGCCCAAAAATTATCTCCTACTTATCCATAGAATACCAATAGAAATTACCTCCCTCAAGGAAAACATCCACAATTCCTCCAGTAAATCTCACATTAGGAATCAAATTTGCTATGCCCAAAAATGTAAGATTAATTGACATATGATTATAATAATGAATTAATACCTGCCTGAATTCTGTACTGTGTTTTTAGCATTTACTATCTAGTACTGTTCTGTAACATGAAATACCTGAAAAACATCTTGCAGAAAAGTATGTATAAAAACTAATATGATTAAGTAAAGATACAAAACTATAAAATGGTGGATAAAAAAACCCATTACTAATTAAAGCAAAAAAAAATAATCTCTAATTTCTCATTTAGGTCTTCTGTATGCACAGTCATCAAAACATACGGAGGGTCTCTTGACGACATTGTGTCTGGTATGCTGAGTTGGATGTATTCCTGTATCTTATAGAAAATATAGGCTGGTGCAAGTGAGCACTGATGATTATGATAATGAGTATCAAACTTTGCATAATATCAAACTATGCAAAGATGTGCACATCTCTGCATACTGGTGAATATACATATATAGTTCTATGCACACAATGTGTGAGCAACTACGGCCAAATTGTAATGATCTTTTGAAACAATCTCCCCCTGATATATTTAAATTGGTTGGATTGCAATTGAATTATGCACCTAAAATGTTTTGATAAACTATGGGTTTTAATCGTATTCATAAAATTTAGAGAAACTCACTTAAAATGGTATGGCTGTTCTTCCCACATACTGTAACTGTAAATTTGCAATTGACAAATTTAATTTTTATGTATATACTTTTCACCCATGTGCTTAAGAGCTAGTGCAAAAATCACAGATGATTTTCCGATTGTATGGAAAATGGAATCAGTGGGCCTGATACAGACCCGGTCACAAGCGCTGAGCGCTCGCAACCGGGTCGATGTTTGTCCACTGGGTATGCGCACAACGGAACCAGCTCCGTTGTGTGCATGTGTGAGACCCGGCTAGCAACGGGTGCTCCGTCGCTCCGGGTCTCGCACCAAAGGGGGCGAGCTGTCGATGGCGATTGACAGCTCGCCCTGTTTGAAGGCGTGGCCGAGGGGTGCCTTCACAAATGGAGGCATTCACAAGCGAACGCCTACCGTTTGTGGGCGGCCCCACTGACGTCACCAGTGATGTCAGTGGGAGAGCTTCCGGCTCTATTGGAACCAGAAGCTCTCTGGGGTTTGCGGCCACGAGACCCTACCACAAGGGTCTCATCACAAGCCCGATGGTCACAATGGTCTTGACGATCGCGACCATCAGACTGGCCACTCGCTATAGCTGTGGGTGGTCACCCACAACTATGCGAGGGGCCAGGAGGCCACACAAAAAAAAAAAACGCCCAGATTCAGAGCGAGCTCTCTTTCAGAGCGTCCGTCTCTGAATCAGGGCCAGTATGCGGCCGGCTGTTCAAATCCCGACAGCGGCAGCCTGACAGAGGAGAAAATCCTAAGGTAAGTACTAACGAACCTAATTCTACTCCCTAACCCTCCCTTAGGGGTGTCTAACCATAACCTCCCCCCAAGTGCCTAACCCTAACCATCCTCTAAGTGCCTAAACCTAGCCCCCCCCTTCCCCGCAGCCTAAACCTAAGTCCCCCGGGGGGTGCCTAACCCTAACCTCCCCCCTGGGGTGCCTGAACCTAACCACCCTTCCCCTAGCCTAAACCCAACCTCCCGGGGTGGGTGCCTAACCCTAAGTCCCCCCTGGGAACCCTAAACCTAACCCCCCATGGCTGTCCGCTCCCGGCACTCGGCTTACCTTTGAACGGCAAACAGGGTGTTGGGCTCCCGGTGTAGGTCTAATGACAGGCGTCGGGATTTCGACACCTGTCATTAGTGCCTTGCCGGGATTAGACAGTCGGGATGACGTCCGTTGGCTTCCTGACTGCTTCCCATGGAAAATGTATCCATTTCACAGAAAAGGTAGGTAAAGAGAATATTCTGTGAACACATTCGGCAGAATTTACTAAACGCTGAGTTTGGTGTCATTTAGAGCCCATCTGAAACTGCAATCAATTGATAGTGTTTTGAATGTCAAATTGCTAGCATTTACCAAAGGTCAGCTTTGATGTCTAAACAGAAACCCCCATTGGGGGTTTATGTACATCAATTGTGGTGTATTCCAACACATTAAAACATTACAATTTTATATCTAACTTTTGTTCACATACACTATTAGAGAACAATACTGTATAATATTAAAAAGAAAAATCAAGCAAGGAATATTGTAAAACACTCATTGTATTTTATACAGTTGTTATGTTTTGGATGTTTTCAGATGGTAGCACATAACAGTGCCAAGGTAATCCACCATAATTATATTGTTCCATTGCATTTAGGGTTTATGTGAAACTCTGAGTGGTTTATAAGCAGCAGTTATAGAAGCGCTGATTGATTCAAATTTATTTCGTTATTACAGCTGTTGTTGTGTTGGCTTAGATTAGAATGCCTTGAGGCCCTGAGGGGATTTTTTTTCTGTTTTAGTTTATGTGAAAATATGGCATGCATCCAAGTTGGGGGAAACAGTAAAAATAAAATGACTACTTTGGTTTTTGGGCAGATGTTGAAGATTTGGTAAGATAATGCTAACACAAATGGTTTTGTTACATCAAAAACAGTATAAATCTACTCTGTGTAGGCCAACAAATAAAAATAGTTGTTATTATTTAAAATAAAGGATCCCAGCACTAAATTTGTTCTGGTCATGAATGGGCAAATCTCTCAGAGGTCATAAAGCCTATAATATCCTATTTTTTTCCCTTCAGGAGAATTCCCACTGGGAGACATAGGAGATCATTATGGGGGCAGGGTTGAATGCTTTGCAGAGTTGTGAAGAGGGGGTGTGATGAAGACCACACGATTTTCTGATAATTGAATCAATGTGCCTTCCTCCCATCTAACCCATTTCACTAGGAAGTGGGTGGGATGTGAGGGACCTACACTCCCAGAAGTCTGTGGGGACTCCCAAAACTCGAGACACCCCCAGACATTCCATAGTAGGCCCATACTTATGTGGAATTGCCATACTTTAACATACTTGCATCCATATGGTGCAATTAACTTAGAGTTATCCCCAAGATGTTGTAGGTTTCAGTAAATTATGCATAATATAAAATACTTATAACATGTAGCTAAATTAGAAACACCATCATATATGTGTAGTCTTTCCCCCACTTCTTGTATGAAAACAGAATGTTGAGCATGCACTGATAGTATGAGTAAATTCTATGAACTAAATTATCACATCCAGATAAACAGGTTATGTAAACAAATATATGGGGGTGTGGGTGAAAAATTGGGGCTGCCTGTTAGTTCATTTGGGTATATAAAATGAATATAATGAAAAAATACTGATCAGTGTATGATGAGCGTTTATCAGTGTCTTTTTGTCTCTCCTCCTTATACCCGTCGTGAAGGGGTTTTCCTTATATGGACGTAAAAGGAAAAAATAGCAATGTATAGTATTGTCTGAAATATTAATTCTGTAAAAACACTGTCTGACTTGTATTTTCTTTTAGGGACATACTGATTCCATCTTGGGTGTTCCCCCTCCAATCACCTGTTCTTTAAGTTATATTTGTTCTTATTCTTTTTGGATTGTTTATTATATGTTTTGAAATAATACCTCTGATATTTTGACTACGAGGATTTCCTAATACTTAATAGAATCCGCTGGAAGAAAAGATACCTTTATGGGAGTTAATACACCGATGATTGTGTGAGTAACGGTATGCAGTGCTTTATTCCGGATTTAAAGAAACCATGACATGTTTCGTTTACCCACATTTACCTCATAGTGAGAGAGGTGCACTTTATTATATAGTGGCCAACTTTATATGTATATTTTCCTTGAAAAAGAAAAAATTAAAGATACCTTTTAAAGAAAGAAAAGACTTCGGTCTATGTAAGTTAGGTGTGTGAGATTCTTACTCCCACCGGACTTTAGAAGCAGGACAGAAAGGGGTCAGAATATTAAAAAACAATGTTACCCTAGCCTCTGTGAAGTGGGTCTGGGTACATTTTCACCCCAATTCACTCTACATTAATGCACAGTTTACAAAAAGATCTTTGATATAATCCACGGAGAAAATTACTGATTTAGGAGTCGACCCTTCTCTATTACATGAGTTGGTGTATACCCCTATTAGGCAGTATTTGTACAGAATTAATATTTCAGACAATACTACACATTGCTATTTTTTCCTTTTACATCCATATGAGGAAAACCCCTCCACGACGAGTATAAGGAGGAAAGAAAAAAAGACACCGATAAACACTCATCATACACTGATAAGTATTTTTTTCATTATATTCATTTTATATACCCAAGTGAATCAACAGGCAGTGCAAATTTTTCACACCCACCCCCATATATTTGTCTATCATTGTTAAGGTTTTTGGGGATAGAATCTTTCTGGGTGTGAAAGGCAGCATTCCAGTTGAAGTGAAGCGCCAACGCTAATACCCTGAACCCTACTTTTGCTTCTATTAGGTTATGTAAACAACATATTGTACTGTATCTACCAATTGAGAAAAAAGATTTAAATGAATTGACTGTATCCCAGTGCAGGATTCTGTGTAGTTTTCCCAGAAAGGTAGAATCATAGACTTTAATATAAATAAATCCATACTTCTTACTGCTAAGAAATACTATGAAATACACTTGTGGATCTAAAGTCCTACATGGACCCCTTATTAATGACTCTTGGGTGTATAATTATGAAAGTTCGATTTTGCATTTGATTTTATGATCGATTTAACTCATCTGAAATTGAATCAAATTGACATTTGCTTTCACTAGGGATGTGCTCCGACCCCAGTGTTTTGGTTTTGGATGTGTATCTCCTTCAAGGTTTTGGATCTGGATTTGATTTTACAAAACCACCCTTGCGTTTTTGGTTTTGATTTTGGAACTGTATTTTTTTCGAAAAAATCATAAAAACAGCTGAAATCACATAATTTGGGCATGTTTTTGTTCCTACAGTATTACTAAAACCAATAACATTTATTTCCAGTCATTTCAAGTCAATTTTGACCACCTCATAGCTCACAATATTGATTTCATCAGTTTAGGCCAAAAGGCTACATCAAGCTAGCTGGCTGACTAAGCTAAATGACAGCAGTGGGCGCAACTAATGTGGCAGTTCAGCTTCCAACATGGCACAGAGTGGCACTTCAGTGGTAGACAGGATGGCAGTTTAAAAAACTATACGACCCCATAGGAAGTTTAAAAACCAAGAATGTTTTCATTAATCAAGAACTAGGTCAAAGGCCCGAGGGAGTTGTAATATGTTTATGGACTGAAGACGGGGAAAGGACGGAAGGATTGATTAATTTTAAATTTATTTGTTTTAATGTTTTGATTCTTAAGAAAATTTATGAGGGAATATCAATGTAGGATCAAGTTCTTCAGTTCTTAAAAACATCTTTGATCTGGAGGAGGTTTTTTTTCATACTGTACATCTAATAGAAATGTGGTGCCCTTGCTTGTGGAAGTGCTGCTAAATAGTACACACTGTAAACAGACATGTACTTTGTGCTCAGGGAGGCTGTTAGGGATAATGGGACCAAGACTTGCTGTTTACATCAGAGGAAAGCAGCCTATAGCTTTCCGGATGAACTACAACTCCCAGCATCTGTGCTGTTTGCCGGGCCTACTGGAAGTTGCTTGTCAACAATGGGTGGTGTGCCTCAGGTTACTTCAGCCTGCTTTACGCGCTGTATATAACATGTAAATATGTATGTAATGTGACTAATATACACAACTAATTTTTGTATTCAACGTATTTGTACTTTATTGCACATATTCTGGCAGGAAGATGCTCTGTGCTGCTGCTAATATTCCTAATATAATGACACCCACCATCTGTAATCTACATTATCCAGTTATTCTGTTTAGTGTCACCTACATACAAAGGAGACAAGCATTTATTGAGCTGAACTGTTACTTATAACAGGTTATCAATTCACCAGAGTCCTAATGCAACCAGTTGGGGTTAGAAGCAATGAAAATAACTGGGTAAATTTCAAAATCAACCATGTTTTGCCCTCTGAATCAACTTTTTTTTATAATTAAAGGGGCATATAGGGGATGCTGTCTGTGGTCATATAAATTTCTGGATATTTTTGGCATTCAGCAACCACATGTAGAAGATTTCAGTGGCTGTGGTCTTTCAACTTCCAACATGGTACAACAGGAAACAAATGTTTTTTTATTATTCAAGAGCCCTGAGGGAGTTGCAGTATGTATGTAGTTGAAGGCAGGAAAAGGAAAGTTTGATTAGTAGTAAATTTAATTAGATTTTTTGATTCTGAAGCAAACTTATGAGCAAGGAGGGAAGAGGTGGAGGGAAGGCATTTACAAAAAATATTTAAATAATTCACATCAGTCCTTGCCCCTGAAAATCCTTGAGCTCTACACCCACTGCTGCTGCTGCTGGGAGTGGATCCTCATCCCAGAAGGGGACAAGGAAGACTACTAGTAGTAGTTTACAAAAAACAATTGACTGTTAAACATTCCTTTGCAAGAAGGTGCATGTAGAACAGCAGTCACCCAGTTGCATAGTGGATCACTGACACCATAACATCTATGCTGGTATTAGATGTGCATCCAATATCCACCAATAATGCAGTGGATTTTAGACAGTTAATGGAGGTCTTGCGTCCCCTCTACCAAATCCCATCTAGATTCCACTTCATTAGAAAAGCAATTCCCAGCCTGTACAGGGACATTACAAAAAACTAAATTAGTGTCCTCCAAAATGCATTTGTACCTACTGTCCACTTAACCACAGATATGTGGACAAGCGGAACAGAGCAAACACAATACATGACTGTAATAGCCCACTGGGTAGATGTATTGCCTTCAGAAGATTCAACAACAGCAGCAGCATCTGAGAAACAGCAGCTAATTCAGAGGCAGGCTACTCTGTGTATAAGAGGCATACCCCTGACAATCTTTTAGAAAAACTCAGGGAAGTCATTGCAAAATGGCTTACCCCGCTTGGACTTTCCCCAGGATTTGTGATTTCTGACAGTTTTACCATTCACCAGGCACATGTAGATAATTGCAGCACCTACAGGAAATGTTGAATTTGCCTTGCCACCAGCTGAAGCAAGAGGTAGTTACAAGGTGGAACTTCACCCTTTATATGTTCAATGGATAGAGGAACAGCAAATAGCCATCCAAAGCTACACAGCGAACTATGACATAGGAAGAGGAGGGGGAATGTACCGTACTCAAGCTCAGTGAAAAATACTTTCTGTGTTGTGCAAAGTGCTAAAACCCTTTGAAGCAGTCACCTGTGAAGTGAGTTCAAACACTGCCAGCTTGAGTCAGGTAATTCCCCTAATTAGACTGTTGGAAAAGCAGCTTGAGAAACTGAAGGAGGAGCTGAAACAATGCGATTCCACTAAGTATGTCAAAGAATGGTTGAGGACTATTTTCAATTTTTGTAATGATAAATAGGCATGTCAGATAGTCCAGTTGACTACGGGCAGGAAAAAAAGTCAATTTGGAGGCTCTTGCACAAACTCGCTTTGCTTTACTTGAGCAGCCCACCCTCCAGTGTGTACTCAGAAAGAGTTTTCAGCACAGCTGGGAACCTTGTCAGCAATTGGCATAGGAGGCTACTTCCTCAATATGTCATTACTGCTGGCAGCATCTGCAGCTCTAGTATGTGGTTCTTGCTCTCCTCTCATTTAATCGTCCTCCATATCAACAAACTTACTCTTCGGTCTGGCTGGCAGTGTCACAGAACAATAATAGTGTAGCTTACACACACAAAAAAAAACTTTACACTGGGGAAGAGCACTTCTGGATGAGACAACAGCCCCTTGATGAACAACACAGCACCCTTTTATGAACAACAAAGCACCTCTGCAGAGTGCAGATGGACCTCTTGCAGAGTCACAAATACGCGGATGATAAACTGTGGTTTGGCACGCAGTGTCACCGAACAATAATAGTGTAGCTAACACAAAAGAAAACTTTAAAAAAGATTTTTCTATTTTTTGTGGAATGATAATTTTAATTAACTTTTATTTTTTTACACTTGTGCAGAGCGCCCCTGGATTGACAGAGCACCCCTGGATGATACCCCTGGACAGCACAGCACCCCTTTATGTACTGCAGCCCTAGCCCCTTGATGGACAGGACAACACAGCAGCACCCCTTTGTCTACTGCAACCCCCATTTATGTACTGCAGCCCCAGCCCCTTTATGTACAACAGTAACACAGCAGTCAACTGCCAAAAATGGTGCCAGACTCAATCACTTTGTGTAAAGATAAATGCTGGGAGTGGCACCGCTATTAGACTTTGGCGCATGCGCTGTGCGATTACTATGCATGTACAATTTAACAATAATTTCTCTGTTGCAAAATATCGGCATTTCGCCCATCATCTTTTCTAAGCATCATAATGAATGTTTAGGGAATAGAATCACCTGTCTGTTTGTAGTCTTTTATTTGGGGGATTTTGTGTACGAGCCTGTGTGGGATTTGTGTTCAATTTTCAAAACCAATGTTAGTAAATCAGGGGATCTTATGTTCGTCTATATATAAAAGTAGCAATGGTTTGGCAATATTCGATTTCTAATGGGATTTGGTTTTATATTCGATTTTACATTGATTTTGTCTTTAATAAATCTCTGATGTGCAAAATAGCATGAAAATCTAAATCCAATACTCCACAAATCCAATATCTAACAAAATCAGACTTTAGTTGATATACCCCTCAGTATCTCTTAAAGGCTAGTGCTTCTGTTATTGCACTAATTACATGTAAAGTTACCATGGATACACTTACAGTTTCATGGAAAGTTTCCAATATTTTTTCCTTACTTTTACTCTATGATGCCCTTCAAAATTAAAGCTATATATTACTACCAACCCTCTTGCCTGCCAAAAGAGAAAAATTTCTTGATTAAACTAAAAAAAAGAAAAAAGTAAAAAAAATTGCTAGTGATTGAGATACAAAGGAACTATGAATTATAATGGGACACATTCACATCATAGCACTGAACTACAAAAAAATTTGAGCAGAAATATAAAATAGCCTATCAACAAATTCAAAATGCTTCAATTTCAAAAGGCGTCTAATGGTCTGTTTCTGCTGTAGCCATAATTAAGTTCTGATATGCTATATAGCCAATTAGCACTATTTATGGCAACTTTAAGCTCACATCATCATTTTTTAATTCAATAACTATTTTTACTCTTGGTTCTAATGGATTTAAAGTGGGTTTGATGCAATCTGATACTTTTTAAATCAATTAAGTGTTTGGCTTTCCTTCCCTACTTCACCTGCAAGTAAAGATAGAGGCATCAATATAGGATGCAGTGAATGCACAGTGATAGATTAAACCACTGCTTCTTAGGATATGCATTATGCATTTGTACACAGAAAGCAATGCTATAGTCAGAGGGTAGTTTAATTCAGCTGACAATGTGGTATTCAGATTTTGCAGAGCATTCAAAAACATGTAATTAAATATACATTAAATAGTGCCAAATGTAACCTTACTGATTCTACAGCTGCAAGTTAATTAAATTGTTTAAAACATGAGATGCCATTACAAGGCCAATGTCTTCTTTTGGCTCAAACTAATTTTTCAGCACAGAAAAACAAATATAGTCCAAAGGATTTACTGTATGGAATCGGTATGAGATGCCGGCGCTCTGGATCCCGGCAGTTGGAATTCCGACGCCGGCATCTTGAAAGGGTTAAAATACAGACACTTGTTGGTCAGTATGCTAACCCTCTCCCTTCCCTTCCCTAACCATAACCCCCCTTTTTGGTGCCTAACCCTAACATCCCTCCCTAGTGCCTGACCCTAACCTCCCCCTCCCCAGAGCCTAACCCTAACACTCGTGCCTAAC
The DNA here is from genome assembly GCA_031769625.1 of Taudactylus pleione. Lineage (NCBI taxonomy): Eukaryota > Metazoa > Chordata > Amphibia > Anura > Myobatrachidae > Taudactylus > Taudactylus pleione. Next base: position 3,098,754 of record JAUIMM010000601.1, read on the forward strand.
CCTCCCCCAGTGCCTAACCCTTGTTAAATTTGTAAATAAACCTTTTAATACATTCCTGCCTATAAACCTCTAAGATTCACCTGCCTAGAACCTCTAAGACAAAACCTGCCTATAAACCTCTAAGATTCACCTGCCTAGGACCTCTAAGACAAAACCCTGCCTAAAACCTCTAAACAGAACGCTAATTGCGTACGCAGTTTAACCGCAAATAAAGACAGGAGTGGAATCTGTGTTTCCAACGCACAAGTATTATTCAGGTAAAAGTACAGTCAGTTACACGCAATCTATACATACATAATTTAGGTGTAAAAAGGAAATAATACAGACCAAGTACGGTTATACATACGCTGCGCCTCCGGACACAGAGATAGACTTCTGACTAGATATCCTCAGTTCACCCAAAATTCAGCATGAACTGGCAAACCAGTGTTTGGACACATGTATTTATTCCCCCCCAGACTGAAACAGGACAAAGGGGAAACTTCCTGCTGATCTCATTGGTTCCCAGAGGAGGAGCATATGTAACGACACATTTAACAGGTTGTTTCAAATAGACTTTCCCTGCCTCTAACAGCTGGGGTCTTTCTGGTAACACCTCCTGTAACATTCCATCAACTAAAACATTTTGTTGCTTATAAGTTCTGCGATCTGTAACTTGAGTTTGCATGATGCGATCTCTCCACCGATAACACCGGGATTCTGTAAAAAGCGTACGCATCAGAACGAGACCAAACATACCTTGCTTATCATGTATAATACCTTAGATATCAAAAACCTCTATTTCTTAGCATTTAAACTAACTTAACCAACTTGAATCATACATTTTGATGCTTATGGAACCTTATGTGCGAATATGTAGTGTGTGGGTATTCGGGGTTTGATATAAGGACGCTAGTTATTAATGGGTGAGATTTAAGTGCATAATCTCTCATACACGAAGTGAACATCCAGCAGTGTGGATGGCTGAGGGTTGTAATTCTACATGCCCTCTGTCAGCAAGCACCCACCTGCTGTGTTCAAAGGAAAACAAAACCTCTTTTGTTCTCACAGACTCTTGTGTGAAGTGCAAATGTATTATCACCTCAAACTGTGGGATTTGGAGCCATCTTGTCTAGGATTCAGGCAAATCCAATTGTGTAGATATTATATTACAATTGCCACAACTATACTTTATCTGCATCCAGGGATTCCCAATTTGTATGTAAAAATACCCATTGTCTCTTCTTATTTACTTCTACTTAGAAAGCTGGTTTTTCCCGTTGCCCTTGGTAGGTTAACAAAAACATTGCCATCTGTTCTTAGCTCCTGGGTTATAACTTGAATTAATGCTGACCACACAAAATGGTGTCTTGCGATCTAATTTCCAAAATGGAGTCTTGCGGCCATTCGCAAGATGGCGTCGCTGCGATTAAATTTTAAACTGAACTTGTCTCACTCAATTATTCAACTTCGACACCCTCCCCTCCCCTAACCCCCCGATACTTATCTTTGGTATCCCGGCGGTTGCTTTTAACTGGCTTTGGGATTTTGGCATCAGTAATAGGTGCGTCGGCATCCAGACCGCCGGGATGCCGAACGCCTACCCACTGTACTATATATTGGCAGATCCTATTGTTTATATAGGTGGCAGTTATGTGTAATGAAGGTTAGTTCAGAGACAGAACAGGTTTACAGGATGACACAGGGTTAATGCAACAGGTATGTAAAACAGGTATACAGCACTGTTTATAACAAGATCCAGACAGGAATGTATAAGGGAGCGCTGGTGGTGTACAACAGGTGGGAGCACACACCTATGTCTGTGGTGACAATGGATTATGGACACTGGCTGTAAAAATGCATCGCTATAGAGGTGATGATGCAATGAAACTAACTGAAGAGCTGTAGACTCGTGGACATGCTGCAAATGTGCAGTAGTGCACAAGGTTTGAGGTCGCGCCTCTGGCAGTCCAGGGTCATAGTACCAGAATGAGAGACAGTTCAGGGCACTCTCTCCTAACAGCATAAACTAGAGATGTGTGCAGACCCCCATGGTTTGGTATTTGTTTTGGATCCAGATTCATCTTTGTGTTTTGGCTTTGCAAAACCACCCTTATGTGTCTTGGTTTTGGTTTGGGATCTGTGTTTGAAAAAAACAAAAACAGCTAAAATTACGTCAGTTTGACTCGTTAGCATGCAATCCAAAACCCGAGTGTGGTTTATAAATCCAAGTTCCAAACCAGATGGTGGTAAGTAGCATTTCCCCTCAGTACCTGAGCTGTCAGCACTACATTCCCATACACATATAATGGGACTCTTAACCAGATGGTGATAGGTAGCATTTTCCCTCAGTACCTGAGCTATCACCATCTGGTACAGAGGCCTATTATGTGTGTATTGGAATGTAGTGCTGATAGCTCAGGTACTGAGGGGGTAAAGCTACTTATCACCATCTGGTACAGAGGCCCATTAGATGTGTATGGGAATGTAGTGCTGATAGCTCAGGTACTTAGGGGGTAAAGCTACTTATCACCATCTGGTACAGAGCCCCATTATATGTGTATGGGAATGTAGTGCTGATAGCTCAGGTACTCAGGGGGTAAAGCTACTTATCACCATCTGGTACAGAGGCCCATTATATGTGTATAGGAATGTAGTGCTGATAGCTCAGGTACTGAGGGAAAATGCTACATATCACCATCTGGTACAGAGGCCCATTTTGTGTATGGGAATGTAGTGCTGATAGCTCAGGTACTGAAGGTGAAAGGCTAATTATCACCATCTGGTACAGAGGCCCATTATATGTGTATGGGAATGTAGTGCTGATATCTCAGGTACTGAAGGTGAAAGGCTACTTATCACCATCTGGTACAGAGGCCCATTATATATGTATGGGAATGTAGTGCTGATAGCTCAGGTACTGAGGGAAAAGACTACCTATCACCATCTGGTACAGAGGCCTATTATGTGTGTATGGGAATGTAGTGTTGATATCTCAGGTACTGAGGGAGTAAAGCTACTTATCACCATCTGGTACAGAGGCCCATTATATATGTATGGGAATCTAGTGCTGATAGCTCAGGTACTGAGGAGAAAGACTACCTATCACCATCTGGTACAGAGGAGAAAACATTTTTTGAAGGTGTTTGTCCCATGTTTCAAAATATGTCAATTGGCAGCAGCTTATGATTGTCTGATTGGGTCTGAACTACTCCCACTGATAGTATACTGTACATTACTGTGTCTGCAGTATTATATGAAATTACACGGGATTTAGTTTTTTACCCAGACTCTGACAAATCAAAGAGAAGCTACTGTATTTTATTAGAGCCTGTCAATCTGCAGCATGGCATCTTGAAGGAAAAGTGTAGCATCATTCATGTGCTTTTTATTTTGTCAAGTGAATTGAAGGCCTTGAAGATGAGAACCCCACCTTGAATCTAAGGGCTCCATGTACTAGGTGGACATAAGAGGGCAAAATGAAAAAAGAAGAGAAAATCCCTGTAGGTTCCAGATATGTACTAAGGGGTTTTCTCTGCTCTCCTACAGCTAGCGCTAAGAGCAGGCTAGAATATTGTGCTAAGTGACCTAGCTATTAGTAACAAGAAATGTCACTTACTGTCAGCTGTCTTCTCCAGTGCATGCTTCCTTAACTTTAGCTGCTGATATCTGCCTCTAAACACTGGAGAAGCAGAAAGAGGGCTCTTTGTCATTTTGGCTGCTTGTCAGTAAAGTTTTGATTAAAGAAACCTCACTGCTGCAGCTGCATGTTGGGTTAGTGAGAGAGTCCATACAGTGCAGTCAGGAGGAGTTGGAATGTATCCCTGCTCACACTGCTGAAGGGATGACGTAACATTCACTCTCCTCAGCAGGAATATTTTTAGTGTACTTCGCTCTAGCCACCTTCTGCTTTGCATCGATAAAAGGCAAGCAGGAGTGGCTGTTTCTCCATGGTAAGTGGAGTACCAGTACATTGACCCATAAGTGAGAAATAAAGTAAGAAATAGGTTTTGTGTCAGGGTGGAATAAAGTAGAGAAATGGGTTTTGTGTCAGGGTGTCTTTATTTAAACACTGTTTGTATTTTTTCTTAGTGATTTTTGTACATGTGTACTACTACAAGTACCAGACAGTCATCATCCTCATCAGTGCAGATCTTCCACCAGGTGAGAGGCAGCCAAAACAGAGCATATCTGCAGCTTATTCAGCTCTGCATCCCTCATGAGGAGTGTTAACAGTGACATCAGCCCGCCATTACTTCCCCTGTCCCACCTCTCTAAGCGTAGAGTTGGAACAGGAAATTGTGTCTTAAGGTGCATACACATGGGACGATGTGCTGTATGAACGATATTGGTGAAAGATTTCCCTTGAACTTTCTGTAGTGCAGGACAAACGATATTGTTATCATTCATATCGTTCAAAGATATCGTCTCGTGTGTAAGCCCCTTTAGACTGCAAGCAGTCTGCAATATATTCCATTCTCCTGCACATAAGCAGTATGAAAAAACTTATTTTTGAGAGGGACAAAAACAGTGCTACTATAATGTGATCGGCCAACTTTGTCTAAGTTCCAAAATATATAATTATAATACATGTACAGGCATGTATAAATAATGTATTAACTTTTTAACTACAATTGAGACGGTGCCAGAATTGCACTTTAGGATTCTGCCTTCATAAGCAATTACTTTTGATTTTTTTACTGCAAAATGTTATATTATTTCAGAACAATTTATTAAGAATGACCACTTATAGACCACCCACAAAATGTTCCATTTATTTTATTTTCTAACTTCACAGATTTACAGGAATACTTACTGTACAACTTATTGGATGTTTGGTATGTATTTTGGGCCAGCATAATATATTTATGTAAAGTAAAATGTGTCTGCTTGTGATTTTTTTGGTACTTTTACACTTTTTACAAATATATCTATTAGAGATGAGCGGTTTTGGTTTCTTTGAAACCAAACCCACCCAAATTTTAGCTTTCTGAGGCCCAACTTGGTTATTGCCGTCAGACTCTGATTCGAAAGAAAGGCAAAACATAATCTTGCCAGCATTGGATAATGGAACACTGGATTATGTTTGGGCACCATTTCACACAAGAGATCTGATGGAGAGGGTAAGGGCAGGACTCTGTTATTGGCTTCACCAAAAATGAACAAACTGAGGGGCACTAACTCATTTTAGACTGCACAGTGTACCTTAAAACCACTAAAGTCAAGAACATTGTGTCATTTAAAAAATCATTGTGTTCTTTTTAAAGGGGCACTCTGTGTTTTATTTAAATGAAAAAGCCATTTATTTGGTCAGGGCCCCACAGCGACAGTCTTAAAAAATAACGCTCAGTAGGTGCCGTGCCACCGTTAATATCAGCACTGTGAGTCACAGTGTAGAGTTGTCATTTTTTGTTCTAAATCGTGTGTGTGTTCAGAGCCAGGCAGTGACACTGTGTTAAACAATAACATTCAGTAGGGCTCATGTCACAGCATTATTCATATAAGCGCTGTGAGTCACAGTGTGAAGTTGTAATTTAACTACTTGCCTGGCACGGTCATATCAGATACAACTATACCAGACAGGGCTTTCTGTGACATGTTCGTATCTGATACGACCAGTTAGAAAAGTTCAGTGGGCGGCTGCTGGAAGATGATCTTCTAGCAGCCGTCTATCTCCGCACTCTTGAGTCAGCCTGGCAGCTGCAGAGATGAAAGAGCAGCAACTGGCACTGTCTTCTCCTCCCCCTTCCACCCTGTAAGCGGCAGCCCAGTGGGAACCGCACCCAGCGGCTGCAGATGTCAGAGCAGCTGCCGGGAAAATACATAACAGCACAGCGCTGTCGGTGTTAGCTTCTTCTCCCCTCCGTCTCTGGACGTGGCAGCCCGGCGGGACCCACACCCGGCGTTTGCAGATGTCAGAGCAGCCACTGGGAAAATTCATAACAGCACAGCGCGGTCGGCACTGTCTTTTCTCCTCCCCCCCCCCCCCCCCCCCCCTGGAAGTGGCAGCTCGGCGGCACTCACAAAATGCGACTGAAAATGTATAGCACACCGCGCTGATGGCGCTGTCCTCCTCTCCCTCCCCCAACCTTGCTAGAGCTGGTGGAACAGGAGCAAGCTCCACCTCTCAAGGTATATCCTGCCTTCATTAAATATATATATGTGTGTATGTATATACATATATATATATATGTATATATATGTGTGTGTGTGTGTGTGTATGTATATGTGTATATATGTACTATATCTCTATATGTGTGTGTATATATATGTATGTATGTATGTATATATATATATGTGTGTGTGTGTCTATATATATATATGTGTGTGTGTATATATAATATACATGTGTGTACAGATCTACCCAGCTACATTATTGCCTGTTACGCAATGAGTTGCGCTATGCATTGGCGTGAGACAACCGGGATGTGCAATAGCATCTCCATTCAATCTTATGGAGACGCACTCCCGAGATCAGAAATGCACCATAGCATGGCTCATAGCGCGAATTGTGGGCACGTTTGTGCCGCGATTCACAACAAACTAACTGGGCACATCTGTATATGTTTGTATATATGTCTGTGTACATATATATATATATATATATATATACACATATATATATATTAAACACAAGGTGGCACTTGGAGTCTTTTAGATGAAGAAAGAAGTGCTGTAGTTTATTACATCATCAGCTTATCTATATATATATATATATATATAGAGAAGTGATGATGGACGGCACTCCGGTATACAAGTAAAAAATCAGGCCACTCAATTGTGTGGCCTGATTTTTTACTTGTATACCGGAGTGCCATCCATCATCACTTCTCTACATTATACCTGTTCCTTACGGAGTACAGCAGCAGGGGCACCCGGACCGTTGAATGTGCTTTTGAGTGCCGGACATCCCAAGTACTATTTATACTATTTACTGATGAAAAATTTTTAATTGCCAACATGCCATACTCTACATACAGTGGCAAAGAAAGGCTCAGACCTTGGTGTTGGTGGTTATGGATCTGCAGTCAGTCAGGCATCTTCTTCTGTAACCTCACATGATGATGCAACACCATTTCACTCTTTTCATCTGCTGGCACTTGTAGTTCCACAAGTGCCAAAGGGCAGGCATGCTTGCACCTGTAGTTCCACAGTAAAAAACAATAGTTTATCACTATTTTCAACACTATTTACCCTGTACCCATGGCCCAAGGGTGCAGGGAAGAGCCCCAGGCTTCAGACTAAGACTTGGGTGCTCAGGAGAGGGGAAACACCTTTATTGGTTGGGTCCCCACCTACCCTGATATTCCAGTCTTGGGCTGACCAGCTTGGGGTGATAATGTTTTGGCTGGAGTGACCTGGTGATAGGGTCCCCTGGCTGTGGCATTACACCCTGGCCAGATTTGCGTCTGGTGCTGGTTTTAAAAATAGGGGGATCCCTACTCAATTTTCCCCCCCTATTTTTAAAACCTGGACAGGCTCAGCAGTCCAGTGCTGGTTCCTAAAATGTGGGGGAACCCTACTCATTTGTTAGCCCATATTTTTAGGAACCAGGACTGGCTGAGCAGTCCGGGGCTGGTTAAGCTTTTTTTGGGAGGACCATACATCATTATTTTTTAAATATTAACCTTTTTACAGGTACAACACACTAGCAGCCTTCACTTATCTCACTGATATGTAGAGGCTGCTTTTTCAGGAGAGTTTGGCAGGGAGAAAACTATCTAAACTTGCAACTCGGGGGAGATATCTTGATCTGCTTCACCATCGGCCAACTCGGTCACAGCTAAACTAAATTTGTGAGTTTCAGAAGTATCAAATCACCCAAGTTTCAGCGATGCAAATCATGTTGAATAAAAGAAAAACTTGATCAGACTCGATTCTTAGTAAATGTACCTCTTAGGGCATCCACAAGTGCTGTGTGTGAGTCTGACAATTCTGATACTGTACTTATAGCCTACTTCCAGCATTTCTGCACTCTCTGAAAATGTAGGGATGACTAGCAGAAATAAAGATGGTGACATAGAAATTGAGGATGCTACTGTGAAAGTGCAACAGGATGAAGGGGATATTTGTATTATCTGACACTAATGAGGATGTTGATGATGAGGATGTTGTTTGTGTAAATCAGCCACGAGTCTCAGCAGTTCTTGCTCATAATAAAAAGTAAGCCATTGATACTGTATGTCAGGGCATAAGACCAGAAAAGCCACCTCTTGGGTGTGAATTTATTTCATCCAAATCCTGACAACATTTGTGAAGGCATCTGTACCATTTGTGCAAGCCAAGTTAGTAGAGGTAGGGACATAAACCATCTAGGCATCTCCACACTGTTACGTCATTTGCAGTGAGTTCATGCAACTTATTTAACAAATGCAACTTATTTAACAAAGTTATAATTTGTCAAATAAAAACAAGCAGTCCAGTATCAGCATCCAGCAGTTTGGACCACCTCACGCAATCTCCACTGCCCACACCGTCATCATCAACCTCCTCATTAATGATCAGAGGTAGTCGTTCCAAGAAATAGTTTTGTGGGGGCAAAACAAACCAAGGACTTCAGCCACAAAAGTGAAAGTTCCTGTTGCGGAACTGCATGTCCTTTTTAATATGCAACATAAGGTTGGGTGGGAGGGCCCAAAGGCAATTTCATCTTGTACTACTTTTCTTTCATAATTGGCTGTATTTGTGGAGACAGTGAAGAAAGTATTTTTTGCATAGGCAAACATTTTTATTGGTTATTGCACTAATACATTACTACACATTTTTAAAAATAAAATAATAATAATACAATATTATTAGCCAGGGATTCCAGACAAGGGTTAGGGAACATTATATTTGGAGGCTGACCTACTGGCCATACTACCCTCCCTCCTCCCTCATACATTTCCTTAGACAATCAATCAAACAATTAAATTATATTAACTAACTAATCAATCCTTCCTTCTTGTACTTGCCTTACACTATATACTTAGTCTACCTCCATTCCCTGTATTTCCTTTGGGCCTCTGATCTAGTTCTTGATTAATGTAAACATTCTTGGTTTCTATGGGATCATATAGTTTATTAAACTGCCATCCTGTCTGCCACTGCCGTGTGGCAATGTTTCATAGATGTTCTATAGTCTTTTAAAATGCTGTGTGTTTGTGCCACTGCTCTGTTGCTTAATTTAGCCAGCCAGCCTTTGGCCAATATTGGTTAACAATATTGTGAATTGTGAGGTGCTCAAAATCGACTGGAAATTAATGTTATAAAAGTTAATAATACTGTAAGAACAAAAATAGTCAAATTACATGATTTTAGCTGTTTTATCAATTTAAGAAAAAACATCCAAAACCAAAAAGGGTGGTTTGCAAAACCAAAACACGAAGATGAATCCAGATTCAAAGCAAAAACCAAAATATGGGTGTATGTGCACATCTCTAAAATCTATTTATTATTGGGCCATGATAAAACCTGTATGTAAATGTGTTTGTGTGCCAGTTTTTCTTTGCTTTTTAGATTTATTTATCTAGTGTTTTAATTATTTTTGAAACTTACTTTCTTGCTTTTCTTTTGTTTAGTTTATGTTAACTGGCAATGCCATGTATTTGTACACCATAGACTAACATCCCAATCTGTTATACAGCAGGTAAACATACATACATATTGCATATATTATTTGGCTCTTATTACATCCAAATAATCTCATTAATGCAGCAAACACCAGTATTGAGATCAAAAGAGTCACTGGGATCTGATCATGGCACAGAGCAATCACTATGTAATCACTTTCCCAATGTGTCATATTAACATTTCCAGGATTTTCATGCTGTGTATTTAACTAGATTGTGATCTATACAATTATATATTTTATTTACGCACACAGCTTAATATTTAAATACTAACTAGGCATAAACACAAATAAATTATTTCTAGTCCTAAAAGCTCTGCAATGTACAAGGAAAATGCATATTAACTTGACATTGTACAAGTACAATACAATGTAATACAACATACTGTAGCTAGGAATAACAAATAGCAATAAAATAACAAAGAAGATTTAGGAGGAGGGCTGAAAGATTTTAATGGAAGTGTTTTGAGTGCACCTTTGCATCTGGTGAGGTAGAAAGTCTAACTTGTCGAAGGAGCGAATTCCAGAAAAAGAGGAAGAGCAGGAAAAATCTTGAGGTTTATGTGAGAGTCAGGTGGAGGTAAAGCAACAATAAGTAGAAGATCAAGGAGGCAGAATGCATATAAATTAGGTTGGTAATGTAGGAGAGGAATGAGTGATCAAGGAATTTATATTAGAGAGTGAGTTTAAATGGATTCTGAGGGATTACAGATCCAATGAATCTGGTTGCAGTGGAGAAAGGCAGATGCAGTGTTGCAGTAGAGGAATAATTGACAAGTAGCAATATTCAGCATAGAATTAAATGGGGAAAGGCTAGTTCAGTAGATGCCAAAGATGAGGAGGTTACGGAAATCAAGGCAGGAGATGGTGAGTGCATGGATAAGAGACTTGGGAGCTGATTCTGAGGTGGATGCAGACGCAGCTGCAAAAGTCAGAGGTCTGCATCCTTATGCCAATGTCACATCCGATTCTGAACATACATGTACTGAGATGCCCACAGGCAGAGGTGCTAACCCATCTCAGTGCGTCTTTAAATGTACCATTGGTGCATCATAGGACGTAACATCGAATTTGCACCAGCTCAATGTCAGATATAATTTCTCCTTCTGAACATGGCGTCCTGTTACTGTCGATGTCAGTGACACTCCTGTGACATGCTCATGTCTGGCTAGCTACCCATATGTCAACTCCCAGAAACGCCCAACGCGTCCAAAATTTTTCTGCTAACCTCCCTCCCTAACCCTAACCCTCCTTAGGGGTGCCTAACCCTAACCTTCCCCCTGTGCCTAACCCTAATCCTCCCTCTAAGTGCCTAAACCTAACTCCGCCTTCCCTGCCGCCTAAACTTAAGTCCCCCGGGGGAGTGCCTAACCCTAAGTCCCCCCAGGGGTGCCTAACCCTAACCCTCCCTTCCCCTAGCCTAACCCTAACCTCCCGGGGAGGTGCCTTACCCTAAGTCCCACCCGGGAGCTCTAAATATAACCCCCCCCGCGCGGCTGTCCGCAGCGGCGCCCAGCATCACTTCAATCGGGATGCTGGGTGCTGGTCTCCCGGTGTCGGTAAAATGACTGGCATCTAGATATAGATGCCTGTCATTTAACCCTCACCGGGATAAAGCAGTCGGGAAGCCAGCTGTCGGGATTACGTCCTCCAGCTTCCCGACTGCATACCCCTCTAATATCACTGATCCAGCAGTTGCACAGCATTTTTACAGTAAGTAACCACATTCGCAACATGAGAGCTCTCAGCATGTCAGGAGAACCGCAATGTTTGATACAGGTCAGACGGGGCTATCCATTAGCAGATCTTTTCAAAAGATGAAAGACAAAACATTTATCTTTGGAAAATTCCTGGGGATGCTGTGACAGATATCTGTCATGTACATGACAGATTTTGGCAAAAGATGAAAGATGAAGGATATTGCATGACATCATTCTGGGAGTGGATTTTTTTTAATGATTGTTTGAATATTCATTAAAGAAGGAGTTTACATTAGGCTGGGTGGTGCTCTCTGCAGCCCTCTAAATTCCTGATTACCTATTTAAAAGTCAGCAATCCTTCTTTGTTGCTAGTTCGGTTGGGTGTATACCTTTCTTAGCGTTGTTTCAAACATAAATTGCTGGTTTGATTTTTGGCATGCCATTAATTAAAATGCATACTGTACTCATGGATTACTACCATTACCATGTCAGAACAGCATATTTGGCCGCTGTGCTGTTCTCTGATCGTGCGAGGCCTGTGAGAAGAAGAAGTGTACATTCCTGCTGGACGAGGGAATGGCTGTTGCAGAGGGATTCCCTCTCGCACATGCCACTTCTTCATGAAATATACTCCCAGGTCAGACCTAAATGCCGGGTCTGATCTGGGAGGTCGAATAGTGTTCCGGCCAGATCAGACCCAGCGCCAATCCAGCATATTCCTGAGTCGGCACCGTTTACACCAGAGCCGGGTCTCTACAGACCTGGCTCTTCTGTCATGAAAGTGGACGCTTGGAGATGACATCATCTGCAAGCGCTGCTTAAGCCAGCCAATTGTCCGGCTTGTGGCGCTATGCTGGTCTTCTAGACCCACATTGCATCATTTACACTACAGGGTGGCATGTGAACAACCCTTGGCTAACCCTGAAGTTTACCCGGGATGGATCACCGGGTCAATGGACCTGGCTAGATCCATTACAGTGCCACAAATCTTGGGTTGATTTTGATACGGTGTAAAAGGGTTATAAGTACTTTCCTTGTTGCTAATAATGTCCATCGTAGTTCTGCCATTGTAGTTAACATAGGTGTTCAAGTAAAGACACCTATGTTAATTCAATGAGGCCCTTCTATAGTTGTGATCCAGATAGACAAGTCTTGTAGAATTGCCTAGAAACAACAACTTGATTAGCACAACACAATTTACCAATACTAAACATGTTTAAAAACAAAATTGACCAATATTTAAAAAAAAAAAAAAAATGCAGCAACTGTTTATTTCATTTACATTTTTTTACTTTTGATGAAGTATAAAGTATGGATGGTATTCATCCCTTGTTTCCAGGCCAATGAGTGCCGGACTACTCAAACAGAAAAATAATCAGGCACATAACAATCTTGTGAAATACAGTTGAGGCCTTAGAAAAAAATACTGACATCAATAGGGTAAAGGGGAATAAACAAAACTCCAAAACAGTGTTCTTTGAACACAATAAGTGACTAGATGACACAACGTTCAGGCAGCGAGTTTGATGAAGTCCATTTGCCCAAGTCATGGCAACATGACCAAACTCACGGTCGTTTTTGAAGAAAACCCAAAGACTAAAGGACTGACCAATTCAAAAAACACTATAAAAACTGAATATGAAAAAAAATACTAATTAAAAAATTCATCTTTAACCTGGAGGGTAGCTTGTGCACTCATCCATGTTGAGTGCACACTACTCATCAATGTACTGGGATAGGGAGATTGTGGCGCTGGGCTACGTGACACAGCATATGGGAGGGGATGAGATGGAGGAGGCATTGGATGTGTTGGATACGCCAGTCTATAAGGTTGTATGGGGAGATTGCCAGAGGCCAATGGGGTGGGCCGAGGTCTAATGTATGACCCTACATCTGTATGCTCATCCAATTTTTTTGGTGAGCAAGGATAATAGTGTGATACATTATCCCTTTGAAATGGATTTGCTGACTCAGAGTCATCTTATCCATTTCGTGGCGGACATTGTTACCAAAACATTGATTTGCACTCGGGGGATTCCTCAAAACCTCCTCCGCATGTTCTATAAATTGGGCAGTCCTAGACAGTCCAGAGGCTGGAGTCTTCATAGCCAGCCTTCATCTCTTACTCCTGGGAGGATTTGCAGAGGAAGATGCGGACTCGTCCGGCCTCTCCACATCTGACTCCAAAACCTCTGTGGGCTCGCTGGAGGGAGTTTCAGGATGAACATCGATAACTTTGACCTTGAAAAAATAAAAAATAATAATAATAAATATACATTTACTAAAACAATAATACTTACCATTGAGTGATCTGGAAATTAAGGAAGCCATGGAAAAAGTAAAAATTCTGACGCACAATCAATAAACATTTTTTTAAGGTAAGCAATAGACTTTACCTAATCCAAATAGTATAACATTTTTAATGGCTTTCCTCATCCTGATCCTCCAACTCTACTTCGAGGTCCTCCTCCTTGACCCTTGGCTCCAGCGAGTACCGCGACCGTGTCTTTGGGTCTTGATCAAGAATGAATAGGAGCAGGTCATAATACCACAGCTTGGGCTTCTGGACTTCATCAGCACCTGCTCCCGAACGTTGTGCATCTTTGTACTTATTGTGCGCCTTTAAGAACACAGGACTTCATTCAGACCCGGTCACAACCGGGTCAATGTTTAGGCCCTGTGCATTCTGGGAGTGGATTTTTTTTAATGATTGTTTGAATATCATTAAAGAAGTAGTTTACATTAGGCTTTTTTTAAGGGATGGGTGGTGCTTTCTGCAGCCCTTTAAATTCCTGATTACCTATTTAAAAGATAGCAAATCTTCTTTGTTGCTAGTTCGGTTGGTTGTAAACCTTTCTGAGCGTCATTTCAAACATAAATTGTTGGTTTGATTTTTGGCATGCCATTAATTAAAATGCGTACTGTACTCATGGATTACTACCATTACCATGTCAGTACAGCATATTTGGCCGCTGTGCTGTTCTCCTTTCGTGAGAGGCCTGTGAGAAGAAGAAGTGTACATTCCTGCTGGACGAGGGAGTGGCTGTTGCAGAGAGGGATTCCCTCTCGCACATGCCACTTCTTCTTGAAATATACTCCCAGGTCAGACCTAAATGCCGGGTCTGACCTGGGAGGTTGAACAGTGTTCCGGCCAGATCAGACCCAGTGCCGATCCAGCATATTCCTGAATCGGCACCATTTACACCAGAGCCGGGTCTCCACAGACCCGGCTCTTCTGTCATGAAAGTGGACGCTTGGAGATGACATCATCTTCAAGCGCTGCTTAAGGCAGCCAATTGTCTTTCTTGTGGCGTTATGCTGGTCTTCTAGACCCACATTGCACTGTTTACACTACAGGGTGGCATGTGAACAACCCCTGGCTAACCCTGAAGTTCACCTGGGATGGATCACCGGGTCCATGGACCTGGCTAGATCCATTACAGTGCCACAAATCTTGGGTTGATGGGCAGTCCTAGATGGTCCAGAGGCTGGAGTCTTCATAGCCAGCCTTCGTCTCTTCCTCCCGGGAGGATTTGCAGAGGAAGATGCAGACTCGGCCGGCCTCTCCACATCCGACTCCAAAACCTCTGTGGGCTCGCTGGAGCTAGTTTCAGGATGAACGTCGATAACTTCGACCTTGAAAATATAAAAAATAATAATAATAAATATACATTTACTAAAACAATAATACTTACCATTAAGTGATCTGGAAATTAAGGAAACCCTGGAAAAAGTAAAAATTCTGGCGCACAATCAATAAACATTTTTTAAGGTAAGCAATAGACTTTACCTAATCCAAATAGTATAACATTTTTAATAGCTTACCTCTTCCTGATCCTCCAACTCTACTTTGAGGTCCTCCTCCTTGACCCTTGGCTCCAGTGAGCACCGCGACCGTGTCTTTGGGTCTTCATCAAGAATGAATAGGAGCAGGTCATAATACCACAGCTTGGGCTTCTGGACTTTATCAGCACCTGCTCACGAACGTTGTGCATCTTTGTACTTATTGTGCACCTTTAAGAACACAGGACCTCATTCAGACCCGGTCGCAAGCGCTGAGCGTTCGCAACCGGGTCAATGTTTAGGCCCTGCACACGCGCAGTGGCCGCACTGCGTGTGCGCAAGCCCCGGAGCGAAAGAGAAATTCTCTCGCTCCGGAGCTCACTACAAAAGGGGCGGCTGTCAATGTTGATCGACAGCTCGACCCGTTTTGTAGGTGTGGCAGGGGGGTGGTTTCACAAACTGAGGCGTTCCTTAAGGAATGCCTGCCGTTTTGTGGGCGGCCGCACTGACATCAGCAGTGATGTCAGTGGGGAGCTTCCTGCTCGATCAGAGCAGGAAGCTCCCTGGGGCTTGCAGTTGCCGAGACCCAACCTTAGGGTCTCGTCGTAAGCCCTCATTGAGAGCGCTCGCTTCTTGCGACCGCCTCTGAATGAGGGCCACTGTTCTGAAGTTTTGAATTCTCCCCTTTACCCAGTCGACATCAGCATCTTTTTCTCGGCCTTGGCTGTAGATTACAAGCTAATTAAATGCCTGACTTTTTTTTATCTCTGTTTGAGTAGTCCTTGCTGGATAACTTCGACAGGCACTCATTGGCCTGGTACAATTCGATGAATCCCATCCAAAATCATCGTGCAATGGATCTTGACATCTGCAAAATAATATATAAAAAAACATTTTTTAATAGACATTTACAAACAGTAGTGCCCCTGTGCTCCCATTAGAGTCAATTTGCTGTACTCCCATTTCTGCCCTTTTTCATCCCTTTATTGCCCCTTCACAACCCCTTTAGTGCCCCTTCAGTTCCCCTTTTATGCCCTTTCACATCCCCTTTAGTGCCGCTTCAGTTCCCTTTTTATGCCCTTTCACATCCCTGGTAATGCCCCTGTAGTGCCCTCCTGGTAGAGCCACTTTAGAGCCTCCATAGTGCCCCTTATATAGCTCCCATAGTGCCCCTTGTAGTGCCCCCTGGTAGTGTCCCTTATAGAGCCCCCATAGTGCCCTTGTAGTTCCCCTTATAGAGCCTCCATAGTGCCCCTGTAGTGCCCCCTGGTAGTGCCCCTTATAGAGCCCCCATAGTGAGCCTTATAGAGCCCCCATAGTGCCCTTGTAGTGCAAATTTAGAGACCCCATAGTGCCCCTTATAGAGCCCTCATAGTGCCCTTCTAGTTTCCCTTATAGAGCCCCATAGTGCCCCTTATAGAGCCCCCACAGTGAGCCTTATAGAGCCCCCATAGTGCCCCCTGGTAGTGCCCCTTATAGAGCCCCCATAGTGCCCTTGTAGTTCCCCTTATAGAGCCCCCATAGTGCCCTTTATAGAGCCCCCAAAGTGCCCTTGTAGTGTCCCCATTGTGCCCCCTGGTTGTGCCCCTTATAGAGCCCCCATGGTGCCCTTGTAGTCCCCCTTATAGAGCCCCCATAGTGCCATTGTAGTTCCCCTTATAGAGCCCCCATAGTGCCCCTTATAGAGCCCCCATAGTGCACTTGTAGTGCCCCCAGAGTGCCCTTGTAGTTCCCCTTATAGAGCCCCCATAGTGCCCCCTGGTAGTGCCCCTTATAGAGCTCCCATAGTGCCCTTGTAGTTCCACTTATAGTGCCCCCATAGTACCCTTGTAGTTCCCCTTATAGAGCACCCATAGTGCCCCTTATAGAGCTTCCATAGTGTCCTTATAGTGCCCCCATAGTACCCTTGTAGTTCCCTTTATAGAGCCCTCACAGTCACCCTTATAGAGCTCCCATAGTGCCCTTGTAGTGCCCCCATAGTGCCCCTTATAGAACCCCCATAGTGCCCTTGTAGTTCCCCTTATAGAGCCGCCATAGTGCCCCCTGGTAGTGCCCCTTGGTAAAGCCCCTTTAATAGCTACATACACCTAAAAAATAAAACACCACACACCTCCTTTGACTGCTGCACTAGCTACCCCCCTAGAAGCAAGCCCACTGCTCCCCCCGCACTATTAACAAGCCCGCTGCCCCCCACACTATTAACAAGCCCGCTGCCCCCCACTCAATATAAACAAAGCCCACTACCCCCTTAGAAGCAAGCCTGCTACCCCCCGCACTATTAAAAAGCCCGCTGCCCACCCCATTCACTATAAACAAAGCCTGCTACCCCTGCTATAAACTACCTAGCAAACCCCCCACTATAAACAACCCCCCGCTACCCCACCCCCACTGCACTACAAACAACCCCACTACACTAACCAATCTTCCCATAATAGATGCACTGTACTTTCCTTTTTTTTGTTTTCCAAAGCTGCGCTGTCCCCCGGCGCTCTGTAGCTGCTACTGCTGCTTCTCTCCAGGGAACAGTGAGAGGGAATTCAGAACGGCCCGGGTGTGGCCAGCATAAATTATTGTTCGTCGTTCATCGTTTATCGCTTATAAACTGACAGATATTTCTAATATCTGTCAGCGATAAGCAATAATTGACCAACATGTTGGAGAGATGAAAGATAAAATTTGTCGGCCACGGGAGAGCGCATTTTCATTGTTCAGAGCCTATAGATTAGCAGATAAATTGAACGACTGAACGATAAATCGTTCATCATTCAAATTTATCTGCTAATGGATAGGCCCCTTTACTCAGAAGCTGCGTGACTGCCAGATCTGCATCAATATTCCTGGTATTTACGCTGTTGCACGTCATGGGATGTATATGAGAAGGCAGCAGCGGGCGTCCGTATGCTCGGGGAAGCTTTGTAAGTCATTAGCATATTTTAGCAATTGCGATCCGTGAGTGATCACATTTGCGATTGCATTAGCGTAAAATTTTGGAATCAGGCCCTCTAACTCTAAGCATAAACACACACGTAGAACTCTTTGGGATACCAGCTAAAATAAATAAAGATTGCTATACCCCATCATAAATTCCACAAAGCATTAAATGTAGCTGTGATGGATGGATATGAATGGATTTCTCATAAAATATTTTACATTTTGTAGTATAACTTTATTGCTTTTAAAATTACGTAGATGTTATCCATTTTATTTTTGTTCTGCTTTGTGCCATTTTTCAACACATGAGGTAAATGTCAGTACTGCATTGCTGATTAAAAGCTCATTCACACCAATGAATTTGCTATTTTAACAAAAAAGCATCAAAAACAATGTAAAATAAGTATGTTTGCAATGCTTTTTGATGTGTCGAGCAGGACTCCATTAGATAGCAGGAACAACAAATTGCTCATTAATGTCTGTAAATTAAAACAACAACAAACCTCAAGAATTTACACTTAAACACATAGGTGGTAATTAGCTCCATAAGGAACAAAGTATTTTAAATGTAATTCTATTTTTTAATAACTAGTGCATGCATACCAGCTTTCTAGCACATTGATGTGAACAGGCACTACATACCCAAAGTCTTGAGTGTAAATTTACTAAGAATCGTGTAAGGCTGAGATAGTAATCCTGTGAGAGTCTCCCCTGATTTTCAAACACAAAGATTTACTAAAGGCAAACATGGGTGTTTAAAACACGAATCTACACTGCAAAACATGATTGAAAACACAAATAGAAGTCAATATATCATTGTCCAAACTTAGCCAGTCATCGGCTGGTTACTATGACAATGGCCGTTGATTGGCTAAAAGTTGCCTGACTCTTAGCCAATCATGGCTAGGGTACAGGAAAACCATGTGGGTTTCTTGTGCCTTAACCATGATTGGCTAAGAGTCTGGCAGCTCTTAGCCAATCAGTGGCCGTCCATTGAATGGTCAGCAAGTTTTATACAGGGCCAGAGAAGTTCCTTAGTAAATCAACCCCTTGGGGCAAAATTTACTAAGCGGCAGTTTGACAGTGGTTTCTATTCTATTCTAAACCCCGGCGGTTTGGTGGCGGTTTCTATTCTATTCTAAACCCCGGCGGTTTGGTGGCGGTTTCTATTCTATTCTAAATCCGAGGGGTTTGGTTTTGCAGCAGTTTCTAAATGACAGCCCTGTTCTATTCTATTCTAAAATGTGTTTTGATAGCAGTTTTGCAGCGGTTTTGGCCTTAATAAATCTGCAGACAGCAAAACCACCACCAAACCACAGTCAAAGCACATTTTAGAATAGAATAGAACAGGGCTGTCATTTAGAAACCACTGCAAAACCACCACCAAACCCCGGGGTTTAGAATAGAATAGAAATCGCCACCAAGCCGCCGGGGTTTAGAATATAAACCGCAGTCAAACCGCTGCTTAGTAAATTTTGCCCAAAGAATGCTCCAGATTCAATTATGGAAGGGGAAGCAAAGTAGCCTGCAAAAGTCAATCAAAGAAGAAAACTGTATTTGTGTGTGCTTCATTAAGTATTGAAAATGCATCAATCCACTTGGGTACTTATCAGCTCTATTTGACCAATAACTGGTTATATGATTGCATTGTGTACTAGTTAACTTTAACATTTTGTAAATGCATGTAGTAACCACTGCTCCAGTCGCATCTCAAGCAGGTATGATGAGTCGCAGCTCAAGATTTGCATATGTAATTGACTCTGAGTCCATCCACATGTTTAACCACTTAACTGAAAATTTTTTTTTTTACCAAAAACTGCTCATAAAATTTTATTTTTTATTTAATAAAGCTTTAAATATATTTGTAAAAATATATTTTAATACTTTATTTAAAAAACATACATGGGGGGGTGTTATGCACTCCCCTGTGTCCATAGGCATCCATTTTAAAATTACCTTTCACACCCCCATTATAAATAGTTCCCCAGCATTATCATCCGCCACCCCCTAGTGGCAATAGAATCCCATGACAATGTGCCCCCACTGTTTACAGCCCCCCTCATTATGTTTTACTGTCCATTTATTTACATTTTTTTTGTTTATCCTGCCCACCCATTGCTAAAAAAAGTTTTAGTGGATGATCCCTATTACACCCCTCCCCAATTTCATATCCCTACATTATTGCAGAATGAAGCGGAGCATGGGGAAGGTGGGAGTGATTATCAGTCCCCCCTGCTTGTGCAGAGATCAGCATATTTGTGCTCAAAGAGGAACTATGTTCCCAGGGTCGGCTCTTGGGGCGTTCAACCAGTGCGGTTAAACAGTGGCGCCACCCCATAGAGGGTGCAGTGCTCCCAACCATCCTGATTTCAGCAGGACAGTCCCATTTTTCAGGCACTGTCCCACCCACGGGCTGAAGTGTCCCGCAGGCAGTCGGGAGGTTGAGGACATGCACTATCACAGCTCTGCTTTGCTAAGCAGCGGTACCGGTGAAGCTGAATGGATGCCGCGCACATGCAAACAGTGTCCATTCAGTGCAGGGAGACGGCTGGGGGCAGCTCAGCTGCTGACGGAGTGCTGGGCTCGCCCCCTGCATGACGTAAAATGGGAGGTGTGCATGGTCTATGGAAATTAGGCCACATCCCACTTTTCAGATGCGCAGGTATTTGCCACACACAGGTGTAGAAGGAGCGCCAACCATTACTTGCACAGGGCATGTCTCCACCTGGAGACGTCCCTGTATGTTCCCCACCTCACACTTTTAGTTAGAGATGTGCGGGTGTAGTTCTCAGAGAACCAACAGCAACTGAATTTACTGTAGGTGTTCTGAGTTGAACTGAGTTCCAGTTCGTAATCACTTTGGGGTACTGTGTCGAACCGTGTCTTGGTTCGGATCTTCCCGCAGTTCGGAAGGGTGATTTTGCAAAACCAAAACCAAGACCAAAACATGAAGGTGAATCAGAATCCAAAACCAAAGCACGGGGGTAAGCGCACATCTCTACTTTTAGTATAGGCACATGTGCCCTGGAGTGGCGTCGCATGACACTCTAGGGTGAGATTTTGGCAGTCACAGACCGCAATGTCACTCCCAGGGAGTCCATAGACATAGGAGGAAATCCAAACAGATATCCTGCATTACACAAGAGGAAACCAGATAAGCAGCACTAATGCATGAGATGTGACCTGGTCAGGTAATGCACTCCTGGCTGCGGTCACATCTCATGCATTAGTGCAAGGCAAGGGGTTAAAGGGTCAACATAATTAATTGAATTGAACATTAGAAACATTGACATGATGTCGACATATAAATGAGGCTTATGGATAAGGTTAGCATTAGGGTTTCCATTACGGTTGCTGTTAGGGTTAGTGTTACTGTTAGTGTTAGGGACATAATGACATAAAAAACAGCATTTCAACATTTTAACAATGGTGACATAATATCAGTGTTTACATGCCGAATGTTGACATGGTCAATATTGACATTCCCATGTCAACATAGTGGATGTCGACACTGTGAATGTCCAACAAATATATCAAACCCACAAATAAGATCTCTCCCTCATATTTGCCTCTTTTTGTTGCTTTGCGCAGCCATCCACTGGACTGGAATGCTCACAGGAAGAGTCGGGGGAAACAGGTGCGCATATGGACATGCATGGTAGTAGCAGTAAGCATTACATGCTGCGCTTTTCTCTTCCCAACACCACCAAAATCATCATAATCTCTGAGGTTGTACAGGTCAGCAATGTCCCTTTTTTGAGCAAAGCTTCATTATATGTAGTATTGAATTATTCCATATGGCATTGCTCCAGTAATGCAGCAACAGAGTTCTTTGGACATTAGTAATTAGGTCTATTTACATTCACCGAAACAGCTTCTGGGTTTAGTGCCAAAGATTAGGAGCAGCCACATGAAAGCATACTTGTGATGCCAAGTACAAAGAGCAGAGCCATATCTCATGTCTAGTACAATATGTGGAGTCATATTGTTGCCATGTACACAAAGTTGAAACATAAATGCTGCCAGGTACAGGGGCAGAACTATGGGAGACAATGGAGGCTCCTGCCGCCGGGCTCCAGCTTTGAAGGGGCACCTCCTCCATTGTCCACAACATATTCTCCCCACTTAGGGCTGTAACTATGTATACCCAGAGTGTACCATCATGGCCGCCCAATACATGGCACCCCTTCCCGGCACCTGAGAAGCCACCATACACTAGTAAAGAGCTCCATGTCAGACCATCAGCTGCTATAGCCTGTCTGCATGCAAATTGCACAGTATCAATTGCACACTGTGCTGCTAGCTTCGGATCGCTGTTCCAGGCTCCACACTGTTGTATCCTCAGTATGCTTCACCAGTCTCTGTGATATTTAACTTCAGTCACTACTGTTATTCCCCAGTGATATTCAGCGTCAGTCACTACCAATATTCTTCAGTGATATTCGACATCAGTCACTTCAGTGATATTCAACACAGCTCACTGCCAGTGATATTCTAAATTGGTCACTTCCAATATTCTTCAGTGTTATTTGACATCAGTCATGTCAGTGATATTCAGCATTGGTCACTACTGATATTCTTCAGTGATATTTGACATCAGTCACTTCAGTGATGTCATGACCAGGGCTGTGTGTGGTCGGGGTCAGCGAACCTTACCTGTCCAGACGCTCTGGCGGGGGCGCGAGCATTTAGGGATCTGCACTGCATGCCACAGGGTCCTGTAGACACAGTGTTCTGGATGCAGGTGTGAGTATGGTTTACTCTGGAAGTGCTGCAGAACGACATGGATGCCACCATCTTGGAATACATCAGGTCACACACTTTATCCAATCCAGTCAGAGCATTGTTGGGAATCCTAGCAACCATGATGCACTTCTTCTGGGTATTTAAGGGCTGAGCTGCAGTCCTTTCATTGCCAGTGCAACGTTATTCCCAGTGCAAGCTGGGTGCTAGTTCACTGAGCTCCTTTGCTGTTTACCCAGGCCAAGTCCAGTACTCCCGTCTCTGCTTCCTCCAGGTTCCAGCTATCCTTGCTACCTCCGTCTGCTAGCAGCATTACTCCTAGCAACCACCTCTTGAGGGACTCCTGCCTAATATCCTGACTGTCGGTGTTCCTCCCTGGCTATCCAGTTACCAGTTGTCCATCCCCGTAGTTCTTACTGGGTGCACTTCCGTCAGAGCCACTTTCTGCCAACGGGCCACTCATGAGCAACACTCCTCTCAGACCAGCGTCCTTCCAGTACTAGAAGTCTGCCCTCCAAATGACCCCTGGTTCCACTCCGGGTCCAAATCTTCAATCATCCGTGACACCCGTGACAAGTAATATTCAACACCAGTCACTACCAGTTGTATTCTACATCAGTCACTACCAATATTCTTCAGTGATATTCGACATCAGTCACGTCAGTGATCAGTGATATTCAACATCAGTCACTACCAGTGACATTCAGCATCGGTCACTACTGATATTCTCCAACATCGGTCACTATCAATATTCTTCAGTGATACTCAACATCAGTCACTTCAGTGAAATTCATCATCAGTCACTACCGATATTTTCCTCCAGTGATATTCTACAATGGTCTTTACCAATATAATTCAGTATTACTAACATCAGTGATTTTTTGATATTCACCACTGATAATCTCCAGCCACTCATTTGTCTTCTTATATTCCTGTAAGTTGCTAATTCCTGGGTCCCTGACCTGGGGGCCACAACCTGCTCATTGGGTGCAGCTAAAACCCATATCCCAATTGGAGGGGTCACTGGTGAAAACCACCAATGAGTTAGTCTCCGCACCTCTGGTCAGGTCTCATCAACACTCCTCATTTACTCCTGCCTCCACACCTAGTCACCCTGACTCCCAGTCCTCTGACTGGAAACCTCAAGGGCCAGGTCATGACAGTCTAGTCTAATATACAGAGCTATACTTGGCGCAAAGGCTAATATGCATAGTAATATCTGTTGATATTATTTTTATCATTTATTATTATTAATAATATATTATTATTATTATTATTATTATTATTATTATTATTATTATTATTATATGAAGCACTTTTCTCCAACAGCACTCAAGGTGCTTTATATTTGCATAAAATTCAGAAACCATGAACATAAAGAAACCATGAACATAACTGGGACTCAGCAATTTGGGGTCATTGATGTCATATGTTGCTAATATTAAGCTATAAAGCCATACCAGGCTACAAGGATAACATTCTGGGCTAAATAAAAGTGTCAGGTTTTATGTGGAATGCCAACCTTGTCCTATATGCAATATAAAGAAATGATCTCTGTCACTGATCTCTACCAGTGGCTTTCTTTCCTTCTGAGTGGTGGTTTCTTCCATCACTAAACTCTGCAGATATCTCCCTGGTTTTCATCTTCCTAGGGTGACTTCTCTGATAAATGTCAGTCACTTGTGTGTCACCATAAAAAAAGAGTTTTAAAAACTTCACAATACAGCCAGGGATTAATAATAACTTATACTTACAGTTTGTCACTATTACTAATATCTGACTTTCAACACCTCACTATTAATTATAACCCTGATATCCTGTATGAATCAAAAGGCCAACTTTTAACTGTGTTATCTTAATAGTTTTCAAAGTATTAGATCTTCTTTAGTCTTACAATTTATTTGTAACTCCAAGGGAAAGCTAATGAGACAGGCAATTTTTGTGTGTTGAACGGCTCTTCCTAAACCAAAGAAAAGAAATGTTTCAGGTAATGTGCGCTAAAATTGTAGTAGAAAGCTATGTCTTTTATAATGCTAATACTGAAACTATATGGGTCAGCAAACTACAATGAAAATGGGCATTTTGACATTAATGATGAGCAAAAAAAAAATCTTTTTTTGTTCCTTGCAAAAAAGGAACTTACTGTGATATTCTAATTATTCTTTTGGCTGTAATGTTCATAGAAAGCTGAAGGGCAATTCAATAACTGGAATATGTGTTTAACAAAAGGAAAAGAGAATAAAACATAATCTATTTGCTGACATTATTTATCTAGTGATTAGCTGTGTCCTTTAACAGTTTGTATAATTCTGACACAGTTTTCTGTTCAAGGATATTGTAGAATATACTAGGAGGAACACAATTATTGATGCTATTGCTATAGCACTGTCAGGATTTCTTACAGGTTATTTCATTATAGGTGTAGGCACATGTTGGCAATTCCTATAAAATGTTGTGGCCAGTATGAATGCTCAGATGCATGCGCTCCATTTTATTCAGTGTACGTCGTTCACATACATGAATCCACAGTGCGCAGAATTAAGCCCAGGAGCAGAACTATGGGAGACAATGAAAGGCGCCTGCCGCTGGGCGCCAGCACTGAAGGGGCACCTCCTCCATTGCCCACAATATATTCACCCAATTTAGGGCTGTAAATATGTACCATCAGAGCCGCTCAATACATGGCACCCCTTCCCGGCACCTGAGAAGCTACCATAACCATATATTAGTGGAGGGCTCTGTGTCAGACCATCAGCTGTCACTTCCATCTATTTATATAGACTGTCCCTGCTCATTTGTGTTGCTGCTCCTCAGCAGCTTCTTATGCCAGTGAGACACATCCGGCTCCCCCCTCACCCACAACTCCCCATCCCACTCCTCCCTGTCAGCAGCCCAAGCTGCTGACCCATGCAGCTGCCCTGGTGCCCTCCCTCACCCACAACTCCCCATCCCACTCCTCCCTGGTGGAAGCTCTAGCCGCAGACCTGTGCAGTGGGCCCAAGCATAAGGGTGGCTGCAGATCTTCCAGCAGCTGGATGAAAACAAGGATGCACCAGACAGAGCTGCGGGTAAGAGTGCACGGGAGGTGAGGCCCAGGGGCAACAGTGACTAAGTCTGGGTGCAGATCTTTAGTGGAGCAACTTCCCGGCATGTGAAGCAATCGGCAGTAGGCTGGGCATTTTGTGATTTGTAGTCCCACCACATTGACAGTCTTACAGTGTCTTAACTCAAACTCAGTCCTCAAAGCCCCCACATCAGGTGGTTTTCCTCTCCATCAGGGGTATCAGAAGGGCTCCCCATCCACATCAGGTGGTTTTCCCCTCCACCAAGGGTATCAGGAGAGCTTCCCACCCCACTTCAGGTGGCTTGCTCCTCCATCATTAGGACGCTCAGCCTTATGCTAATTGCACTATACAGGCCACTATCTCATCTGTGACTAATGCATAGTTGTATATACTCCTAATTAACCCCAGGGCTGTAGCTGATTAAAGTATTCATACATACAAACATACATTACATTTCTCAGTGCAGTCCTAATCTTTATAATACACAATGTTGCAATGTTATCCGTTATCTTGTGTCTCTGGTATACGATGGGAGAGCTGTATACCTTTGAATGTGGATGCGTTCTGCATCCCAGGAGTCGGGATACCGATGCTAGGGGGAATGATAGGGTTAGGCACTAAGCGGAGAGGGTTAGGTTTAGGGTGCGGGGAGGGGAGGTTAGGTTCAGGCACTAGAGGGGGAGGTTAGGGTTAGGCACCAAAGAGGGAGGGTTAGAGTAGGGAGAGGGGGAGGGTTAGCATACTGACCAACAAGTGTCGGGATGTCGGAGACAGGATTCTGAACGCATGGATCTCCACTGTCAACACCCCATACCCAACACCTTTGCAAGTGTTCCAGGCACATTAACTGAAGGGGATCTATACACAACCCTAATGCAAACCCTTCACTTCTCCTTCAGCGGTACTGTGCATGAGTGGTTTGAGTAGAGAGTGCTATGGAGGGATACTAGGGATCCCTTTTCTGATACTTTTTGCGATATGTAGACCATAGGCAACAGCAGCTAACGCCACCTTGAGATAGTAATAGCTCCCGGGGCCAGCCTCTGGAATGCAGATACATTCAGGGGAATCTATAAATCTGCAAATATCTCCTTAAAAAAGGTGTTATTGGGGATATCCTGCAAATTTACTTTAGTAAATAGGCCTAATAGAAACATAGTCACATATTCGGAGGGGGGGCACCAAATGATAGCTTGCCTCCAGGCATCTGGGATGATTTTACGCCACTAACTAAGCCCACATGATCATATTGGCATCAGATTATCCTATTTATTCTCAAACCTTTATCCACAGTAAATACAATGGTAATGACCTTGCCTATGTGTTAGATTTGATTCATGTTAACTGTCTCCTAATTTGTTCCCTGGTTATTTGAATTCAATTTTGCCTGATGATTTTGTTCTTCTCTGTTCTGGGTTTTAACCCAGCCTCTTAGATTATGAATTGTTTTATCCTAATAGTTTGCTGTAAGGGAGAAAAAACAGTTTCAGTATAAACAAAGTCCATGAACTTTAGTTCTAGTTATTGGTGTTTAGAAATATGTTTTGTTGCTCAGATGCAACTACACGACTGTATTCCAGATGGTTATCATACCATTGCTTCATTAGTTGGAAGTAATGATAGATCATACAGTATGTTTTGATCTTAAAATATTTAACTAAGTGATATATTAAAAAAAATACCATACTATATTTTAACCACCACTACAATACCTCATCATTTCTTTAGATTTACCTGTAAAACAATGGAATATTTTTAACTAAAGCAGTGCTTCTTAAACTCAGTCCTCAAGATACACTAACAGTCCAGGTTTTAAGGATATACATGCTTGAGCACAAGTGGCTTAATTAGTACCACCAGGCCCACCAGCAGAATAGGCCCACAGACATCTGATGTATGTGTGCTGCTGTAGACAGGATTTATTTTCTCCCTTCTACAGCAGCCTGTCAGTAGCAGTCCGGCTCCCCCACCCGGCTGTGCACTCCTCCACTCGACTGCGCACTTCCCCTCCTGGCCATGCACCCCCCCTCCATTTCTCCTTCCTGACGCCTGTGTTTGATCAAAAGCCGCTATGATGGTGGCGCGCAGTGGAGGGCTGGGCTTCACTGGCCCTCCCAGCGCTGATAACACAGTGACTTGGCAGCAGCGCCGCCTCCACGTCACGTGCGTGTGACGTCAAGAGAGCCACCCGCCACCACTACCGCACCCTCAAGTAGCCCACTAAGGTAAGCCACTAATGTCTACCAGGCACCATAGACACAGGACCTCCGTGAAGGCGGCCTGGCAGCAGCAGCAGGGTGTCTGAGTCTCCCGAGGTGAGATGCTTGTCAGTCCTGCTGCTGCTTTATAGTAGTAGTAGAATAAATTAGTTATATAATGTAGGGGGCAGGGTGAGTGTGTGTATATATATATATACAGTCAGGTCCATAAATATTGGGACATTGACAGAATTTTCATATTTTGGCCTCTATTCACCACCACAATGGCTTTGAAATGAAACAAACAAGATTTGATTTAGCTGCAGACTTTCAGATTTAATTTGAGGTAATTACATCCAAATCAGGTGAACGGTGTAGGAATTACAACGGTTTCTATATGTGCCTCCCACTTTTTAAGGGGCAAAAGTAATGGGACAAACTAAACAATAAATCTAACTTTCACTTTTTAATACTTTGTTGCAAATCCTTTGCAGGCAATTACAGCCTGAAGTCTGAAATGCATAGACATCACCAGACGCTGGGTTTCATCCCTGGTGATGCTCTGCCAGGCCTCTACTGCAAATGTCTTCAGCTCCTGCTTGTTCTTGGGGCATTTTCCCTTCAGTTTTGTCTTCATCAAGTGAAATGCATGCTCAATCGGATTCAGGTCAGGGGATTGACTTGGCCATTGCATAACATTCCACTTTTTAGCCTTAAAAAACTCCTTGGTTGCTTATGAAGCATGCTTCGGGTCATTGTCCATCTGCACTGTGAAGCACCGTCCAATGAGTTCTGAAGTATTTGACTGAATATGAACACATAATATTGCCCGAAACACTTCAGAATTCATTCTGCTGCTTTTGTCAGCAGCCACATCATCAATAAATACAAGGGAACCAGTTCCATTGGCAGCCATACATGCCCATGCCATGACACTACCACCACCATGCTTCACTAATGAGGTGGTATGTTTTGGATCATGAGCAGTTCCTTTCATTCTCTGCTCTTCCCATCACTCTGGTACAAGTTGATCTTTGTCTCATCTGTCCATAGGATATTGTTCCAGAACTGTAATGGCTTTTTTAGATGTTGTTTGGCAAACTCTAATCTGGTCTTCCTGTTTTTGTGGCTCACCAATGGTTTGCATCTTGTAGTGAACCCTCTATATTCACTCTTGTGAAGTCTTCTCTTGATCGTTGACTTTGACACATATATATCTACCTCCTGGAGAATGTTCTTGATTTGGCCAACTGTTGTGAAGGGGTTTTTCTTCAAAAGGGAAATAATTCTTTTGTCATCCACCACAGTTGTTTTCCGTGGTCTTCCGGGTCTTTTGGTTTTGCTGAGCTCTCCGATGCGTTCTTTCTTTTTAAGAATGTTCCAAACAGTTGATTTGGCCACACCTAATGTTTTTGCTATCTCTCTGATGGGTTTGTTTTGATTTTTCAGCCTAATGATGTCTTGCTTCACTGATAGTGACAGCTCTTTGGATCTCATATTGAGAGTTGATAGCAACTGATTCCAAATGCAAATGTCACACTTAGAATCAACTCCAGACCTTTTACCTGCTTAATTGATAATGAAATAACGAGGGAATAGCTCACACCTGTCCATGAAATAGCTTTTGAGTTGATAGTCCCATTACTTTTGGTCCCTTAAAAAGTGGGAGGCACATATTGAAACTGTTGTAATTCCTACACCGTTCACCCGATTTGGATGTAATTACCCTCAAATTAAATCTGAAAGTCTGCAGTTAAAGCACATCTTGTTTGTTTCATTTCAAAACCATTGTGGTGGTGAATAGAGGCAAAAATCTGAAAATTCTGTCAATGTCCCAATATTTATGGACCTGACTGTATATATATATATATATATATATATATACACTGCAAATATATATATATATATATATATATATATATATATATGTATATATATACATATATATGTATTGTGATAGGATCACTGGTAAAGTGGTCTGTGGCAGGTACATTTGTCCCAGATTCCTGTCTTTTGTGTTTTAAACCCCCAGGAGAAAGTCTGCAGTGTAGCAGGCTTGAGTTTCGGCTTTTTGAAAAGCCGGTTTGGGACCTGGGGGTTGTGGGTGAGAGGAGAGGGAGGGCTCCACCCACGGCCACTCCAGGTTTTGGTTCTCACAGCCTGGTAACAGGCTTGTTAGGGTTTCCACCTGAGAGTGGCCAATATAAGCCTAGTGTGTTGAGGGCTGATTGTCTCACCTGGGAGAGCAGACAGGGAGTTTGCTCAGAGACACTTGAAAACCTAACTGTAAGTGTTGTGCTGTGCCCTTGTTGCTGGTGAGGGCATTAGGCCCTGCCAGGTTCTGGTAGTGAGGGAACTACCTGTGAAGTTAGTGCCCCGACAGGGCTAGGATTTTAGTTTATGTTTCCTTTATGTTGTTTCTGACATTGTACAATAAAGACTGGCACCAACCAGCTTGTACGTGCATCCAGTCTGGCGTACTGTTTCCCAGCTGCTGTGTGTGAAAGGAAGGAGTCTTCTACCCAGGTTTAGGAGAGGGACCCCCTAAACCTAACTGTGTCACAGTATATATATCTACATATAGATATTTTAAATATATACACATAATTATAATATGCATACACATTGTGTGTGTGTGCGTGTGAGTATATATATATATAAGTACATGTGTATATATATATATATATATATATATACACACTGTATGTATATGTATATATATATATATATTTATTTGTCAATTCCGCACTCACTTAAAGCAGACAACTGCTGGGGTGCAACTTCAAATCGTGGCTCCGGAAAATCCAAGTAGCCACCAATAGATAAGGAGTTTTTTAGGGGTGCACTCACCAGACTTCAAGTAAAGATTTGAAAAAAATCAGCTTTATTCCAACCAACGCTAATCCAACGTTTCGGTCCTCTTAGGACCTTTGTCAAGGAGTAATAATCAATTACATACAACATCCTTAAATACCCCTAAACCCTCCCCCAAGAGCAATACACAAACATATACATAAAACAAGACATGGACACATTTAACACATAACATCCAGCAGCATCACCATACTAATTGTCTACTTATCCACGGCATATAACACCGTAGCTTGTGTCTCTCCGAGACCAGCCCAATTAGCCATAGCCGGCAGCTGAGAGCTGCGGGCGACATCTCCATAGCCCACGTGGTTTGCGCATGGCGCTGACGTCACATCCCGCGACTCAGAGCATGTGACACCCATGGGCAATCACAACAACATATGCAGCATATCACCCAGCACAGTGTGTGGATCCACATAGAGATCATGTAACCTAGCAACCCACCGTGTCATTAAACAATCCCACCTTCTCGTGGATACATAAAGCAGACCTAATAAAACAGAGTATACACAGGGTATGTCTAGCTGTCGATCACCATATTTTTTCAAACCATAACTGCAACAAGCCAGATCCTATAGCAATACAGATACATATACATACATGCATAGACCTCAGCACTTATCAATATTGTTTGTCATGGGCACCAACTATCGAAGAGCCACTGAAGAATATAGAAAATACAAAAAATAATAAAACATATAAAAATTAAAAATATTGAAAAATATCCATATTATCAAAATATCGATGCTCAATCCACTCTCTTTAATTATTTGAGTATCGATGTTCATTCCACTCTCTTTAATTATTTGAAATCAATAGCACTACACATGATGATTTTCAGAGTGCACCCCTTATAGAAAGATGTTATAATGAATTGACTCATTCAACCCTCTGGGCCAGATGGTATCAAGTTTAAATATCCACATAGCTTCTTTACGTAGAAGTAACTTTGCTCTATCACCTCCCCTTTGTAACGGTGGTATTCTATCGATAACCATACATCATAGGGAGGAAAGTTGATGTTTACATTGGGAAAAATGACGGGCAACTGGTTTATCGGATACACCTGAGTCCAATGCCAATCTTATAGTGGACCGATGGTTTGCAAATCGTTCTCTGAACGGACGGATAGTTTTGCAAAAATACACCAAGGAGCATGGGCAAATCAGTAGATATATCACGAAATCCGATGTACATGACAATCGATGTTTGATCATGATTTTCTGCCCATTATGGGGATGTGTAAAATATGCACCAGCATTCATGCTCCTACATGTGATACAATTCAAGCATCGAAAACATCCGACTTTAGTGGCATTCAGCCAACTTTCCTTAGTCTTGTCCATCAACATGTTGGGATGCATTAACATATCCCTCAGGTTGGGTCCCATCCTATATGCAATGAGAGGTCTTTTTGGCAAAACTTTATTCAAGGTAGGATCAGTCTTAACCAGTTCCCAATTTTTCTGAATCGCTGTCCTAGTGGCATAGCTTCCAGTATCGAAAGTCGTTAAGAACACAAATTTTTTTTCACCATTAACGTTCTTACGTAAATTACCATCTTTAAAGAGGTTGCGAGCTCTTAGGAGGCATCTATTGATGACATTCGGATGGTAGCCTCTATCAAAAAATCTTTTCTGCATTTCAGAAAGCTGTACCTCCATTGTTTTGGGGTCTGAATTATTCCTCATAACTCTGATAAATTGTGATATAGGCAAACTTTCCTTAAGGGGCTTTGGATGATAACTATTATAATCCAAAAGAGTATTACGATCAGTGGCCTTCCTAAACAATCGGTGCCCATAACCTGAGTTGGTAGCGATCACAGTCACATCCAAATAATTAATCTGACATTTATCGTATAACATGGTACAGTGAATAGGTGTCTCTAAGCTGTTTAAGTAATTAAGCATTTCTTGCACAGAACACATATCACCACGCCACAGGATGAATATATCATCTATGTAGCGTTTATAGTATGCGTTGCTACCTCCAAACCTCGGGTAGATATATCGCTTCTCGTACTCATCCATATAGATATTTGCGTATGCAGGGGCGATGTTACTCCCCATCGCAGTACCAGAGGTTTGGAGGTAGCATCGGTCCCCGAATCTGAAATAGTTGCACGTAAGTGCCAATTCAAGTAATTCCAGCAAAAATTCTATTGGGGGAAGGCCATGGTGGTGCAGCTCCAGAGCTCTCCTAACGGATTGTATACCTTCATCGTGTGGTATCACCGTATATAGCGAGCATACATCCATGGTTACCAGTAGATGAATATTGGTATCTATCACCAAGGACCTAAGACCTTTAACAAAAACCCCAGTGTCCTTAATATAACTTCGTATATGTTTCACACATGGCTGCAAAAACGTATCTAAAAATCGTGCAACTGGTTGGAACAGGGACCCCCTTGCCGAAATAATATAATATACATACTTTGAATATATATGTATACACACCATATATACATATATATATAAATGCTTTGAATATATATATGTATATACACTCTCTCTCTCTATATATATATATGTATATATATACAGGGCTGGCACTACCATTTGGCAGCTGCCCTGGAGGCGCCAGCCACTGGAGGACACCACACACCGCTGATGCATAGGCTGCCAGCGACAGGCCTAAGTCTGGTAACTATCAGCCCAAGACCCACTCACTGAAATTGCTATGTTGAACTTCCACTTGCCCACCCATCGACGGTTCAAGTACCACTGGGCATAATAATTGTGGAGCAGTGGAAGGCTTCATAAGCCCTCACTACACTGCACACAGTTATAAAGCTCCTTCTCTGCACTACGTGATGTCATTCGAGCACCACTACTCCTGATACCATGATGCCCAACGCCAGCAACTATCTCAGCTCCATGAAGGTGGTGAGGGGCTGCTGGAGTCCGTGATTGTGTCCGAGTTGTGCAGCAGCTACTGCTGCTATTCGGGTATAGGCTGCTGCTATCGATATTTACTACCTGTGTCAAGTGCTATTTTATTACATGAGTGACGCCGACAGTGGTGTATATGGTGGACGGGGTTCTCTCAGAAGGCATAGGGCTATTGAAATCCATGTTGCGCAGTAAGTGCAGCCCAACTGCAGTTTGTGTGTGTATATATAAAATATATATATTTTATATTTATGTGTGTGTGTATATTCCCCTACATCAGGGGAATCCCACCTCCTCCCCCGCTGTGCTGGACACATCCCCCATGGCGGCACACTATAGGCCTTTCATCAATTTCAGCTCAAGGCCCATGTGGACCTTAATCTGGCATTTGTAAAGAGGAGTACAAAGGTTATTCACTCTCACACTCTCACACAAAGATTAAAAAAGAGGTTGCACTCTGTCTACAGAAAAAATATAAATAGCTGAATGCTACAACCTCACACATTTATATGGAAAAGGTTGGACAAGGATTGCAGTATAGAGAAATAAAAAGCAACTTTAAACACCAGAACTAATCATACAACAACTTCTGGAAACAACACAACTTTCAGGCCTGGGCTTGCAACACACAAGTCACAGCACCACCCTTATAGTCAGCCTAGCATCTGAGGAGTAGAGTAGTGACATAACCACTCTTTCATGTTGAACAGTTGTGAGAGGACTGTACTCAGGGTTTGCATATGTGCACCAACGAAAGTTACCTGGCCAGGGCTAAAGTGACCTTATAGATATATGGGTAACTAATGACTAGTTCAGTAAAGTATAATTTTAAAGGGAAATTCGCTAATGTTGTTTGTATGTGATTGTGCTAAGTAGTGTATTGTTAACCCCTTTACCTTGCAGCACAAGAACGAAGTGTTCCAGTTCAATAAAAAAAACTCAGCAGAGAATGTGTATGATGTTGTTATAATTGCAATTGTTTTACACAAGGTCCCACACATACTGTACTTGTGCATTGTTTCTAGTTTTTGCTTTTACCTGCTGTTTATAGCAATTGAATAAACAAAAATCAGAAGAATCCAGTGTAATCTCTCTCTGAATCTTGGTGTGTTACAACAATTGGGGGTCTATTTACTAAGCAGTGTTAGGAGACAGAGTGAAAAGGGATAAGACAGTGATTATGTGCCAGCCAATCAGCTCCCAACTGTTATTTTTCGAACACAACCTGTGAGATGACAGTTGGGAGCTGATTGGCAGGTACCTTATCACTGTCTTATCACTTTTCACTCTGGGCCTGATTCAGAGCCACTTGTAAGCGGCCGCTCGTTCGCTCCGAGCGATGTTCGCACATCTGCGCATGCGTATGGGTCGTAATGCGCATGCGCCAACCAGTCAGTGCAGTCGGAAATCGAGCGCTCGCAAAATAGCGACAGGGGAAGGTGCTTGAAAACAGGGAGTAGAGATCCGAACGCAGGCGTGCCAAACGGTCAAAACGGGCGTTTTAAGGGTGTGCATAATTAACAAAGCAGCGTCATCAGCCACGTCACTTGGTTGTCTCTTAGCCTGAACTGTTCGCATGATTGCGGTAGGAAAATCCAACCACAAGCACTGCGAGCAGTTCAGACGCCTTTCGATGTACTCGATTAATCTAATAAATAGCGGAGATGACGTAGGATGCGAGCGGCCAGGGGGCGTCTTTACAAAATAGCGAGCGCATGTTTCGTTCACTTGCTCACACATAGAGGCGTCAACAGATCGCAAAGAGCGAGCGCTCAATTTAAATAGCTGGCCCCTTTTTCTGACCGAGCGAGCGCAAATAGCGTCCGGCTCTGAATCAGGCCCTCTGTCTCCTAACACTGCTTAGTAAACAGACCCCTAAGAATTTTAGATTATATCCCCCTCCATAAGGTCTTCATTTGTTGTTGGGCTTCTTTGCTCTTTTCCTTTGTTGCTTTTTAACTACACGTCATCCCAGACAAGCGAGCTAACAGGAAAGAAAGAGAATGGTAAAGTTTTATAGTTGCTCAGACAATTCCAGTATTTTGTGTTAGTGGTGAAGGTTTGTCACCACAGACTCACTTCTGTTGCTAAAGATTTTAAACTGTCTTTTACATGATTATCTCATTCTAGAGAAAACCAAATCCTTTTAGATTTTATAATTATCGAATACAGCACTCACTGTCATCCAACCTGCTAATGGACATGCAAAAGCAGTCAATAAAGAATATATGGGAGCTCACAGCTCCAAGGTTGGTTAATGACTCATTTATTATCATTTTTCATGAAAAAAAGGTTGCACAACATAGCAAGTAAAAATAATGATACTCCTGTTTGCAGTTATGAGAACATTATGAATGTGCAGCATGTTTTAAATAAGCGTGGTGTTCAAAAGGAAAAGAGGCCACAGTAAACAACCCACCCAGATTTATTATATTTCAGCAATTAATCAATAGCATGATCTGCAGAACACAAAATATTTACAATGGGACAAGGTATTGATATGCACACTGATCTGCCAGCAGCATGTGTAAATAGATATATAGATACAACAGAATAAAAGGAGCACCAAGCATGCTAAAGTACTGAAAGCAGTTGAATAAATAATTAACATAATAAGCTCATGAAACAAATAGATCTTTGTGAGTACATGGCTTAAAATATGTGGTTTATTTATTAATATAGGTGCATAAAAAGTCTATATTTAATACAAGCATACTTAATAAAATACATTGATTATGGTGAACCACAGAACCACCAGATCAATCATATGTTTCAG
The DNA here is from genome assembly GCA_031769625.1 of Taudactylus pleione. Classification (NCBI taxonomy): domain Eukaryota; kingdom Metazoa; phylum Chordata; class Amphibia; order Anura; family Myobatrachidae; genus Taudactylus; species Taudactylus pleione. The sequence continues at coordinate 3,135,310 of JAUIMM010000601.1, forward strand.
AATATTATATCTGATGTGTGCTGAGATTATAAATGAACATTTGCCTTCATTGTAGGATGTTTTCTACAGTGGACAGTATTTTAAAAAAAAATGCCATATTGTTGATGCTCCAGTAGCACTGTTTACAGCAGGTGCATAAAGGACCACAAAATGTAGCATTTAAAATTCTAGACAAAGGCCCGTATTCAATATGTTTTGCACCCGGGATACTTTTTCGCCTGGTGGACTTTTCGCCTATATCGTGTGTTTTGGGTGCGGAAACTTTTCGCGCGTGTCCCCGTGATTCCTCGTATTCAATATGAAAGTACGCGAAAACGGCACCCAGCGATACTTGAACAGGCGGAAAGTCCTCTCCAAAATGGGTTAATCAGCCTGGCAACCCCCAACAGATGCACTGACATGGGAGATTACTATGGATACCCCCGAATTAGCCTGCTGAAGGTATTTGCTGTATTTAAATGGTCTCATTAGCCGCTGTTTTGCGTATTTGCATAAGTGGTGAAGAATAGCATTTTGTTTGATTTTCTTGAGAAAATAACTAGTCCCTGCAAATTTGGGTACCTGAAAATGGGGGGTAGCATATTTTAAAGTTGCTAAAGTATTGTTTAAAAAAACAATGAAAAATCCACCTGCCCTAAGCACCTGCAATCAAAAAAACACCTGGGGCATACTTGGGGATCCCCCTGGAGTCTATTTAGTTTGTTTTTAATTTTGTCCCCCAACTTTGTTTTTTTTTTCGCCCCTAAAATGAAAGTACATTTTTGAGGTGTTCTTTAGTCTTTTTTAATAATTTTTTGACGCAGTTTACCTTTGCAGGACTGTCTTAAGGCTGCACGGGGGTTCCCGCAACATTGCACCCCAAAACCCCCATTCTGCACTTTTTTCCGCCTGCTATTCATAAACGAAACTTTTTCGCCTATTACATTGCATTGAGGTGGAAAGTCTTTGAAATTGAATACAGGTATACTTTTCCGCCTGGCGAAATGACGTCATTGGCGATCTCGGCTTTTCGCTTCAAATTGAACACTGGCCACAGAGGTAAAATACATTGTTCCGTTTAGTTCTGACATTATACTGCAGGTTTGTTCATCATTAAACTTATTAGAGCAGGGCTAAACAACATGTGGCACTCCAGCTGCTGGGGGACTACACATCCCAGAATGTCATGCCACAGTTTTGCTGTTAGGGCATTCTAAAACTGTGGAAGGACATTTTGGTCTAGTTCCAATGCAGGTGCCTTGCCACATGTCCTCGGGGCGCTGAGAGGTGGGGGGAGCGGGTACAGATTATCCGGGCCCAGGCTTTCTGAGGGGCCCAGCGGGGGCCCAGGTCCGGCGCTGACCCCTCCTCACAGCAGCCCAGCACATAGCGTGTGCTGAGCTGCAGTTGGAGACTGCTCATGGCTGCTGAGCAGCAGCCACAGCTTCGCAGCACTACCAATCTTTTTTTTTTTTCTCGCCAAGGGGGCATGGCCACGCCTCCCACTATTAGGCCACGCCCCCTATTACCGGGGCCCGCCACGGCTCTTGGCGGGCCTGCATGTCCTTCACCTGTATTAGAGTATTCTCTAATGGGATAAAATGAAAGCATAAATGTTGCCACATTTAACAAACGGTTAAGCTACTTTGACAACACTGGCCATGCCCGTATGCTTCAGTTCGCCAGTTTACACACTAAATACAGTATCCGCACACTATGTATGCGTACCCCTCACAATATGCTGGTCTATATGGTGTAAAACAGAGAATTACTTACCTCTAATCACTACAATCTGCAGCAAAGGTACACTGCAGATGTTGATTAACTCATTTAGTTAAATATAAACACGTTAGTCATTTCTGTACAGTATTCAGCTTAGTGATACATTGCATTTCATACTTATTACTATCTAAGAGGATTCTATTTGCTCGACTGTTAAACCACCATCAATGAATTTTGATATTTAGCCCCTATATATTTAATAATATATTATTTACTAATATGCTTAGAATACTTATTGAACCTTTGAAACTGATGCAAATACATCTGTATTACAAAATATACAAACATCCAGTGGCTGCTGCAGTGCAGTCCAATATTCAAATAGGAGAGACACTGAAAAATAATTTCAGTCAGGATTAGTACAATCTGGATGGAAAGTGGTCAAGAATATGTTGGTTGCCAGACTTTTATAAGTTGTTTTCCACTCACAGGGCTTGATTCAGTAGTGATTCAGCGATTATCGGCAGAACGGGTCTTCAGGCTGCCCCCAGGCTGATTGACAGGCAGAGTCATTTAAGGGACGGTGTGGGGGTGGGGTCGGCCGGCGTTGCTGGAAATGGGGGCGCATCCGTCCCGTTTTCTGGGAGTGGCCTGCCCAAGATCTGCATTGACCAATGCAGTGTCTTGGGCTCGCAAGCCAGCCAGCTTGGGTTAGATGAGGCTTACTCAGCTGGTTGGAGGTCTGGCAACTTCCACCATCATGATCATCAATAGTCGTGATGGTGATCCCAGCCTGCGACCTCCGTCGCAGTGCTGGTATTGCAAATCCAGCAGGGGGTGTCATACACCTACTACTGCATTTGCTTAATATTAAGGATCACAATTGTAATGCTGCCTGCATGCAGCTTTGCATTTGCGATCCTTGCTGAATCAGGCCCACACTAAATATTTGCAATAAATGAAAGTCCATGATAAGTGTTAAGTACAGATACTGTAAATGAAAGAATGCAGATTAGAACAACATTTGTAATTCGTCGACCATCGCGACCAAAGAGGCGGAAATTGGGTTGGATGGAGCAGCTTCTGTGCTGTTTGCTGGGCCTACTGAAAGCTGTTTGTCAACAATGGGTGGCGTGCCTCAGGTCACCACAGCCTGCATTACGCACTGTATGTAACAGGTAAATATGTATGTAATGTGACCAATATACACAACTTATTTTTGCATTATATGTATTTGCACTTTATTGCACACATCCTGGCAGGAAGATGCTCTGTGCTGCTCCTCTCTTGCCTGACATCTACCATCTACATTATCCAGTTATTCCACTTAGAGTCACCAGCATACAAAGGAGGCAGGTGTTTATTGAGATGAACCGTTATTCAGCCTATCAATTCACCAGGGTCCTGGGGAAACAAGTTGGGGTTTTACGGGTGAGCAATTAAAAAAACTGGGTAAATTTGAAAATCCTGGAAAAATCACTGGTGAGGTCCTAATTGGCTGGGTGTGCTGCATCTATGAAGAAGGGTGTCTGACCTTCTGATATTAAATGAAATAATGATGGTATAGATGCCCTCAAAAAAATCCTTTTGTTCTGGTGTGCAAATGAAAATGATAAAAGAAATAAGGTATTTAAAGGTTTCAATTAATCTTTACTATTCGAAACTGAAAGTAAACATGCAAAGAAAAATGGTATACATTAACAAAATGTAGCTCTGATCAATGTCAATGATGCAACCAAAAAATGTCCATACTAAGTGGCAAAAACAGTAACAATGGTGGTGAACAACCGAGTAAGGTGTGGGGGGAGGGGGGGAAATTAGATCCTCCACAATGTTAAAGAGAAAAAAAAAAGATAGAAAAGTTGGGAAGCAAAAACGGGAAACTGAAATAACTTGTTGCAGAATTTAGGTATTATAAGGAATAGACCTAGGTCAGTGTAAAGTTGAGGGGGAATGGAGACCACAACAGAAAGTCTTGGGGGGTTATGTCTAGGATAGCTCAGTGTAGTGATAATGCGGCATCCCGCATTTTGATGATTTGTATTTAAGTAATTGTGTGCCCAGATGCTGTTGCTTGGGATATGATTCTTGGGGTAAGGAGTACGGTACTGGAGTTACTGGTGGGTGGTTCTCTGACACAGTGTTCTAGGTGTGGCGATGCGCCGGTGAACACCTGGACTACACCGACAGAAACTGGCACTCCACACCAGAAGGATCGCTGATGTCTACGGGGGGAATTAAACAGTTGTGCCTCAGGGAACCAGGCATTGTTACCCCCCTCCAAATTGAGACTTACCTCTTCAGGTCTCTACAGTACTCTGCTCTCACCCCTTACCGGCTTGTAGTCTTCTCGCGTATCTCCTCCTGTCGCTTCCGGGTCAGTCAAGAGTTTGCAGCCCATCTGGTGCCGCCGAGGTGTGAGATGTCCGTGGTGATCTCCAGATCTCCTCTCAGTTAGTGTGAATAGGTGTAGCACCAATGCCTTTCAACCCTTGTGGGGTCTTCTTCTGGGCAAATTTGAAAATCTACCATGTTTTGCCCACCCCATCATGTTGGTGGTTCAGAATTTTTTTTTGTAATGAAAGGGGCATACAGAAGATGCTGTCTGTGGTCATAACAATTTCTGAACATGTTTGGGATATATCAACTGCATGTAGAAGATTTCGGTGGCTATGGCAGTGTGACTTCCAACATCAGGAAACAAATGTTTTCATTAATCAAGAAAGGCATGAGGGAGATGGAGTATGTATGAATAGTAGTTGAAGACAGGGAAATGAAGGGTTTATTAGTAGTACTGTAAATTAAATTTAAGTTTTGGATTCCAAAGAAAATTTATGAGGGAGGAGGGGAGTCATTTACAAAGAATATTGACACATTCACATCAGTTTTTGGCCCAGTTGAGGTCTTTGGTGGTTCCACATTTTTTTTTTAAATGAAAGGGGTATGCAGGAGATGCTGTCTGTGGAAGCACACAAAACGGAAGCTCTGAACAGAAAGGGTACAGATGGATTTAAAAGTCTGGTACTAAACATATGTTATCATTGTGCATCTGTGATTAAATACAGTATGAAACAAAATAAAAAGTAATCATCAGAGCAGTGGCACAAAAGCACAGCAGTTTAAAAAAATATAGGACATCTATGAAACATTTGCCACACAGCAGTGGCAGACAGGATGGCAGTTTAATAAACTATAAAATTAAAAATATCAGGCAGCAATGCTCCAAACAGCACATAATGTTAAGAAAAGAAGTGCAAGATGGATTTGTCCTTGGACCCTTCCACCCACCCTTATGTTGTATATATTAAAAGGACATGCACAGATTAACAAACCAATCACTTCAGCAACAGGGACTGCCAATTGTGGCTGGCTTGTTTGGGCCCCCACAAAACAAGCTACCAATGGGCAGCTGACATTGCTGACAATGATCACTCTGTGCACAAACTGGCTTTACAGAGGCAAGATGTTGTCACCATCATCATCTGATTCCTCACCCTCATCAGTGTGTGCATCATCTTCACACAATATTAATTTGTCCCCGCTGGAATCTACCATTACAGGTGCTGATGTAATTGTTGGATATAATTGGTGGTAAAGGTCTTCCTCGTGGAATTTGTCGTTAATTTTGCTGACAAGGTTCCCAGCTGTGCTGAAATCTCTTTCTGAGTACACACTGGAGGGTGGGCAGCTCAAGTAAAGCACAGCCAGTTTGTGCAGGTGCCTCCTAATTGCCTTTTTTTCCTGCCAGTAGTCAAACAGACTGTCTGACATGCCTATTTGGACGCTATCAATAAAATAGTCCTCAACCATTCTTTGAATGGTGACTATATCAGATGGAGTCATGGTAGACGTCTCATTAATTATAGGCAATTCTTTTAGACCTGACAATGATGTCAAAACTTGATTGTGTTGACTCATCTGCATCACCAGTGGGTCTTTTTTGGGGAAAGTTTAGTTTTTTCTTGCCAGCTGCATTTGCTGGAGAAACTAAAGGAGGAGCCACCGCTGCACTATGTTTCACTTGAGCTGATAACTTGCTTACCAACAGCTCATTGCATCTCTTCAGATCTGTGTCTATTGGGAAAAATACATGGTGTACAACGTAAACCTAAGATTGAGCATTATCGCTAAAATGTATTCATCCGATTGGAAGAGCCTGCCAACCCTTGGATTCTGGTGAAGCAAATAAAGGACTTGATCTACAAGTCCGACATACTTAGCGGAATCGCTTTATTTCAGCTCCTCCTTCAGTTTCTCAAGGTGCTTTTCCAACAGTCTAATTAGGGGAATTACCTGACTCAAGTTGGCAGTGACTGAACTCACTTCACAGGTGACTACTCCGAGGGGTTTCAGCACTTTGCACAACACAGAGGGTATTTTCCACTGAGTTTGAGTAAGGTACATTCCCTCTCCTCTCGCTATGTCATATAGCTTTGGATGGCTATTTGCTGTTTCTCCATCTGCTGAAGCATATAATCCACCTTGTAACTACTTCTACCTTCAGCTGGTGGCAGGGCACATTCAACATTTCTTGCAGGTGCTGTGATCTTCTACATGCACCTCCTGAATGATGAAAAGTCCAGAAATCTTTTGGGCCACAGAGAGTATCACCTGCAGGGCCCTGTTATTTAAAAAAAATGTTGCACCACCAAGTTGATTGTGTGAGCAAAACATGTGACATATTGGAATACACCCAGCTGTAATGCCCACACAATATTGGTGGCATTGTCAGAAATCACAAATCCTGAGGAGAGTCTAAGCGGGGTAAGGCATTTTGCAATGACTTCCCTGGGTTTTTCTAAAAGGTTGTCAGTGGTATGCCTCTTAGTGAAACCGGTAATACACAGAGTAGAGTGCCTCTGAATAACATGCAGTTTCTTAGTTGCTGCTGCTGTTCGTTCTACTATAGACAATACACCTACCCAGTGGGCTGTTACAGTCATTTTAATCTTGCATGTACCCTGTTCTGCTTGTCCACATATCTGTGGTTAAGTGAACAGTGGGTACAATGGCATTTTGGAGGACAATAATTAAGTTTTTTAACGTGCCTGTATAGACTGGGAATTGCTTTTCTAGTAAAGTGGAATCTAGATGGGATTTGGTAGTGGTGACACAAGACCACAATTAACTCTCTAAAACCCACTGCACTAATAATGGATATTGGACGTACATCTAATACCAGCATAGATGTTATGGCGTCAGTGATCCGCTGTGCAACTGGCTGATTGCTGTCATACTTGCTCCCCTTTGCAAAGGATTTAACAGTCAATTGTTTTTTTAAACTACTACTAGTAGTCTTCCTAGTCCCCTTCTGGTCCTGATCCCCTTCTGGGATGAAGATCCAATCCCAACAGTAACAGCAGCAGCAGGCATAGCACTGTAGGATTCTTCTGAGGAATCCTGGATAGGGGAGGACTGAGTTAGCCTTATCAAATTGGATGCAGTACTACTTCTGATCATGATTGAGGATATTGTTAATGAAGGTGTTGAGGGTAAAGATGGGAGGTGGTTGGATCTGTCACAAGCCGCCATACTGTGAACGCAGGGCATGGCAATCGCTGGGTGGTCATTTGCTGAACTCCTCCCCGTCAAGTGTCCATCATCGCTGGCTTGTTCTGGCTTGGCTTCTGTGGCTATTTCCTCCTGGTGTGAACACTGCTCCAATGCCGGTGATAGTGTTTCATGTGTTTCCGGTTCTGGCATTGTCTCCTGTAATCCAGTCAAGTTCTCAGTTATCCAGTCAGCTTTGTTATCCCTGCCATTTGTGTCATCTAGGTGACATGGTCCTCATATTTTCTACCTGCCATTTGTGCCATCTGGGCAGCACAGTCTGCATACCAGCTCTCTGCCATTTGTGTCATCCTGGCAGCACAGATTGCACTCAGTGTCCAGAGTGCGCATCCCAGCATCCTGAGAGCACAATCCTGTGTACTGCCACTAGTGTCATCCCGGCGGCACTAAGTGCACCTCAGCATCCTGAGTACGCTATTGTCATCCAGGGGGCACTTATGTGCAACTCAGCATCCTGAGTATGCAATCCTGTGTACTGCTGCTAGTGTCATCCCAGTGGCACTAAGCACACCTCAGCGTCCTGTGTATGCAAACCTGTGTACTGCCGCTAGAGTCATCTCGGTGGCACTTAGCACATCTAGCCAAGTTTACCAGCCCTCAAGGCTGCTACACAGCCCAAAAGCTGATACACAGCCCAAATGTTGCATCAAACTGAGTTTACCAGCTCTCAAGGCTGCTACACAGCCCAAAGGCTGCATCTTGTTCTTTGGGCCACAGGCAGCAACTTGTCAAATACTCCAGTCCCCAAGGCTATTGTGGGACTAACTTACTCAGACATTACCTCAATTTCTAACAGGATCTAGCAGAGAGAATGGAGCTAGCTGATGCTTGTTGTTACCTTTTTAGCCAAAGTTTCTGAATTTGGCAAAAACTTTTGATGGATGTACTGCAGATGACGTAAAAATGGAGGAGTTTCCTAGATGGTTATTCTACTTACTCTGGCTTTACAAAGGGTACAGCTGGCTTCACAATTGTTGGCCGGATTTCAGTAGAAATGATTCCAAACATAAGAAGTGGATTTTTTTTTTATGCCCAGGCATGGCAATGTTTTTTTCCTTATTATGGGCAACAACTGTTTCCATTGGTGCCTGATTCATACAATAACATCCTCATCAAAAATATCCTCATCATCAACATCTTCATCATTAACATCCTTATTAGCGTCAGCTACACAAATATCCTCCTCAACCTGGTGCACTTCCACAGCAGCATCCTGGATTTGTATGTCAGCATGTTGACTTGTGCTGCTCATCCCCACATTTGCAGAGGGTGCACAAATGGCGGAAGGAGGCTCCTCTTCAAAAGCAGTATTGGAAAGGTAAGACACACATGGCACCCGCCAACACACTTTGACTCTCCTCAAGGATTTGTGACATTTCTGAGCACACAGTTGGTTCTTGCCTAAACGATTTAAATTTTTTTGAAACTTCTACAGTGAGAAGTGCTTACATCATCATAATAGGAAGAACCACCAGTCATAAATAAAGGCCAAGGCTTTAGCCTTTCCTTGCCACTTTATGTGGTGAAAGGCATATTGCCAATTGTATGTCTTTCTGCAGCTATCTTTCCATTTTTATTATTTTTTCTTTACCACTGTAAAAGATTGGTTCTTTGAATTTAGATGCCCTGACTTAATCCCTGTATGCCCTTGGGCATTGGATTTAGTAGACAACGTTGATGGACTAGTGTCATCACTGGTGGCAGCAGCACCAGCACTAGTGGTCCCTGCTCTCCTCTCAACTGATCATTCTCCATATCAACAAACACGAACATGGGGTACAGCACACATCACAATCTGTACCAAAGAATTTAATTTTTAACTTTATTTTAAACTTTGTTCATAAACAACACTGTGCAGTCATACTGCTTATGTGAATGCACTGGTGTAGAACCTACAGCATCATAATACTTGTATAATATTACACTGCGGTATTACTGACCAACAGTGTAACAATATTTGTATGAATATTACACTGCAGTGTTACTGACCAACAGTGTCACAATACTTGTATGAATATTACTCTGTGGTATTACTGACCAACAGTGTTACAATACTTTTTTGAATACTACACTGTGGTATGGCCAGCAGTGTCACAGTGCTTATATATAAATATATATGAATACACTGTCATATGGCATCACAGGGTACAGCACAAATAAAATGTTTTAAAGGGTTTTTTTAACTTATTCTTTTTATTTATTTTTTAGCAACTTTTGGCTACTTTTTTTTTTTTTACAGCTTGTGGATGGACAGCACACCCCTGGATGGACAGGACACTGGATGGACAGCAAACCCTTGTATGGTCAGCATACTGGATGGACAGCACACCTCTGGATGGACAGCACACCCCTGGATTGACAGCACAACCCTGGACAGCACACTCCTGGATTGAACAAAACAGCTCCCTGGATGGAGCATAGCACACCCCTGGATGAGCAACACAGCCTCCTGGACAGAGCACAAAACACCCCTGGATGGACAACACAGCCTCCCTCCTGGACAGAACACAGCACACCCCTGGGTTGGACAACACAGCCCCCTTCCTGGACAGCGCACAGCCTGACAAGCCCAGGATTTAGCAAGCAAGTGGCGCCGATCAAAGTGGCAAGGTACTTATATACAATCCAAAATCTGCGAGAATCTGACAGTTGGAAGATTATGTTTTGCCTCATTTTGGATTCTGGGTCAGGCAGGAAAACCTGAGGCTGACTCGGATCCAACTCGGTTGCCCTATGGTCGGGCGAGTCCAGTTCTCGAAGAACCGTACCCACTCATCTCTAATAATAATAATAGTAAAAAATTATGTTTCTTTTGAGTAACTTTTTACTTTCAATTCTGTATCAGCTTCTATATGAGTATTCACTTGGTCAATAAATTTATATATAGCAAATGGACCTGGCATATACCGGGTCACCTCGGTCCATCCCTACTCTGCCCCATTCCACCCCTTTCCCAGCATTACCCATCCAGCTTTAATTACCCATTCCGGGCACAGTCAGTAATCTTCTCCCTCGCACAGTTGTCTGTTGCAATGTTGTAGTAGGAACCATTGGTGAGGGGGGTCGCATACCTTTGGCATCCATCCTGGCTCCCACTCTGTATGTCAGAGAAGGAACAAACCTTAGCTGACTATTATATAGATTAAATATTAATTAAGAATAAAAAAGAAACATTTTCTTGATCTAAGAGGCTGGGTCATGAAGGAAAAAGTTGAAGTTCATGGGCTGAAAATTTTTTAATTATATCAGAGAAATCTGAAGTTATTGGCTTGGAGAATGTAGAAGCATGAGAAATTAAGATGAAGGCAATAAACAGGAAAACAAAACAAGACCGTGGAAGCAGAGAAAATTACATTTCAATTTTGTTTGTGCAAAGTGTGTGTATTCTGTACCTACCTATCCATGATTCAATGACAGTCCGGCAGCTCTTAGCCAACCAGTGGCCGTTGTTATAGTAACTGGACGCTGATTGCCTAAGATCACCTGAATTGCAGGAATCCTTGTGGGTTTCCTGTGATTCAGCTAGATACAATATAATGCTATTTGTGGACCGGGTAAGTCATTTTTATTTTTTTGAAGACCTTGATGCCTACTGGATAAGAGGACCTCCCTGCACCAGGGAGTAGGTAGGTATGTAGTATGATTGAGGTTGAGTGAGTGAGTGAGTGAGTGAGTGAGTGAGTGAGTGAATGAATGTGTAATAAAATACTAAAACCTTTGGTTTGTGTGTACTGTAATTTTTTATATTTTTTCCACAGTGGGGGTACTGGAGCTATTGGCCTGCTGACTCTTTTAGTTCTACAAGTGGTGCAGGGCAGGCATGCTGATACCTGTAGTTCCACTGTGAAAAACAATATTAACCATTTATTTTAAACTAATACCACTGCATTCACTGCCACCATGGATGCAAGTATGAGCCCTGAACTTTTAGCCCAGAGCTGGTTAATGCTCGGGAAAGGGGAACTCTAATTGTTTGGGGTAGTCCCTACTGTCCAAAGATTGCCAGCCCTGGGCTGAACAGTTTGGGGCTGGTATATGCTTTGGCAGGGAGACTCCATACTGTGTGTCTCCCTGTAGTGGCATTACCACCCTGGCTGGTTCAGCCCAATTCTGTTTAAAGGAAATTAGGGAGAACCCCATGTCAGTTTTAAAACCCCGTTTTTCCTCTAACATCCCAGGCTCAGAGGTCCAGGGCTAGTTATGCTTTTGGTGTGTGACCCCACTTCATTGTTTTAAAAAAATGTAACCCTTAAAAGACATTATTACACTCAGACACTGATCAGTGTAGAGCTTCTGTTAAACATGCTGCTGATGGGCAGGTCTATTGTGTTCAGTCAGACAACACAATTCAGTCAAACATGATTCTTAGTAAATTTGTGAGTTTCTCTGAAACAAACTCACTTGTGTCCATGCAATTTCAAGCGTATTTAAAACTCAACCAGACACTTTTCTTAGTAAAATTTACCCATAAATGTACATTTCTTGAATACTGATTACACTTTACATACTGTATAGGAAAAGTAGCCTGTAACTTTGATTAACATATGTTCACATAATTATCTAACATAATTTAAACTATTTTCAAGAAAAGAGACAAACTATTATAAAGCTGTAGCATAAGGACCTCTGGGCCTTATTCACTACGGATCGCTATTGTGATTGCAGCTGCGATTACGCACACAGTTCAACTGCGATAGTATGCTATCTAATTGCGATTGATATGCTGTCACAGCACTGCATAAGGAAACCACATTACCTTATACACATCTGTGATGTTTAGCAAGACTGCGAAACCATCAGTACAATTGAGTACCATTGCAGCCTTACACACACTTGCACAAGGTCAGACCTTACTCAGAAATTGATAACTTCTTTGCACGCTATCAGGCCTCAGGCTGTGTAAGGCATCACAGTGGATAATTTCTGCTTGCCCCTGCAACTGCATTCAAATGCATTGACATGCCTGCGTTTCGCTGATCCCTCCCCCCGTCACCACCCACAAATGGCACTTCCTGTCAATCACTCTACGACGGGTCTGTGTAGTCACTGCGATGGCAGTCCTGATCACAGTGGCTGGTTCGTGCACACGCACTACAATGCATATGCATGTGCAGTACATAACAATTGGCCGATTGCGTGCACATTAGCAGTTGTGATCCAAGCTGAATCAGGTTCTCTGGGTAAAGTATGATAACAACTGAATACATAAGAAAAAACTAGCCCATCGGCACTAATTACACAAATTATCAACTCAAAACTGCAGTTGGTATCTGAAAATGTTAAGTTCTCTCAGATCTCCTAGATGCTGCTTTAATTAAAACTCTGTGTAGTTTTATAAAAGGCTCTATATAGATGGTGAAAAAAAAGGAAAAAATTAGTGCTTGAAAAAGGAACTTCTAATTAATAACTTAATTAATAGATGAGTCAGACACTTATAGAACATGTATTTGATGAATTTCAACTAAAAGAAACATATATAATAATTATGACAGCTAAATCTCATTTAGAGCAAGTCGGATCACTATCAGGGGTACATTTATCAAATCAATCTAAATCAATTATATATTTTTGGGGATAAATCACACATTTAATAACACTTAAAAAAAAATAAATCAATAATGGTTTGTTAGTAAATGTGTGATTTAGCCCCAGAAACACAAAATTTAGATCAATTTGAAATTGATTAAAATTGATTGAAATCAAATTCAGTAAAATTTATTAAAGTCGACTTTTGTAAATTTACCCTTCAGAGTCAATGTAAAAGTCCAAGCACCAATGATTTTAAAATTTGGAAATAAGCAAAAGATATTCTGTTAACTTACCACTCAAAAGGGGGCTTTTGACGCAGGGATAAGAGCACTGGCACAGTGTCCCCCATTGCAGCAGATTTTTTAAATGAAGATAGATGTTTAAATAGACCACGTTACATTAGGTTTACTTATATATATATATATATATATATATATATGTATATATATATGTTAAAATATGTATTAAGATGTGGAAAAAATGCTGCAAAATAAGAATGCTTTCAAAAATAGAAGTGTTAATAGTTTATTTTTTATCAATAAACAAAATACATAGTGAATGAACAGAAGATAAATATAAATCAAATCAATATTTGATGTGACCACCCTTCAAAACAGCATTAATTCTTCTAGGTACACTTGCACAAAGTCAGTAATTTTGTAGAATTATAGTCAGGTGTATGATTAACCAATCATACCAAACATGTGAGAATAATCATCATTTTCATATGTAGGTTGAAACACAGTCATTAACTTAAACAAAAACAGCTGTATGTCACAGGTCTTACACCATGGCAAGATTGAGCACAGCAAGGTAGTTATACTGCATCAACAAGTTTTCTCCCAGACAAACATTTCAAAGCAGACTGGGGTTTCAAGATGTGCTGTTCAAGCTCTTTGGACGACGCACAAAGAAACGTTGAAGACTGTAGACGCAGCAGTTAGCCAAGGAGACATAGTGCATCAGATGAAAGACACATCATGCTTACCATTTGAAATCAGAAGATGTCCAGCAGTGCCATCAGCTCAAAACTGGCAGAAACCAGTGGGACTCAGGTACACCCATCTATGTACAGAGACGTCTGGCCAGAAATGGTCTTCATGGAAGAATTGTGGGCAAAAAGCCATACCATCTATGTGTAAACAAGGCCAAGTAACTCAACTATGCACAAAAATATAGGAACCACGGTGTGGAAAAATGGCAGCAGGTGCTCTGGACTGATGAGTCAAAATTTTAAATGTTTGGCTGTAGCAGAAGGCAGTTTGTTCGCCGAAGGGCTGGAAAGTGGTAAAATAATGAGTGTCTACAGCCAACAGTGAAGCATGGTGAAGGTTCCTTGCAAGTTTGGGCAGCACAGATGGTATAGTGGTTAGCATTACTACCTCACATCACTGAGGTTGTGAGTTCAATTCCTACCACGGCCCTAACTGTGTGGAGTTTGTATATTCTCCCTGTGCTTGCGTGGGTTTCCTTCGGGTACTCCAGTTTCCTCCCACACTCCAAAAATATACTGGTAGGTAATTGGCTCCCAACAAAAATGAACCCTAGTGTGTATATGTGTGTGCATGTGATAGGGAACATAGATTGTAAGCTCCACTGGGGCAGGGACTGATGTGAATGGCCAACTATTCTCTGTTAAGCGCTGCGGAATATGTGTGTGCTATATAAATAACTGGTAATAATAATAAAGTTTGGGCTGCATTTCAGCAAATGAAGTTGGGGATTTGGTCAGGATTAATGGTGTCCTCATGCAATACCATCAGGGCTCCAAATTTATTCTGCAGCAGGAAAACGACCCCAAACATACAGCCAATGTCATTAGGAACTATCTTCAGTTTAAATAAGAACAAGGAATCCTGGAAGTGATTATATGGCCCCCACAGAGCCCTGACCTCAACATCATTGAATCTGCCTGGGATTACATGAAGAGACAGAAGGATTTGAGCAAGTCTACATCCACAGAAGATCTGAGGCCAGTTCTTCAAGATGTTTGGAACAACCACCCTGCCGAGTTCCTTCAAAAACTGTGTGCAAGTGTACCTAGAAGAATTGATGCTGTTTTGAAGGCAAGGGGTGGTCACTCCAAATATTGATTTGATTTAGATTTATCTTCTGTTCATTTACTTAGCATTTTGTTAATTGATAAATATTAACTATTAACATTTCTATTTCTGAAAACATTCTTACTTTGCAGCATTTTTTCTACACCTGCCTAAAACTTTTGCACAGTATTGTACATTAATAACTAGTGGTGAGCGGGTTCGGTTTTACTCGGTTTTACTCGGTTCTTATCGCCACTTTACAGCAAATTCGGCTCGATTATATTCGCTATCCAAAACACGTGTTCGGCGATAGCCAATAAAAAGATCCGAGTAAAACCGAGTAAAACCGAACCCGCTCACAATAACTAAAATGGTCAAGCCATCTCTCTACATTATTGCTATGCATTTTTAGCAGTCAATTAATGGAGGCAGCGTGATTTTCCTGCAGCAAGTCTGCACAAAGTGGTTAATCTCAGAAAGAACTGCAGATTGGCTGCCTGCTTCTTATATTCACTATCCTGTCTTTCCCTTCTGGTGATAGTTTCTGCTGTGTTGTGAGCATGTGAGCCTTTGTCCTTTTCTGTCCAATACTTTGGTGTGACCACTGCCCAGATACAGACCTCGCCTGTTAGCCACCTACAGTACAACTAATCAATGTAATTATGCATTAAGGCACTTCTGCTCATGAACTTTGTTTTTAAATGGCTTACATGTGGGTATCCATACATCTTGTCAGTCATTTCCCCATACTCATTAAGTTATTAATATAGATTGAAATAAAGCATGTGGCTAGCCTCTCAAATTGGTGTGTGTCTAATGTCCCTTCATTCTCGCTCATGAACACCATGTATTGAACACGAGGGGGTTTATTTACGATGTGTCGGGATGTGAAACCCAACTTTTCTGTTTGTGTTTATGCCCGATATTTAAAAAAGCAGTGCTTGTACTAATAAGACAGGGCTAGAAAAAGCACTGCTCTTTTAAATATCAGTGATAAACATGAACAGAAGTGTTGGGTTTTACTACCCTATAGTTGGTAAATAAACCCAGAGATGTCACTAGCATTTCAAGTAATGCCAGAGAATGTATCCCAAATACAATGAATTCCTAAATAATAGGTTTTAACAAAACAAGAGGTTTAAAAACAGCATGCCACCATAAACCAGTAATAAGAAAGCTAGAATTCTACAGTTTATGTAAATAAAATCCAGATGTCTTTGTGGCAGGTATTTTATCAGGTATTTTCAAAATAAATATTGTTTGAAAGAGCTGAATCAAAGCGGTTTTGTTTGGATTTTAAATCTTTATGAAATGTCTTGGTTAACTATTAACATTTGTTCTACACATAGTCAAATATATATCATTCATACCATAATGTGTTCAAAAACTATTGATCCTCAATGAAAAGCTGCCCAGAGAGCAAGTACGGAGGACCAGGCATAGGGGCAGGCAGTACATAGTGGCAGGCAGGACAGAGGAGCTGACAGAGGGGGTGGGAAAGGGCAGAGCGGCAGACAGCCTGTGGTGATGTAGAATATGCATGGTTCTTTAACTTGTAAATGTACAAAGTATTTCTCATTGTGGAGAAATGTAACTATGAATGATGTATAGGTGGTGCACCAAGTGCATCAATGAGATACATAAAGTGAACAGAATGGAAAAGGTGTACACAAAATTAAGGCACAGTAATCCACAAAGAAATATATAAAAGTATTATTGTTACAATAGGTATAAAAATAGTTTCAAATGTAGTCTGTGACAAAGGATTAAGATTGTTTTTGTTTTAATTTTTTGTATTATTGGTTGTAGCAAAATATGTGAATATATATATAATATATATATATATGTACACAGACATATATATAAATGTATCCACCTAATTGGAAAGTTAATAGAAAGGACAAAAGTTATTAAAAATGGACTAGAGAATCCTGATTGTATGTGATATATAAATTATATATTCAATTATATTAGAGTAAGGATATTGGCTAGGAATTTAATTGTATAGTATGGTAACAATGAGTTATTGTTCCTGCGGCAATATAATTAGGAAATTGCTGTTGACCTACAATGTGATGTTCATAGTATTCCAAATATGTGGAGCTCACAATTTTCAATGTAATAGTATCTGATGTTCTGTAATGAAGTTGGATTACAAGGTTTCATTGTAAAGTTGTATCATTAAGTATTGTGGCAATCATGACAAAATGATACCATATGTGTTGAAGTCTTAAATATACCAGGTATATCATCTCTTATAGCCATCCATCAGTTTGATAGTATAGTAGTTGATACAATGTATCCTCAGTTCCCAAATGTTGGAAATGAAGCTTTAATATGTATCCAATTACCACTTATGTGGATAAAGAATGGTTACAATGTGAAATTTATCAATCAATGGGCCTGATTCAGAGCCACTCGCAAAAAGCAAGCGCTCACTCTGAATCAGGGCGTCTGCTTTTTTTTTTAAAACCGGTCTCCTGGCCACTTGTATAGCTGTGGGTGACCACCCACAGCTTTTGCGAGCGGCCAAGTGATGGTCACGATGGTCGCGACCCTCGGACTTGTGATGAGACTCTTGTGGTGGGGTCTCGTTCCCGCAAATCCCAGTGAGCTTCTGGCTCTAATAGAGCCGGAAGCTCACCACTGACATCACTCGTGATGTCAGTGGGGCCGCCCCCAAACGGCAGGTGTTCCTTCAGGAACGCCTCCATTTGGCCAGCAACACCCCCCCCGACCAGCCTACCAAATGAGGTGAGCAGTCGATCAACATCGACAGCCGCCCCTTTTGGATGCAAGCGCCGGAGTGAGTGATTTCTCGCTCGCTCTGGGGCTCGCGTGCGCACTGCCTGGCCATCGACCAGTGCGAGTGGGTCTGAATTAGGCCCAATGTCTTATAAATACTGATTTAAAACTCACATTTTACAAAGAGTGTTCAGTTAGAGCAGGGGTGGGGAACCTTATTTCTGCCGAGGGCCAATTTGATCTATATAACATTATTTGTGGGCCAGATGCAGGCCACACCCCCTCCTTGTGATGTCACATAGGGGTGGGGCCACAATTGCTGGTAATTACAGCAACGGGGAGCTGTAAGGGCAGTGGTGTGACCATCTGAAGTGTCCTACGGACACCGCAGGCAGCACTGCTGTATAGATTCTGGCTGCAGGGTGCCATTCTAGGCACACTGCTAGCCAGATGAGGCTAGCAGAAAAAAGCTCAGAGGGCCAGACCAAACTTTTCCGGGGGCCTTATACAGCCCCAGGGCCTGAGGTTCCCCATCCCTGAGTTAGAGCTATGGTATGTGGATTCTTTATCAATATGTTTTACATTTTGGAAGCTGCAGTGACCTGAAAACGCACAACCTAAAATCACCACAGTGTTTTCATATTTAAATGTAAATAATAATAATTCCAATATAGACCAATTGCTACAAATAGAAATTACAGATTGAAAAGAGTGTGCCCCAATGTTTGTGGCATCTGGATGGCACACACTGAGACATGCCCCAAACATAATCTTTTCTACAGATTCTGGTTTGCCAATTGCTCTAGGAATTCAGAGATTAGTATAAAAATAAATCTAATTTGTTCAATCACGTATTATATAAGAATTTTGTTGTCAAAATAATACTGATTCAATCAAAGCTCAGTAGATAGTCTACAAAAGTCAGAGGAAAGTCTACAATAGACAGGTGGAAGTTTTTTCAGGATTAAAATGTGCGGCTTGTCTACTCAGGTACCATGAGATGATTTACAGTTTACAACAGTTTTTACACAGTCTCAGGGGTGGGGGTAGTATTCCATGGATGTGTCCTCTCTTCCTAAGAGTTATCTGTCATTTGACTAAGACCCATCTAAAAATTCCAATGGGGTCTTTTTATGTTGTAAAAATTGGTAGATGCAATTAGATGTTTTCATCTAATCTGAAGCTAAACACTTTTCCAAAAGAACAGTGAGGGTCAAAGCTGCTGAGACATTGTGTAGGTCTTAGAACAGTATGAGCAGTTGGAGTGGCCCATGGGTAACCAAACTAAATGAGATAGAAGTTGAGTCTCCCATATCCAAAATGCTTGGGACCAGGGGTATTTTGGATATTGGAATATTAATTATTTTGGGATATTTACATACCATAATGAGATATCTTGGGAATGTGACCCAATGTTTCATATACACCTTATGCACACAACCTGCAGGTAATTTTATACAATATTTTCAATCATTTTGCGGCTCAAACAAAGTTTTTGTACATACATGAAATTCATTTATGTTTCATATACACCTTATACACAGAGCCTGAAGGTAGTTTTATACAATATATGTAATCAAAGTTTGTGTACATGAAACCATCAGAAAGCAAAGGTTTCACTATCTCAGTCATGCTAAAAAAATCCATATTTCGGAATATTCCATATTTCTGAATATTTGAATATGTGATACTCAACCTGTACAGACATTCTATACTTGTGCCAGATGATTGGATCATATCTAGCATCACTGGTTCATGTTAATACAGATGATTGAATACAAATACTGATAGTGATCATTCTCAGACAGCCTGATCTTTCCAATTTCAATATAAATATTATTGGAAAAAACACTGCAATTTTGTGGCTAGCATTAGCAACAATTTTGTTTTTATACTTGGAACCCCCTTTAATACCTATACTAAGTTAAATATTTTTTTTCTAATCTTAGCAAACACAAGTGATGTAGTGAAGTCAATAGATTGACAGATGAAGTGATGATAATAGATTATGTATCTAAATCAGAGCTGAGCGGTTTGGTTTTGCCTTAATTCTTCCTTCCAAATTCAGATGTCAAAATGAGGAAAAATTTAATTTTTCATGGACTGTGCCAAGTTGTCCGTGAAAGATGATGTAGTATGAGTCATAACCGAACTGCTCATCTCTAACCTAAAGACTTATCATTGTACAACATCATCCAAATGTTAATCAATTTCACTTTCATACGTTCATGTGTTCATGTGTAGAAATCACCAGGCACCGCCAAAATTAAATTTAAAAAGTTGCCTCTAGATAATAAATAGCACATCAAAGAAAAGAGAAAAAAGATATATATATATTTCCTGCATGCTATACTAACAGAGTATGTGTCTAAATTAAAACTTTTACTAAATTGATCTATTACATATTTGGGAAAATTTAAAAACTGTTCCCTAAAATATGAAAACTTGAAATTATAAAACCATATGGAGCTTTGTATACACAGTAGTGGGAGCGCAGTCTGTTCATTATGATTATCTAAATTTGGTTTACAAGAATCAAGTGTTCTTGTTTATTTAACTGACAATAAGGTTTAGGTAATTCACTCTTTTGCTAATATAGTTGTTCTGGAACATTGTTAGACATAATCTCAAAGGAGTTAACTATTTCTTGTCTTAGTGTTATTAAAATTACTCTAACCCTATATTTTTTATTTTCTCTTTTGTGCAGTTAATGTAAATATTAATTTATAAATGCTATAGGACTTTACTTAGATTCTATGATAGTGCTTGTAAACCTTGCAAAGCTCACAATTCATTAGACGTATCATTGTTATACTTCTTTTCCCCATAATTCCTTTACTGTACCTTCTACTAGAGCTCTCCTGTCAACTTTATTGAAGTTAGATTATCCTCTCACAGATTAGACCAAAATAATTCCCTTTTTCCCTTTGGAGAATGAGGCTATTCACAGTGCATTAAACATAAAGAAGTCAATCACCAAGTGTCAAGATATGTCAAACCTTTAGCCTTATAAATCTATTACTCATTCTTCCTGAATTGTTATAGAGGAAAAAGTCTGTGAATACTAGTATTTGTGATTGGGACTTGTGACGTGAGCTGTCACATATCAATGATATGCCACCTACAAATCTTATCTTTACCTTCATGGCTGTTCTTTGCACACTTGGTACATAGCAGCATTGTCCAATTTGCTGACTTTATATTTTACTTAGCCCATTGTGAATCACAATCTATTAAAGTGGAATAGCTTTGTGGGGTTTTTTTTCAATTTTATAACTGTCATGTACCTTTCCATGCTTGCATTATATTTCATTTAGTATGGTGATCAATCAAAACTCAATGTTCCTGTACTTCTCATTACCCCTACTTTATGCTTGTCATTAACCTGATTAGCTACTGTTTTTAAGTGAATATAGATTCTTCTTGTGTCCAGGACATCTTCTCTGTTGTAGAAATGCAAAATCATAAAGTGCTGGGAAAGAGCAGGATTTCTAGCAATGTGGTTTCCAAATGCTTGATTTTAGAGTGGTCAGCCAGCCCAAGAAGAGACCATACTGTAATTAGCACTAAACAGGTTATAGTCTGCCTCATACAAAGTGCAGTGTATGTGATACTTCAGACATATACAGGGCAAGTTATCACAATTAGATGTGGCAGTAGAGCTGTATGGTTGTAGGGGACAGTCTAAAAGACTTTCTGTATAAGATTAAACATTCCATAATAAATAAGCATACATAATATAACCAGTAGAAGAAAGAAATGAGCCTTCTATGCACTTGTTCTGCCACCTAATATTAAGACAACTGTCTCTTCCTGCTAGGGATGGTCATCAACCATCAATGGTTAACAACCATCAATGGTTAAGAACAGATGACCAATGGTTTTAACATTGATAGCAGAGATCCAGTGGTTCTCAGTCATCAATGGCACAGATCCACACAATGTTTTTTTTTCTTTTTTTATATGAGCTGGAACATGGAGCCTAGCTCTCCCCCCTGACACAACCAATGAAGCCCTGCCACCAATCTCTATTTGCCAACTGCCCAGCAAGTATTAAAGCAGGGATGACCATTGGTGGATAAAACCATCAGTTTTTTCCAGTTGATGGTTTCATACCATCAAGTAAACCACCAATGGTGCCATCGATGGTGTCCATTAATTTAATCCACCAATGGCCATCCCTACTTCTGGCTGGCAGCTGCACTTTGGTTTCTCTGGTCTAGTGTGCTGAATAGGGGTTCCTTAAACCCTTGTCAAGGGGGGGTACTGTCACAAGCCACTGCACTGCCAATGCTGTGTGGGGTGAATGCCAGACAAGCATTAGCTGAAGTCTCCTCCTTCCTCCTGTTAGGATCTGTGGTTAGCAGCATATTGTTTGCAGTTCCAGTCCTGGTTGCTGCTGAGCCTCTGCACTAATTACTGCCTGTCTGTGTGCACTAACAGATGCTCAATAATCTGTCATTGGGGAGGCTTGCTCTGGCTGGGCCCTGGTTCTGTTAAATTCCAGCCAGCCCTTCACTCCTTGCCGGTGATAGAGTTTCTCATACTTTTGATTGTTTCAGTCTCCTGTTTTCCAGTCGAGTTCCAGAGCCAGTCTACTGTGTTTATCTACTGCTTTTTGTCCCATCCAGGCAGCGTGGTCTGCATTCTACCTGCTCGTGCTGCTTGTGTTATCTAGGCAGCATGGTGAGCTTCCTCCACCTGAAGCGCCAGTCTGTGTCCAGTGCCAGTGTCAACCCGGCAACATTGGCTGCAACTCAGTGGTCCAAGTGTGAAGTCCAGCACACCATCGCCAGTGTCATCCCGGTGACACTGGTAGCTACTCAGCATCCTCAGTGCGCAATCCAGTGCATTGTTGCCAGTGTCATCCCAGCTGCACTGGTAGCAACTCAGCATCCTCCTGCCAAGTCATTCTGTCCTCAAGGCAACAACCAGCCCAGAAGCTGCTACCGGTCAAAGGCCGCATCACCACCCATAAGCCCACAGTCCTCAACCAGCCCAGAGGCTGCTACCTGCCCAAAGGCCTCATTACTACTTTTAGGCCCCCAGGCTTCAACCAGCCCAGAGGCTGCTACCAGCCCAAAGGCTGCATCACAATTATACGGCCGCATCTTGCCAAGATACTCCAGCCCTCAATGCTGTGCAGGACTTTTCCCTACTAGTGACCCTGAGCCCTTAACAGTACAGAGGTCCTGTACCACAATACCCCCAGCTTTATTGGTGGGGAGTATAGTGATATCATGATATAAACTTAAATTCTTCAGAGCTTGTCATTCAAGAAAAGTTAGATTATATCTGGTTGTGTAACTGAATGGTTTATAATTCTCCAAAACCGTATCTATGTAGTCAGTGAAGCATTTGATATTACTATTGGTAGAAAGTGGCACAAATGTCAACTTTTTTTATACAGGACTAAGAATCTCTGGAATTTGTGTTTGTCCAAAATGCTCTTTTAATTTCATATGTCGGTCGAACTTGAAAAGGTCAATTTTACTTTGAAAAGTATTGGGTCATTGAATAGGAACAAATAAGAGTCCCTTATTGAGAACCCTTAATTCAACCTCAGTGAGGGTGCTGGAGGAAAGATTGTATACTATTTCCTCTGATTGAAGTTCTTTTTTTGGCCTGCCTCGCCTATTGGCCACCATGCCTGGTATAGGCTCTTTGGTGAGGTCTAGGGTGGCCCGGGTGGCTACTATTAAAGGGTGATTGTGGCTGTTGGAGGTCTGTGTCTGATCTACACATTCCGCTTCACTAGAGGAGGCAGCTCCACTGGAGATGTCAGTTTCTAGGGGAAATTTCCTCTGTTTTTGAAATTTAGGTCTCCTTTCCTTGTTTTGGGCCATGGTTATAAGCCCAACTATATACTTTTAATTCAGCATAGTCTCTTGTGACCGTCTGTAATTTGGCTTTCTTAACTTCGACGAGCTCTGCTCGATATTTATTGATCTGATCATTCAGCTTAAACTAATCATCTGTGATATATACACAAAGAAGAAATACAGGTGCACAACTCCAAGTTAACTGATTATATATAAATAAATCCATTTTTCAGTAAATACAATAGAGGTATTTGGCATAATCTAGGCCAAGCTTATGGGCCTGCCCACCATATCCGGGTAACCTCTTGTCGGGCAGGTCCCTAACATACTAAGGCTCAAATCCAGAGTGCAGGACACCCCCAAACTAGCCCAGCCAATCCACCCTAAAGCACCGCTCTAATAAGAAAAGTGAAGTTTTTCTTTTTAGAGCGGTGCTTTGGGGTGGATTGGCTGGGCTAGTTTGGGGGTGTCCTGCGCTCTGGATTTGAGCCTTAGTATGTTAGGGACCTGCCCGACAAGAGGTTACCCGGATATGGTGGGCAGGTCCATAAGCTTGGCCAAGATTATGCCAAATACCTCTATTGTATTTACTGCAAAATATATTTATTTATATATAATCAGTTAACTTGGAGTTGTGCACCTGTATTTCTTCTTTGTGTATATATCAATGGTCTCCAAAGGTAGCACCTCCAATTATATATATATGTCCAGAATGTGCAGTCTGAGATCTATTTTCTTTGTAAACTAATTAGTGCATTGATTTGCACACCTGGGAAGCCTGAGCCACTTCCCACTCAGACTAGCACTTCTACTACATTGGTTACAGCATGGAGTCTGGCAATGTAATATGCACACCAGTCAGAGGCACAATAATAGGTAAGTCCTGCTAATATTTAGACTGTGTAGTGCAGCTTTGGTTCATTTTTGGGGTGTGGGTCCCCCTAGATTGCTTTGCTGATCTGCTTCAGGGCACCGCAGTATAACACATTTTCCTTTAACACATTTTAATACTTCACTGTCTGTTTCCTTTATATATATGTATTTCACTTTTTTATTTTTATGCTTTATATGCAGCCAGCGGCTGCTCTTAACACTTCACTTTTCTTGTTAGAGCGGTGCTTTGGGGTGGATTGGCTGGGCTAGTTTGGGGGTGTCCTGTGCTCTGGATTTGAGCCTTAGTATGTTAGGGACCTGCCCGACAAGAGGTTACCCGGATATGGTGGGCAGGCCCTTAAGCTTGGCCAAGATTATGCCAAATACCTCTATTGTATTTACTGCAAAATATATTTATTTATATATAATCAGTTAACTTGGAGTTGTGCACCTGTATTTCTTCTTTGTGTATATATCAATGGTCTCCACAGGTAGCACCTCCAATTATATATATATGTCCAGAATGTGCAGTCTGAGATCTATTTTCTTTGTAATCATCTGTGATATTTGATCTTATTTTTGACAAGTGTAAACTGTCAAAAATAATGTTTTATTACTCTGAATCACTGGAACAGCTGCATATCCTTTGCTACAGTGATAACAGTAGCCTCGTGAAGCTGCCGATTAATAGGTTAATTCAGTTAACACAAACAGTTGAACATTATCACAAGACAGTTCACAATAAAGCTGTTTCGCCTGAACAGGCTTTAAAGTCAGCAAAATAAATATTACCACAGTCAGTGGTCGAAGTGGGAATTTTGAAGTGGGGTATGGAGACACGCTGTGAAAAATGGGCGTGGCCATGTATCACGAGGGGCGTTGCTACGTGTCATGAGGGGAGAGCGACCATTGCGACTGATGATCACTTTTGTGATCCAAAGCAGCATCTACGGACGCTACACTGGGATGGCAACTGCATGCAGGAGGAGTCTATTACCTACATTTGCATTTTAGCTGGACGGTCCACATCTAAATCAGGCCCTTTATGCTCAGCATATGAAATCCACCAATACAATTGTGCACATATATGATTGGACTGGATCACAGATCCAGATATATGATTATTCTCTGAGTTAACCCTTTAACAGAATTGTAAGCAGAAAAAGTAGAACATTTTAGAGTAGAACTTAGTAATGCTGCAGACCTTGACAGTGGACATTAGAGAAATCTCCTCTCATTAGCTTTGCAAAATTGGTTCCATGTGAGGGGGAGGTCCTTCAACCAGCACACCCTCCCCTTTCTTCATGTGCAGTGGCGGCAAGGATGTGCTTGCCACCACGCCGGCGATCCATCCATCATCATGGATACTAATGGGTGGGCCCTGGGAGTGAGGTACATGTCACCTGGGTCCACAGACTCCTCATTAATCTGGTTTTAGCTATCTGTAGGAGGGTGATCTTGTGTGTCATATCATATTCCTTTTGGCACCCCATTTAAAAGGACAAAAAAAAATCTATTCTGTTTTTGTGTGTACTAAATAAAAATTCACCTTACCTATATGGTGGTTTTTCGGCAATGGGGAACCTCTGAAAAAATTGTTCCTCTGTGGGCAGACAGTGGGTCTCATTCAGACCCGCTCGCGAGCACAGGACGCTCACAAGCGGGTCGATGGTACCCAAATGCGCATGCGCACAATGGAGGGAGTGCCGTCGAGCGCATCCGCGAGACCCAGCTAGCGACAGCCAAGCTGTCGCTCCGGGTCTCGCACCAAAGGGGGCGTGCTGTCGATGGTGAGTGACAACACACTCTCTTTGGTGGGCGAGCCGGGGGCGTGGCTGCCAGATGGAGGCGTTCCCATGGGAACGCCTACCGTCTGGGTGCGGCCCCACTGACATCACTAGTGATGTCAGTGGGAGTGATTTTTGCTCTGATAGAGCCAAAATCACTCCAGGGCTTGTGGCAGCGAGACCCTACCGCAGGGTCTCGTCGCAAGCCCGATGGTCGCGATGGTCTTGACCATCGCGACCATCATCATGGACGCTCGCATAAGCTGTGGGTGGTAACCCACAGCTATGCGAGCATCCAAAAGGCCACTCCAAATTTAAATAGGACGGCCCTGATTCAGAGCGAGTGCTCTGGTCAGAGCGTCCGGCTCTGAATCAGGGCCAGTGTCCTTAACCAGTAGTCAATATTCACATTGAAGATCACATGGTCCGGAAGATGCCTGTTTATGTAGGAATATAATCAATGTCATCATCATACAACAGAAATTCAACCAGAATTGTGTCCCCACCAACCTCCTGCCCAGTGTTCCCTCCAGCCCCCCTGTCATTCCATCTTCCAGCCCTCTGTGTCCCCTCCACACCCTGTCATTCCAGACTTCAGCCCTCTGTGTACCCTCCAGCCCCCCTGTCATTCCAGTCCCATCTTTGCCCTCCAGCACCCCATCATTCCAACCTCCTGTCATTCCAGGCTCATGACCCCACCAGCCCTGTCCCCTCCAGCCCCGACTCATTACAGCCTCCGACCCTCTGTGTCCCCTCCAGTCCAATCATTCCAGCCTTCAGCCCTCTGTGTACCCTCCAGCCCCATCATTCCAGCTTCCTATTTCCCCTCCAGACCCCATCATTCCATCCTCCAGCACCCTGTCATTCTAGCCTTCAGCCCCGTGACCACTCCAGCCCCCTCTCATTCCAGCCTTCAGCCCTGTGTACCCTCCAGCCCCGTCAGTTTATCTTCCAGTGCTCTGTGTCCCCTCCAGCCACCTGTCTTTTCAGTCCCCTGTCCCCTCCAGCCACCTGTCTTTTCAGTCCCCTGTCCCCTCCACCCCCCTGTCATTCCAGCCTTCAGCCCCATGTCCCCTCCAGCCCTGTCATTCCAGCCCCATGACCCCACCAGCCCCATCCCCTCCAGCCCCAACTCATTCCAGCCTTCAGCCCCCTGTGTTCCCTCCAGTCCCCTGTCATTTCAGCCTCCAGCCCCGTGATCCCTCCAGCCCCCACTCATTCCAGCCTTCAGCCCCCTGTGCTCCCTCCAGCACCCTGTCAATCCAGCCTCCAGCCCACTGTGTCCCTTCCAGTCCCATTAGTCCAGCCTCCAGCCCCCTGTGTTCCCTCCAGCCCCATAATTACAGCCTCCAGGCCTCAGTGTCCCCCGCAGTCCCATCATTCCAGCCTCCAGCCCTCTGTGAACCCTCCAGCCCTGTGTCATTCCAGCTCCCTCTTCCCCTATAGCCCCCCATCATTCCAGGGCAGCATCAACATGGGCGGCTCCAGAGGAGAATCCTGTCCTCCACCTACCCAGATTTAAGCTAAAGGGGGAGGGAAGGGGCTGTAATGCTGCACAGGCTGCAGCGCATTGCCGTCGTCGTACGGACCGGACCTAGCCGCAGGGGCACGCCAAACAAGGTGCAGGCCTCACCCACATGTCCAATCGATCAGCAGCAGCAGTGGGACAGAGAAAGAGCAGCAGTGGTGGGTGGGGGTTGAGACCTGGTAAAAAAAAAAATTAATATAGAGCTAGCAACACAAACACTAATTGCAGCAGGCTTTAGCTGCTGGTTGTATTAAAGGCTGTCCTCCTGTGACTGCTTGTGAGCTGTTTCACGGTAGCGGAGCTCTGCTATCCTGCTGAACTGAAAAAAAAAATGTTTAGTGCTGGAAGTGCCGGTATGCCATACCGTTGCATGCCAGCACACTTCGAGCACTGACCACAGTATATTACAAATCTGTGAAATAATTTGACCCACTAGGTACTGTATCAACTGAATTGAGGGCCTGATTCAGACCCGGTCGCAAGCACTGAGCGCTCGCAACCAGAGCGATGGTGGCCCACAGCGCATGTGCACGACGGGTCTCGCACCAAAGGAGGCTAACTGTCGATGTTGAGTGACAGCTCACCCCGTTTGGTGGGCGGGCCGGGGGGGTGGCTTCCCAAACGGAGGCATTCCCATGAGAACGCCTGCCGTTTGGGGGCGGGCCCCCTGACATCACAAAAAAAAAGCCCGGCCCTGATTCAGAGCGCTCTGTCAGAGCGAGCGGCTCTGAATCAGGCCCTCAGTTTCCTTCACTTCCTCACAATACTTGCTGCATGCATGCAACTTACTGTCTATATTACCTTCCGGTGCTCTCTGTAAAGGTGGTGCACTTGCTGATGTTGTATTAATTAGAAGAGTTGTGTCAGCGGTGACAGAGAATGATGCAGTTCATTTTGTAAATGCAGCTATTCTCTCCTCTAGTATAAGGTGCATACACACGTAAAGATTTTCTGTCCAACCATCCAACTAGTTGATTGGTTGGAATGAAAATCTGGTAAGGTATGAAAGCAAATGACAATCAGCAATTTGCTCCTATATGCCAGAAAACAGATGAAAATGGTCGTTCAGACAATTTGTTAAATGTTTGATCTAAACAATTTGTTCAAACAATAGTTTTTGTCCATTTTCCGGCATTTGGGAGCAAATTGCTGATCGTCATTTGCTTTCATACCTTACCAGATTTTCATTCCAACCAATCAACTAGTTAACTGGTTGGACAGAAAATCTTTACGTGTGTATGCAGCTTTAGTTTACATGAATATCCGGCACCTAGGTTGTATCTCCCTAAATTCTGCCTGCTGCGATTTGCACTAGCTGTCTGAGCTGTCTCTGCCTGTGCTGACGTGTGATGGATAAATAGCATGGCTGAGATATGCTTAGGCTTAAGGTTTGAATGACTCTCCTGAGTGAACGGCCAGTCTTTAGGCTGCCTACTGTTTTAGCTATGTATAGGTGTACTGAATACAACTGTCCGCTACATTTCTGCTGGCTCTTGAAACTGCAGCTGGTAAGTAGACATGGGTATACGTTCTGCATGGTGCTAGTTCTAATACCGCTGGAGGGAATACGACAATAAAAATTGTACAGATGTAATGCCGATATAGATGTTATACCGACAATATCAATCCTGACAGAATGAAAATCTCGACACGTCTTTTAATGACATGAGAACCAAACCGACAAATTACAATACCGACATCAAATACCGAAAATCGAAATTCGAAACACCGACACTGAAATCCCGCTGATTCATTTTACAGGCAAAAGTATTTTCCCAATGATGCCAAATACCGACTACATATATATATACCGACAGACACTATACCGGTCCAAACAAACAACAACTAAAATAATACCGTCTAAACATGAAACCAACATAACACAATCCCAAAATTTAATGCACAAAGATCGACAATTGAAATCCCGAACAATAATTAACAACTACCGACAATAGAAATCCCGACAATTTATATCCTGAACATATATATATATTTATTAGGGGTGTGCACCAGCCACTTTTCGTGTTTTGGTTTTGGATCTGGATCTTTCTTCGTGTTTTGGATCTGGATTGGTTTTGCCAAAACCACCCTTCCGTGTTTTGGGTTCTGGGTTTTGTGTTTTGGATCTGTATTTTTTTTAAACAAAGCATAAAAACAGCTAAAATCACAGAATTTGTGGGTTTTTCTGCTCCTATGCTATTATTAACCTCAATAACCTTAATTTCCACTAATTTCCAGTCTATTCTGAACACCTCACACCTCACAATAGTGATTTTATGTCCAAAAGTTGCACCGAGGTAGCTGGATGACTATGCTAAGTGACACGAGTGGACGGCACAAACACGTGGTCCATCTAGGAGTGACACTGCAGTGGCAGACAGGATGGCAGTTTGAAAAACTAGTCCCCAAACAGTACATAATGCAAAGAAAAAAAAGAGGTGCAAGATGGAATTGTCCTTGGGTCCTCCCACCCACCCTTATGTTGTATAAACAGGACATGCACACTTTAACAAACCAATCATTTCAGCGCCAGGGTCTGCCACACGACTGTGGCTGAAATGATTGGTTTGTTTGGGCCCACACAAAACAAGCTGGCAATTAATCTGTCCCTGCACAAACTGGCTCTACGGAGGCAAGATGTCGTCCTCATCCTCCTCATCCACCGATTCCTCACCCTCTTCAGTGTTGTGTACATCCTCATCCTCACAGAGTATTAATTTGTCCTACTGGAATCCACCACCACAGGTCCCTCTGTACGTTCTGGAGGCTGGTCTCCCTGGAAGAGTTGATAATTAATATTTATGAACATGATCTTCTCCACATTTTGTGGAAGCAACCTCCTACGCCTTTCGCTGACAAGGTTCCCGGCTGCACTAAACACTCTTTCGGAGTACACACTGGAGGGGGGGCAACTCAGGTAAAATAGAGCCAGTTTGTACAGGGGTCTCCAAATTGCCTCTCTTTCCTGCCAGTACATGTACGGACTGTCTGACATGCCTACTTGGATGCTGTCACCGATGTAATCCTTTAACAGACAGACGCACGCTTGTCGCTGCTGCTTTGAGGATGCAGGTGCGGCTACAGCCCACACAATTCACAAAGACAGAAAAAAAAAGAATTTTTTATTTTTGTGGAGCGCACTTTGAGGGTTACACCACCCTTTAACAGACAGATGCATGCTTGTCGCTGCTGCTTTCAGGATGCAGGTACGGCTACTGCGCATACATTTCACACACAAAGACAGAAAAAAAGAAGATTATTTTATTTTGGTTGGAGCACACTTTGGGGGATACACCACCCTTTAATAGACAGATGCACGCTTGTCGCTGCTGCTTTGAGGATGCAGGTGTGGCTACTCTGCATACATTTCACACACAAACACAGAAAAAAAGAAGATTATTTTATTTTGGTTGGAGCGCAGTTTGGAGGTAACACCACCCTTTAACAGACAGATGCATGCTTGTCGTTGCTGCTTTGAGGACAGTATCATATGCAGTGACAGTAGACTTGTCAGAAATTGCTGACACGTCCTTCAGTCCGGACCAGATGTCCAGACCGGCCTTTGACTTATGACACAGGTGCACACTTGCACTGCTACTGTGTTGACGCATGTGTGGCTACATCGCACACAAGTCACAAACACAGAAAAAAAAATGTTTTTTATTTTTTGAAGCACTTTGGGGGTTACACCACCCTTTAACAGACTTATGGGACACAGGCGCATGCTTGGCGCTGCTCCTTTGTTGATACACGTGCAGCTACAGTGCACACAATTCACAAAGACAGAAAAAAAATATATTTTTTTTTTTGTGGAGCGCACTTTGAGGGTTATACCACCCTTTAACAGAGAGACGCACACTTGGCGCTGCTGCTTTGAGGATGCAGGTGCAGCTACAGCCCACACAATTCACAAAGACAGAAAAAAAAGAAGAATTTTTTTATTGTTTGTGGAGCGCACTTAGAGGGATACACCACCCTTTAACAGACAGACGCACGCTCGTCGCTGCTGCTTTGAGGATGCAGGTGCGGCTACAGCCCACACAATTCACAAAGACAGATAAAAAAGAAGAATTTTTTTATTGTTTGTTAAGCGCACTTTGAGGGTTACACCACCCTTTAACAGACAGACGCACGCTTGTCGCTGCTGCTTTGAGGATGCAGGTGCGGCTACAGCCCACACATTTCACAAAGACAGAAAAAAAAAGAAGAATTTTTATTTTGTTTGGAGTGCACTTTGGGGGTTACAGCACCCTTTAACGGACAAGCCAGCCAGCCCTTTACTTATGACACAGGTGCACGCAGTCACTAAATGGCAAAAGAGGCCAGAAATTTTTTGGGCCACCCAAAGCGTCTCCTGAACGCCCCTGTCGCTTTTCAGAAAATTCTGCACCACCAAGTTTATTGTGTGAGCAAAACATGGGATGTGCTGGAATTTGCCCAGATGTAATGCTCGCACAATATTGGTGGCGTTGTCAGACATCACAAATCTCTAGGAGAGTCTAAGTGGGGTAAGCCATTGGGTGATGATTTCCCTCAGTTTCTCTAAAAGGTTGTCGGCGGTTACTGAAACCGGTGATACACAGCGTAGCCTGCCTTGGAACGAGCTAGCGTTTCTGAGATGCTGCTACTGGTGACGCTGCTGTTGTTGCTGCGTAAGGTGATACATTTACCCAGTTGGCTGTCACAGTCATATAGTCCTTAGTCTGCCCTGTTTCACTTGTCCACATGTCCGTGGTTAAGTGGACATTGGGTACAACTGCATTTTTCAGGACACTGAGGACACTTTTTCTGACATTTCTGTACAGTCTCGGTATCGCCTGCCTAGTGAAGTGGAATCTAGACGGGATTTGGAACCGCGGACACACTACCTCCATCAATTTTCTAAATCCCACTGCACTAATGGTGGATACCGGATGCACGTCTAACACCAACATAGCAGTCAAGGCCTCAGTTATACGTTTTGCTTCAGGATGACTGCTGTCATACTTCATCCTCTTCGCTAAGGACTGTTGGAGGGTCAATTGTTTAGTAAAAGTAGTGGTGTTCTTACTTCCTCTCTGGGATGATGAACAACTCCCAGCAGCAGCAACAGCACTAGGAGGAAGTGGTTCTTGATCTTTCCCTATTTTATTTTTATCGGAGAAAGTTTGGTCCTCCATTTATGTTATATTGATAAATACATGCGGCTAAGGCACAAACAAACACAGAAAATAATTTTTAATTTTTGTTGGAGACTAGTGCACTTTGTGGGTTACACCACCCTTCAAGAAATGAGCCAGCTGGCCCTTTACTTATGGGACACAGGCGCACGCTTGGTGCTGCTCCTTTGTTGATGCACGTGCAGCCACAGGGTCTCATTCAGACCCGCTCGCGGGCGCAGGACGCTCGCAAGCGGGTCGATGGTACCCAAATGCGCATGCGCACAACGGAGGGAGCTCCGTCATGCGCATGCACGAGACCCGGATAGAGACAGCCAAGCTGTCGCTCCGGGTCTCATACCAAAAGGGGCGTGCTGTCGATGGTGAGTGACAGCACGCCCCCTTTGGTGGGCGTGCTGGGGGCGTGGCTGCCAGGCGGAGGCATTCCCATGGGAACGCCTACCGTGTGGGTCAGGCCCCACTGACATCACTAGTGATGTCAGTGGGAGTGATTTTGGCTCTGATAGAGCCAAAATCACTCCTGGGCTTGCGGCAGCGAGACCCTACCGCAGGGTCTCGTCGCAAGCCCGATGGTCGCGATGGTCTTGACCATCGCGACCATCATCATGGACGCTCGCTTAAGCTGTGAGTGGTAACCCACAGCTATGCGAGCATCCAAGAGGCCGCTCCAAGTTTAGGTAGGAGGGCCCTGATTCAGAGCGAGCGCTCTGGTCAGAGCGTCCGGCTCTGAATCAGGCCCACAGTGCACACAATTCACAAACACAGAAAATATTTTTTTATTTGGTTTGGAGTGCACTTTGGGGGTTACAGCACCCTTTAATGGTCAAGTCAGCTGGCCCTTTACTTATGACACAGGTGCACGCTTGGCGCTACTTTGTTGATGCACGTGCGGCTACTGCGCACACAATTCACAAACACAAAAATATATATATTTTTTTTTTTGGAGTACAATTTGAGGGTTACAGCACCCTTTAATGGACAAGCCAGCCGGCCCTTTACTTATGGGACACAGGCGCACGCTTGTCGCTGCTCCTTTGTTGATGCACGTGCAGCCACAGTGCACACAATGCACAAACACAGAAAATATTTTTTTTATTTGCTTTGGAGTGTGCTTTGGGGGTTACAGCACCCTTTAACGGTCAAACCAACTGGCCCTTTACTTAAGACACAGGCGCACGCTTGGCGCTACTTTGTTGATGCACGTGCGGCTACTGCGCACACAATTCACAAACACAGAAAAAATATTTATTTTTTTTGCACTTGGGGGGTGCACCCCTGATGGACAGAGCACCCCCTGGACAACAATACAGCACCCCTTTAGGGCTGGGACACTGCACAGGACTTTGGAGTGGACACAGCCCCTATGGACAACTGACTGCACAACACAGTCCAGCCAGCCCATATGGACTTTGAAGGAGTGGACACAGCCCCTATGGACAACTGCAGCACATCACAACACAGCCAGCCCCTATGGACTTTGGAGGAGTGGACACAGCCCCTATGGACAACAGCAGCACAGCGCAGCACAGCACAACACTACACTGCACTACACTACACTACACAGCCCAGCCAGCCCTAACTCCCACCCTCCCTCTTCACTGTCTACAGCCGAGTGAGAAAATGGCGCCGACGCGGGTACCTTATATAGAATCCAAAACCCGCGAGACCCGGATGGCGGGATGACGATGTTTTGCCTCAATTTCAGATCCGAGTCAGGCAGGAAAAGTCGAGCCTGACTCAGATCGGCCTCGGATCAGGGGGCCTCGGGCGGGTTCAGATTTCAGAAATCCGAACCCGCTCACCCCTAATATATATATATATATATATATATATATATTCCAAACACTATGGGCTTTATTCAATTGCCTGCAATGTAAATAGCACCGGGAGATAGCTCCCAGAGTTATTCAATTGTGCGCGGTATTTAGTCAGAGAATGCCCGTTCTCGCAACTAAACATCCTGTTTAAGGCGCGAGAATGGGCAATCCCACACCTAACTTCCCGGCTCGATGCTGTTTTCCAGGCGCGATGGCCAGAAAACAGCCTCGCACCGGGACTTTTGTCGGATTTCTGCTCGCATCCCCGGAGGGCTGCGAGAAGAAATCCTTAGTCGGGGTTAGCTGCGCAGTGTATTGAATAGCTCCGGGAGCTGAGTCCCAGAGCGATTCACTTCGCGCAGAATAGAATTGAGCCCTATGTAAAAGAACAGTACTACAAAGTAATTATATGTAGAAAAAAAAATGTAAATATCTGAAAAAAATTATATTGGGTCTTCCCCCAAAAGCCTAACCAGCCCCAGGCTTACCAGCCAGTCTTGGTTTCTAAAATTACAGGGAACAAAATGTGTAGGGTTCTACCGTAATTCAGAAATCAACACCAGGCTGCAGGGGGGAAAAATTGCATAGGGTCCCCTCTATATTTAAAACCAGCACCGGACCCAAAATGGCTGGACTGTAATGCCACAGCCCGGAGACACTTTCACCGGGGCCAGCCATTAAGGATTCTACTGGAGAAGAGGACAGAAGCATCTGGTATAGGTATGTGTGAATGGGTAGGTGTATGTAATAAAGCTTTACTAATCACGGTGTGTTTTGTCTTTCTTTAACTATTTATTTTACAGTGGGGGTACAGGTGCCGCCCATCTGCTGGCATTTGTAGTTCCACAAGTGCCAAAGGGCAGGCATGCTGGCACCTGTAGTCCCACTGTAAAATACAATAGTTTACTTCTATTCTTTACATTATTACCCCCATACCCAATGCTCCAGGGGTGTGGGGAAGAGGCCCGGGCTTCAGTCCATGCCTGGGGTTTCGGGGGGGACCCATTATTGGGGGGGTCCCCACCTCCCCCGAGATCCCCAGCTTGGCCTGACCGGCCTGACCGGCTTGGGCTGATAATGCTTTGGCCCCGGAGCCCCGGTGAAAGGGTCTCCGGGCTGTGGCATTACAGTCCGGCCGTTTTGGGTCCAGTGCTGGTTTTAAATATAGGGGGGACCCTACGCAATTTTTCCCCCCTATAATTAAAACCAGGACTGGCCCTGCAGACCGGTGTTGGTTTCTAAATTACGGTGGAACCCTACACATTTTGTTCCCCCGTAATTTTAGAAACCAAGACAGGCTGGCAAGTCCAGGGCTGGTTAAGCTTTAAGGGGGGCCCTATGTCATTTTTCTTTAACTTTTAAATAGTTTTTTTACAGGTACAACACAAGCAGCTTACACAAAGTATCAGGCACGTGCAAGCTTTATCCCCATATTCAATTAGAAATCAAAGAAAACAGGCGGCGGAATGGTAAGTATCGCCAAAAAACTGAAATTTTTGGGAAATATTCCAGGGAACCCCCTAAATATGTCTGGATATGGTGATTACTAAGGGTACCCCCATTTTTACCTCCTGAAGGAGGTTGGGGTTTCTGATAGCCGCAGAAGGTGCATATTTGCGGCTGTGAAGAATTGATGAAGAATAGCACTTAGGAATAGGTATTTTAAAAAAAAAAAAATCTATCAAGTTTGGGGTACATGAAAATGGGGATAAGCATATCGTTAAGTCCCTAAAATTGTATTTTAAGACTCTGCTAAAATGCACCTGCCGCTACTCCTGCAATGAAGAAAAAACCTGCCACATTTAAGGGAACTCCTCTCAAATCAATTTTGCTATTTTTGAACTGTGTTTTTTTTTAAACAGATCTTTTTAATTGGTCATTCCCAGAGGTGCAGGCTATTTTTTTTAAGCCTGCACCCCTAAACCCCAATTCTGCACTTTTTTTTCGCCATGTAAAAAATGGTGAAAAGTTATCCCCGTTATTTTTACAAAGACTTTTCACGCCCAGTCAGCGGAAAGGTAAGTATCGTAAAAATTCTGAGATTTTCTGGAAATGTTCCTGGGACCCCCCTAAATAAGTATAGACATGTGGGATCACTATGATCACTATATGGGATATACATGTGGGATCACTATGATCACTATGCCTGTTGAAGGGAGTTTGGTATTACATGCTGCCGGATAATAAATAGATTATAATTACAAATTTAGTTTTGTCGGTATTGTGCATAGTCAGCATTATAAGTTTGTCAATATTACATGCAGTGGGATAAAAAATAGTTTATTATCCCGAATGTTGTTTTGGCTGTATTGTACATAGGGCCTGATTCAGAGCCGGACGCAATTAGCGCTCGCTCGTCCAGAAAATAGGGTGTCTATTCAAATGAACCGTTCGCTTTTTGCGGTCTGTTCACGCCTCTAGGTCTGAACGAGCGAACAAAACTTGCGGTAGTTTTTTGGAAAAATACGCCCCCTGGCCGCTCGAATCCTACGTCATGTCCGCTATTTATTAGATTAATCGAGTACATTGACCAGCGTATGAACTGCTCGCTATTCTTGTGGTTGGTTTTTGCTACCACAATCTTGCGAGCAGTTCTGGCTATAAAATAACCCAGTGACGTGGTCAATGACGCTGCTGTATTAATTATGCACACCCATAAAACGCCTGTTTTGACCTTTAAGCACGCCTGCGTTCGGATCTCCACTCCCCGTTTTCAAGCACCTTCCCCTGTTACCACCCACATACGCCTCATTCTGTCACTCAAAATAGCAGGCATTCGCTATTTAGCGAACAAACGAATTTCAGCCGCACTGACTGGTTCGCGCATGCTTATAACGATCCGTACGCATGCGCAGTTGGGCAAACATTGCTCGGAGCGAACGAGCGGCCGCTTACGAGCGGCTCTGAATCAGGCCCATAGTCGGCATTATGTTTGTCGGTATTACATGCAGCAGGATAATAAATAGTTGTACATAGTCTGCATTATAAGTTTGTCGGTATTGTATACAGTCAGTATATCAAACATCGGTATTTAACCACAAACAGTATTTTATACTTTCGGTTTTTTAAAGATTAAGGTATTATCATATGGAGGGATAACAGCCATTTCAGGAATTTAACATGTCGGTATAATATATTTCAGATTTTAACTATTATCGGGTTTTAAATATGTTCGGAAATTGAAATGTCTGTATACAGTGTGAAGGCATTTCATACACTTCGGGATTTCATACTTCAGCTTTTTCAATAGAACAATATTATGCTGACGGTACAACAATTGTAGGTCTGTATTTTGCAGGTAAATCATACCGAATCCGTAGACATGTAGTGCAGGCTGTGTGGAATGACTTAATACAGACCTGGTCCAGATGCTTATCCATCTGACCTGGAGAGGGTAGTCTCTGGAGGAGTTTTTTCTCCCTGCCTATCTCACTCAAAGAAGCTTCACTGCCTGCCTGTCAGGATAAGGGAGCCACCTCCTATTCAGCTTTTGTGAAGGAGATGATTTGCCTCCATTCGCCTCTTATGAAGATCTGTCTGTGCTGAATCACCTGTTCGGCCTCCCTGCAAGCCTCTAGGAGGGTCAATTACTCCCTTACTGCCTTTGCTTGTGTCCAGAGGCCACCTCTCTGTCGTCTCCTTCACCGACAAACAGAGGGACACACCCTCAGGTAACCTTCTTGTAGTGCAGGCCCGCTCACTGGCTGTTAACTTACCAGACTCCCCATAATTGCCTAACTGCCCACTTCAGCCATCTGCTGCTGGTTCTAGCTGGTTCTATGTCATGTGACCTGCTGCTACTCATCACGTAATCACTCCTCTCTTCTGCTGGCTCTGGGTTACCCTTGTGGGGCCCAGAGCTCCAACATAGTAAGTAAATAACAACAATATCACAGTATCCATCTACTTGTGGAGAGTCATCGGCTGGGTATAGGTAAGAAGGCAGCAGTGCACTGATTATTTAAATCCTTCCTCTGGCACTGGGGGAGACCGTGGCGGCCAAGTATATTACGGCCGCTATAGCTGTAAAGTGCACCTCCTTGTGCCGGGTGCTACTCTTGTTTACTCAGGCTGCATGGATATTTAGCATAGTTTTCCCAGTTTGTAGTCTGTGCTCACACAGTGGCATCTAGACAGGTTTGGCTCAAACTCTCCCAAAGCAGCCTATGTTTCACATTAACCCTTTCGTCGATGCATTTCACTCCGTACTTGGAGCTTTTTAAATACAAGGGTATTGTGTGCAAGAGTTGGTTCACAAAGGCTCTCCCATTAATTAATCTCCCACAATGGTGCCTAACTATTTAATTAGATAATTGGTCACATATGTGTATTTCTTCAGTTAAAAACGAAATAGTCAAATTTATCTAAAAGTACCAGTTATCTAAGAACTATTAGAGAAGCCTTATTTTTCAATACATAGTTACACATATAATGAATGTGCATAGAAACTGTAAAGTGTAGTTATGTTTGGTGTAAACAAAGCATTCAGAAGTGAATAATGAAATAACACAGCAGTGTTTGAGGTCCCTGCAAGATGCCCTGATATATGTGGATGCAAATAACTCACAATTTCCAGCCAACCCAGCAGGTGCACAGGCAGAGTTTAGTGACTGATACAGTTTCCAGATCCCCCAGTAGGTCACATGTTCCAGGTCACGCAACAGGTGTACAGGGAGAGTTCACCAACTATCACATATTCCAGAGCACAATGGTGATGCATTGAAACTGGTGGGAAGACGTTTTGCCATGTAACTCCAAAACAAAGCAACCAAGACCTTTAATTTGGTATACGATGTGCCCTGCTCTGACAATGAAATATGTCACTCATAAAAGTTGTCCTTCTGCTACTAATATATAGATTAGAGATGAGCAGGTCTGGTTCTCAGAGAACTGGACCCACCCAAACATTGCAATTCCGAGTCGGATCCAAGACCAGATCGGGTTTTCCCACCTGATTCAGATCTCAAAATGAGGCAAAACATCATCCTCCTGCTTTCGGATTCTCATAGGTTTTGGACTCTATAAGGTCCCGGTGTTCTGCGCCATTTTCACTCTGTGTGTGGATGGTGAACTGAACAGACGTGTTGCTGTCACTGTCTGTGTCAGTGTGCTGTCCAACTTGTCCTGTCAGGGTCTCTGGCTGAAGGCTGCTGCTGTGTTGTCCATAAAGGTACTGGGGCTGCAGTATATAAAGGGGGGCTTCAGTGGGTGCTGCAGCTGCTGTGTCACTTGTCCTGTCAATCAAGGGGCTGCTGCTGTGTTATACATAAGGGCTGCTGCTGTATTGTTGTCATGTCCATCAAGGATCTAGGGCTGCAGTCCATAAAGGGATGCTATGTTGTCCATGGGAGCTGCTCTGTAAATCAGGGGTGCTCTTCCCCAGTGTAAAAAAAATAAAAGTGCTTTTTGTTTGTGTGTTAGAAACTTAGCTGCGCTATTATTGATTGGTGACACTGCTGGCCAGACCGCAGTTTATGTCCACATATTTGTGACTCTGCACTGCAGGTGGTCTGTCTGCACTCAGCAGTGGTGCTTTGCTGTCCATAAAACAGGGGTGCTGTCTGTGTTGTTCATCAAGGGGCTGCTGCCTCATTCAGGGGGGCTCTTCCCCAGTGTAAAAAAAATAACAGTGAAATAAAATTAATATTATCAATCCACAAAAAATTTAAAAAGTGCAAATATGTTTAATACAAAAATTAGTTGTGTATATTGGTCACATATATACATATTTACATGGTACATACAGTGTGGAAAAAAAAGGCTTAGGTAACCTGAAGTACAGTAGGCCATCTGTTGTTGACAAATAACTTCCAGTAGTCCCAACAAACATCACAGATGCTGGGAGTTCTAGTTTAGCCGGAGAACTACAGACTGCCTTCCTCTGATGGAAACAGCAAGTCTTGGTCCCATTATTCCTAACAACCTCCCTGAGCACAAAGTAATCGTCTGTTTACAGTATGTTCTAGCAGCACCTCCACAAGCAAGGCTACATCATTTCTATTAGATGTATAAGAATTAAAAAACCTCCTCCAGATCAAAGATGTCTTTTAGGAACTGAAGAACTTGATCCTATATTGATCTTCCCTGATAAATTTACTTAAGAATCAAAACATTAAAATACACCATAAATTAAAAACCAATCAACCCTTCCATCCTTTCTCTATCTTCAGGTCATAAACATATTCCAATTCCCTCAGTTCTCTGACCTAGTTCTTGATTAATGAAAACATTCTTGGTTTTTAAATTTCCTAGGAGTCGTATAGTTTATTAAACTGCCATCCTGTCTACCACTGCAGTGCCACTCTGTGCCATGTTGGAAGCTGAACTGCCACATGTTAGTGCCGCCCACTGCTGTTACTTAGCTTAGTCAGCCAGCTAGCTGGATGCAACCTTTTGGCCTAAACTAGATGAAACCAATATGGTGAGCTGTGAGGTAGCAACATTGACTAGAAATGTCTAGAAATAAATGTTATTGAGGTTAATAATACTGTAGGAATGAAAACAGGCCCAAATTATGTTATTTTAGCTGTTTTTATGATTTTTTTTAGAAACAATACAGAACCAAAACCAAAACCCAGGTGGTTTTGACATAACCAAATCCGGATCCAAAAGACGAGAAAATACAGATCCAAAACCAAAACACGGAGGTCGGAGCACATCCCTAATATATAGATCATTACTGCTTTCAAAATAATATATAATTAACTGTAGTGTACAAAAATCATAAAAACATTTAGCAGCATAAATGCCTACAACATAGCCCAGCCCTAACAAAAAAATGTTTAACGTATCACTGCTTAGTAATTGTTTTGCAGTGAAATATTGTATTATTTTGATACAGTATCTTCATTTTTATAAAATGTCAAATGACACATACTGTAAAATAGTAGTTCAAGATTTACATCAAAACAGCACTGAGACTAAAGTGATTAGAATGTGTATGTTTACAAGGAAGGGTTACTAATTGACTATCTAATAATTACCCAATGTATCATGAGTTATAACAAAAACCTTAATTAAAAGATCAATTAAACCAATCCTTACAATTTTTATTAGCTCTAACACTTAGTTGTCTAATCTGTTTTTAATAGGCTTGGTTCTATTGGCTTTTCACAGATGTTTAATGAAAATCAAAATTCCTTTTCCTGTCTCCTTTTCTGAAACCCGAAATTAAAAGTAGTTATATTATTGTTATGTTTCTTTATTTATTTATTTATTTATACTTTTGGATTAATTTTACAATCTGTCTATTGTGACCTTGAGCTGGAAATGATTATGGGGCAGATGTATTAAGCTCTGAAAAGCTATAAAGTGGAGAGTGATAAATGACCAACCAATCAGCTCCTAACTGTCATTTTTCAAACACAGCCTGTAATATGAGAGTTAGGAGCTGAGTGGCTGGCAGTTTATCACTATCCAGTTTATCAGTTTTCAGAGCTTAATACATCTGCCCCATATGTCTATATTGCTTGTTGCTAATGAAAAATGTTCATAGCAAAAATCTTTATTGAAATTCAGCAAAACCTTGTGCCCCTTCAAGTAGTGCCCCCTGTAGTTGTGCCCACTGTAATTGTACCCATTAAAGTAGTGCCTCCTGTAGTCATGCCCCCTCCCCTCCCCACTTCAGTACTTACCTGACTCCGTGCATCGTACGGGCTGTCACTTCTGCTGCCATGCTGACTGGATCTAAATTGATCCAGCAGACGCAGCCACGCAGGTTACCCAGGTCATGGGTGACATCATGACGTCACCCGCGCACTGCATTTCCTGGGAACGCTGGCCGCTGAAGTGATTGGAGGCTTTCTTAGCCTCCAATCACTTCAGAGGCCAGCACTCACAAAGCTATGGCCCCCGACGCCCCCAAGTCACCCTGCACCTCTCCAAGCCACCGCGGGGGCTGCGGGGGCAGTAGTTAAGCCGCTGTCTGTGGTAAATCATCAAAACCAAAAAGAGAATACTCCATTTACCACTATATAATACAGACAAAGGTGTATATTTACTAAAGATCTATTTTAATCAATTTTGATCAATCGATGTTGTGTTTCTGGGGCTGAATTACAGATTTACTAACAGACAATTTTTTCTTTTATCTAAGTATTAGTAAATGTATGATTTAGCCTCAGAAACACAACATTGATGTTGATCAATTTTTCAATTGATCAAAATTGAATAAATTGAATTGATCAATTGACCTTTAGTAAATATACCTCAAGGTGATCATATTTTGGTGATTGGTAAATAATATAAATTTAATTCTGATAATATACAGACATTATTCTCTGATGCCTGGTATAAAATACAGATTATCTGGTGGAATTGGCATAATAATAATATAAACATTTAATATTCATAATCACCACTATATATTGAGCCATACATCCAGAATTATTATTATTATTATTATTATTATTATTATTAGTTATTGTTTTATTACTACATCTTTACTCCTCCTAGGATGCCTCATTTTTTGCTGGCATGTTTTCCATACCTTCCAATATGGAAACTACCAATTTCACACCAAGGGCCTGATTCAGAGCCGCTCACAA
Organism: Taudactylus pleione; assembly: GCA_031769625.1. Taxonomy (NCBI): domain Eukaryota; kingdom Metazoa; phylum Chordata; class Amphibia; order Anura; family Myobatrachidae; genus Taudactylus; species Taudactylus pleione. The sequence goes on from JAUIMM010000601.1 coordinate 3,178,430, forward strand.
AAAGCGAGCTCTCGCTCTGAATCAGGGAGGCCGCTTTGTTTAAAAAACCCGGCCTCCTGGTCACTTGACCACCCACAGCTTTAGCGAGCAGCCAGGTGATGGTCACGATGGACCATCGGGCTTGCGACAAGACCCTTGTGGTAGGGTCTAATAGAGCCAGAAGCTCACTACTGACATCACTGGTGATGTCAGTAGGGCCGCCCACAAATGGCAGGCATTCCTTCAGGAACGCCTCCGTTTGTCCAGCCACCCCCCACCCCGCATACAAAATGGGGTGAGCAGTCAATCAACTTGTGCACGTGCATTGCGCATGGTGTGCATGCGCAATGCCCCACCATCGACCCGCTTGCGAGCGCATAGCACTTGCGAGCGGGTCTGAATCAGGCCCCATGTCTTTACCCATTCAATAATATGCAAACACCCACACTTCTCCGTTTTAAGCTTGTATATACAGTAGTATAGATTACACATAACTATATTGCAGTTTGTGTGACATAAATTAGGTAAAACTACTCTGTGCATGGGATCGGTATGAATGACCAACGCCGGAACACCGGCAGCAGTGAAGACCCCGACAGGGAATTAATGTAAGTATTACTAGCCCTCTACCCCCCTAACCCTCCCTTAGGGGTGCCTAACCCTAACCTCCCCCCTAGTGCCTAACCCTTACCCCCCTTTAAGTACCTTAACCTAACCCGCCTGTCCCCGCAGCCTAAACCTAACCCTCTCGAGGGGGAACCTAACCCTAAACTCCCCCTGGGGGTGCCTAACCCTAACCCCTCCTTCCCCTAGCCTAACCTTAACCCTCCCGGGGGGGTGCCTAACCCTAAGTCCCCCCTGGGAGCACCTAACCTATCCCATCCCCCGCCTGGCTGTAAGTGTCCCCTGCCCGGCTTACCTTCATTCGGTATGCCAGGCATCGGGCTACTGGCATAGGGATAATGATAGGAGTCGGGATTACACAGTCGAGAAGCCAGCGGTTGGCATTTCGACCATCGGCTTCTTGACTGCATACCCTGTGCCTACCAAGGAAAATTTGCATATGCATCCATGTAAATGTTTGTGAATCTTACACTTCTCCCTGAAAAAGTTGGACAGGAGAGGTACGGATTTTTTGGTTGTGGTTCTAAATCTTCATTGTTTTGGTTTTTATCAAAACCAACCTCAATTGTTTTGGTTTGGGTTTATAATAATCATATAATGTGTACTTGCTTTTTTTCCCATTAGTAAAATTAACATTAATAACATAAATTTTCAGTCATTTCCAGTCAATTTTGACAACCTCACAGCACCTGAAATCAGGAGTAAAGGATTTAAAAGCAGTCAGAAACATGCAAGATCCATATTTTAAATTCGAGTTTTGAAATGCAAGAATACCCGAGTCAGGACTTTGTTCTACTCAGTACCCAAAGTGATTCCGAACCATTACTTGTTGGACCCAGAACCTTAAGTTCAGGTGAGTTTGGTTTCCAGGGAAACCAAACTTCTCATCTCTAATATAATATAATTTTATGTGCGTGTTTCCATAAATGTTTTTCTTCGTACATAATATATGATGTACAGTATTAGCAAGGTTTTCTAAGTTTTATTGAAACCTAAGAAATACTGTAAATTTTTGAAAACATGGATTTAAGTGTTTGTGACATACTAACATAAAGTAAGCACAAATAAGCTGCTTGTGCAGTTCTACTTGCATCTTGCAATAATATATGTAAATTAGAAATATACTATATATTAACTTGTTTTATCAACTCAAACAGGCCAAATCAAACTTTTCAGAATAGATTCACATTGTGTGTTGCAGCATGGAATGTAAGAACCAGGGGTGGAACTGTCAGAGACATTGGAGGCCTCCGGCCACCAGTCTGGAAGGGGGCATCTCTTCTATTGTCCCAGCACCCAAAGCCCAAACTCCATTACTGATCTGACAACAGCTGAGTGCCGACCAGCTTTAGTGGCGGCCCCCTCCATATTTATTGGCACCGGACATCACTGTGTCCACTATGGACCTGCCTTATTATAAGCTGGCCCCCCTGACAGTGAGTGGATTGTTTCTTTGGGCTGGCCACTCCTCAAGGACCAGTCTTCTACTTACATCAGATCCATCCCTCTTTTTCCTGTCACTTGCCACCCATCCAAGACACCCCTGATCTCCCTCTCCCCCATACAGGTTCCCCTTTCATCTCACAAAACTCCAAACACCCCTCCACATCAAACTATGACCCCCTCCCTCCCACACACAGGTTCCCCTCTTTTGCTCTCTCTCCCCTCACAAATCCAAACATCCATCCTGTCCATGGCCCCCAGCCCTTCATACACACAATATTCTCTTTCCTACTCTCTCCACCCTCATAGCTCCAACTAGCCCTCCCCTATCCATGGCACCCCCAACAAAGCACCGGTTCCATTCTCCTGCTCTCCTCTTCCCCATCTGTGGCACCCTTCTCCCCCACACTAGTTCAACTCCAGCAAAAAATTAACACTGGAAGAGAGAAGAGCCAAAGTAGAAGTAGGGGAAGTGTTAGGGTTAGGCTAAAGTCAGGGTAAAGTTAAGATTAGGCTGCGGTTAGGGTTAAGATGCAATTAGGGTAGGGTTAGTATTAGTCTGCAGTTGGGGTTGAGCCACTGTTAGGGTTGGACCGCAGTTAGGCTTCAATTAGGGTTATGGAGAAATTACTATGGAGGTTAAGGTGCAATTTAGGTGAAGGTTAAACAGCTGAAAGCATTAGGAGGTGGAGTACTGGAGATAGAGGTGTATCTCTAGAAAGATTGGGGGGCCTTCAAAATGTTGCTATGGGGCCAACAAAGTTCTAGTTACACCCCTGCATGGGAGGTCAAATTGGCATGTGGGGTGGACATTAAGGTAGTTACTGTCTGGTGGGGGGCTATCCGGAGCACTTTAAAGTAGTTATTCACTAAGTGGCACAGTGGAGAGTGAGAGGCAAATTACAGAACATACAGAAAGAGGACTTAAGTAGTATAAGAAAAGAAAGTCAATGGAAGGGGGTGTCAGGAGCTCATTTTGGTAAGTACCAATGGAGGGACACTTAAATACTGATGGGGTAAGGAGTTTATTATACAAATTACAAATGGGGGAGGGCGTCAACATCTATCTTGTCTCCAGGCAACTGGAACAAAATTACACCACTGGCAAGGACTAAGTATGTTTTTTCAAATGAGAAAGAACTTTCTAATCACAGACCAATATAGAGTACCAAATAGCTATCTAAATAGTAATGGATGCCCTATATCTACTCATATAAATAACAATAGGGAAACCATTATACAAATTACACCATATCATCATTGAATGCATAAATAAAACTTTAAAAAAATCTAGAACAATAGAATTAAATAAAATATAAATCAAGAAAAATAACAAATAATCAACAAATCAATGAACAAAAAAAACAATAAAGTACAAAGAGTAAAATGGTTTGTCACATAACCAAAAAGTTATCTACATGTAGATTATTATACACCAAAAATCCTAAATACACATATAATAAATGTAAGAATTATCTCAGAAAAATGTTCCGTTAACAAAAATGTATTTATGAAATGGTTATTGCTATCTCTCAAATGAGATTAAGGTTTAAGGGAATGTTTAAAGCAATGGAATTTGGAGGAGATTGATAGAGCAAAGGAGACTGTTTGGGGCAGCACAGGAGAAATCTTAGAATCAGGAGTTAAAGGTGGCAATCAGTGCAGAAGAGAAGCAGCAGTCACCAGCAGACCATAGAGGGAGGGAGTGTTGAGGAAGATGAGTTTGGAGATGCAGGAGGAGTTTAAACTGGATTCTGTTGAAGATATATAGCCATTGGAGGGATTGGCAGACAGGGGAGACAGAAACAGAGCAGCATGAAATAATGAGTGGTCTAGCATCAGTGTTGAAAGAGACTGAAGAAAAGAAAGGTGGTCGAGGGCAAGACTTTAGAGAAGAAGGTTGCATTAATGTAGTCGAGAGTGACAAGAGATGATGAGAGAGTTGACATGTTTTGTTGTTAGCATTGAGGGATAGAAAGAGTCGAATTCTGGTTATGTTACAAATGTGGATATGAAAGGAGTTGGTAAGTGACTGGAAGTAGAGAGCGAATCAGAGATAAGAGTCAATGTTGATGCCCAGGCAGTGGACTTGGGAAACTGAAGACATGGTGGTGATGTCAATAGTGAGGGAAAAATGATGATAAATAGGTAGGAGTGGAAACATGAGAAGGATAAAAGAAAATAATTTCAGTGTTGGACATATCAGGTCTGAGAATGCATTGAAACATCCAAGAGGAGATAATGGATAGACAGATTACATTTTAAGAGAGAATGGAAGGAAGAAGTTCAGTAGGACATGCAGAGTTGATAAGTTCACCAAGTGAGATAGTAAAATGTACAAGTGTAGGGACCTAGGACAGAATCTGCTTGGAGTGAAGAGGGGGAGGTAGAGGAATAACATTGGTTACCTCCAATACATAGAAAGGAATTATTTGGAAGGTGAAAACAGATGCTTCCAGCTACATCATTGCTGCATACACAGCAAATTGCAACACACATGGCGCGAGGCATGCACCAGCGAGCGGATATAAGCACTGCATTCGCACCCGCGCCTCCATGGGATTGCATGGTGCAATCGCAGTGTGCGCAATAGTGTACCATAGCATATGATGCTGCGGGTAATCACATGGCACAAGGCATGCGCACATTTGGAGCGCGATCGGCAAAGATGTAGCTGGACACATCTGTATGTCAGGAGTGAATTCAGTAATGTATAATTAAAGTGAGATTAATTGTATATGTATCATTTACATTATGCCACTGTGCCCCAGTTCACATCCCACAGTTTACATTATGCTACTCAGTGCCTCCAGTTCACCTTATGCCACTGTGCCCCTAGTTCACATTGGCAGACCCCTGCTTAACACACTCCACAAACTTGTCCGCATTCTTCTTTTCCTTTTGCTCTATCTACTGCTCATGATCAACTGCAAGGTGGTGGGCTGGTAGAAAGGAATAGTCTACAAACTACTCCCCACAATTTAGTCTATTCACTAGACTGTATTGAATACTGTAAACTAGTATTATGGGAAATAGTTTGTAGACTGGATAAATGTGTGATGTACATACAGTACATCACTCATTTATCCAGTCTACAAACTACTTCCCATAATACTAGTGTACATTCTGGAACAAAGTATGCAAACATCTTGCACTGATTATTTGATGAGATCCCAATTTATGATAATAAGGGACATGGACTCACGTATTGTTAAGCTGCCATGTTGCTGCACATGTGCATATTGGAGCCCATCCATTCCTGGAACTGCCTCTGTTTCTGCAGCCCTGTGCAATGTCATTGAACTCGTGTGACCCATAGCATAAAGCCAGTTTCATGAAGTATGTGGCCCAGACATTAAAGGTGCTTTAGGGAATCACTGAACATAGCTCAGAATTTGTCAAATATGATCCTACTCAGTCATGATCTAACTTAAAATACACACACTGTGGTTTGGATAGACCATGTGCTGATCTCTGCAGACATATCAAACTTGATCCTCCTACTTGGAGGATCAATAAATGCCTCGTTCAAGATACAATGCTATGATTAAATAATAAATTCAAGTATTTACTGTAGATATTTTCAGATTTATAATCTCCAAGAATGTTCCCCGATTGTGTTATTATGGGAAGCTCATAAGGTAATTAGAGGGTACTTGTTTAGTATGGTCTCTAGACATGAGAAAAGCATGCATGCTAAACAAATATTTTTATCAATGAAATTATATGATCTGGAACTGCTACTCAAGCAAACTCTAGATGCAATACACTTTGATAAATGTAGTAAAGTGACAACATAATTGTATCTCTTTCTCTTCGAGCAGACAGCCGAGAATTTTAAATATTTAAACTATGCCTTCTATGCTGAAGGATTTGTAGTAGATAGGGTCCTGGCTTCCAAACTGTAGACAAAAACTTCTTAAAATAATATTCTGGCTATTAGACCTTCAAAATGTGTTTATACTGTAATCCCCAAATATATTGCAGAAATTCTAATCCTTTTCTTCCAAACTATGTAATCTAATCCAGGAATCTCATTTTCTGGTCCCTATCATCTGAAGAAATTAATGATAGCTTCCTACATTAAATACTGTATGTCTGGCAAAAATGTTATCAATAAGATTACGGAAGTAGCTAAAAGCTGAAAAATCCCATGGCTTTGATGTATTCTTTGTGGCTTGCTATAAGAGATTTTCTTGAATCTTAGTTCCCCACCTCTTCTCATTGTTCAATTCCATATTTCATGGATACTCTTTACTAAAATCTATATTAGAAACAACAGCAGTAATACATAAAGAACTGTACAATTTGCAGTCCTATATCCATAAATATTATGTACAGCTTTATACCAAGATTTTCACAAAAAGATCTGAACAAAGTCCTGCCTGAAATGATTCATTATGATCAGGTGGTGTTTATTCTAGGGTGACAAGCCAGGGATAACATAAGAAGGGCAAATGATTTAACAGATAATTTATAAGAGAAAGTCTCATGTGAAAATTTCTTCCTTAGATGTTGAAATTATATTCAAATGCTTTTATGATCCAAATACTCAAAATGTTTAGGATATCTTCAGTATTTCTTAAAGACACCAAAGCCATGTATTCAAACCCAGCAAATAAAGTCACAGTCAATGTTTGCCCCATGCAGTGGCGGGCTGGGCCGGGGGACAGGGTGCCATGTGCCCCCCGGGTCGCGGGCAGTCTGTGTCTCTGTGACACATGCTTCACCGCGCATGTAGCGCTGACCGGACGGAGTTCAGTCAGCGCTACACTGACTAACACACAGCCGCCGGCTCTGGCAGCTGTGTGTTTGTTTTGAATAGCAGCCAGTGAGAGTCTGACAGACTCTCATTAGCTTCTGCTGCGCCCACTGCAGGAGCCACTCCATCTTCCGGCTCCCGCAGTGGGTAATGGGAGAGGCGTCATTACGTCTCTCCCATAAGGCAGAGCAGCCCGGCCCAGGAGGACAGATGGAGGAGCGGATGGCGGCGGTGGGAGCGGGGATTCAGGTAAGTGGGTTTTTTTTATTTTTTTTATTACGTGTGTCTACTGGGGGGACTGGCACTACAAGGGGGAGACCACTACTGTGGGCACTACAAAGGGGGGGACTACTACTACTGGGGGCACTACAAGGGGGGGACTACTACTACTGGGGGCACTACAAGGGGGGGACTGCTACTAGGGGCACTACAAGGGAAAGGAGACTACTACTAGGGGCACTGCATAGGGGGGAGGGGACTACTACTAAGGGCACTACATAGGGGGGAGGGGACTACCACTGGGGGCACTGAATCGAGGGACCACTGCTGGGGGCTCTATATAAAGGTCAATACTGCGGGTACTGCATAGGGGGATACTACAACTGGGGCCACTATTTAAGGGGCACTGCATAAGAGTTACCACTATTGGGGGAACTGCATTGGGGTGGACTGCTACTGGGGGCACTACATAGGGAATACCACTATTGGGGGCACTATATAAGGGGCTTTCTACTGGGGGCACAAGGGGCACTGCACAGGGGGAACACTACTGGGGGCACTATATAAGGGGCTTACTACTGGGGGCACAAGGGGCACTGCATAGGGTGGATCACTACTGGGGGCACTACTGTAGGCCTGCATAAGGGGGTGTTCTCCTGGGGCACAGGGGGGCACTGCATATGGGCACTATTACAGGGGGCTGCCCCTAATCTTTATTTTTTCTTTACATTAATCCCATATGGACCCACCTCCTCCCTAAAGCACTTGAGGGGGGGCGATGTAGCACGCTACACGCTACTCCTCTGCCATGGCCGCCTGCATGCATTTGCCCCCCAGGCTAAAAGTTGCCAGCCAGCCCCTGGCCCCATGGATACAATCACAATATTTACTAGCACTAGGTAAGGCTTCCCTTTATTACTGTATCTTTATTATTCAACCTTATTATAGAGCCTGGCACAGAATTAACTAACAAGCAAGGTAAATTGAGTGGATACCAGTTTTTGCTTCTCTAGTTAAAACTCAGAAAGTGTAACTCCCTTGGATGTGTCTGGACTATTTTCTGGAGTTTTGAAGCTCAGAGTGTTCGGTACCCTAAAATAAATTGGTCAAAACTCCAACAGTAGCCCTTCTGCTCCATAGGAGATTTCTGCCCTCCCTAAGCGTGCACCATCCCAGTCGACTACAATATTACACTGCTAACATGAAAGGGATAATTTTGCATTAGAAGTTTTAAGACTTTCCCAAAAGTAAAACACAGCACCTTTCAACAACTTTTTCTCTTGTTTCTTTAGAGGACATTGCAGCACGGATAATCTGCAATAACATCAGCCGGCTAAGTGACCCACGGATGCCGTAGATGCGACAAAGAGGCAAGGGAATCTCCATCAGCCGACACTACAACAGAAAATGGAGGCTGTCGCTGCCTGATACCTGCCCACAAATGGCAGCAGACTGTCAATCACTGACAGTCTACTGCCGCTCTGCATGCGAACACACAGAACCCATATTGCACATGCGCAATATAGGTTCAGCACTCTATTTTTCACCTTCTTATATATGTAGCAGTAGCTGCTCTTATCTATCTTACACTTTCTTACTAAGGATACTGGATTTAAACCTCTATATGCTCCTGCCTATACCTTCTAAATCCTGCCTATACCTTCTAGAATTGTCGCTATTTGCGTACGCAGTCATACAGTAAATAAATGCCTTCAGACTTTGAAATGTGTTTCCAACGCACAAAGGTTATTATTCAACATAAAAACAGTAGGTTACATGCTGTGATCTAAAGACAATTTAGCGCAAAGAAATCATACAGACCCAAGGTACAGTTATACATATGCACGCGCACTGGGACCAGTTACTGGCATCAACAAGAAACCTCCATCAACAGCATCAGCAAGAAGACTCCAGATTGGTGTCTGTACGCACATTTATACCATTACAGGGATAAGCAACACAATAGGCAAGTTTGGCATGATTTCATTGGTTCCCCGTCATGGTGCTTCTATTACAGGACATTTAACAGGTTGATTCAAATGGACACAGGTCAGTCTCCGACAGCCTTTTGTCTCCTTTTTCCTGCTGCATGCAAATCTAAGCTGCTAACATTATATGGTACATTTTAGTGTTTTAACTCTCTACAGTCCATAAGTTGAGAATGCATGTTGCGATCTTCTCACCGATGGTACCGGAAAGCTGTTGAGACAGAGTAGATCAGTACAACACCAAACACGGTTTGCATATCATGTACTAAACCTTAGATATCAAATAGTCTTTATTTCACAACATTAGTAAGAAATGAATAAACCTTGGATATTACACTTTGAAGCTATGGAACCTTTTATGTGAGTGTGCAAGTATGAGGGGTTTGGGAAAAGATGCTAGTTAGATTTATGTAGTGAGGACTTTTAACTTGGGGCAGATGCGTACACATGAAGCTAATAAACAGCGTTCGCATGCAGGATATTATGCATTCGCTAATGTGCGTCATGTTAACAGTGCAACTGTGTGTATTTAATGTGTGTGTGGGGTATGGTGAAATATGCGATCGCATGATGCTAGTAATAGCATTGCCATATGTACTTAAGTGTGAGTTTCTCTAAAATGGCGCTGGGCGGCCATTCGCAAAATGGCATCATGAAGATCTCATTTTTAAGATGGTGTTTTGTGGCCATTCACAAGATGGCATCGTTCCAATCTAATTTTAAACTGATTCTGTCTAAACAATTATACAGCTTCGACAGTCCACCCTTTGATAGCAACAAACATGCTATCATACACTGATCTTACATTAATTTTTAGGCTTACATTTGGACATATTATTTAATGTTATGATGGGATGGCACAAGGTGGTTCTTAATCCATCAATAATGGGTCTCTAAGAGGGGACATAAACTACCATTATACGCACACCGCGGATCTTGGAAGATCATGGGATCATTCCTATAAAGGAAGTCTTGAGGTGGATTAGGGACTTACATTATTTGAGGTGTTTTAAAATAACATTTTAATAATACATTTTATGCATGTCTAAATATAATACATTATACCATGGTATTTCCTAGTTCAGGGTTGTAATGCAGTTCTACATTTACTCAGTATTCATATTGTCATTACTGACCACCATCATAATTTTGTTCTTCTGGTTTACCTTATTTTTACATTTTATACACTTCAACGCATTAGGAACACATCTAACACATAAGCCAATTACTAAGATGACAACCAGTATAAGGATCAGGAGTTTACCTATGCTTGCAATCATTTCCTGGACCCACTCTCCTAGACCTGAGAACCATTTCGCTGGGTTCAACCATGAAACCCATTCCTCTACTTTCTCCTCTACTTTAGCCACTGAAGCATTATGGTTCTTCCAAAATTCCCATTTTAGCTGCAAAATTTGATCCATCTTCTGGTCTATTATCTCTTTGGGATCGCTTGTATCATTGGTGACATAGGTGCAACACTTCACTCCAAATTGGGTGGCCAAGGTTACACAATATCCTCCAGTGACAGTGGTTAAATAATTTAATACTAGTCTGTGTTGCACCAGTTCTTTCCTGTATGCTTGCAATTCCCTACCTGTATACCGGAAGGTGTCATCAGACATCTTGGTGATATTATCTATCAATTTAGCAAGATCTTGGATATATCTAAAATTTAGTGTACCCCGAGCGATCCTGGTGGGATCCAGTGCTACTAAAACTTGAAAGCCAGTTGTCTCACTAATTAATTGTGTGGCTTTATGCACATCACCAGGTATCATATTTCTTTTGCCTCTGTGTTCATACTGCATGTGAAAATATGGTTATGGTGTGTTTTTATGAAGACCAAGCTATTCAACATGTGTGAGGGTCATAACCTCTTAACAATTACAGTACTAAGATTGGTCAGACACTCCCCTGATTGGCATAGCCCTCCTCCTCTTGACTCCACTCCATCAGCACTGCCATCAGCTCCCATCTCCTCTATCGGTCCCCCATCACAGAAACCAGATATCCCCGAACAAACCAGGATGATGGAAACTCTGGAAGAGAATATGAAAATGAACACAGCAGACCAGTCCATTGCCGCAGCATGGACCTGCAAATTTCTTTAGCTCAGGTATCTCACTACAACCTTTTAATCCTCCCAGAACAAGCTCGCGATCGACAGGTCCACGTTATCAGCCTTGTCTCTGCCTTGTTTCTCTCCCGGTTGGTTGACCTTTCTGCAGTGAGTGGAATGAACCCAGGTATCTCTCTCAGCCACCTTCAAAGATGTGGTACTCATTAGCAACACCTGGTACGGACCCTCCCAATGATCAATCAAACAACCTGAGCGTAAAAAATTCGGATCATAACAAATTCTCCAGGTTTGACATCATGACAGTTTGCATCAGACATGTTAGAAAATAACATTTTCAATTTCAGTTGTTCTTACTCATCTTCGTGAGACACTGCACAGTAACCTCATTATCATATTTTCACATGAGGCTGCCTGTCAAACAGTATCTCAAAGGGGGACAGATAAAAAAAGAAAAAGAGACGGTCTGGGGTGATCTTGATATTATTAATACCCACCAATTTACACATGTTTGTTTTTTAAACACATCACCTGTGAAATGAATGTCCCTATACTCTAAGGATACCATATCTGCATACAACCTTCTGTACAATTAAACCCTGTTATTAATAGCTACTGCTCTAGGTAGTGTCTTAGCCCCTGGGTTTGGACAGTTTCCCAAGTACTTGACCCTAGCCTGGCATGGCTGCAATTTGTCCTTAGCAACCTTGTGTCCTGTGTGTGAGAGATGAAGCACAACAGTTTAGTATCATTTAAACATGGCATAAATGAAACAGGGCACAACAATAAATCATCCACATATTGTATCAGAACAGATCCATTGGCAGGTTGAAAAAGATTGTAAACAGTCGTATAAGGCCTGTGAGAAGATACTGGGGTTGTCTATGAAACCTTGGGGCAATCGTGTCCATGTGTAGTACTTCCCGTTAACCTGACTATCTATAGACTACAGATATGACCTGACCCCTAGCGCTGACTTTCATTCTCCAATACAGCATATGTAAGGCTACTATTGGAGCTGGTGATTGTTGGGGGTTCCCTGTATTCTGTGTATATCCCTTATGAGGATATACAGGTACTGTTTGGTTTGGGAGTCCTGCATTCTTCACTTTGCAGTGCTTACTTAGGTGTCCCACTTGGTTGCAGTTAAAGCATTTTTGTGAGTGGGGTGGGTGATAAGGTTGTTGTGTGGGTTGAGCAGTGGGGAAAGGATAAGGGTAAGGATAAAGATTTTGAGGGTAGTATGGTGGCTGAAGATATTGTGGAGGTGGATAGTATGGGTTTTGTGGTTGTGTGGGATAAGTGGGGTAGGGCTGTGTTTGCGGTGGTGTAGGATTAGTGAGGACATGTAGCTGTGCAGGTGTAGGTGCAGGTGAAGGTGTGTCTGCTGGCTGTGATGTTACTGTCATTCCTTCTAGAGCTTGAATACTAACAGCCATTAGTTTCTCGCTCTGGGTCTTTCTCTTTTTAGAGATGTTCTTGTCATGTTCAATTGCGGATTATATGAGGGTGTCTACAGTGACTCCCCTCAAGTCAGGCTGTGAGGTCTGAACCCGGGTCTTTAGGTTCTCTTTAAGACCATCCATGAGTACAGTGACAATCATTCCCCTGTGGTGAGTGCTATCTTTAATATCTTCTAACCCAGTGTACTGGGTGATAGCCTGCAGAGCTCGGTCACAATAATCTTCTGCAGATTCACTCTCTTTTTGCTTTATAGTGAAGACTTTGCTCCAGTTAACTACTACTGGAAAATATACACCTAATTGAGTTACAATGCGGGAAATGTTACCTTGATTAATTTCGTCTGTTAAGGGAACATCTCCATCCAATAAACAAACCGTGATAAATTTTGTCACGTTGATATTGCATGGTAGACAGGCCCTTAACACCTCTCGACAATCTTTGTTGGTTGGCTCATGAGAACTACCCAAATTTCTCAAAAATCTTTGACATTTGGCTAATGCCTTTTTGGGATCAGGGAAATCATTCATTATGGAATTTAGCTCCGCTCTTGTCCAAGGACAATGCATTACTACTTCCCTTGTGGGCACTACTCCATTCGCAATTGCATTCCCATTCGAAACAGTTATTGTCCGGATGGTATGCAGACCGGCCACACTGCTACTTTTGACCTTATTACCTGGCTGGAGGTTTAGCCTGTTACTGCTACATATAGGATTAACAACTTCCTCTACAGGTGCAGTGGATGTTAACACTTCCTCTACTATCACTGAGGGAGATGGCGGCACCACTTGTGATTGTTGTGGTGGACCATCTAAATGTGTACAGCATGGGAAATGGCAGACATAACTATAGGCTCATAAACATTTTCCTTATGGTTACTTAAGAGAGGGTACAAATTACTTGTTACATTTTTATGGGTTTTTTCAACAACTGTACCTGCACCACCATCAACATAGGGTGGTGGTGGTGCGAGTGAACTACTGGCAATACCTTCCACAATGCTACTTTGCTGCACAAGCGCGCTATTTCACGGCTTGCGCGCATTGCAATTTAGCGCTGCGGGTTTACTTTCTGATAATGTGCTCGAGACGCTAGTTATCATCTCTTGCACACCTTTAAGCCACGTATCCCCCTCATGCTGCCATAATTTTAAACATTTGTTATATCTTTTTCACTCGAGAACGCACCAAACAGATGTGAGCTCGGACATTGTTCAATATCTCCTTATCAAAGCTACCAAATCTAGGAAATGGCCTAACACTCTTCCTCGTCATATTAAACCATAAATCACAATACCTGGTTGCATTGGCACCATTAGTATGCATAATATGTTGTGCCGACCCAAGCGGCACTTCCAACAGCAGATCATCTAACATCTCTACCGTTTGCTTGGCCCCCATCCTGGGAGAATCCTAAGTTTTTCAATAAAGATTTAAACTGGTCAAAGACAGTCTAGATACTCTCACTTACCTATGGAAGAAATTTCTAGATGCCTCCACTCACCTATGGAAGTTATTTCTAGATACTCCCATTGACCTATGGAAGAAATTTCTAGATGCTCCCATTCACCTATGGAAGAAATTTCTAGATGCTCCCACTCACCTATTATCTCTCAGTTTACAATCACAAGTTTCCAGTGTGGCTCAATTACAATGCTCAAATAACCCAACCTAATTACTAAACACTGCAATCACACTGAGAGCCGGTCCCTACAACAAAGACAACATGTACACCTGCTGATGTGTATAGAACGGTAGCTATTACCGAGCAGCTAGGCTAACTCCTGCACCTAGCCCTTAAGGATCATACAATATCCTTAACATTTAGGACCCGTGTTACACCCTAAACAAATACTCACAGTTACACACTTTTTTTTTCCTGCACAGAAAAATACACATTAACCTAGTTATTGCCATTAATTGATAATGTAATCTCAATGGCTTTGTTTAAAAGATGTGGCAGCAAGACCAGAAATACGTATATGCTATTGTGCGACTAGTCGCATACACAAAAATGCATCTCAGCTGTGTATGCAAAACTGCGACCCAGCCATGTATGCAAAAATGCAACACCCCTTTTTTTAACACCAAAATGGAAAAATAACCTATCCACGAAGGAAAACAAAATTTTTCCTTCCCTGTCCCTGGATCCTTAATCAGCGCTCCTAAAGTCACAGTAACCGGTAGTGCACTCTCAGCAACAACGGTGGTAACAGATTCCAAATGCACAATGCATTCTCCTGTCAAGCGCCTCCACCCTTTTGCTGTGAGTTCGATACCGAGTGTTACAGACCGGTTATGAGATTAACCTGCGAGCCCCCAACTAAGGATAAAGATTTAAACCTCTATACGCTCCTGCCTATACCTTCTAAATCCTGCCTATACCTTCTAGAATTGTTGCTATTTGCGTACGCAGTCATACAGTAAATAAATGCAATCAGACTTTGAAATGTGTTTCCAACGCACAAAGGCTATTATTCAACATAAAAACAGTAGGTTACATGCTGTGATATAAAGACAATTTAGCACAAAGAAATCATACAGACCCAAGGTACAGTTATACATACGCACGCACACTGGGACCAGTTACCGGCACATTTATACCATTACAGGGATAAGCAACACAATAGGCAAGTTTGGCATGATTCCATTGGTTCCCCGTCACGGTGCTTCTGTTACAGGACATTTAACAGGTTGAATCAAATGGACACAGGTCAGTCTCCGACAGCCTTTTGTCTCCTTTTTCCCACCGCATGCAAATCTAAGCTGCTAACATTACAAAGTACATTTTAGTGTTTTAAATCTCTACAGTCCATAAGTTGAGAATGCATGTTGTGGTCTTCTCACCGATGACACCGGAGACAGAGTAGATCAGTACAACACCAAACACGGTTTGCATATCATGTACTAAACCTTAGATATCAAATAGTCTTTATTTCACAACATTAGTAAGAAATGAATAAACCTTGGATATTACACTTTGAAGCTATGGAACCTTTCATGTGAGTGTGCAGTGTGTAAGTATGAGGGGTTTGGGAAAAGATGCTAGTTAGATTTATTTAGTGAGGACTTTAACTTGGGGCAGATGTGTACACATGAAGCTAATAAACAGCGTTCGCATGCAGGGTATTATGCATTCGCTAATGTGCGTCATGTTAACTGTGCAACTGTGTGTATTTAATGTGTGTATGTGGTATGGTGAAATATGCAATTGCATGATGCTAATAATAGCATCGCCGTATGTACTTAAGTGTGAGTTTCTCTAAAATGGCGCTGGGCAGCCATTCGCAAAATGGCGTCATGCAGATCTCATTTTTAAGATGGTGTCTTGTGGCCATTTGCAAGATGGCATCGTTCCAATCTAATTTTAAACTGATTCTGTCTCAGCCAATTATCCAGAATCAACATTACACTTCACCTTCTCTCATTATAGTGATGCCCTGTGGTGGCTCAGCTGGGCCTGTTTGGGAGTGTCCTGTGCTCTGGATTTCAACCCTAGTAGGTTAGGGATCTACCCTCAGAGGTTACCTGGGCGCGGTGGGTAGGCCCATAACCATGGCCATGATTATGCTAAAACCTCTATGTATTGCAAAATTCTATTGCATAATGAATGTATTATATATTATTAGTAATGTTGGAGTTGTGCACTTGTACTCTCTCTTCTTGTGTTTGCAACAATAGTCTCCACAGGTAGCACCTCCCATTATAGATATATATTCAGGGTGTGCAGTCTAGGGCCCCCTTTTCTATATACTCTATTTAGTGTGCTCCATGCACACCTGAAGGTTTGAGTTGCCTTCAGCCTAGATTAGCACCCCTCCCCCATTGGTTTTAAGCAGGGATTCTGGCATTTTGACTGCATCTTAGTACAAGGCACAATCCTAGGTAAGTCCTAAAAATGTTTACACTGCAGTGCAGCTATGGGTTGATTTTTGGGGCATGGGTCCCCTGGATTGCTTTGGTTGGGCTGCTTCAGGGCATCACATTATAAACACATTTTACTTTTTGCACTTTTAGCACCTTTATTGTTTGTTTAATATATATGTATTATTTTTAAACCTCTAGTTTTCACCTTCTTATATATGCAGCAGTAGCTGCTCTTATCTATCTTACACTTTCTTACACTTCACCATCTCTCATTAGAGTGATGCCATGGGGTGGCTCAGCTGGGCCTGTTTGGGAGTGTCCTGTGCTCTGGATTTCAACCCTAGTAGGTTAGGGACCTACCCTCAGAGATTACCTGGGCGCGGTGGGTAGGTCCATAACCATGGCCATGATTATGCTAAAACCTCTGCATTGCAAAATTCTATTGCATAATGAATGTATTATATATTATTAGTAATGTTGAAGTTGTGCACTTGTACTTTCTCTTCTTGTGTTTGCAACAATAGACTCCACAGGTAGCACCTCCCATTATATATATATTCAGGGTGTGCAATCTAGGGCCCCCTTTTCTATAGGTTCAGCACCTGCGCAGATTCTCAACCATCAGGAATCTGCGTTAAGCAGTGCAGTGAATAAGGCCATTTACACACTATTTGTCTTCCTTATAGTTCATCTGTGAAGTAGTTTCTGCCACCCTTAACATACGTACTGTACGTGTGTGTATATTAGGGTGTCAGCTTTACTGAGGCATTGCCAAACTAAAGTTATAGTATCAGACACAGATGCAATATAAAATAAGATATTAATATTAATTTAAAAATATTATATTATTGGTTTTCTGTTGAACCAGAAGTACAATAGTATTGACTAAACAAATGTTAAAGGAGATGGGCTACCAAATTGTTTCCTGAAAGACAATAAAGATTAAGTTTTTGATGTTAATCATTACATTATTATTATTATTATTATTATTATTATTATTATTATTATTATTATTATTATTATTATTATTTGTTTAAAATAAATGTTGCTATGTTGTTCAATAAAAAAATCAACATTTTTTTTTTTTTTCTAATTTCAGAGCTTCACTCTTTTTGGAATTTCTAATGTGGCCACTTCCTCTGCCGTACCTGGTGTGTAAACTGCAGCTTTGCAAAGTAGTGGTGGCAGAACTTTATGCTGTGCTAGCCATACTATTTCAGTTCACCTGGAGACAACAGGTAAGTGTGCAGGCAAATTGTGATGCAATTGTGAAGCTGCAGTTTGGAAATTTTAGTTTAGTGTATGTAGCTCTCTCAATGATGCTGTCAGATAATTTTATGAAACAGTTCTGAAATTATTATCCATGCTTTGTATAGCATTTGTAAGAGAAGTGTTGTAGTTTTGTGAAATTGTGAGTCATTCCTGACCAGGTTTTGTTTTTGAAACCTGGCTAGCCTAAACTGCCCCTGCCTCCACTATAACACTAAACACAAACTTAATAAAAATTTAGATAAACTACACTAGTAACAACACTTACAATCATATCACAGTTACATCACAAAAAACATACTAACAGGACTTAAATTAAAAAAACACAACAAACAGTAAGAATGAGAGACAGACACATAAATAAATAATAATATAGCTCATCAGTCCTCATCAGAGATGAGTAAGGAAGTTGGAAAAAGAACATATTTCAAAAACTTGAGCTTTTGCAGAAGTTGCTAGCCAGTTTCATTTAAACATCGTTCAATTGATGGGTTTCATAAAACCAACATATCGTCGATCGTTTGAAGTTTCACTCTTCAAACCACTGTATAATAAAGAGTAGAGGAGTAGATTTATCAGACCTTGGAAAGAGATAACAACTAATCAGATTCTAACTGTCATTTTACAGGTTGTATTTGATAGTTGGAGCTGATTGGTTGATACTTTATCTCTCTCTCCACTTTATCTCTCTCCAAGGTTTGATAAATCGCCCTTTAAACCTACTGCTTATAGGTGAAAACTGCCAGTGATGTTTGTCTGGTTCAAATGCAGACCCAACACTATCTCTACATATGGGGAGGGGCCCTATATAGAACACCCTAAGCACAATGTGAGGGGCTACCTGCTGAGACATGTAGTGCTGCAAGCAGAAACAGACAAATACAAGTGCACACTTTACCATGCTGAACCTAATAATAATATTGTTAAATTGCATAAGAGGTTCTTGGCATAATAATGGCCATAATTATTTGCCTGCCCACTATGTCCAGGTGACCTCTATCAGGCAGGTCCCTAACACTCCTATGGAACAAATACAGGGCACGGGACCCCAAAGGCCAACCCAGCAGAACCACCCCATGGCATCACAATAGTGTGAGATTTAAAGTGAGGGTTAAATAATAATAAAGAGAGCCTATGTGTTAAGTCCTACATAGGTAGGAGGTTATAATAAAACTATCTTTGTAAATCCTCCCATCTACATTCTCCCCCCTCCCTCAAAGACATTTATATTGATTCCCCTGATTTCAACAAAGATATAGATATAATTTAACAGGGATATACTGTAACTAGAAATTACTGGGAACCATACTATTCCTAAGCTTCTCTGCATTGCAAAATATACATCCTTCTTAAAGAAAATACATTTCATGTACAGAAAAGGCACCTGCACAGTGATATGTATTTTGTTGTATATGATGAATCATGTTAATTCTGATAATGTATTGTTACTTTGCACAAAGAACTGATGGTGCTTCTTTAATTCTGCAAGCTGCATACACTTTCAGTTATCTGTCATAAGTCTCTGAGAGCTGATATCTGGTACTGAAACTTGCACCCAGTACTTCTGGTCTCTCTATTGAAAGAAACCTATTTGCATTCACTGCTAATGTGAATAATGTAATAAAGCCCTTTTTAAAGAAAGCCACTGAGCCCTACTGAATGAAAGCAAAGATACTCCTGCTTTCCAAGCCAAACCCCTCTAACTCCTCAAACTAAAATTAACTAAGCTCCCACCCATATAAAATAATGCATGTCTCTCTGCTAACCTCCCACTCAAGTACAGTCCTTTATCTAGCCATCTCCTATATCAAAGAAAACACATTTTTCATATAATGTACAAACACACACTTAAAAAATAACAACCTCTTACTTTAAAGCAGGCTAAGTCACAATTAATATTTTCTTTTCTCTTGTAAGCTACAGCAAGCAGAAACTTACAGTATGCAACACCTTTGGTGGTTTTCACTGAGTATAATACAGATGTATTTGTCCTAATGTATTGTGAGGTATAAAGGTACCATATTATACTGTAATTTATTCTACAAATATGTATGTTATAATATGTATGTTGAAAAGTATAGGGGTAGAGTGTAATCTTTGTCTGGGGATTGATGGTTTATTTATATGTTGTATAGTACACTGTCACAAGCCACTTGTAGAGCATGCTGGAAGGGCTTGAGATGAAATCCAGAGATAAGCCCATGGTGGGAAGCCAACAGGGGGGTCATGAGACGGTTAGAGGAGAGGGTTTTTTTACAGCGGGGGTATGGGTGCTGGACGCCTGCTGGCACTTGTTGTTCCACAAGTGCCAAAGGGCAGGCACGCTGGCACCTGTAGTTCTATGGTAAAAAACTAAAGTTTCTAACTATTTTCACTACTATTACCCCTGTACCCATCGCTCCAGGGGTGCGGGGAAGAGCCCCAGGCATCAGCTTAAACCTGGGGTGCTTGGGAGAAGGGGGACCCCTTTATTGGGGGGTACCTACTGCTCCTGAGATCCCCGGATTTGGCTGACTGGCTTGGGGTGATAATGTTTTGGCTGGGAAGAGACCCGGTGAAAGGGTCCCATGGCAGTGTTATTACAACCCGGCCAGATTTGAGTCTGGTGCTGGATTTAAAAATATGGGGACCTCTACACAATTTTTTTCTCCCTATCTGTAAAACCAGGACAGGTTCAGTAGCCCAGTGCTGGTTCCTAAAATATGGAGTAACCCTACTCGTTTATTTTCCCTGTTTTTTAGGAAACAAGACTTGCTAAGCATTCCGGGGCTGGTTATACATTTTTTTTTGGGGGGGGGGAACTACGTTATTTAGTTTTCACATTTGACCCTTTTTTGACAGTTATAACACATGAGCAGCCTTCACATATCTCACTGATATGTGCAGGCTGCTTGTTCAGGAGAGTTTGGCTGAGAGAAGACACTTGCTACTAGATTAGTAATCTCGTTCTAAACTAGCAACTCGGGTGAGAAATCTTGATCTGCTTCACCATCAGCCAACTCGATCTCAGCTAAACACACTTCTTAGTAAATGTGAGAGTCTCAGAAGCATCAAATTACCCGAGTTTTGGTGATGATAATCGAGTCTAAAAAAAAAAAGCTGGGGGTGGAAGATTAAAATAAATACCTTTTTAGCCTTTTTAGCTAAAACTAGGACTGTCAATGGGAAGTTCAATCTATTTAGTACCTAGATAATTGATCCTCAGATGCCCTAATTATATTTAAGTTTAATTAGTATCCATCATGTCCTGACACGGGAGTTACTGTTTCATTGTTCCTTCAAAATAGCTACAGGTTGACCTGAAGTAATTTTCCTAGCAGCAGACTAAATTGAAGCAAATCTATATCTAAATACAAATGGATGCTTTCTTACCATACAGAGATACATTTTGTTGAAGTTATTGCTGCAACATTAAACTAAAGGGATTTTCATTGAGGCTTAAATTCTTTGGCTTTTGCCTCTGTTGTACTTCCAGCAAAACTGCTATACAATAAATAAATTTTATCTCAAAGTAAAGGAGGAGTAATCCACTTTATTAATACTTACAGCTAGTTATCCACCGATGTAATAATTTATATTAAGCTTTGAACATTGGAAATCCCCCACTGCTTAGGAAGTTTACAGAAAGTTTACTCAGGAAGCCAGTTATAAAGGATTCATATTCACTATCTCTAAAGTAGGACTTAGAGACAGTTTGTTAGGCACCAAGGAACTGTTTGACCCACAGGTTATTCTTTAATTGGAAGGACTTATACTCCCAATTAGGATGTTCTTTAGTAGTTAATTTTATACTTACTGTTATGCATTTGTGATATTACCATTCTTATCAGATAACATTTGACAGGTGTATATATGTATGTGTAATAATATGTAATGTGAAAACTGTATTCACTTGACAATATTTGCCAATAGCAATGAAAAGTTAATATTCAAATATAAGTGTGTTATTTTAGTGAGGGAGCTTCAAAAGACACTCAATGTGATGTAAGAAAGAAAGAAAGAAAGAAAGAAAGAAAGAAAGAAAGAAAGAAAGAAAGAAAGAAAGAAAGAAAGAAAGAAAGAAAGAAAGAAAGAAAGAAAGAAAGGTTAGAACATATAGTGATAAACAATACCTTATGTAAATAAAGCACAAATTTACTCTTAGTGTATAACAGGTTTACCCAAGCTAGCTTTTTGATAAAGTATAACCTGATTCCAGTGTAGCTTGCGACATGGAGGCACTTACACTAACACAACTCAGAGAGAGTGGTTACATTTGTAGGCAACTGCTGAGATCCTACTAATTCTGAGTACCTGTATTAAAGCACCAACATGACTCATATACATGGAGGTGATATTTTGGAATGGTGTAGGAAGGTAGGAGTATCCCCAACAACTTTAAGCTCTTAGCGCAGAAATTGAGCTGTCTATAGGACAGTGTTATGGAGTTAAGGAACCCAGAGTAGTAGACCATTGGAAGGGGGAGTCTGGAGTTATATCAGCTGTTTTAATGACTACTAAAGAGCCATTAGAAAGTGAAATTATTCCCTCCATGGTACCAGCTATTGATTTACCAGGAAGAAAATGGAGCATAATGCGGCCAAGTATAGAAAATAAAGGAATAGGAGAGAATGGTGCTTCTGGAGATCGAGTGTGTGACAGCAGTACTTTGCCAACCACTGAGAATAGGGAGTCTGAAGTCAGGCCAGATCTCAACCAAAATTAAGCCCTTATCGTGACCATTGATAAAATTGTGGGTGAATTTAGGAGAATCCATTATGAGGGAGGATATAGAAGGTAAAGGCCATTTTCAGGAATCAAACCAGTCCCTGCTGGAGAATATGGGTATGAAGTATGGAGGGAGAACACTATTCAACAATCTAATGAATGGCACTGCCCCAAGTTAAGAAACAAAGATTGGCTGAATGTTTGAGGGGCCCAGCAATGGAGGTTATTCAGTGTGCACGTAGATGTGATCCAAATGCTAATTTTCTGGATTATTTGGCTGTTTTCGAGACCTTATGTATCTACTTAGGCACACATATCAAGTGCATGGGGAAAAACTTGCTACATACATCTACCGCCTAATACATAGGATAGTAGAGAATGGTTGGATGACCCCTGAGGATATAGATAAGAACAGGATGCAACAATTGCTAGAAGGGGCTATGACCTCAGATCCCATTGTGCAGAAATTGTGATACACTACTCTTAGCCAACAGCCGCCCTTTTTCATACAGTTAATGAGAGAAGTGAGGCGTGAAGAGGTGCTGGTAGAGACCTGAGAGTGGAGTGTAAAGAAAGTTAAAATGGCCATTCTAACAGTAAAGGAAGACTCCACCCCTATGGAGGAGCTAGTTAGAGCATTAGAGACTTTAAGGGGGGAAGTAAGCCAATTGTCTCTACAACTAAGAGACCTGGGCATTGGGCTGCTCAATGTAATTGTAAATGGGATAATAAAGGGCCTAGTACCTCCTTTGAAACAAAAGAATTGGAGTCTTTGAGAAATGCCAGAGGGCAACCAATGAGCTCCGCCTTGACCCCCTAGACAATTTTCCAAACATAATGAGGAATCCTGGATGGATGAGAACAATACCTGATGGGACCAGCTCCACTGATACCAGCATTGATAAATGATAAACCATGTACTATCTCATTGGATAGTAGATCTCAAGTGTCCATCATATTCAAGGGATGGTATAGGCGATTTCTGGCTGATAAACCAATCTTGCCCTTGTTGGAGCTGGTGATATGGGGTTTGAGCGATCAAAGTTATCCATATCTGGTATCTCTCAAGTTTCCTCCCGAAGTGGCCGGCATAGCTAGGGCTCTAATTTGTACAGATTCAGAGAAGGAGAGAGAGCCATATCCATCATTATCGGGACAAATGCTGATCTGTTCAAGGCTTGGGAAGTGGTATATGCTAATTCATTGAGGATTCACTCTGCTTTCAGTGTACAGTATGAAATGCTAGAAAAGGAGGAAAATTTCAAAGTTGCCACATAGACGCCTAATGATTTTGATATATGTTTTATTAGAAGTGATATATCAGGGGCAGGGAAGGATGGATTAATCAGGGATCTCCTGATGTGGTGCTTAGTATTTTCCAAACATGAGTGGGATTTGGGGTTGACCAACAATGTTGAACACCACATTCGTTTGAAGGATGAAACACCCTTTATGGAAAGATCTAGACATCTGGCTCCTGCTGATTTAGAGGATGTTTGCCAGCACTTTAGACAGCTTTTAGACCAACATGTCATTATTGAGTCCGAAAGACCATTTGCCTCTCCCATAGTAATATCTAGAAAAAAGAATGGGGAAATTCGTATGTGCATAGACCATTGTACCCGCAACCAGAGGACCTTTGCAGATCAATATACTGTTCACAGAATTGACAAGGTATTGGATTGCTTTCAGGGCAGTCAATGGTTCTCCGTTTTAGATCTCCAAAGTGGATTTTATCAAATCCCTATGAAGCCAAAATATTCAGAAATAACATATGTCCTTTGTGTTTATAAGAATTCCTGAAGATGCATCAAGGGATAAAGGGAGCTCCACCTACATTCCAGAGGAGCATGAAAAAGACCATCGAAGATGTGAATTTGAGGGAGGTGGTAGTGTATCTCGACGATATAGTTGTATTTGGCTGGACCTTGAAGGAGCATAATCAACGGCTGCTAAAGGTATTAGATCGACTGATGGAACATGGATATAAGCTCTCATTAGAATAGTGTAAACTGTGCCAGAGATCAGTGAAATATATTGGTCATATTGTAAGTAGGGAAGGTATAGCTATGGATCCTTGAAAAGTATAAGCGATCAGGGAGTGGCCCCAACCTAGAAATCTGTGAGAACTGTGATCTTTTCTTGGTTTCTGCACATATTATTGCCAGTTTATTCCCCATTTTATAAAAATCGCCCAACCTTTGACCAACTTAATCAAAGGGTATCTACTGGTGGGGAAGAAGAAATCCATCAATAGAAAAGAGACACCACAGTACTACAAAGTTAAAGAAGAGTTAGGGGAAAGATAGATGGAACAATATGAGTTGGCTTTCCAAGGATTGAAGAAAAGCTTGACAAATACCCCTGTGTTGGCTTATTCTGACCCAACAAAACCTTATGTGATACACATAGATGCCTCTCTAGAGGGATTAGGGGGGATACTATATCAAACGCATGGAACTGAATTGCGACCAGTGTCTTATATTAGTTGGGGATTGGCGTCAAGTTAATGGAATTACCCAGCACATAAATTTGAATTTTTGCCTCTCAAGTGGGCTGTTGTGATTAAGTTCCATGACTATCTTATGGTCTGGAGTTTGAGGTCCACTCCATTAACGTATGTGCAGACTACCGCTAAGCTTAATGTTACTGGACATCAGTGATTGGCCACCTTGTCTGTGTATCATTTTCACCTGAAATATAGGCCAGGAATCTATAATATTGATGCTGATGCACTGTCTAGGATAAAAAAAGGGAGCCAGATGAGGATGACAGCCAGGGATGGATTGAAGTTCCAGCATCTGAGGTGAAAGGGTTGTGCCACCAAACTTTGGTAATTATTCCTAAAGTGGAATGTATCAGTGCACTATGTGCCACTGGAGCTGCCTTGCCTCTAGCATACTGTTGGATTTCACAGATAGAAATGGGGGATTTGCAAAGATTAAGTCCTAGTCAGTTTTGAACAGAAGAATGATCCTTATATTGATGATGTTCTTACCGGGATAAGGAAAGGGTACTCATTGACCTCCCAACAATTTCCAAATTACAAAGCCTGAATTTTGAATCGTCAATTTAAACATTTGCTTGTCAGGAATGAGATTTTATGTAGGTGAGTTGTGACTAAAAATGGGATGAAAAAATTGCAATTAGAGAGATTTCAAGCCAGGATTCTCAAAGCCCTTCTTGATGATCATGGGCACACCCTAGGATTGCTATCAGATAGATTTTACTAGCCCAAAATGGAAGAAGATGTGATTAGACATTGTAGGACTTGTGGGAATTGCATTTTGCAAAAGGCATTGCCAGAGAAAAAAGCTCCAATGGAGAATATTGTCACCAATGGACCCATGGAGTTAGTTTGCATAGACTTCCTGACTTTTGACTGTGATGAAGACAAAAAGCACAACATATTGGTCATGACAGACCACTTCACACGACATGCACAGGCCTACAGTATGTAACTAAAGATCATAAATCTGCCACCATAACTAGAAAAAGAAATAAAACATACTATGATTTGAAGGTTTGCGAACATGTATTACTTCTGGAAGACAACATTTTGATACATCAATTGGGAGTTCCCATTAAGTATAAACTTGCCAATAAGTGGGGATTGGATGTTTATGAGGTGGTAGAGCAATTGCCTGGGATCCCATCCTTTAAAATTAGGCCAGAATGGAAATTGGGACCTATTAAGATGTATCACCAATACCATTTATTGCACCTAGGACATGGGATCAGAATGAGTTTGGGGTCAACATGTGAAGATACTGTCCAGTCACATTAAGACCTAAGGTTATTCTGTACACTGCAAACCCACCAGGGCCAGAGTTATGGCTGAGGAAAGGGGAGAGGAGAAAGGGGTGGACAGATACTACTATTTTGATTCTGGTCCTAACAATGTATCCAAGGTTAGGAACCAAGACGACTTAGAGATCTTACCCGATGATAGTTCTCTATTTTCTAAAGCAGAGGAGGAAGATATAGGGGAAATGTCTAGTAGTCTGGAGAGTTCAATAGAAACTACGCCTATAAACTTCAGTCCAGGGAGTAGCGAGGAAAGCATGGATGAACTCTCTCGACTGAAAAGAGAAATAAAACCCCCTATGATGCTAACAAATGACCAGTTGGGTATGTCGTGTGACATCCCCAGGATGGTTGTGCATCCTAAGATAATATTTTCTGGGCCTTATTTTGGATGGGTTTCTACAGAGTAACAGTGGGATCACATATTCTAAAAGAAACTAGTGTAACATGGTATATTATATGTTAAGATGGTGTCCAGCCAAAAGATGTTCCTGCAGGTCTTTTGTCAGATTGTAACACCCTTGGTGGTTTTCACTTATTTGAGATAAATAACAGAAAAACTGATTCACACTTCAAACTAATGTAACTTTGCGTCTGCTGGCCTCCCAGTATAAGTGCCTATTTTTCATTTCAACTTAGTGAAACACCTATTCTGCAGTATCTCCAAAAATTATAATTTTTTATGTGTATCTGTTTCACATAGGAAAGACCAGAGTATATCCTTACGGGTTAAAGAGATGCAGATTTGCTCCCTCCCCTGGTCACACTGACCAGCATTAGGGGACAAAACACTGTCCTATACAGTCACAAGCAGTGCAGTGTTAAATGCCCTATCACCTTATTATGGTACCTGTACCAAATGCATAATCAATATTACTCTACAAATTTATATGTCTAAACTATGTATATAAATAAAGACATGAGACATAAGTGGCATAAAAAATAGGTAAGCTTTATAATTTAAATAAAATATAATGATTGTAAAAAGACAGGGGTGATATACTGACACTGCAAGCCCAACGAGGGACTAATGATAGGCATCAAAATCCTGACGCCTATCATTAGCCCCACTATGAAATCCCGACACCCGGCATACAAAACAAAGTAAGCCGGATGTCTCAGGTTCTAGCCACAGGGAGGGAGTTAGGTTTAGTGACCCCATGGGAGGGTTAGGGTTAGGGTAGGGAGAGGGAAGGGTTAGTGTGCTTACCAGCCCCAGTCAGGATTTGGCAGCTTCTGACTTTTGGTGTCGGTATATGATCTGGCGGCTATCCAGCCACCAGCATTACATACCGATTTCAAAAGACAAATGGCCAGTGATCTGTGAAACCACACAAGGTCCTCAGGAAAAATAAAAATAAAACAACCTCACCACCATAACCAACATAAGTAAACAAAAACATACCACCCAACTCCAAACTGAGATTTTCCCAAGCACTGCATTGAAGAGAGATTGGCCAGCTATTCAATGACAACTCAACTTAAACAAAGACAATACAAGAACTTGTAAGGGCCAACTCTCCCTTTTCTAAAGGCAAAAGGGAGCTATCACAAACTTGTAAGGACCAGGTATACATTTCTCAAAGGCAAATGGGAGATATTCAACACTTATACCTATATACCTACCAGGCCTGCTCAGATGAGACGCGACGGTGACCCCAGTAGGGTAAAATTAGACTACTCAGTGTACTTAAGGGGAGTGCACACCATGGCTGCTTGATTGCCTTCTTTTTCATTACTCATTGGCTCAATGATGGCCAACTAATTATTGAAATCAGTTACAGTACCTGAGCACTGAATCACTTAAACAAAGTTTGCATGTGTAATAACCCAAATACCAATGGCAAAAGTGTGAGAGGTATCCAAAATCCCTAACCAACAACTAATGTAGGCTCCACTCAGAAAATTAAATCTCTGACCCTAGTAGGGTGAAATCAACTTAACTGGTATATTGAAAAGAAAACTGAGTTGACAACAGCCATAATATTGGACCCATAAATGAGCAACGTCAAACCATAACTCAAAGCCAGGACAATGACAGAATGTATATACTGTAACAGTCAATGCATTTTAAATGTATGCAACTTCTCTTCAAAAATATAACATTACAGTCCCAGTAGCGAGTGTACATATAAGGGATGTAATCAATATACCGATGAATGTAGGAGAGATAGTGAGAATGCTGTCAATCAAATCCCGATGACCAAAATACTGACTGCTAGTGTCTACTGACAATTGAAAATATCGATGTGTTCAACCTAACCACATGTGAAATTCCAACATAACCTAAATACCGACAAACACAGTACCTAGATTATCCAGACAGTAACCATATACCCACAACTAAAAACTAAAATCCCGACACTACAAAAAACCGAAAGGTACACCAACCATATTACCTGGTATACTGACAGTAACATTATACATTCCATGACAGAAAACCAACAAGATTAATGCCGACAAATAAATTACCCGACGATCACAACACCAACATACTATAAATCCGACATATAAAATGCTGACAATATTATTCGACAACCAAAATACCGACAAACATAATCACGACAGATCCATAACTATGACAATACCGTTTACTAAAATACCGACAAACATAATCTCGACACACCCATAACTGTGACAATACCGATCATCACAATACCAACAAGTAAACAACCTCCCTTCAGTATTATAATACCAACAAAAGCCAACCAAGAAGTCACATCAGTCAGAGGAGTCGCTAAGTCCCGTAATAACTATCCAGATCTTTCATGTAAGAGATGGCAATGTAGACGGCTAATCCCAGGCTAATGCGCGAGTCCGTCTTCATACACCGTCTAAAAATAAAAATAGTCATCCCTTATTAGATGGCCAGTTAGACGCCCAAACGTATGATAATGGCCAGCCGTCAACCCCTAGGCGGCTGTCCCATCTACAACGGCCACACCTGTCCCTTATTAGAGGGCAAGTTAAATGGATAGCATTCTCTATTTGGCTCCTTGGTATATTAACAAAATCACGTTTTCATACCTAACTATTGGCCTGATTCAGACCTGCTTGCGAACACTGAGCGCTCGCAAGTGGGTCGATGTTGGCCCAGTGCGCATGCGCACGACAGATCCAGCTCTGTCGTGCACATGTGCAAGACCCGGATAGCGGCGGGCAAACCGTCGCTCTGGGTCTCGTATCAAAGGGGGCATGCTGTCAATGTTGAGTGACAGCACACCCCCTTTGGTGGGCATGCCAGGGGCATGGCTGCCCAGATGCAGGCGTTCCCATGGGAATGCCTACCGTCTGGGGCCTGCCCCACTGTCATCACAAGTGATGTCAGTGGGAGTGCTCTCGGCTCTGTTAGAGCTGAAAGCACTCCAGGGCTTGCGGCAATGAGACCATACCACAAGGGTCTCATCACAAGCCCAATGGTCGCGATGGTCTTGAGCATCGCGACCATCTTCCTGGCCGCTCGCTATAGCTGTGGGTGGTCACCCACAGCTATACGAGCGGCCAGGAGGCCACTCTAAAATTCCAGAAGGACGGCCCTGATTCAGAGCGAGGTCTCTGTCAGAGCGTCCGGCTCTGAATCAGGGCCTATATACACTTTTTTGTTTGTTTCTTCAATGAGTTTTTACACATGCTTGCTTCCTGTAATACGCATACTGTATATACGGAATACGTATCCTAACCCTACAAGGGGGGTGTCTAAACAAAATCCCCCCCTTCCCCTAGCCTAATCGTAAACCTCCTTGGGGGCCTAAATCTAACCCTCCTCCCCCCACGGCTAACAGCTACTACAGTTTTGCTTACCTTCGTTCTGGAAGTCGTCCGTCAGGCATCTGGCATCTAGATCTAGATGGGCCTTTGAATATAGACGCCTGTCTTTAGTCCTGCCTCTAGATTTAGAAGCAAATATGTAGTAGGCCTGTTTTTCCGCTGTGGGCATTTTTAATACACACACTCATACACACATATATACACAAACACACACATATACACACACACACACATATACACAAACACACACATATACACACACACACACATATATGTAAGGGTGCACTCCATTAACCATCGATAGCGTGTCCCAGTGCCTTCCTTAAATATCCCTGTCAGAGTCCAATATAGCAAATGTGGAAGCCGACACTCAGCCCAAAAAAATTTAACAGCAGGTAACTTAAACGTTTTGAAATACAAAGTCACATAAAATACATTGAAAAAGCAAGGTTCACTTAGCACACACTTCAGCTCTTCCATGTGTCACTCCAGCCCCCTCCCTTGCCATTCCAACCCTTCAGCTCTCAGGCTGCACCTCCCACTGGCTCTCAGCCAACAGTGCCCCCGGTAGTTGTCCCCATATGCAGTGCCCCCTGTATTTGTGTCCCTTATGCAGTGCCTCCTGTATTTGTGGCCCTTATGCTGTGCCTCCTGTATTTGTGCCTCTGTAGCTTTGATCCTTATTCAGTCCCCCTGTAGTTGTGCCCCTTATGCAGTGTCATTTATGCATTGTCCCCTGTTGGTTTTTACATATTGTAGTGCCCCATATGCAGCTTCCCCTCTATGCAGTGCCCCCAGCCTACTTAGTATTACTTACCTGACCACTTTCCTTTGTCTTCTCCAGCCTCTGAGCGCCGCTACAACTGCTGCTGCCTTGCACCTCTGACTTGATCTAACTTGATCCAGCAGGTGCAAAGGGTAGGCTCTGCCCCGCGTGGGTGACGTAATGATTTCACCCATGCAGTGCATTACTGGGAATGCTGCTGTTCTCTGAAGTGGATGCTTCTTTAGCCTCTGGTGGCTTCAGAGGCCAGCGTTCCTGTCAGAAGGGTTCGGGGCGGAGCGTCCCGTGTGATTGCATGGGTCACCTGCTCCTATAAACAGACCTGCATTTGTGTATGTATGCACAAACACGCGCTTGTTTAATTTAAAATG
The DNA here is from genome assembly GCA_031769625.1 of Taudactylus pleione. Classification (NCBI taxonomy): domain Eukaryota; kingdom Metazoa; phylum Chordata; class Amphibia; order Anura; family Myobatrachidae; genus Taudactylus; species Taudactylus pleione. The sequence continues at coordinate 3,209,561 of JAUIMM010000601.1, forward strand.
ATGAGTCGATATTACATACCTTGATAAAAATACAAAAGACATTTATTATTTTTTAATTACAGTAAAAAAAAATAATGCAAGCCATATTTTTATTATTCACAAAGCAAATCAAAATAAATTTAGCAAATCAATATAAACTATTACAAGCTAAAAATGATGAAATATACATTATTTATTTTTGATGCAAATAAAAAAGGAATACTTTGCTTAAGACAAATTAAACATAATACATTACAAGTTTTTCTTTGTGTAATTTTGTTATTGTATTTGTATAAATGTTTTTTATTTATTGACTTGTATTTTTTAAATCCATTTTCACTAGTTCAAATTCCTTTGTTAGCTGTGAAAAAAAAATAAGATTAAAATCCAACTATACTCCAATATGTAATTTAAAACAATAGCACACAGTCCTAAATTATTGAAACAGTTCTTCTTTAGTATAATAAATATTTAGGCAACTATTTTCTATAGCTTTGTGTATGCAATTCTGACTACTGCTAAGTATCTCACTAAATACCAACGTTGCAATCCCAAACTCTGAATATCCTGACTGGGCATGGTAAGTACACTAACTCTCCCCTCCTCCCCACCCCCTAACTAGAACCCTCCCTTAGTGGTGCCTAACCTCCCCCCTGTGGTACCTAACCCTAAACTCCCCCGCTGTGGTGCCTAACCCCCCTGGTGTGAGTGCCTAGCCCTAAGTCCCTCTTGGTGGTGACTAAACCTAAAATCCCCCTCCGGCAGCTTAACCCTAACCAACCTGTTGTGCCTAGACCTAACACTCCCTTAACATCTGAAACTTATCTTCTGCATGCCTACGTTTTGCATTCTGTAGCTGGCAACCTGACACTGGGCTTGATTCAGCATGGATAGCAATCCTGCACACGCACGCTGCAAAGTTTTGATCACAATACACTGGCAGTTCAATACTTAGAGACCCAGCACAACATAAATCCTCCCCCTTCACACAGTGATTGCTCAGGCTGCGTATAGGTTTGCAATGTATAATTTATGCATGCTTCTGCAACTTCATTCAAATGCAGTGACACTCCTGCACTTGCTTGACCACACTCCCACACCACCCACCAATGGCACTTCATGTCAATCACTTCCAGGTGGGTCTGTATATACATTGCAATCGCATTCCCTATTTTAGTGACTAGTTTGCATATGCACACTGTGACTAAGACGTATATGCAGGATGCAAGAATCATCTAACTGACTGCAAGGTAGCACTTGTGTTACTTGTAGAATTAGGGCCACTGTTTGCATTCTAGTAATGGTAATTACAGTGAGCATCCCTTAAGATGGGATGATGACTGCATCCCTTTTTTATTCATGTATTACTTTATCTTAAAACAAAATGGTGTGGGGGAAAGCCCAGTGTAACTAAAAAAATTTACCCAAAAACCCATCCTTACCAAAAAATTTAAAAAAGGAGTAGAACAAGTAACATTTAAAGGTGGTTGTTGGGGAATCCCCAGACAATATATAGCACTTACCATCTGCCCATCGTCTTTACAGCTCTATGCCAGCCTCATTGGTTCCTCCCCATCTAGTGGAAGGCTGGTACCTTCATGCCATCCCGCTTCTCCTGGGCACTGAAAGGCAGAAAAAAACAAACCTATGGCACGAAACTTCAAAAAAAACTAGCCAGCGCTTGGTCCCCAAGTCCTACTCTCAGCCCGTGATCCTCGCGCTGTCATCACAGGGTCCTGTGCACCAAAGTAGGACACAGACCCCTTATGCCCAGTCTAACTAATAAAATTACCCAAAAACCCATCCTTTCCAAAAAATAAAAAAGGAGTGTAACAGGTAACATTTAAAGGTGATTGTGGGGGAACCCCCAGACAATATATTGCACTTACTGCCTGCCCACCACCTTTACAGCTCTATGCCAGCCTCTTTGGTTCCTCCCTGTCTAGTGGCATGCTGGTCCCTTCATGCCGTCCCGCTTCTCCTGGGCACTGAAAGGCGGATGAAAACAAACACATGGCATGAATCTTCAAGCTTTTCTCTAAAGTAAAACAACCAGCACCTGGTCCCCAAGTCCTACTCTCAGCCCGTGATCCTCGCACTATCATCACAGGGTCCTGCACTCCAAAGTAGGACACAGACCTCTTACGCCCAGTCTAACTAAAAAAATTACTCAAAAACCCATCTTTTCTAAAAAATGAAAAAGGAGTAATAACCCCCCCCCCCTCCAAAAAAAATTCAATATATTTATAGGGTTAAAATAAATCAAAAATATGTTACCTTTAAAAATCATGGTTTAGCAGTTCTTGGTTCCTGGTCCTGTTCTTCCTGGCATCTGTTCAATTTCCATCCTCATCCGAAGCTCTCTATTTTCTTCATGTATTTGCTGGATTCCACTGTACGTTGATGGCATTGCACCTGTTCAGTTTGTAGTGGTGGATCTACTTCAGAGGATCTTCTTTTGATTTTGTCCGTCAACAGCTGAAGTTGGTTGGCAATTAATCTTTTGTTTTTGTGTTGCCTTGATGCTGCCACACTACCATATGGTTAAGGTGTCTGTCCATCTGTTGGAGACGACTAAAAAGCACATCAATAGTTGTCATTTGACCAAAGTACTGGCCAAACGTTTCCCAGCTGCATGAGTGACTTTGCTGTATAGTTGAAATCTGGTTCATGCTCTTTCCCAGGCCGCTAAAATGTGGTTCCATCCATTCCCGATCTTCTGTCCTTCATTCTTCTATCCATTCCCGATCTTCTCTTCTCCTTTGTTCAAACCATTCCCGATCTTCTCTTCTCCTTTGTTCAAACCATTCGCACTCTTCTCTTATTCTCTGTTCCATCCATTCACGATGCTCTATCATACGTTGCTCTACAGACTTCAAACACTCACAGCAGCACTGACTTGATTGCAAGTTTGGGGAGGATGGAGTATCTATGTTACTCTCTATTGTACTTTGTCCTCCTCCAATTATACAAAACAATTTTTTACTAAATATTTATTTATGTGGATTAATACCTAAAATAACTGATTTCAAAAGTGAACATTTCTTAACATTACATTATAACAAGGGTATGTAGTGAATATGCCGATGTAAAACAGTACAATGAATGAAACTTAGATAGGCTTTGATTATTTTGAAACAGACATACCTGTGTCAGCAACAGCTTGTACTGTGGTCATAGACCAGTCTGCCCTTTCACCTACGGTTTCTTCCTGATAAGAAGGAACTCTTCTTTTTGTGTTTTCTGCTTTAATATTACAACATATTAATGTTTTACCAATATCATAAAATCATATTCTATTACGAGTATTGATAACCCAAGAAAAATCACTAGTGGAGTGTGTAGTATCTGTACTAAGTCAGATTCCCTTTATGTAATCAGCAGTTCTTGCAGAATCCCATGATGAAGATTTGATGAATAAAAAAGTGGCGTACTCCACTCACTATTCAATAGGTGTTCAAATATTTTAAGTTTAATTTAAACAAATGTGTACCATACTCACGTACAATCTAGATGTTCTATTTCCATAAGTCTTTTTCATTGATGAGACAGCTTTGTGATTCCCCAAAAAATATTGTGAATATCCACCAGAGTTAATCATCAAAGTTCATTTAAAAAAAAAAAATACTGCTGGGTGTAAGCACAACAGGTAACAGGAGTTCTTATACACTTTTAACATCTACAGAAAAAGAAGAAAATATTATTTTCCTGTACCTTAGTTGAAGTCCAGTATATTTAATCTTGCATGATGCTGCAATCGTTTCACAGTAAGCAAGATTACCATTCTCACTGCGCTTGTCCCCAGAGCTGGATTTAGACCTCATGGGGCCCTAGGCAAGGTACTAGTTTGGGGCCCCCTCCCTCAAACAATCCATACCACTATTTGTGAGCTAATGATTCATGCCCTTACATAATTTTTTTAGATTTTCCTCCTTATATTCAACTTTTTAAAGATTTAAACATTACGGACATCAAAACATTATATAATATGTGTGTGTGTGTGATATATATATATATATATATATATATATATATATATATATATACACATATATATATACACACACAATGTAAAAACTGTGCATATATCCAGTAGGTGTCACTAGGTCAAGTCTTGACCTAGTGATACTTACTGGATATACATGGTCTTTACAATGTCACTAGACGAGAGAAAAAAGCAAAAACATATATATATATAATTATTCCCAGTGAGATATACGCATATATATATATATAATTATATATATATACATATATATATAAATAGTTGTGTGGTCCAGCTCTCCTAAACGAACATCTAAGTGGCAGGATGCGCATGTTACTCACAAATACAGACGGATGGTGCTGCACTCCATACACTTAATGGATTCTATTAAGCGCATGGAGTGCTGCACCATCCGTCTGTATATAAATATATATACATGCATATATACACACACATATATATATACACATATACATACAGTACATATATATATATATATACATACATAACACATACAGTACACATATATATATATATATATACATAATACATACAGTACACATATACATATATGCATATACATTCATACAGTACACATATACATGTGTATACATACAGTACACATATATATATATATATATATATACACACATATATATATATATATACATACAGTGCACATTAATATAGATATATACATACAGTACACACATTATATATATATATATATTACAGTACATATATATATACATAATACATACAGTACACACACATATATATATATATATATTTATGTATATATATATATATACATACAGTGCACATTAATATAGGTATATACATACAGTACACACACATATATATATATACATACACATACAGTACATATATACTGTATATGTAATACAGTTCCCTACCTGCCTGGTCTTGGGTGCTCCACTGCTGCTGTTTGCTGCTGGTGGACGGCGGAGGGCCTCAAAGGCTGACAGAGTGGCTGCTGGGGCGGGTCACAGCGGGGCTAGCTGGATGAGGATGGATCTGCTGGGAGGGACAGGGCGGCGGGTCTCCGGTGAGTTAACATGTGCAGTGTGCACACACACCATTCCTTCTTGCCGCGCGCAGGCGGCAGCGGACACACAGGCTTCCTCTCCGGCAGCCGCACAGGACTCTCTGGGAGTGGAGGCGGGACCGCGTGACCTCATGACATCACGCGGTACTCGCGCAGTGCTCCTCTGGGAGCGCTGTGATCGGGATATCTTCAGGCAAAGGGGCCCGTCCACGGGCCCCTTGGGTCCCGCCGGGCCCTAAGCGTGCGCCTAGGATGGACAGCGTGAAATCCGGCCCTGCTTGTCCCTGTGGGCCAGATGTACTAAGCTCTGAAAAGTGATACACTGAAAAGTGATAAACCACCAGCAACTCAGCTGCTAACTGTCTTGTTACAGGCTGTGTTAGTAAAATGATAGTTAGGAGCTTATTGGCTGGTCGTTTATCACTATCCAGTTAATCACTTTACAGAGCTTAGTACATCTGGACCAGAGTGTTCAAGTGCACAGCTTCCCCTTCAATCTTGTTTACAGTTAAATGATATCCACAAGTCTTTAATTCACAAAATTGTTTCAGCAATGAAAGATACTTTTATGGGAATAGAACATTTGTCTCGTTTTGGATGAACTAACCACGACAAAGATGAAAAGTGAACCATATCATGGAGTTTTTACATATTTATGTCTAATTTATACATATACCCAGAGTGCAATTTTCTGGAGCTCGTGAATGAACTTTCAAAGACTTAAATGTTATAAAAGCTCCTTACTCTAAATAACTAATGTAGTTGGGGGTAGGGTTGGATTTAGGCACTAAGGGACAGTGTTAGGTATAGGGTATGGTGAGTGTTAGGTTAACTTTACTTACTAGGTGAGATTTTAGGCTCTAACACTAGAAAGTGAGGATTAGAGTAATGAGAGGGTGAGGCATATAATATCGACCAAAATGTGTAGGAATGTTTGCATTGGAATTCTGACTGACTGTATTTCAAGCGCAACCATAATGGACAAAAGACTCCTTCAAGTTTTATAGCTGAAAATGTAATTATAATCAATAATTATTCAATGCCTCTACTAAGTAAATACATTGTACATTTTGGTTAAACATGCATACCTGTGTCCAACATGGTTATTGCCGTGTCCGCTGTCCTTGGTTCACTTTCGCTGGTATGTTCTTCATCAACAAAAGAAACTCTTCTTTTTCTTTTTTCTCCTGTATATTTTTTTTTAAATTAATCATTGAATAATTTTATAGAGAATTTGAAAAAATTGTTAAAGCAAAGTAAATGACAACATCATTTACCTTTGGTTTCTCATGGTGGCGTTGCAGGTTTCTTTCTTCTTTGGCGTTTCCATACAACAATATCAACAATAAAAATTGGACATTTAGTTTTGACAATTACAAGTCTTAAACCTCAGTACTTGTGAAAACAGAATAAAACAGACCAAAAAAGTAAATATATATATATATATATATATATATATGTGTGTATATAGTATATATAGATATAATAGAAAGAGATATAATATATATATATATATATATATATATATATACATATATACTGTTAATATACATACACATACATACCTTGTGAGCTAGTGCCTGGAACTTCTTCCTCCCTGAACATATTAAAGTGTGTCTGTATCTTCTTCTCCCATTCTTTCTCCAGGTCATTTCCATCTTGGAATTTATATTAGTTGTCCTTTTACAGTCACAAAGCCTCTTCTTGCATTTTTCCGGTGTGTGTTCTGTTTTATCGACTGAAGAAAGGGCTTGCTAAATCTTTTCCCATGTTGAAATCATTGAATTTGTGGTGCATGTTTTTTGCCTGCGAAACAAAAAGCAGAGAGGTGTGAAGAATTATCTTTTCAATGAGGGTCTCCATTTGCCTTGTGCTGAAATTCTGGGCTCTCTACCTTGATCCTTCATCTTCTGACTCATCTTCATCATGTGATGCGTTAACAGTCTCTATTGTTGAGGTGTCTTGGATTTCTTCTTCTTGACCGATCCTCCTCTGGTCACGTTCAGTTTCTTCTCGTGTCCTTACCTCCTTGGACATGGTTAAGAAATGCAATTAAAAAATATTTTTAAAAAATATATTTAAATATTTACTCCAAAGAACCAAAAAAAGAATTACTATTCAAACCATTTCAAAAATACACATACACGTTTATAAAGCATAAAGGCCTTAAACATGGTAAATCAGGTTGTGTACTGGATCACGGAAAACATAATGTAAGTGCTCTGGATCACAGACCAGGAATACTCAGTGACATCCCACACGTCTAAAGTTAATTAACAAATCTCCTTCCACTAACCTTGAATAACCTTATATCAATACGTAATCCTTCACTTCACCCTTGTGACTAACCCTACCCCACAAAACTAAACAGTATAATTTGACATAACCGGATTGTAGCCACAGTTATACTGGCGGCAACATTCAGGCTCCATAATGGTGAGCATTGGTATGATGTAATCCTGATACAAAATCACATCCTGTTAAAAATAAAAATATTTATATCCCTTAAAAGCGATGAAAAAATTATGAAATATCAAAATTAAAATTTGTGTAACAAATGAAACCTTTTATTTTAAAGCGCAATGGAATTTGCTGCACTATATAAGAAACTGTTAAATACATTTTGAATGTTAAACATTTTTTAAATGTTGAACTTATAACGTTGTTTACTAAACTAAGTACATACTACTTAATGCATTCATACAGGTTATGTTTTAAGAATATCCATGGTTTCACTACTTGTCTAAGTAAAACATTATTTATCAAATTCTTCATTATGTATTTTCTTTAAACTAGGACTGTTAGATTGGCTTGAGGATTGAGGGCCTCTTTTAAACAGACAGCACCTTGGCCTTCAGTATTATAACTACATTCCATTTCAAATATATACATTCATCCAATTATACATGTATATATCTCCCATGTTACCAGGCATGCATCTGTGCAGGTGCTAAAAGGGTATTAAGATTATTTTTGTACCAAAATAAAAAATAAAAATTACATTTTCGAATTTTTATTTAAAAAAAAAAATTGTTTTCACAATACCATATTCTTGGATACATGCATTAGATTATCTATAAACAAACACATATATACATATACACACACACACAGTAATCAATAACCCCAGCAATGACAGAAACAAAGAATATTAATTTTGAAATTATTTAGACCATTGAATATCAAACTGGGTCACCACATAATACACATTTTCTATCTCACACATCAGGCACACATCTGTGTTCATTAAATTGACTAACACATTTCAAATGATCCATAGGTATAGCTAATTATATGAGGAAACCTAGAAAACAGGCACAGTATGGGGTGCTAATGCGAGAGTGTGATTACCTTTCAATTAACTAACATATAGGGGATGTAGTTAATATACTGCCGGACTAAATGCCAGCAGTATATTTATTGATGCCTAAATTCCAGAGAGAATTAAGATAGGCGTCTAAATACTGATCCCTATCTTAAGACCAATGCTGGAATGCTGAAGGACACCAGACCAAACAAAGTGCCCAGCGTCCATCTGTATGGTGCCGGGGGGGACTGTGGGTGTGGGTTAGGCACCACTAAGGGATGGTTAGTGGTGGGGGGACAGGGGATACATGTAGCATTTATAAAAGGATTTTATTAACTCACCAAAAACAAAAAAAAATTTGAGATGAAAGTAAAAACTTACATTGATAAAAAGAAAATTCAGAAGTACTATGGTATTCGCAATCCTGGTTAGTTAATCGCCAGTTAGCAGTTGTCAATAAAAGAGTTGATTCCCCTCAATGCTGTCACCAATAGTTTCAGTGCAAGGAAAATGGCAAGTATGCTAGGGCGTGTCAAAGCTTTTATATTAAACACAAAGACTGTGAAAATATGATCAACCCCTTTGTTCAAATCTAGACGTTGCTATTGGTTATCTCACTGGCTACAGAACACGTCACTTAATTCATCCCCTAGGAACACCAAAAATAATTGATAGAGGAAAAATAGGTTCCGATATGTTTGATTTCAGGCGGCCATTTTATCAGTGCTGTGAATAAAATTTCACAACATTTGCTTCAAAAAGATTTATGTAATATCTAAATGATTCCAACACCACCACAGCTAATAGCTAGGATGGCGGATGACGAAATTACGGCATCGTGATTTTGGCACTTATTTTTAGTCTGTGGTGAGGTTAAGGGGTGAGTGGTGCAGCCGGGGGGAGGGTTAGGGTTGGAGGTTAAAGGTTAGGGCGTCGGTATTTCACTTCATATTAGTTGATTTGCAGGCGTACATGATGCTGTACATCTAAATACCGACGACTACCACATCTACTGCTAAAGACAGATGAGATGCCAATGTCTAAATTGAGACGCCCGGCATCCCGAACCATGCTTCAGCGGATTAGTATAGTTTTAAGGGGAGTTAATTCATTTACCGACAGACTAAATGCCGTCATTAGATTTACTGATGCCTAAATTCCAATGAGAGAATTAAGATAGGTGTCTATATACCGAAGCCTATCTTAAGACTGACTTTAGAATGCAGAAGGATGCCAGACCGAATGAAGTCAGTCCAGCGTACTTCTGTATTTTGCCACGGGTGGGAGGGTGATGTTAAATTTAGGCTCCCCCAGGGTGAAATAGGGTTAGTCACCTCTCCAGGAGTGTTAGGTTTAATGTGCGGGGGAGGTTAAGTTTAGGCAACCCTGGTGGGGGTGACTTAGGGTCAGACACCACCCCTGGAATTTTAGGGTTAGGCACCCCTAAGGGATGGTTAGAGTTGGGGGGTGGAGGGCTAGGGTACATAACAACCAGCATCGGGATCTCCTCTTGTCGGGCTTTGAACTAGAGGCTTCATAGCCGGTAGGGAGTAGGGGGGCTGGTAAGGTTTAGGAAACCAGGGGGGGAGGTTTAGGATCACAATCATTGTAACTAACCCTGTATGTACAGCTGTTAGGGTTATCCATCTAGGATGTGGAGGATATGCATGGTTTAGCGCTTTAGAGACTGGAAGACGACAGCTAGCATTAGCCATCTACAACATGTTGGATATATATTTAGACGCCTATCTTAAGTCCCCCATGGGAATTTAGGTGTCAGAAAATAGACCGGCGGCATCTCGGCCGCAGGTTTATTATCTACATTCCACTCATACACAGACTTCTGTGTACTGTAGGTGAAAAACAGGGAACATGTCAGGGGTTTTGTAATTAAACACAACCAAATTATAAAAATTCATACTGATTACCTATACTTTGGCCACATACCTTGCATTACTTTTTTAATCCTAGAAAATGATGGTGGCACGGTAATAAACTATAATGCTGCTTTTTTAAAACAAAACAAAAACATATGCAGTATGATTGACATTTATCATATAACCATAATAAGAGTATTAAAATCTAAATATAGGGCCTGATTCAGAGCCGGACGCAATTAGCGCTCGCTCGTCCAGAAAATAGGGGTGGCTATTCAAATGAACCGTTCGCTGTTTGCGGTCTGTTCACGCCTCTACGTCTGAACGAGCGTACAAAACTTGCGGTCGTTTTTTGGGAAACTACGCCCCCTGGCCGCTCGCATCCTACGTCATGTCCGCTATTTATTAGATTAATCGAGTACATCGAACAGGGTATGAACTGCTCGCTATTGTTGTGGTTGGTTTTTGCTACCACAATTTTGCGAGCAGTTCTGGCTATAAAATAACCCAGTGACGTGGTCAATGACGCTGCTGTTTTAAATATGCACACCCATAAAACGCCCGTTTTGACCTTTAAGCACACCTGCGATCGGATCTCCACTCCCCGTTTTCAAGCACCTTCCCCTGTTACCACCACGTATAACGATCCGTACGCATGCGCAGTTGGGCAAACATCGCTCAGAGCGAATGAGCTGCCGCTTACGAGTGGCTCTGAATCAGGCCCATATATTTTAAACTAAGTTTTCATTTTTTTTTTTTTTTTTTAAAAAGGCAAAACAGTAGTAAAACCAAAAGTAATTTATTTATTTTTTAGACCTTAGGCAATATGTAGTAAAGTGCAACTTCCATAATACTGTATTTAGATTTTAAAGTGAAGAAATTAAGTTCTAATCACATTAAGAAAGAAAATAAACAATCTAATAACTGTACAGAGTGGAATACTCAAGCATAACACAGCTAAACTTTAACTTAACATATGCAGAAAAGTGCTTCAGAATTTATGCTATATTTTAGCAAGAAAAAAAGGAGTTAAGGTTTCAAATTGTGTGCAATGCCTCTTAGAAATGTCATTGTGTCCACTGCATTGCTATTGCCGATGCAATTCTGCAATGCTCTTTCTTTAGTGACATTTTCTCTACGTGGGGGGGTTTTGGACACATTGGCTACAACTCTTTTGCATTAAATGATTGTATTTCGCTGTTCTTTGATTAGATGTGTAATCAGATTATAAATTCCCAATTTTTTGTGTCCTAGAATAGTGTTCCAGTGGCGGTGCCAACCTTCCAATTTATTTTGCATTCTAGGTATACCCAGGTCATTATTTACTGCTACCGACCAAATTGAGGGCTGATAAGTTGGAGGGAGTCTGGCTGAGTTGCTCGTCATTCCTGTCTGTGTTTTGCCAAGTACAATTTTCCTCAAAGTATTGAAGTACTGGTTGAGCATTAGCAGGCATCTGAGTTTTTAATTCAATGAAGGCAGATGGGATTTCACTTTCTGTCAAGAAAGCAAGTGCTTGTAAATGTCTCATTTGTAATGAAAAATCGCGGTCTGATCCATATTGTTCTGCTAGTCCGGCGCTCTGTATGCTTTTCCAAATATTTTGGGACAAGTGGAAAAGATATTTATATCTGTCAAAGACTGGGCTTCTGTAGGTAAATCCTCTCTTCTGGCCCTTTTTATAACTTGCCTCAAAGCATCTCGATTAGGCATGGCAATAGCACTGGTAGTTGGCTTTTCTGTGGTGACATTCTGAATTATTTGTGCTGGAGATTCTGTTGTACATCTTGCCCTTTATTTCAGAGCAGCTCTGGCAATTAAATACATCTGTCTGAACAGCACGAGGAGAATGATTGTGCTCTCCATGTGAACGCACTGCAGGTTCTCCAAATTAATGGTACTGGCATATGATGAACAGTAGCCACTTCTTTTCTCCACACAATTCCAATAAGAAATGTCACCTCTCATCTAATTTTTTAGCAGAGAAATATCCATGTATGTTCAACAACATACCTCCCTTTTGTGAAGAAACAAGCTTGCAGGAGGGTTGCTGCTGTTGTTGTTCCATTTTTATGTCGTTCAATTCTTTGACCAACTCCAAAGCAAAAATTTCTTCTTTTGACTATTTGTGCTGAAAGGCATGATATTTACGATTAGGCTGTAACTGACACAATTATTCATAATCACATGCTCTAGAATTTAAATTCTATTGGATTTTATTAAAGTCCCTCCCTCTGAGTTCATGCTAAATATCGCAATAACAGTATGTGGGCTGGACAGGATCTTTGGGGCAGTATATTAGCTACAACCATGCTTAAAATTAAAAAAAAAACTCCTGCTATTGTATAACCCTCCACCTAATACTGCTACACCTCCATCCCATTTAAAAAAAAAGGTCTATACTTAATACATGTTATATTTCAATTTGTTAATGAATATTAAACAATAACGTTATTAATATAGATATACTCCTAGTGGGATGTAGCTAATACATCGGTGGAAAAGATTCCGCTGGTCTGGGATGTAGCTAATACACTGGCGGACTATATCCAGATGCCTAAAACACGAAGCTGGAATTAAGTTATGCATTGAAATACCGACGCCTATCTTAATGCCGTCTGTTGGAATGCCAATGATCAAAACCGGACTTGGTACCAAATATAGGCATGTAAATCCCGACACCTATCTTTAGCTAGACGCCAAAATCTAGACTATCGGAATCCTTAACAAAAGTAAGAGAATAAGTTAGCCGCGTGGTGGGGGAGGGTTAGATAGACAACCCCCTTGTAGGGTTAGGATACGTATCCATATATACAGTATGTGTATTACAGGAAGCAAGCACGTTTAAAAACTTTTTGTTAATATACTGAGAAACTAAATAGAGAATGCTATGGTCGTTGTAGATGGGACAGCCGCCTAGGGGTTGACGGCCGGACATTATCATACGTTTGGGCGTCTAACTGGCTGTCTAATAAGGGACAGCTATTTATATTTTTATACGGTGTATGAAGGCGGACTCGTGCATTAGCCTGGGGTTAACAGTCTACATTGCCGTCTCTTACATGGTGGATCTGGACAGTTATTATGGGACTAGCGCTTCCTCTGACTGATGTGACTTCTTGGTAGGCTTTTGTCGGTATTGTGACAGTGAAGGGAGGTTGTTTACTTGTCGGTATTGTGATGATCGGTATTGTCACAGTTATGGGTGTGTTTAGATTATGTTTGTATTTTAGTAAGCGGTATTGTCATAGTTATGGATCTGTCGTGATGTTTGTTGGTATTTTAGTAAATGGTATTGTCATCGTTATGGCTCTGTCGTGATTATGTTTGTTGATATTTTAGTTGTCGATATTTTCGTTGGTGAAATAATATTGTCGGCATTTTATGTCGGATTTATAGTATGTTGGTTTTGTGATCATCGGGTAATTTATTTGTCGGCATTAATCTTGTCGGTTTTCTGTCATGGAATGTTAGTGCTGATATTATATACGTAGGTATTTCAACATACTTGCATTGTGGTTTTTTCGGTCTTTTGGGCTGTCAGGTTTATTGTAATTTCAGTATTTAAACTTTGTGAGCATAATGAATTGTCACTATTTCATTCATTTCGAGTTTATAAGCCGTCTGAATCTTGTCGTTCGAGATAACAATATATTGGTATAATGATACTGTCTGGATTTTACATTTCGATATAATGATTGTAGGTCTATGTTGAGTGTCTTGGCTACGGTGTTCTGTATATTAACACAATCGGGATTCCACTGTTGGCGGTTTTAATGACGGTATTAGCTTTTTTTCGGCAAATAGTATCACACCCACATATAACAGTCATAGACCTCGGGCCAAATATAATAGGGTGAGACTTTAGAAAATGTGAGAGTTTAGCAGTAAACTCTCACACTTTTTAAACTCTGCCAATGAAATAGGGCCAGAGAACATTCAAACTTACATGTTTTTAGACTCAAAATACTCTCACGATATAAACTCTAATCTAGATGTTTTCCCATTTTGAAGATAAAACTCGACCAATGTGAGAGTTTACTGCTAAACTCTCACATTTTCTTAACTCTCACCCTATTATATTTGGACCCTAGTATTTGAAAAGGCTTCAGGTAGTTGCAGTAGGGGTCATTGCCAAATTAACAATGGGGCAGATAGGACTACAACTCCAGGTCTCCACATAAAAATAGAAAATAGTCCCATCATTATGAGAGCATGATGATTAACAGCTGCCCATCTGTACACATTTTATGGGCATAAAGTTTTACAAGTTTTACAATTGTATTTCTTTATTACTCACAAAATGTTGCAATAATTCTAATTCTACAATGGAGCTAATAATGTAGGGCAATGACAGGCAACCAGGGCCTGTACAGGGCTCACCGTCGTCCTGTGCCAGCTCGCCCCACTGAACATGTGACATCATGCAAGGGGCTAGGGTCACTGTCAGGAGGAAGTGTAGAGCTTCCCGGATAATAAGGGTGCATGTCCAGAATGTCTTTTGGCCACTCCAAACAGCACTGCAGCAGCGCTACTGGCTGCTGGGTGCTGTTCCAGGGCCCTGAGTGATTACATCACTTGCACACCCCATCCCTATGGCCCTGTATGCAGGAGGCAGCCCTGAGTCACTTGTGGCCCCTCAAGTTTTTACTTGCAGGCCCTATCTCCCTGTTGCTTTGTTGTCACTGTATATGTTATACTTCATAATGCTTGTTTAAAAGGCCTGCTGATATATTATTAGATACAGTGTCTATAGAATTAATTGATTAAATGTATTAATTTAACATACTACTACTACTACTACTACTACTACTACTACTACTACTACTACTACTACTGTGGCTGCTGCTAAGATTAAGGTAATGTGCATCCCTTGTGAAGGTTAGAGGGCTTCCCTGTGTGGCCCCACCAAACTGAATCAGGTTACCTATCACTGGTGTAGTGGATGTATACTTCCACATGATCACACTGATACAGTATTGGTCATAGTTCCTCTGTTTCTAACAATAGACCTATATCTTTTTCAGCACCAGACCCATGTGGCCCTTAATATGGCCCTGGTAGGGATGCAGCCATAGTAATGTGTCTCCCTACTCAGGCTCCTGCTCTGTGACTCACAATCTGGGAAACACGACTAGTGTGCCAGATCCTCACATGCTCAGAGCAGAGACCAATAGCCATGGGCTTCACCTAAATATGTACTGGTACGGTACTTGTATAGTGAAGCCCAGCAGTATGGAGGCCAGGAAAGTGGAGCAGTATTGCCAGGCATTTTCCTAAATATTGGTATAGGGCCCATCAATGTTATATTCCGCCCATGGCACTGTACTTGTAAAACAGACACATACAAGTCAGTTCAACATTTCATAAATTCTAATTTTTTACATCTAGAGGAAGGCAAGGTGAATGCCCCAGAATGACAATTGGCAATTGCAGAATGAAGGTAATTCCATCCTGTTCCAAAATATTGAATACAATCCATAGTATATATACTTTTTTTGCAGCAAAAGAAAAAACTTTGTTTATTTCACCTCTTAAGATATAAGTTTTGTTCATTGACATTTCAGCCCCCTGCTGGGTCCTTTTTCAAGGACTAAATATGTCAACAACCATACTATGCCATATAATCACATGGAGAATTTTTTTAGTTATTAGCTAATTCGCGGTTTATTGGTGCTTTCACTTTTAAGTCAGAGTAGGATGTCTTAAGGCCTTTTACAACACTAGTGCAACTTCATCTACTGATCATGTGTATGTTTTGTAGAGTAACAGAATATCAGCTTGCGGGCTTAACTTTGTATGTAAGAGTTTAAAGTGACCCATTTTATAGGTGTGCCTGAGATCAGAGTGCATGTGCCTCTGGATACTACCATAGGTGGCAATAGCATATTGACCATAACTTGGTTGTTGCGAGTGTCCAGTAACAAGTTTATTAAAATAATATGTTTAATCAAAGAAACAGACACCTTTATGTCATGTAATATCAGCAGACATTTTAAGCAGGTGTGAAAATCTATAACAAACAAGTAATACAATAAATCTGGAAGGAGTAGGTGAAGGCTCAGAGGATTGCATTTTGCCCTAGATCTACCCATTGATCATCACGGCAATAATGGTGACGTTTAACAATGCAGAAAAAAAAGGTAGTGTACTTATTGTGTTTTACCCTAGTAAATTCACTACAGGCGTAAATGAAGCAAGCGATATTATCAAGCAGACCTAGATACACTTCACCATTAAATAATAAAACCCACATTTCATTCCCCTGGCAGGTCTTTTCTCAATGAAGTCAACAATAAGGGAATTGCTCTACTCTGATAACAATAGTAGAATTAATGTATTATGAAATACAGTGAAATAAAGGATTAACTCTGTGGAATTTCTTCTGTGATCTTTATCCATGAAGCTTTCACCAGTGCTTTTGACTAAAATAAGAATCCCTCCTCTCTATTTTATATCATGTACCTGCCAAAAGTTACTTACTGTAGACCAGGTAATAAGGTCAACTGAAAAGCTTTACGGGCATATTAATCAAGATTATTTTTACTAAAAGAATGTGAAAACTGTATTTTCACATAATTTTCATATTATTCTTATCACCTAAATACATGAAAGGGCTTTTGGAGGAGAATATCTCAGAAAGCCCTGCGATAATAATGCTATCTTCACATGGCTTTATGCAGGGTTCCCTTTAGTTCCCCAGACTCCTTCTCTGCTCTTCCTGACATCTGAAAGGAAGAGAAGAGACAGTGGCTATCATCAGCCTGTGTGTCTAAGTAGGCCACAGGCTGATGACAGAGGTGTAGGAATAGAAAAGAAAAAAATAAAACTGTCATGTTCTGACACAAGTTGGAGGACTAAGGGCCAGGGGGTTAGAGTGGCTAGGAAGCAACTGATGGGGTTAAAGTGATTACTGAAGATCTAGACGCTGATAGTAGTCACTGAAAGTGAATAACAATGTGGAGCCTGGAGCAATGTTACAGAATCACAGTCACTGGAGAAATGAAGTTGAACAGTGGCTTCCTGTTCCTGGAGTCAGACTAAATATCCATAGGTAGTTGGTCATTGGATCACAAGATCAGCTGAGTGACCGCAGGACTGCCATTGGGAGTGACTAGTCTGGTGATATGGACCAACATTGGTTGCAACCATGACTGCCTCTGCGGGAACCAGGATCCATGCATGAAAGCCCTAGCAGACCCCAGGGAGAATACCATTCACCTCCGCCCCCGGCGACTGAACCCCTAAGCTCAAGGACGCCAGTGCAGCGGTGAGTAGTGGACGATCCCAGGCCAAACCCTGACAGAAACTAACCCTCATCGGACAGCTAGTTGGTGATCTACTCTGTGTGTGACCCGATCAGCTGATGTGTAGTCAGCTGAGATGCAGTAAAGTGCCGACCGGCACTTTCACTTCATCTCAGCTGACTGTACAGATCCATTGATTGTGTCACAGAGAGGAAATCACTGATCAGTCATCTGGTGCAGGTTTTATTTAATTTCTTTTCTACACCAGGGGCAGGGGCCTAGGGCAGAGTGGGGGGCAGTGGAGACAGCAGAGGAGGAAGAGGACCAGGGGTTCATGCACAGACACATTCTCACAGCAGTATGTTTTTTACGAAAAATAAACTGAGAATTGTGCCGAGTTGATTCAAAGTGACAGAAATTTTTGTAAGCTCTGTCCCTGCAAGAGAGAGGTGATATTTCCTAAATTCGCAAACTAATTTAAATGAAAATATCACACTGCAACCGCATTTTAAGTGCGGATTGTAGTAAATATGCTCCTTAGCCACTTGCTATTGTTGAAGATCACATGGTGACTGTTCATTTCCGTCAGCTGCTGCAACTGAACTAAAGCAGGCTGCAGTGTGATCAGCTAGATATTTATGCAGAAGGAACTAGTTTCCAAATTCCATTCTGCCTCCAGCATAGAGTCGTAATGTCTGAGGGGTCTATTCATCATCACTTAATTTCTACAAAAGCAGGTGAAAATTAACATTTTCACCTGCAATTGTAGAAATTAAGTTTTTGGGCCATTCATCAAAAGGGTAAAGATTAGCTTCCTCTCCTGGAACAGCCAACTGTCCCCATACCCTAGTATTGGGAAACAATTTGTCAAGCTCCGGAAAAACAATATTTTTGGACTTTGATTGCGGGAACATTCACCATCTTTAGATGGCAAGTGCTCCCGCTACTTCCCTATAGGAAGGAGTCCTTGGTCATGAAAAAGCATCCTTTTGGATTCCTCCGCCCCTATCCGGCTCCTTCCAACGGATGAAGGGGCTCTTGTGCGCATGCGTGACCTGCAGGAAACGCATGCGCACACTTGTCTCATTGCTCCAAAAGGAGCAGTGAAAAGATTCACTACTCCAAATGGAGCAATGAAAAGACTCGGGGAGTGCAGCAATGATGAATTGAGTAGGAGCGTAATTTTCCAAACGGACCCCGATAATTAACATGTTGAATAAAGCCATAAAACTTGACGTGGTCATAGTGATTGTGCAACAGACATATCTTTGAAATGGTATACAGTCGGGAAGCCAGCGGGCCTAATCCCGACAGCTGGCTTCCTGACTGCTTAATCCTGATGAGGGTTAAATGACAGGCACCTAAATCTAGATGCCTGTCATTTTACCGACACCGGGAGCCTGGCGACCGGCATCCCAATTGAAGGGATGCCGGACACAAAGCGTGGATAGCTGCAGGGGGGAGGGTTAGGTTTAGGGTTCCCAGGGGGGGGAGTTAGGGTTATGCACCCCCTGGGAGGTTAGGTTTAGGCTAAGGGAAGAGGGGGTTAGGGTTAAGCACCCCCGGGGGTGACTTAGGGTTAGGCGCCCCCGGGGGACTTAGGTTTAGGCGGCGGGGAAGGAGGGCTGGGTTTAGGCACTTAGAGGGGGGATTAGGATTAGGCACTGGGGGGGAAGGTTAGGCTTAGGCACCCCTAAGGGAGGGTTAGGGTTAGGGGAGGGAATTAGGTTAGTCAAAAGTTACCTTAGGGATGATCAGGATTTTCACCCATGTCGGGCAGCCGCTGTCGGGATTCCAACCACCGGACATGCGTCCGGCGGTAAATCATTCCAATCCCGTTTTAAATATACGGTAGAAGCAGAGAATGTTAATGATTGTAGAGGAAACAAAGGGGGAAGGTGATCCTGATTGCAGCTGCACAGTGCTAGGGTGGGATCATCTTCACTGCCCCCTATTGTGAGCTGGGTGCAGGAGAGGTGTGTCCCAGACATGGGCTCCCTAAGGCTCCAACATTCCAATGTCACACCCTCACCTACTTTCGTTATATCATAGATATTGTTCTAAATTGGAAAGAGGTAGAATTTTGAAGGAACTTTTTTTACTTTTGCATAGTGCATTTTTTCCTCATGAAGCAATTAGCCGCATATTTGGTTTCCTGATGTGGGAGTGTAGCATGCATCTAGAACAACACTGGTCGAATTATCCAGATGCACAGGGCAAAGACAATGTTTACCACTTATTACAATGATGTTATTTTGTTTACAGAAAATAATATTTTATTTTCCTGTATCCCCTGGCTGATATGGAGCTATGGAATTAGTGGATTTTAAAATTAAGGTCTTTGTTTTTCGAATGCTTTCCTGTAAACAGTCGAGATACTTGTCAATTAATTACCTTGGTATTTAAAAAAATGTAAGCTATTTGGAGCCTGTCAAGCTTCTCTAAAGCTATTTATACACGCAAAAGATAAGTTGCCACGATAACAGAGGCCACTAAATTAATGACTGTGCCTTCGAACTCAGCAAGGGATTACATTTATCATATTCTGCAAAGACTTAGCCCTCTTAAACTTCCATTAGACTGAGCAGGAGAAACCGAATTCACAAAACTACATACAAACATTGGAAAATGTTGTATCTGCTCTTACTATTACAAAGTGTGGGAATACTGTATATATCACAAGGATTTTTGTATCAAGGGTAGCACTGGAATCCACAGCATAAACCTTAAATGCACAACTTGGTGCACTATGCCATAGTGCATTCACAGCCTGATATAATTAATGCATCACTCAGAAAGGGACAGCTCTGCGCACCAAGTAGAAATCATTACAATCACTTACTAAGTGACAAATCATATGTTCATAACATTCTACATAAAACACTGATCTACATAAAATACTGAGGTGTGTCAGCTCATCGCGCAGGCAAAGTCGTTCTGATCATAGAGACGTGAGTCTAGAGCGCCTTCCTGCTGACGGTGAACTTGGTTGAGTAACGTATTGCAGGGACACATATCTTGAAAAAGACGCCGCAGTAGAGTCGAAATGCATTGGTAGTGTCTCTATTTAAGATCTTCACATACCCATTGGGACTTAATATAACTGTAGGTGGTATACCCGGGATCCATCTTCTGCCGCAGTATATGTTGTCATACAGCAGGGTATGTGTTTGTTTCTCATGTTTTTATAATAAAACCTAGAAGTATTATATCTTCTATTTTTGGTGATTTCCATATGTTGTTTTTTTGGTACCTGGGATCCTAATGATTTGGACATGAGGTTCCAATAGAGGAAACACTGAAATTGGACCCAACGAAACCATTATATGAATTTACCAAGCTTTTCAAAGTAAGCATACATGTAAGCACATATCATTGATATCATCAAGTCACGTGTGAGGTGCCTATCTCTGGGAGTTTGGACTTTGTGAAAACTTCTCTGAATATTGGACTTCATCATCATTTACGATTTAACCCTCACCTGGGGTGTCTTACACAATTAAGTTTTGATTTATTGAGTTCCTTTTTTTCTTTATTTTCGTCTGTTTTTCTTATGTATGGACTGATACGCGGACATTTGGAGTCTTTTCAGTGTCTATGTTGGAACACAGACAAGCGCGGAACTGTAAGATTATTTTTTATGTGTATAACATATATTACTGTACTTATTCTAAGTGTTGTCATGTGCTTCTTAGTTGCACCCAAAAAAAGGTGGAAAATTAAAAAAAATTATCTGTTGTCAAAAATATCTCCAGATTTGTATAATTCAATTTAAATAATATTTCAGTAGTGTGTCTTGGAAATCCAATGTATATTACTGTACTTACTCTGGATGTTGTCGTGTCCCTGTTAGCTGCCCCCAAAAAATACTTTAAAAAATGTTTATTTTTATCTGGTGTCAAACATTCTGCAGTCTTTTACAAATTTAATATAAATAGAATTTCAGGAGTATGTGTTTTAAAGAGGCAGTCTATATTATTGTACTTACTCTGGGTATTGTCGCATCCCTGTTAACTGTGACCCAAAAAAAATAAAGTGGAAAAAAGAAATTTTTTGTTTGGTGTTAA
Source organism: Taudactylus pleione (assembly GCA_031769625.1). NCBI lineage: Eukaryota > Metazoa > Chordata > Amphibia > Anura > Myobatrachidae > Taudactylus > Taudactylus pleione. Next base: position 3,231,092 of record JAUIMM010000601.1, read on the forward strand.
AAAAATTTTTTATCTGGTATCAAAAAAAATCTGCATGGTAAAGGTAACAGTCCCTCATTTCCTCATGGCACATTCACTTGGTGTGGTGGCAGTTAACTTGGGGGCTAGCTTTACTCCTGTCCTGATGTAAAAAAATAAAATCAATCATGGATCAGTTGACAGAAGATGAGCAACCCAGTACTAGTGCTGGTAGTCATAGTACTTCTATATCTACTTTTATAGGAGGTCAAGAGTAATAAAGGTGCAAGAAAGGGCACAACAAACCTAAAAATTATTTCACAGTCTTAAAGACAACATAAACTATGAAAGGAAAAGTTACTGCCAAAAAAACATAAAATTGGCAGCATGCCATACACTACACACAGTGGCAATGAAAGGTGTTAACTATGGTCTTTTTTGTAGTGGTGGTCTTTCTACTGCTCTTTCATGCACTAAAATGCCTATTGTGAAAGCCAGGGCCAAATACAGAGAGGCATCGTCTGTAACCTTGCATGCACCACCTTCTCACTCCGAGTCTAAATGTGTCACCTCTAAAACATGCAAATCAGTGCATTAAAGAAGACTAAAGCCGAAGAACAAAAAGTGTGTTTACACTCGGTCCACGAGTGCTATATGTCTCAAATTTCTGACACTGTATTAACTCTCCAACCATCACTTCTGAACATTCTGCAAATATGAGGACGAGTAATAGTAACGATGATGATGATGGTTTATACATTTAGCATTCTACTTTGGAAGTGAAACAGAATGCAGGGGATATTTGTGTATCTGACACTTCTGATGATGTTAATGATGAATGTGTTGGACAAGAACAAGTCAAAGTAAGTAGAGGTAGGGACCTCCTCCATTTTAAGTCATTAGCAATAAATGTATGAAAATTATTTATCAAAATCTGGAAAATCATGAAAAATAATAACAAGCAGTCCAGCATCAGCTACCAGCAGCATTGATATATCCCAGAACATACAATCTCCACCACCAACAACTGCATCATCAACCTACTCTTTAATAATCTATGGTAGTCCTGCACCCAATTCACAAAGGCAAATTGACTCCTCCCCTATCCAGGAGTCCCAAGAAAATTGCTTGCATGTTAGCACTGCTACTGCTAAGGGTGAGGGGTCCAAGAAGACTAGTAGTTTCAAACAACAATTAACTGTGAAACAAGCATTTGCCAGATTAACGAAGTATGACAGTTGCCACCCTGTTGAACAGTGGATTACTAAAGCATTATGGCTATGTTAGTATTAGATCTGTGTCCAATATCTATTATCAATTAATCTGGTTTAAAATGATTACAAATTCCAACACACAACAACGTCTCCTGCTTCAGTTTCTCCTGCAAATGCTGCTACAAGGAAAAAAAAATACTTTTTCCAAAATCCCACTTGTAATGATGATGACGAGGGAAACATTATATCTGGTCAGGCTTAAAAGAATTGCCCACATATATTGTCACCTCTACCCAGGGCTGCCATCAGAAAATGTGGGGCCCAGTACTGACAAAAAATAGGCAGGGCCCCACCCCAGGGTATGGGACAGAAGTTGGCGGAGCTGTGGATAATGTGGGTGGAGCTACTTTTAAGGAGTATTAACATTTGGGCTGTGGGGGCAGTTGTTATAACTGGGGGGGCGCAGGGAAGGCTGCCTGGACAGGGGCAGGCTGGCTGGACTGGGGGAGGGCACAGAGAAGGCAGGCAGCCTGGACTAGAAGGCTGGCTGTACTGGGGAGGTGGGCAGGCTCACTGGCTGGACTAGGGGGGCACAGGGAACGCTGTATATACTGTGTGGGGAGTACAGGGAAGGCAGGCTGGACTGGGGCAGAACAGGGAAGGCAGGCTGCCTATACAAGAATACTGGCTAAACTTAGGGGGACAGGGAAAGCAGGCTGGATTGGGGGGGCACAGGGAATGCTAAATGGACAGGAGGTGGGGAGCAGGGAAGGCTAGCTGGAATGGGGGGGTCTCAAGAAATGCTGGCTGGACTGGGTGGGGGCAAAGGGAATGCTGGGTGGACTGTGGGTGGAGAGCAGGGAAGGCTGACTGGACTGGGGCAGGGAAGACAGGGTGGGTGGCTGGCTGGACTGGTGTTGGGCGCAGGGATGGCAGGCTGGCCAGACTAGAGGGCTGGCTGAACTGGGTGGGAGGGAGGCGAGCAGCAGGGAAAGCTGGCTGGCTGGACTGGGGTGGGGGAGTAAGGCAGGGGTAGCATACCTTGTTAAGAAAGAGAGGGGTCCTGGGTGGCAATGGTGCAGAATACACCGGGCAGGAGGTAGAGTCAAAGCATCGGCGCCATGGCATTTGGAATATGGAGCCAGCCGCGAGCCAATCACAGCTCAGCTCGCGAAACGGCAGCCAATCAGGAGCAGCCGCTCCTGATTGGCTGCTGTTCCGCGAGCTGTGATTGGCTCATGGACAGCTCAATATTTAATTCAAGCGCAACCTATGCTCTGTCTCCTGTGACTGTCAGCCACCCAGTGCATTGCGCACCGCTGCTACCCGGGCCCCATCTCTCTCCGGGCCCGGGACTGGATTCCCGGCAGTCCCCCCCTGATGGCGGCCCTGCCTCTACCATGACTCTTCCTGTTACAGTTAGCACCAATAGAATGGTGGTTGATTACATTAATGAAAATGTAAAAAATTAGCATCTTACACAGTCCTTTTGAATACTGGGAGACAAAAAAAGGTAATTTGGAGCCCCTTGTAAAAACTAGGTATGGTGTACTGAAGCTGCCCGCCCTCTAGTCCGTACTTAGAAAGAGTGTTTAGCACAGCCAGGAACCTAGTGAGCAAACGGTGTAGAAGGCTATTTTAAAAAATGTGGAAAAACTGATGTTCATCGAAATAAACTACACGTTCTATGAGGAAGACCTTTGCCACCAAGTACAAAAAACAGAGACTGTAATGGTGGATTCCAGTGATGACGAGCTAATATACATAGGTAATAGCTAATATTGCCGTTGATCCCACTCTGAGGAAGACAGCCAGCCTAAAGGTAAGGTAATTCAGGACAACTGGCAGTTACAACTAAAGCCAGCCATGGTGTTACCATTTGTACCGCAGAACACTGCTACTTCACTTGGTCCCACAATAATTGTCCAAAAGGGCTATAAACATTACTTTCATAGAGTTTTTTTTAAATATTTTATTTTATGCATCTCTTATTTTGCATAGCCCTTGGTAAGTTGTTTTATCCCAGTTATACTGAGCAGCTTGTTATTAAATTTTTTCATGAGCGCAGCATACTTCTACATTGTTTACTAATATAGGACCTGATTCATAGATGGATGCAGCGGCTGCATTACAATATGCAAAATCCGCAGGAGGCGGATGACCATAGGGCATCTGAGTAACCCTCAGTATACTCAGGATGTCTGGATAAATCATTATGCCAGGGCCAGTGGAGCTGCATTCATGGACACAGCTAATCTCTTTGGAACCCCAAAAAAATGGGTCCAACATGCCCCTGTTTTCTGGGATGCTCTACCTCACAGGTTCTCAAACTCGGTCCTCAGGACCCCAAACAGTGCATATTTTCCAGGTCTCCTCACATAATCACAAGTTAAATAATTAGTTCCATCTGTGGCTCTTTTAAATTGTGAATACACCTGTGCACCTGCTGGGTGACCAGAAAATGTGACCTATGTGGACTCCTGAGGACTGAGTTTGAGAACCACTGCTCTATCTAAACCCCCCTTTCCCACCCCCAAATGACCGCAACATGTAAACCATGTTGCGGCTTTGGAGATACTGCACCTGTTGTTGCAGACACAGATCTGCACATGTGAAGTACAGATGCTGCACATGTGAAGTACAGATGCTGCATATGTGAAGTACAGATGCTGCACATGAGCAGATCGCCAAACATAGTAGTTGTATATAAAACATCAAATTTGCATACAACTCTGAGTCAGGCCTATTGTATGATGAATATAGTAGCAACAGTTATCAGGGTGATGATGATGATGATATCTTCCAACTGTGAGGATGCTTAACACTGTCAGCCTGAAGCCCATTGTAAGCTTGGTTTACTTTAAACACACTGCCAATAAACAAAAGAAAGAGGGAAAGGGGTTGTACTGGATAGGCGCACAGAAAATAGGAAATTAAATATCACTTTAATTAGTTCATTTAAAAATACTTAACACATATCACCTTGGTTAAATCACATGCTCAGTGAAAAATATAGGTTAAAATTAGAGATGAGCAGGTTTGGTTCCCTGAGAACCGAACCCACCGAACTCTTGAATACAAGCAGAGATCTGAGTTGGCTCGGGCTTTCCCGCTTGACTCGGATCTCAAAACGAGGCAAAATATCATTATTCCATTGTCGGATTCTCGCGGGTTTTGGATTGTATAAAAGGTGCCGTGATCACCGCCATTTTTTATTCTGGCTGTGGAGAGTGAAGAGAGAGGGGGCTGTGAATGTGTTGTTGCTGATGCTGTGCATATGGGCTGGCTAATGTTGTCATTGTCACTCAGGGACTGGCTGCTTATGTCCATAGGGGGCGGGGCTGCTGTTGTCCATATATAAAGGCTGGCTGGCCATTGTCCTGTCCACTCCATAGGGGCTGGCTAACTGCTGTCCATAGGGACTGGCTGTTGTCCATATAGGGGCTGGCTGTTGTCCATTGGGGCTGAATGGCTGTGCTGCTGTGTTGTACAGGGGTGCTCTGTCCATAAGGGGTGCTCTTCACCCCGAGTGGGGAAAAAAAAATTTGTGTGCATGTTAGCCACACTTATCAGCAATGTAGGTGGCAGGGGTGCTGCCTGTGTCATTTATCAAGGGGCTGCTGTCTCATTCAGGTGTTCTTCACCCCCTAGTGTGAAAAAAATAAAGTATTTTATTGCTGTGTGTGTGTGCATTAGCCACACTTACCAGCAGCGTAGGTGCACAGGGGTACTGTGCTGCCTGTGTCTCATTTATCAAGAGGCTACTGCCTTGTTCAGGGGTGTTTCCCCCCCAGTGTAAAAAAAACAAAACATTTTTTTGTGTGTGCGTGTTAGCCTCACCCCCAGTGTGAAAAATATAAAAAATACTTTTTGTGTGCGCGTGTTAGCCACACTAATGAGCAACGTAGGAGTGCAGAGGTGATGTGCTTCCTGTGTCTCATTTATCAAGGAGCTGCTGCCTCGTTTAGGGCTTAAGGGCCTGATTCAGAGCCGGACGCTCTGACCAGAGCGATCGCTCTGAATCAGTGCCCTCCTACCTGAAAATGGAGCAGCCTCCCGGCCGCTCGCATAGCTGTGGGTAACCAAATGCTGCTTGTTGTGTCAACCCAGCGGCACAAGTCGCACACAGTGACATTCAGCCAAGGGTTCTCAGCCCTCAAGGCTGCTACATGGCCCAAAGGCCGCATCCTGCTTCACGGCCCAAAGGCCACCTGTTGTCACTCCTCACCAGCCCTCAAGGCTGTAACAGACGCAACTTTCCAAGAGTTCCAGCCCTCAAGGCTGTTGCAGGACTGGTTCCTTCCTAATCATAGCTCTGTATTCCACTACTACACAGCCCGGAGGCTGCATCAACAATTAACTATCAACTATCAATTCTTCAACCAGTGACTGCACCAATTATCAAGTATCAACTCTTCTTACTTCAGCCAGTGGCTGCGCCAACTATCAATTCTTCAGACAGTGGCTGCACCAATTATCAGTTGTCTTTCTTCAGCAAGTATCGCAAGATCCCTTGTGCAGCCTTGGAGCCGGCAGCCCTTGCAGCAGTGCTCCCTGCTGTGAGGATAGGGCATCGCCAGGCTGTAGCTGTTGATAGCGACAGCTGCAGCTAACAGAACAATCAGGCAAACTGACCGTTCATACATAGCCTTGCCTATCAGTGCTGCTATCTTGTAGATAGCAGCCCCGGTAATGACAAGGGCATATAGCGGCCATGTCATTTGCCACCTACCCTCCCAATCATACATGGGGGAGAAGCGGTACCAGCGCACATAACCCAGAGTTTTACATGTCTGGCATTTGTCTAAAGTGAATCTTCATTAACAACAAATGTACTATACCTTTGTCTTAGTGATTGGTGAACCCTTAGAAGATGCAGGATACCTTTTTCTGGTACAGGGTGGCCAGCAAAAATTGGGCACAAGTGGGTGAAATAGACCCGTTATTGTCACATTAAATATTCAACTACTGTATAAGAACTATATAGGACAAAACTTGTCAACTATTTCTGCATTCGGGTGCACTGTAGATTATGAACTTAAAGTGGCTCTTTAAGACAAAATTGACAGCATCCTGTCCTCATACTGTAGGCAAGACCAAATTTCCATTAAGCATAGTAAAACAAATATGAGGAGGGTCAATGTTTTCTCCTTAACTCAGCTGCTGATGCCAACCCGCTGCCAGAGTGGGCATGCTCATCATCACTTTAAACAGTGATAGGCTGCACTCCTGTCCCTTACTGTACACTGACAATGTTACAATACAACTATTACAGATGTTACCACATACACCTTACCTCAAATCGTGCAAAATAGCCCCATATGAAATGCCATGCAGCTTTTTCATTCAATAATTTACTCAATTAGCATCTTCTTTGCATTGCTAATGCGATAAAACCACAAGGTACACATACCCTGTACACCATTAGTGGATTTACATTCTATATTAGTGCGAAAAAGACGCTAATCTGAGAATAAAGGCAAGACACAGGGGACCGATATGACTGAGCCGTGACTGCATCACACCACACATCGCACAAATTTACAGTGCCATGACAGAGAAAAGTGCAAATCCTAAATGCCCAGTACACTACAAGTCTGTTGGGGCGTGACTACTGTGTGAAAAAGATGCTATGTGGTGCAATGCAAAAGTGTGAAAGTACTAAATTGAATGTTCGCAGGCAAGCATCTAAGTCACATCAAGCACCTCCCACCATAAGGCGCAAAAATGCTAGGTAAATAAGGACATATCTGTAGGTGCACACAGGTCCCCCTTCAAATTAGAGCACATAAAAGTTCATACTGCCCCTGCAGTGAAGACACCAAAGTCACAAAATCTTGATTGATTGGGACAGTTAGGGATAGTGATGTGTTCTTCAAGTTTTCATTAATTTCTGCTAATGTCTTAATCTAGATTGCTGTTTGGAAAAGGCATATGTACATAAAATATAGAAAGTGGAACAGCAAGTAAATTATCTACTCCCCCCCCCTCCTCCTTCCTTCACAATTACACTGAACATAAAATCAATATTACCCATAAAAAAGACCTTCCTCCACAACCAACTTCAATATTATATTAATAGGGTATACTTATTTGACCCCAACCAGACCTGACATTAAATTAATAGGATTATTATTTAATAAACAAGCTTAATTTTGAACATAAATATTTAGGATACACAATGATCATGTTTATATGTTCTATTGGTGTAGAGCAATAGTCACCAGCAGAATGTGAAATGGAGTTTTGGCCAGGCAGTTTATTGGTAAGGAGTTTTATTCAGGATAACAGTAGTTGTCAGTGGTAACAGCAGTAACACAATATAATGCAGACTAAGAAGTTATGTTATCAGAGACAGCGGTAGCTGTGATTTCTGCAATACTACCTGCCTGGAGGAACATTTGCTACACATTCATGCAGTACATTACACAGTCACAGAGATACACTCTATGGGGCAAATTTACTAAAATTCATGTTATGCTCGACTTTGTCTGATTATAAACATGCTGGTGATCATTCAGACATAGGAGACTTTTTCTTTGTCAAACATGGAAATTTACTAAGAATTGTGTTTTCCAGAATTGTGCATTTCAATGGCATATGGATTCATGTTTGTCAGCCATGCTTCAGTAGAGACCTGCAAAATACTCCCGTAAATTGAAGAGTTGAGTTCGGTCAATCTTTGCAAAATACAAGTGTAGTTCAGTTCGTGATTGCAAAATACGAGTGAACACAGAAGCCGCTTCTGATCACTTTTTAATTGGAAGAAAGTGTCACATGTGCCAGTGTCATGCCAAACTCATATAAATATGACCCAAACCAAGAAGACCTTGTGGGTTTAGTGACAGGCGTTGAGAGAGGAGCAGTGTAGGAGAGTTGGTGTTGGTTTGGAGTTTTTTCTGGCAATTTCTTAGTACTGTGTTGAGTGTAAGTTGTCCTGTGTACTTGTTGGCTAGATTTTATCTGTCTAAGTTTTTTGTCCATTGTCTATCTTAATTCAAGTCCTGTCAGTGTGTGTGTGTGTGTGTGTGTGTGTGTGTGTGTTGTTAGTGTAGTACGAATGAAGCTTTTAATTTGTGTTTAAAGTTTTAACGATGCTGTCTTTGAACCTCTATACACCTCTGCCTATACCTTCTAAGGATGACGCTATTTTGCGTACGCAGTTATACAGTAAATAAAGACTCCAGACCTAGAACCTGTGGTTCCAAAGCACAAAGTATTATTTAAGTAAAGGTACATTTTGTTACACACTAGTTATAAGTACAATTTGGCGCAAAGGAATTATACAGACCCAAGTACAGTTATACATATGCTGCGCTCTGGACCAGATGTAGGCATCAGCTAAGATCCCCTCGTCAATCAGCATTCAGCACGAAGACTAGGAACCAGGGACCAGGGTCAGAGCACAGATATTTATACCTACCAGAAATAAACACCACAATAGAGAAGTTTGTTGCTAATACCATTGGTCCTAAAGGAGAGGGCATATGTTACAAGGCATTTAACAGGTTGGTTCAAATAGACACAGTCCAGCCTCTAACAACTGGTGGTCTCTGGTTTCCCGCCTCATGCAAATCCTAACAGTTGGTCATATAATGTACATTTTGTTGCTTGAAGTCTCTGCGGTCCATAAGTCGAGAATGCATGTTGCGATCTCTCCATCGATATTACCGGAATACTGTTGAGAGAGTATGCATCAGTACAATACCAAACATGGCTTACTTATAATGTATAAAACCTTAGTTACGAAATAATCTTTATTTCCTAGCAATTATAATAAATGTGCATACTTGAATCTTATACCTTAAAGCTTATGGAACCTTGTATGTGAATATGTAATGTGTGAGTATGTGGGGTTTGATGTAAAGACGCTAGTTAACTTGGGGCAGATGCGTGTGCATGAAGCTAATATTCAGCGTTTTCATACAGGATCTTATGCATTCGCTAATATGCGACTAGTTAGCAGCGCAATTGCGCGTATTAATGTGTGTATGAGAAATGGTGAAAGATGCAATCGCATGATGCTAATAGTAATATCGCCACGTGTACTAAAGTGTTAGTTTATCTAAAATGGCGCTTGGGCGGCCATTCACAAAATGGCATTTTGCGATCTCATTTCCAAGATGGCGTCTTGCGGCCAGTTGCAAGATGGCGTCACTGCGATTCAATTTTAAACTGATCTTGTCTCAGCCAATTATCCAGCTTCGACAGTCCACCCTTTGATAGGGAACAACATGCTATCACAATCTGATTTTAAAATATAATTTAGGCTTACATTTATATACTATTTAGTGTTATTATGGGATGGCACAAGGTGGTTCTTAATCCATCAATAATGTGTCTCTGAGTGGGGATATAAAACTACTATTATACGCACACCGTGGATCTTGGAAGATCATGTGAAAGGTGTGGGGATACACCAGTCCTATAAAGGCAGTCTTGAAGGGGAATTTGAGACTTTACATTATCTGAGGTGTTTTAAAAATAACATTTCAATAATACATTCTATGCAGGTCTAAATATAATATATTAAATGATGGTATTTCCTAGTTCAGGGTTGTAATGCAGTTCTGTATTTACCTCGGTATTCATACTGACCATCATCATTTCATTCTTTCGTTTTACTCTATTTTTACATTTTCCACACTTCAATACAATAGGAACACACTGGACACATATGCCAATTATTATGATGACAATCAGTATAAGGATTAAGAATTTGCCGATGCTGGCGATCACTTCCTGGACCCATTCCCCTAGACCTGAGAACCATTTCACTGGGTTCAGCCATGAAACCCATCCTTCTATCTTCTCCCCTACTTCAGCCACTGAAGCATTATGGTTCTTGCGAAATTTCCATTTTAGCTCCAGAATTTCATCCATCTTCCGGTCTATCATTTCCTTAGGGTCGCTGGTATCATTGGTGACATAGGTGCAACATTTTACTCCAAATTGGGTGGCCAACGTTACGCAATACCCTCCAGTAACAGCAGTTAAATAATTTAACACTAGCCTGTGTTGCACCAGTTCTTTCTTGTACGCTTTCAATTCTCTCCCTGTATACCTGAATGTGTCATCATACATCTCGGTGATATTATCTATTAATTTAGCAAGTTCCTGAATATATCTAAAATTTTATGTACCCCGAGCGATCCTGGTGGGATCCAATGCAACTAAAACTTGAAAGCCAGTTGTCTCACTAATTAACTGAGTGGCTTTATGCACATCACCGGGTATCATGTTTCGTTTGCCTCTGTGTTCATATTTCGTGTGAAGATATGGCGATGGTGTGTTTTTATGTATACCAAGCATTTCAACATGTGTGAGGGTCATAACTTCTGGGACTACTCTTCCCAGGTAACACAAACCTTTGGAACTCGGGGAGAGCCACTTATACGCTTTTCTTCCACATATAAAATATACATTATCAGGGAGAACATAAGGAATGGTATGTATCATTATCATTAAGCACTTTTCCCTTGCAAACAATCCTATTTCTGGGTCTTCCATCTGGTACATGCAAGTCTCTGGCTGTATTATTTTAGCACAATAACCATCTGGCACCTTACCAATAATGTCTTTGGTGGAACTCAATGTATACCGGTACCTAAAATGTCTCCCACTAGATTTAATTGAGCGTAACAGATCATGGTTTATGGACTCATTATCAGCTCTTTGTGAGAAGGTCATCGTCTGATTATTCCCTGTCACTTCCCAACTCCCGGGTTTATTGGGGTTGGTTATGTTTAAACACAAATGTGATCTATCTACTTGGAATTGATAGAGTTTGAAATGAGGTGGTTTGGATGAGAGGAATTTTCCATCCAATGTCTTCCCTTTCTGTAATTCTAAAATTTCCGTGATATTCAGCGGAAATGGCACCAACCCTACATTATGCTGTCCCTGTGGCACATGTAAACACACCCAGCAATCAGTTTGATTTAACACTTTGCCTACCATGCTATGATAATCCTCTAAAGGATACCCACCCCAGTATGGGTTATATTTAGGTTGGCACCGTTGGATACTGTTCTCATCAACTAGGGACCCACAAAGCTCACAAATACAGGAATCTTCAGACAACAAACTTTCACACCATCCCCTAGTATCCGGAATAACAGCTCTCTTAACAATAACAGTACTAAGATTGGTCAGACACTCCCCTGATTGGCATAGCACTCCTCCTGACTCCACTCCATCAGCGCTGCCATCAGCTCCCATCTCCTCTATCGGTCCTCCATCCCCAAACAGATCATCATGACAGAAACTCTGGAAAGAAAAAGAACTAGGATGACCACAGCAGACCACTCCATTGCTGGAAGCACTGATCTACACATTTCTTTAGCTCAGGTATCTCACCTTCACCTTTTTAATCCTTCCAGCTCAAGCTCGCAATTGACAGGTCCACGTTATCGGCCTTGTCTCCACCTTGTATCTCCACCAGTTGGTTAACCTCGCTATAGTGAGTGGAATAGACCCACGTATCTTCCCCGGCCACCCTTTGAGGATGTGGTACTTTGTCAACAATCATCAGATACGGACCTTTCCACCGATCAGTCAAACGACCTGAGCAAAAAAATTTGGATCATAACAAATTCCCCAGGTTTGACATCATGACAGTTTGTATTAGACATGTTAGTTAATAACACTTTCAATTTCTGTTATTCTTATTTATCTTTGTATCTCAAAGGGGGGACAGATAAAAGAAATGACAGTCTGGAATGATCTTGTTTTATTACCCATCACCTTACACATGTTCTGTGAAACCTCACCTGTAAAATGAGTCCCCCTATCACTTTGAATAATTCTAGGGATATAGTATCTGCATACAGGTTCCTGCAATTAAATCTTGTTATTAATAGCTACTGCTCTAAATAATGCCTGGGCCCCTGGGTTGGATAGTATTCCGAGTATTTGACCTTAGTCTGGCACGGCTGCCGTTTCTCCTTAGCAACCTTGTATCCTGTGTGTGAGAGATAAAGCACAACAGTTTAAGATCATTTAAACATGACCTAAATAGAATAATAAATCGTCCACATTTTACATTAGAACAGATCCACTGGCAGGTTGAAAAGATTGTAAACAGTCATATAAGGCCTGTCAGAAGATACTGGGGTTGCCTATGAACCCATGGGAAACCCGTGTTCATGTGTGGTGTTCTTCACTTTGTGGTACTTACTTATGTGTCCCACTTGGTGACAGTTAAAACATCTTATTGAACGGGGTTGGATGAATGGATTGTTGTGGGAGTTGAGCAAGAGGGAAAGATGGTGGGTATAGGTAGGAATATGGAGGATAAGGGTATGGTGGGAGGTATGAAGTTTGTGGGTAGCATGGGACCTGTGGTTGTGTATGATATGTGGGGTAAGGATGTGTTTGCTGTGGTGTGGGATTGGTGAGGACATGTAACTGTTCAGGTGCAAGTGTGTGTATAGGTGCAGGTGTGTCTACTGGCTGTGATGTTACAGTCATTCCTTCCAGAGCTTGGATACTGACAGCCATTAGTTTTTCGCTCTGGGTCTCTCTCTTCTTTGAGATGTTTTTATCATGTTCTATGGCAGATTCTATGAGGGTATCTATTGTGACTCCCCTCCAGCCAGGCTGTGAGGTCTGAACCCGAGTCTTTAAGTTTTCTTTAAGGCCATCCATTAGTATGGTGACAATCATTCCCCTGTGGTGAGTGCTATCTTTAATATCTTCTAAGCCAGTGTACTGTGTGATAGTCTGCAGACCGGTCGCAATAAAGATTATTGCCCGGTCGCAATAATCTTCTGCAGATTCACTCTCCTTTTGCTTTATAGTGAAAATTTTGTTCCAGTTAACTACTACTGGAAAATATATACCCAATTGAGTTATGATGCAGGAAATATTATCTTGGTTTACTTGGTCTGTTAAGGGAACGTCACCATCCAATACATAATCCATGATAAATTTTGTCACGTTGGTATTGTGTGGTAGACAGGCCCTTAACACCACACGCCAATCTTTATTAGTTGGCTCATGAGAACTACCCAAATTCCTCAAAAATCTTTGACATTTGGCTACTTCCTTTTTGGGATCGGGGAAATCTTTTATGATGGAATTTAGTTCTGCTCTTGTCCAAGGACAATGCATTACCACTTCCCTCGTGGGCACTACACCATTCGCATCTGCATTTCCATTCGGAACAGTTATAGTCCGAATGGGATGCAGACCCGCAGTGCTGCTACCTTTGACCTTACTACCTGGCTGGGGGTTTAGTCTGCTGCTGCTACGTATGATATTAACAACTTCCTCTATGGGTGCAGAGGGGGCTAGCACTTCCCTTACTGTTACTGATGGAGATGACGGCACCATTCGTGATTGTTGTGGTGCAGCATCTATCATCTGTACAGCATGGGAAATGGCAGACATTACAATAGGCTCATCATCCACATCATGAACATTTTCTTTATGGTTGCATAAGAGAGGGTACAAATTGCTTGTTACATTTTTATGGGGATTTTTGATAACTGTACTTGCACCTCCATCCACATAAGGTGGAGGTGGTGTGCGTGAACTGCTGGCAATACCTTCTACAATGCTACCTTGCCACACGTGTGCGCCATTTTGCGGCTTGTTCGTATTGCAATTTAGCATCACGGATGCATTCTCTGGCAATGCGCTCACAACGCTAGTTTGTTTCGCTTGCGCATTTTTAAGCCACGCATCCCCTTCATGCTGCCACAACTTTAAACATTCATAATATTTTACCTTTTTACCTCAAGAGCGCATCAGACTGATGTGGTCTCGGACATTATTCAATACATCTTTATCAAAACTACCAATTCCAAGTGGTGCTTCCAACAGCAGCAAATCATTTAACATCTCTACCGTTTGCTTGGCCCTCATCCTGGGAGAAGAGAACCCTAAGTTGTTCAATAAAGATTTAAATTGGTGAAAGACAGTCTAGATGCTTTCACTTACTTACAGATGAAATTTCCAGATGCCCCCGCTCACCTACGGAAGAAATTTCTAGATGCCCCCGCTCACCTACAGAAGAAATTTCTAGATGCCCCCGCTCACCTACGGAAGAAATTTCTAGATGCCCCCGCTCACCTACGGAAGAAATTTCTAGATGCCCCCGCTCAACTATTATCTCTCAGCTCACAATCACAAGTTTCCTAGTGTGGCTGAACTACAATGCTCAAATAACCCAACCTAATTATTGAACACTGCAATCACACTGAGAGTTGGTCCCTACAACAAAGACAACATGTACACCTGCTGATGTGTATAGAACGGTAAGCTACTTACCAAGCTACTAGGCCAACTCCTGCACCTAGTACTTAAGGGTCATACAATACCCTTAACCTTTAGGTCCCGTGTTACACCCTAAACAAATACTCACAATCACACACTCTTTTCCTTCGCAGAAAACTACATGTTAACCCAATTATTGGCAACAATTGATAACGTAAACTCAATGGCTTTGTTTAAATATGTGTCAGCACAACCGGAAGTACGTATACGCTATTGTGCGAAAAAAAAGGTTCCTTAAAGCTTATGGAACCTTGTATGTGAATATGTAATGTGTGAGTATGTGGGGTTTGATGTAAAGACGCTAGTTAACTTGGGGCAGATGTGTGCGCATGAAGCTAATATTCAGCGTTTTCATACAGGATCTTATGCATTCGCTAATATGCGACTAGTTAACAGTGCTATTGTGCGTATTAATGTGTGTATGAGAAATGGTGAAAGATGCAATCGCATGATGCTAATAGTAATATCGCCACATGTACTAAAGTGTTAGTTTATCTAAAATGGTGCTTGGGCTGCCATTCACAAAATGGCGTCTTGCGATCTCATTTCCGAGATGGCGTCTTGCGGCCAGTCGCAAGATGGCGTCGCTGCGATTCAATTTTAACTGATCTTGTCTCAGCCAATTATCCAGCTTCAACAGTTTGTTAGTTAGTTAGTTAGTTAGTTAGTTAGTTAGTTAGTTAGTTAGTTTCAGAAGCATGTCTAGGGCTGAAGGAGGGATATTAGAGTGAGGTGGAGGAGGTAGCATGCATGGTTCCCCAAAACACAAACAGAGGGTATAGTGAGTAACAGCCCAGACAAAGGGGGGAAATTAAGACAGGTCGGAATGTTAAGTATTCCTTCTCAGAAAATATGGCCTGGGTGACTGAGGTCATGAAGTATCACAAACTGCTGTTGGGCATCAGGCTGCCTGCACTCCTTCACGCAGGAAGAGTAAGGTCTGGGAAGGGGTAGTGACTGTGGTCAACACAGAGGGGCCACTCAAACGCAGTGAGGATTTCTGCAAAAAAAATATTTTCCAACATCAAGAGATGGGTGAAGGCCAAAACTTCTAAAGGCAAGGCAGCATGGCAGATGGGGTCAGGCTTATGTGTACCTCCAGTATGAAGAGCCTTTGATTGCCCAATATTGTGCTCCCAAATACTTTGTTTAGTTTGTTTCTACATATCTTTAAAGGTTAGCCACCTATTTTTTTTTCATTTTTCTTCAAATTTTACTATTGTAGTGTACTGACTTTATTTATTTTAACACATGCCCCCTTTTTTGGAGTGTTTTACAATTTTGTTTGGGTCCAGGAAAAGACATATCTACAGTATCAGGACAGAGCTTGTTTGAAATATTTTTATCAATAATTTCCTTGTGCTTTATGTAAGGTCATAACCCAGAAATGTAAAAGTGTTTTGCCCTAAAACTGTCATACTGCAGGTTTTGCATAGTCTGGGTTTCAGGCCCTGCTAAGCGAATGGGTATGAAGTCATGGCGGCTGAATAAAAGATTCCAAAAGGGCAGGTAAGTACCCTATCCCTACCCCTCTCCCCCCTGACCTACCCCTCCCTTAGTGGTGCCTAAGCCTAACCTACCCCCTAGTGCCTAACACTAACCTCTCCCCGGGGGTGCCTAACCCACCTTACCACACCCTAAACCTAACCCTCCTGGGGGGGAGCCTAACCTTAACCTCCCCCCAGTGGTGCCTAACCCTCCTCCCTATGGGTGCCTAACCCTAACCTTCCCCCCAAAACCTAACCCTCCCCCCCAAAGCTAATGTTAAGGGCACCCCAGACTTACCTCGTTCGGGCTGGCATCCTTCAGCATGGGGGTGCCAAACCCCACCTTACCACACCCTAAACCTAACCCTCCAGGGGGGGAGCCTAACCTTAACCTCCCCCCAGTGGTGCCTAACCCTCCTCCCTATGGGTGCCTAACCCTAACCTTCCCCCCAAAACCTAACCCTCCCCCCCAAAGCTAATGTTAAGGGCACCCCAGACTTACCTCGTTCGGGCTGGCATCCTTCAGCGTTCCATCGTCGGGATTAAGATAGGCGGCACTATTTTGACGCCTATCTTAACTTCCTTGTCGGTATTGAGACCGGCAGCATCGCACCCGCCGGTCTCATAACTACATCTCCTGCTGTTGTAGACTGTTGTAGCACATGCTGGGATGTGTATTTCTTCAGCAGATTGATTCAATTTTGTTGCTAATGAGATTTCACAAGTATTTACACTTATTTAATGCATGTATGATACAGATTTTCATTATAGTTTTTTAGCAATTAATTATTGCTTTAGTATTGCAGACCTTACAAAAGTAACATACCTTTTGTACCTTGGGCCATGCAAACATCAGTAAAAATAAAATAACATTTTGATACCAACATGCTTTTATCCGTAAAAAATGTTTAATTAAATGCAAACAAATATATTGGTCATAAGCAATATGGACTTTAAGAAGAATTTTTATTTGTATATTTAAATTCACAGCACCCCATCAGCATCTCACAGATGCCACGCAAGGCAAGCACAACCTTATGAGGAGGAAGAGGCTGGTAAGTACATGCTCAAACTCCTTCATCCAACATAGTAATATAAAATAATGTGTATGTTAAAACAATTTGATACTTCTAGGTCCATCCACTGCTGCAACATCCAGACAGAGCAAGACACATCATCAGCCTCCAACATATGTCCCTTAGATCAGAATACAGTGCACCGGCGGCTGGCTTATAAAAATATCACAAATTTACCAACTAGCCTCGGCTGTAGGGGGCGGGTTGGTGGGGCCCTACAAGCTTTGGGCCCTTGGGCAACTGCCCAACAAGCCCAATTGAAGAGATGACCCTGTCCCCCTAGCCCTTCTGTCTCTCAGTTTAATCATCTCCCAGGCCCTGTCTCTCAGTTTAATCATTCCCCAGCCCTTGTGTCACCCCAGTCTTATTTTCCAGTGCCTGTGTGTCTCAGCCTAATTCCCTTAGCTCCATCTCCTTCCTGCCTGCCCTTCTGTGCTGTTCTTCTTCTCAGGTGGTCAGCTCAGGAAAGTGGATAGAAATATACATTTCGGTCAGCTCAGGCCTGGCCCCGGCTCTTCTCTGTTCCAGCAGCATGATGTCATGACCTCACATGGGCTGCCCTGGGCTGCCCCACCTGTCGGCCCCGGCTTCTTGGCTCAGTGCTGGGCTGCTGGCCCTGACTTCTTTCTGCATGTGCCCATTTACAGCAGTGGGCCAGAGTCAGAGTCTCAGGGCCCGGGACAAGTGTCCCCTTTGTACCCCCTGTCACCGGGCCTGCCTGTAAGTTGGTAGAATGGGCTTGGTGGTTTTAAGTACACGTGTCCTGGCCTAGGTGGTCTCAGCTCAATGTGCGTGCAGTCAATAGCACCAAGGACAATTGGCATGCTTGCAATGCCGTAAATGCTACCTTGACTGCATGCCACTGTGACTCTTGGCTGGGGAATCAAATAAAGGTACAGATCAGAGACGTTAATGTGTCAAAAATATGGCTGAGGTACCAGGAAAAGGTGGATTGTGATATCCCTAGCACTCTACCAGTGACAGGCTGGAAATTGCCAGTAGCCAGAAAGTGCAACACATTAAGAAAATTATACAGGTCCAAATCTAGTTTAACATGATCATACAGATGGAATATGTTATTACGATTAAGCCAGAACATCTGTTCGACCTCACCATCAGACAATGTATTCAAACGACTCCTAAAAAAATGCATTCTGCACAGCATATGTAGTATCTGCATAACCAGCTCTATTTCTTGCCCCTTGGTCCTTCCAACCTGTTGGCAGAGGCTTTCATACCCCAATCATGTGCTCTGCTCTGTAGTGCTAGTAAACTCTGCAATTTTCAAACAAAAAGAAATGAATGCAGCTGATTTGGCCCCAAATGAAAACACATGCAATTGTGCTGCTGATGAGGTGGCCCATTTGAAACTTCTATTTTGGCATAAGTTTGTATAATTCACGGCCATGTTTGCAAACACGATTCTTGGTACAGTTCCGTGTTGTGTTGTTCCCTATTGAAACTAATCACAAGTTTTTAATTGTTTTGCGTGAGAGCCCATGTTTGGATTCGATACAGCACTCCCATGTTTGCCTTTAGTAAATTCTCGTGTTTGAAAAAATTAACAACCATGCCCGAGAATGCAATCTCGACCAAACACGATTCTTAGTAAATTTACTCCTAAAATGGTGATGGGCTGTGCGGTAGCATATGTGCAGTAAGGGTTTGCAGGAAATATCTTGGTAAATACATGAGCATACAACCTGTCTTCAATACTAGAGCAGGAGATAGTGCTGGAAAGCAATCCTCTCTAAAGATTTTCTGTCCAACCATTCAACTAGTTGATTGGTTGGAATGAAAGTAGATCTCAAAGAAATAAGCAGCGCTTGTAGCATTCAATTAATAGAGAAAAAAAGATATTTATTTATATATAAATCAAAATATTGAATATAAAATATATATAATTTCAAGCAAACTAAAACAGGAGAAATGATTCCCCACATGTAATTAAAAAGTCACAACCTTTGCATATAATAATTCACTGAAGGGTGAAACAATAAAAGGAGATGAAAAAACACCTGCATATATTCAGTTTCTAATATTCTTATGTTTAGAGTTTATATCGGAACAATTCCAAAGGTAATAATGTATCTTCTGTTGATAACAAGAATATTTTACTGAATAAGAAATAAAATTTATGAGCTCCAAACAATGTCCCGGTAATTGGAGAGCAATGGGGGATAAATAAAGCCACTGTACAGCCCCGTACCAGTCCTTTATATAAGGGTAGGTGTCTCACATCCAGGTGGGGGGACAGTCACCTGGGATAAATACCTGTATTGTCCCTGGTGTAGTTATCAGATGGAGCTGGTAGTTGAGAGGCTCAGATTCCAGTGTAGTCGGCGGTGATTGTTTCTCACAGCATGGACTTATCTCGTATTGAGGGATAAGGGACGTCCGTGGCAGCGGCAATGAGTTCATGTAACCCAAACGTGGTGACTCGCTGCGTGACCAAGCCAGGCAGGGTGAAATTCGGCAGCTGCAGTCTGCAAACACCCTCCCGGAGGGGAAGTCTGATGATAGGCGGTTCAGTGTGCTGCATCAAAAGACGGGCTCTTCCTATGGTGGTGATAGTCCCAAAGCTCCGTATGTGCAATAGCCACTGTTGCCGCTCACTGTCCTGAGGACTGAGTTTGAAAACCTGTGATCTAAACAATTTGTTCACCCAGCAGTTGCACATGTGTAGTAATTACTCCCTGACATTTTAAAAGATTCACAGGTGAAGCTAATTATTTCACTTGTGATTCTGTGAGACCTGGAAAACATGCACTGTTTGGGGTCCTGAGGACCGAGTTTGAGAACCTGTGAGCTAAACAATTTGTTCAAACAACAGTTTTTGTCCATTTTCCGGCTTTTGGGAGCAAACTGCTGATTGTCATTTGCTTTCATATCTTACCAGATTTTCATTCCAACCAATCAACTAGTTGGATGGTTGGACAGAAAATCTTTAAGCTGCATACATACGTAAAGATTTTCTGTACCATCCAACTAGTTGATTGGTTGGAATTAGGGGTGTGCACCGGCCACTTTTCGTGTTTTGGTTCTGTATCTGGATCTTTCTTCGGGTTTTGGGTTCTGGGTTTTGTATCTGTATTTTTTTTTTAAAAAGCATAAAAACAGCTAAAATCACAGAATGTGTTGGTTTTTCTGCTCCTATGCTATTATTAACCTCAATAACCTTAATTGCTACTCATTTCCAGTCTATTCTGAACACCTCACAATAGTGTTTTTATGTCCAAAAGGTTGCACCGAGGTAGCTGGATGACTATGCTAAGCGACACGAGTGGGCGGCACAAACACGTGGCCCATCTAGGAGTGACAATGCAGTGGCAGACAGGATGGCAGTTTGAAAAACTAGGCCCCAAAGAGTACATAATGCGAAGAAAAAAAAAGAGGTGCAAGATGGAATTGTCCTTGGAATTATGTTGTATAAACAGGACATGCACACTTTAACAAACCAATCATTTCAGCACCAGTGTCTGCCACATGACTGTGACTGAAATGATTGGTTCGTTTGGGCCCCCACAAAACAAGCTGGCAATTAATCTGTCCCTGCACAAACTGGCTCTACGGAGGCAAGATGTCGTCCTCATCCTCCTCATCCACCGATTCCTCACCCTCTTCAGTGTTGTGTACATCCTCATCCTCACAGAGTATTAATTCGTCCCCACTGGAATCCACCACCACAGGTCCCTCTGTATGTTCTGGAGGTTGGTCTCCCTGGAAGAGTTGATAATTCATTTTTATGAACATCATCTTCTCCACATTTTGTGGAAGCAACCTCCTACGCCTTTCGCTGACAAGGTTCCCGGCTGCACTAAACACTCTTTCAAAGTACACACTGGAGGGGGGGCAACTCAGGTAAAATAGTACAGGGGCCTCCAAATTGCCTCATTTTCCTGCCAGTACAGGTACAGACTGTCTGACATGCCTACTTGGATGCTGTCACCGATGTAATCCTTTAACAGACAGACGCACGCTTGTCGCTGCTGCTTTGAGGATGCAGGTGCGGCTACAGTGCACACAATTCACAAAGACAGAAAAAAAAAGAAGAATTTTTTATTTTTTGTGGAGCGCACTTTGAGGGTTACACCACCCTTTAACAGACAGACGCACACTTGTCGCTGCTGCTTTGAGGATGCAGGTGCGGCTACAGCCACACAATTCACAAAGACAGAAAAAAAATAAGAATTTTTTATTTTTTGTGGAGCGCACTTTGAGGGTTACACCACCCTTTAACAGACAGATGCACGCTTGTCGCTGCTGCTTTGAAGATACAGGTGTGGCTACAGCCCACACAATTCACAAAGAGAAAAAAAAAGAATTTTTTATTTTTTGTGGAGCGCACTTTGGGGGTTACAGCACCCTTTAAAGGACAAGCCAGCCGACCCTTTACTTATGACACAGGCGCACGCTTGGCGCTGCACCTTTGTTGATGCACGTGCAGCCACAGTGCACACAGTTCAAGAACACAGAAAATAATTCCTCCACCATTCTGTCAGTGGTGACAGTATCATATGCAGTGACAGTAGACATGTCAGAAATTGTTGCCAGGTCCTTCAGTCCAGACCAGATGTCCAAACTAGGTCCTGACTGCCCTGCATCACCGCCAGCGGGTTGCTTAGGATACCTAAGTTTTTTCCTGGCAGCCCCAGTTACGGGAGAAAATGAAGAAGGAGCTGTTGACATATCACGTTCCGCTTCAGCTGACAGTGTTTTCACCAGCAAGTCTTTGCACTTCTGCAGGCTTGTGTTGGCCAGAAACAGAGGCACCACATAGGCTTTAAACCTAGGATCGAGCACAGTGGGCAAAATGTAGTGGTCTGATTTCAACAGATTGACCACCCTGGAATCCTGACAAAGTGAATGAAGGGCTTCATCCACAAGTCCCACATGCCGAGTGGAATCGCTCCATCTTAGCTCCTCCTTCACTTTCTCCAGCTGCTTCTGCAAAAGACGGATGAGGGGAATTACCTGACTCAAGCTGGCAGTGTCTGAACTTACTTCATGTGTGGCAAGTTCGAAGGGCTGGAGAACCTTGCACAAAACGTAAATCATTCTCCACTGCGCTTGAGTCAGGTGCATACCCCCTCCTTTGCCTATGTCATAGGTGGATGTATAGGCTTGAATGGCCTTTTGCTGCTCCTCCATCCTCTGAAGCATATAGAGGGATGAGTTCCACCGTGTCACAACCTCTTGCTTCAGGTGACGGCGGGGCAGGTTCAAGAATGTTTGCTGGCGCTCCAGTCTTTGGCAAGCAGTCGCTGAATGGCAAAAGTGGGCAGAAATTTTTCGGGCCACCCGAAGCGTCTCCTGCACGCCCCTGTCGCTTTTCAGAAAATTGTGCACTACCAAGTTTATTGTATGAGCAAAACATGGGACGTGCTGGAATTTGCCCAAATGTAATGCCGGCACAATATTTGTGGCGTTGTCAGATATCACAAATCCCAAGGAGAGTCTAAGTGGGGTAAGCCACTGGGCGATAAATTCCCTCAGTTTCTCTAAGAGGTTGTAGGCAGTGTGTCTCTTACTGAAACCAGTGATATACAGGGTAGCCTGCCTTGGAACGAGCTGGCGTTTCTGAGATGCTACTACTGGTGATGCTGCTGTTGTTGCTGCGTAAGGTGATACATCTACCCAGTGGGCTGTCACAGTCATATAGTCCTTAGTCTGCCCTGTTCCACTTGTCCGTGGTTAAGTGGACATTGGATACAACTGCATTTTTCAGGACACTGAGGACACTTTTTCTGATGTTTCTGTACAGTCTCGGTATCGCCTCCCTAGTGAAGTGGAATCTAGACGAGATTTGGAACCGGGGACACACTACCTCCATCAATTGTCTAAATCCCACTGCACTAATGGCAGATACCAGATGCACGTCTAACACCAACATAGCAGTCAAAGCCTCAGTTATACGTTATGCTGCAGGATGACTGCTGTCGTACTTCATCCTCCTCGCTAAGGACTGTTGGAGGGTCAATTGTTTAGTAAAAGTAGTGGTGCTCCTACTTCCTCTCCGGGATGATGAACGACTCCCAGCAGCAGCAGCAGCAGCAGTAGGCATAGCAATGCAGGATCCTCCGGAGGAATCCCGGATAGGAGAGTCAGTCATGCCAGTGACATGACCTGCAGGACTACTTCCGATCCTGACTAAGGAGGAAATTGACGAGGAGTGAGTTGACGGTGTGGTTTGCAGGCGCTTGGATACAACAGGACAATGGGATTTTAGGTGTCCCTGGACTGCTTACGGTCTTAGCCAAAGTTTCTGAACTTGACAGTAACTTTTTTTGAATGCGCTGCAGGTGCCGTATAAGGGAGAATGTTCCTAGGTGGTTAACGTCTCTGCCCCTACTTATTTCACCTTTACATATGGTACATATGGCAAGACGGTTGTTGTCCAGATTTGGATAGAAATATTGCAAGACCGAAGAGGTGGAATTTTTGGTCTTCTGCCCAGGCATGACCGTGATGGGCTTTTTCATCCCACAGACAACAACTGTCTCCCCCAGAGCCTGATTTAAACAAACCACATCACCATCAGAATCCTCCTTGCCAACTTCCTCCTCAGCGCCAGCTACACCAGTATCCTCATCCTGTTGTACTTCTACAGTGACATCTTCAATTTACATATCAGCAAGTGGACTGTGGGTGCTCCTTTCAGCACTTGCAGGGGGGTGCAAATGGTGGAAAGGGACACCTCTTCCCGTCCAGTGCTGGGAAGGTCAGGCATCGCAACCGCCACCACACTCTCCTTGGGGATTTGTGATATCTTCTTAGAACGCACAGTTCTTCGCTGTGCTTTTGCCAGCTTAACTCATTTGATTTTTTTAGCGGGAGGAGGGCTTTCATTGTAATGTGAAGCTGAACCACTAGTCATGAACATAGGGAAAGATCTTAGCCGTTCCTTGCCACTCCGTGTCGTAAATGGCATATTGGCAAGTTTACGTTTCTCCTCAGATGATTTAAATGTTTTTTTTAAGGTCATTTTCCTGAACTTTGTCATTTGGGATTGTATGTGCCTTGTACTATGACATTGGGCATCGGCCTTGGCAGACGACGTTGATGGCATGTTATCGCCTATGTCATGACTAGTGGCAGCAGCTTCAAGACTAGGAGGAAGTGCTTCTTGATCTTTCCCTATTTTATTTTTATCGGAGAAAGTTTGGTCCTCCATTTATGTTATATTGATATATACATGCGGCTAAGGCGCACACAAACACAGAAAATAATTTTTTATTTTTGTTGGAGACTAGTGCACTTTGTGGGTTACACCACACTTTAAGAAATGAGCCAGCTGGCTCTTTACTTATGGGACACGTGCAGCTACAGTGCACACAATTCACAAAAACAGAAAAAAAATAATTTTTTATAATTTTGTGGAGTTACACCACCCTTTAACACACAGACGCAAGCTTGGCGCTGCTGCTTTGAGGATGCAGGTACAGTGCAGACAATTCACAAACACAGAAGAAAATGTTTTATTTTTGTTGGAGTGCACTTTGGGGGTTACAACACCCTTTAACAGACAGACGCACGCTTGGCGCTGCTGCTTTGAGGATGCACGCTTGGCACTACTTTGTTGATGCACATGCAGCCACAGTGCACACAATTCACAAACACAGAAAATAATTTTTTATTTTGTTTGGAATGCACTTTGGGGGTTACACCACCCTTTAACAGACTAGCCAGCCGGCCCTTTACTTATGACACAGGCGAACGCTTGGCGCTACTTTGTTGATGCACGTGCGGCCACAGTACACACAATTCAGAAACACAGAAAATATTTTTCTATTTTGTTTGGAGTGCACTTTGGGGGTTACAGCACCCTTTAACGGTCAAGCCAGCTGGCCCTTTACGTATGACACAGGGGCAAGCTTAGCGCTACTTTGTTGATAACCGTGCGGCCACAGTACACACAATTCACAAACACAGAAAATATTTTTTTATTTTGTTTGGAATGCACTTTGGGGGTTACAGCACCTTTTAACGGTCAAGCCAGCCGGCCCTTTACTTATGACACAGGCGCACGCTTTGCGCTACTTTGTTGATGCTACTGCGTACACAATTCACAAACACAGAAAAAAATATATTATAATTATTTGGAGTGCACTTTGGGGGTTACAGCACCCTTTAACAGATGAGCCAGCTGGCCCTTTACTTATGACACAGGCACACGCTTGGCGCTACTTTGTTGATGCACACAATTCACAATCACAGGAAAAATATTTATTTTTTTTGCACTTGGGGGAGCACCCCTGATGGACAGAGCACCCCCTGGACAACACTACAGCACCCCTTTAGGACTGGGACACTGCACAGGACTTCGGAGTGGACACAACCCCTATGGACAACAGCAGCACAGCACAACACAGCCAGCCCCTATGGACTTGGGAGGAGTGGACACAGCCCCTATGGACAACAGCAGCACAGCACAACACTACACTGCACCACACTACACTACACAGCCTAGCCAGCCCTAACTCCCACCCTCCCTCTTCACTGTCCACAGCCGAGTGAGAAAATGGCGCAGACGCGGGTAATTTATATAGAATCCAAAACCCGCAAGACCCGGAAGGCGGGATGATGACGTTTTGCCTCGATTTCAGATCTGAGTCAGGTGGGAAAAGTCGAGCCTGACTCGGATCGGCCTCAGATCGGGGGGGCTCGGGGGGTTCGGATTTCAGAAATCTGAACCCGCTCACCCCTAGTTGGAGTGAAAATCTGGTAACATATTGGAGTAAATGATGATCAGCAATTTGCTCCTAAATGCCAGAAAACAGATGAAAATGATCGTCAGACAAGTTTGTTAGACGTTTGATCTAAACAATTTGTTCAAACAACAGTTTTTGTCCATTTTCCGGTGTTTGGGAGCAAATTGCTGATTGTCACTTGCTTTCATACCTTACCAGATTTTCATTCCAACCAATCAACTAGTTGGATGGTTGGACAGAAAATCTTTACGTGTGTACCCAGCTATAGGTGTGTACCCAGCTTTAAATATCCCCTATTACAATCCTTCAATTAAATGAATACCGTTGTGCCCAGCTATAACGTGGCATCACAGCGTTATCTCTCACGCCACGCATGGCACGCCACACACCACGCCATGAGTCGCGCCACAAAGAAAGTTTAGTAATGAAAAAAGTCATTACGTGTAATACAACTTTTTGCCCACCAGATGTCACTTTTCCTAAACTACATAGCGCATGCGTCTGATTTCATTACGTGTAATACAACATTTTGCCCACCAGGTGTCACTTTTCCTAAACTACATAGCGCATGCGTGTGATTTCCAATGTACCATATGGCATGTTCTGTATCACAGCCCGATGATTGGTTGACAGAAGCGGTGATTCGGTACACTATACAGTATTACAGCATTTTCCACATGGAATCAGGAATGTACGGTATAATAAAGCGGTAGAAGAATGTCTAATAAAGTTTGAAATCATTAAGCTCTGTATTACCCACTGACTGTGCGGTTGAAATCATACTGTGTTTACGCAAATGTTAATACTGTCTGCACTGTCCCAGACTTAGACATTGTAGAGGTTTCATTACTTTACAAACTACAGAACTCTAGCAATGGGTGAAGCGTGTGGCCTAGCGGTCTAATGCCTAGTCTCAATGCTTCTCCCCTCTTCTTGTTCCGTGGGTTCGAGACCTAGAAAATATGTTTTTTTTAATTATTTTTAAAATCTTCACTTAAAATATTCAGTATTCAATATAGTACATGTGGAGCGCATGCCCAGTGCTTTGGGAGTCAAACAGCAAAAATAGGATTTTTATTATTGTACATACAGTACTGTACCTTAGAACGCAAACTTGCATCAATGCCGGCGCTGACCTAGACGTGGACATTATAGTGATTTTATATGACCATCAAGTGGTAATGGGCTCTGTTAAAGAGAGTGGTCTCTGTATAACAAACTGACTGTGCGTTTAAACCGCAAAATTGCGTCAATGTCAGCGCATGCCCAGTGGACGGGTTGCAATGACAATGGAATGTGTGCCGCATGTCCAGTGGAGCCAAGCCATAAACCAAGTAGCGCTATGCCATGGCGCAAGCCCTGTTGTCTGTATTGCTACAGTACTGTTGAATTTTCACACTTGTGCCATTCTGCACTGTCCGAGACTTACAGTATAAATTCATGACTTCAGAAAGTGCTACAGTAGTGGACTTTGGCCCTCATTCAGAGCCGTTCGCTATTTGCGGTCGTTCGTTTAAAAACAAGGGGTGGCTATTCAAATGATCCGTACGCACATTGCAGTCTGTTCACACCTCTAAGTCTGAACGAACGAGCAAAACATACGCTCGTTTATTTGTTAAAAACGCCCCCTGGCCGCTCGCATCCTACGTCATGTCCGCTATTTATTAGATTAATCGAGTACATCGACCAGCGTATGAACTACTCGCTATTCTTGTGGTTGGTGTTTGCTACCACAAATTTGCGAGCAGTTCTGGCTCTAAAATAACCCAGTGACGTGATCAATGACGCTGCTGTTTT
The DNA here is from genome assembly GCA_031769625.1 of Taudactylus pleione. Classification (NCBI taxonomy): domain Eukaryota; kingdom Metazoa; phylum Chordata; class Amphibia; order Anura; family Myobatrachidae; genus Taudactylus; species Taudactylus pleione. The sequence continues at coordinate 3,258,616 of JAUIMM010000601.1, forward strand.
AAATATACACACCCATAAAACGCCCGTTTTGACCTTCAAGCACGCCTGCGTTCGGATCTCCACTCCCCATTTTCAAGCACCTTCCCCTGTTACCACCCACATACGCCTCATTCTGTCACTCAAAATAGCAGGCACTCGCTATATAGCGTACAAACGATTTTCGGCCGCACTGACTGGTTCGCGCATGCGTACTAAAAAGCGTACGCATGCGCAGATGTGCAAACATCGCTCGGAACGAGCGTACTGCCGCTAACGAGCGGCTCTGAATGAGGGCCTTTGTTTGGAGGGAAGTCTCTGTATTACAAACTGACTGTGCTCTAGAGCGCAAACTTGTGTCAATGGCAATGCTGTCCCAGACTTGGAAACTTTAGTGATTTAATGTGTTCAGTAACTGATAGTTGACTCTGTTTGAGAGAGAGGTCCCTCCACTACAAACTGACTCTGCGTTTAAACCGCAAAATTGCGTCAATGTCTGCACAGTTGGCGCTGTGGTGACTTATAGCCAGTTCTGAGGGGTTACGGTACAAATAGGATCTCTGGCGCGTGCCCAGTGGTGGGGTTGCAATGCATTGCCAGTGGTGCTGTGCCATAACCATACCCTTGTAGCGGTATGCCATGGCGTACAGTATGGAAGATCATACAGTAGCGTGTCATGATTCACACACAGTGAAAGTGGGATATCCGTATTACACACTGACTGTGTAATAATAATATTAAAAATAAAAAGTGTATCCTTGACTGTCTAATAATAATAAAAAAAAGAAATAAAAAAAGTTTAACCTTCCAGGTTTTGAACTCGGAACTGGGTTGTACAGACGTCTGCAATGTAGAAGTTTGATTTCTTACCTCTACGCTACAGACGCCTGAGTACTTCATCGTATGGTACTGTAGGTGTCACATAAAGTACTGTAGAGGACAGATGCAATTCTTACTAGGAGAGACGTGTGAGCAAGGGGTTAGGTGATCCGTCTTGCTTACACTTCTCTCCTTATGTTCGAGACCTTGATAATTTATTTATTTTTTTAATGTTCACTATAGTACTGTAGTTCAGTATTGTTATCCAACTCTTACAAAACTCAATATATTATACTGTATGTACTGTAGATGTGCTCAGCTACAGTACTGTAGTTTGTTGCTCCATATGGTTCGCCATATACCGCATTGCTAGTTGCGTGCTACACTGGCGTATTGAGTCTCATAGCACTGCGCATGCCCAGTTGTCTGTATTATAGTAAGTACAATACTGTCGACCCTGTCCCGGACTTACGGTAGACATTGTAGTGATTCCATGACTCTAGGAAATACAGTACAGTAGATGCAGTAGTCTAGGGGGCTAATGCCTAGCCCTACTGCATCTACCATTTTCTTGTGCCGCTGGTTCAAGACCTTTAAAATATATACTGTATACAGTAATTTTTTGTTTTAAATCTTCACTAACACATTATCCAGAAATTCTGGTATTTCCATGCCACAGTACTTTATGACAAAAAAGTGTAACCTTGACTGTGTAATAATAATAAAAAATAAAAAGTGTAACCTTTCAAGTTTCGAACCCGCAAAAGGGTTGTACAAGCGACATAATGTATTGGTTTGATTATTTACCATTACACTACAGCCGCCTGCAATACCAAGGTTGCACCTGGCATGAGTGTGTCCTACAATACTGTACGTCATCGTATCTCAGGCGCATGCCCAGATCTACGCTATACCCATGTAGCGCTTTTTTTTTTTTTTTTAAGTCTTCGCTACTTTTGTTCAGTATTGTTATCCAACCCTTACTAAACTCAGTACATTTTATATATTAGGGGGTAAATTTACTAAAATGGGAGTTCTATTAAGAAGTGATGTTGCCCATAGCAACCAATCAGATTCCAGGTATTATCTTCTAGAAGGTGCTACTGTAGATAAATGAGAAGTAGACTCTGATTGGTTGCTATGGGCAACATACAGTACAGTAACTTCTTAAATAGAACTCCCATCTTAGTAAATTTACCCCTACATGTTTAACTTTTTCCCCCCAATTTTTTTTCTTCCGCCCCCAAAATGAAAGTGAATTTTTGGTGTGTTCTGACTGTTTTTTTTTTTTTTTAAAGTTACGCAGTTTACAGTACCTTTAGGGGACTGTCTTAAGGCTGCACGTTGAAGGCTTCCCGCAACATTGCACCCCAATTCATCAATTTTTTCCGCCTGCTATTCATACAGTAGGCGAAACTTTTTCACATACTGTCTTACTGTACATTGCGTTGACTTCCCGCCTACGGTAGGCGGAAAAGATTTCAAATTGAATACAGCGATAATTTTACGCCTGGCGAAATGACGTAATCTGCTACATTTTTTTTAGCCGATCTCGTCTTTTCGCTCCAATGGGTGAAAAAGTGCCAATCAATCTGCTACCAACTGTCATCTCACAAGCTGTGTTTGAAAAATGACAGTTGGGAGCTGATTGACTGACACTTTATCACTTTTTTATCACTTTTCACTCTGTCTCATAACACTGCTTATTACAGTAAATAGACCCCTTGGAGTGAAAAGACGAGACCGGCTAAAAAAAGTAAATAGACCCCTAAATTGAAAACGGCCCTCAGTGTGTACAGTACTGTATGTCTACTGTACTGTATACTACTGTAAGTGCCGGGCAGCTGTGAAATCACTGGGATGGGCAACAGGGATACTGTACAGTATATGACTGTGGGCGGCAACTCCCATCGGCCGGCGCACCCCTGGTGAGTGAAATCCTGGCCAATAGGACGATACACCCTTGCATCTGTGTGTTATTGACTTTTTGTACCTTTTTAATGACAGATGCACATGTTGGGTCTCAGGCACACTTAAAGACTGAATTACATACAGTACAAACACCAATTTTATAAATTAATGACAATTTTTATTTAACCTACAGTAACATGCTGTACAGAGGGGGGGGACTTCTTTAGCTTTCCACCCCCGTAGTCCTCTACTGTCCCCCGCTTCTTTCTTCTGCCACTGGCATGTCCTGGAATTCCAAGTTGGACACTGACATGACTACTGTACAGTACCTAGGAGGAAAAAGATGACGTGAGAACTGTCCTTCCTCAATGCTGACCGATACGCCCTACTGGACCGCGGACTACATAAAAAGATTAGGCTTTTAAGTTAAAATCATCACTGGCACTTTTGGCCTCAGATCCAGAGTTTCACCTATACCAGGTGCAGACTCTACCTTGCATCAGAGTGCAAGGTCCACTGTACGCCCTGAAGAAAGGAGGATAGGCAGAGACGAACAGACAGTAAAAGATAGACACACAGGTTCTCACCGGAGATGCTCTTGTTCTTCATCCTGCTCGATCCCACACACCCTGTACTGTAGGAGAGAGAATCCGCTGTGCAGGGCCCTTTCCTGCTCTAACAGTGTCACACTAATCCACTTCACCACATTAATATACTGTATGCCCTAACTAACCAGCCTAACAAATTTATTAATAACTAATTTGTATTATAATTAAGCCTGGTGGTGAAATACTGTAAGCAGTGCCCCTAGGCCCACAGCCCATATAACAATAAAAAAAAAAAAACATGAAACAAGACAGTATTTGGGTGCCCCAGATGGAGGTGAACACCAGCTGTCATTTTGAGGTCAAAAGTGAAAATAACTCCAAGCCCCCCCTACTGTAGCAGCAGGTGGCCCTGGGTTTCCTAAAGAAAAAACTGGCAGGGAGCTAGAAGTATCAGAAGATTCATCTGAATGCGATAACAGAGCACTAACATTACCAAAAATGCTTTTCTCACCTGATCCTGATGTCGAAGGGACCGCCACCCCAACCATACAGTAGATGTACAGTAGAAGCCTGTCTCTCAATGCACGGTGCACCCACTACTGTACAGTACTGTATGTCTGCAATTATGGATGTGGATGTTGAAGCAGCCACTACTACTGTACTGTATATGAACCAAAGGAAGCTGAAAACTTTAAACATATGCATTACAAACAGCAATATCAAGCGCAGTAGCAGAAAATGGCATTTGCAGCACAATCTGTGACAATGCCAATGTGTGCCTTGGAACAGGGGGCAATGTACAGTAAAAGTAGGTGTACTGTAGGAGCCAGTGGAAGGGGTGGTTGAACCATTAGCTGCAGGCTTGCACACTGACTAGGCACATACTGTACTGTACAGTATTGAACCTGCTCTGCTTAAGGGTAGGGGCAGTGACATAATGCTGTGAGATTTGTACTGGGCCATGAGGAAAGGAGGGGGTGCAAAACTGCTGATTAATCCCCACTAATTGTGGTTGCAATGACCGTTAGAGGTCTCGCGGCTTTGACCAGGTGGCCGGGAGGGGGAGCAGTGCGGTGGTGATGGGGCATGGCTGGGGAATAGGGTTAAATACTGTATGAACAGAGGTGTGCGGCAGCAGAAACGCAAGGACAGGGGAGGGGAAGAGAGAAATTAATGAAATTAAAGAATGAAAGGAAAAGAGGAAAAGTATGAAGTACAGTACATAAGGTACAGTAAGGGAAAGGTATTGTAAATAAAGAGCTTATAAAATAAATTAGGAGAATACTGTATACTGTACAATGTAGGGACAGAAAGCACAACCACAATACTGTACATACAGTATGGACACAGTGTACAGTACTTAGCAGTCCGGATCACAAACTGAAAGGAGGAAGTTAAACCCCTCCTCCACATTACTAATTATATATAGTACAGTATAAGCTACATAGCAGTTGCTTGACCGTTTCTTTCGATGACAACTGGTAAGACTCTATGGAGATGATCAATATAATTGTTACAATGGGCACCTGTCAATACTGTTCTCCAAAACTTCATTATCCCATCCAAAAGTTCCTGTTAGTTGTTGGTTTCACATCAGACCTGATGAACCTCTTCAACTGGGCCCAGACCAATTCAATGGGATTCATGTCCGGTGACCTACAGGAAAGTAAAAAAAAAATCAAATATTCAGTCACAGTACTGTACTTTAGTATAAAGTGTACTAGAATAATTACTGCTCAGTACTGTACATACTTTTTTGTACAATAAACAGTTAATACAGTACTATAGGACAATACTCACTCTGGTGGTGTGCGTTCCCAATTTATCCCTCTCTCTTCCATGAATTTCGCTGAAGCCAAATGTTTTGGATCATTATCCTGGAATAATCGATGTCCTGATGGAAAGCATTTTCTCCCAAATGGCACCATACAGAAATCTACTATTTTTTCTTGGAAGAAGGTCTTATCCATGATGCCTAAAGAGATGAGAAATTGTTGTCAGTAACAAGCGTACACTGTACAGGACTGTAAATAATTTTTACAACAAACATTACTGTACTGCACCTTCAAAAATATAGATCGGTCCTGCACCCCAATGAGATATACCTCCCCATACATGGACCTTTAACGGATGCCTCGGACGTGGTTTAAGTGAGAGATGTGCTCGGTGTCGGAAGGACAGTCTTGAGAACCTCTCGAGAGAAACCGAAGTTTCATCTGTGAAAATTACGTCATTAAAATTCTCTCCACTCTCTATCCACCATCGTGCTTGTTCAACTCTTTACTTTATTACCATCCCTTATCATGGGATTTATCCTGTGGAATAAAAACAAGTTTTAGTTTACTGTCTTGTAAAATCAGTGCATTATTAATATATATATATATATATATATATATATATTTTATGTACAGTACCTTGTAGGGCCAAAAGTCCATCCCAGTTCCTTACGCATCTGTTTGATGCTGGAACAGGAGATGTCCAGCATCAAACATTCTGCTTCCAGAATACGTTTTATTTGTAAAGCTGTACGCTCATCATCCTCACAAGTCAATTTGTGCACAATCTTTTTGACGCTCCTATGGTAGAACACATACATAGCATATACTGTAGCAATTATTGGACAGTTAGTGTTGAAATTGGAACACAATACAGTAGCAATCTAGCAACATACAGTACAATAAAAAAAAGGTTGCTGTAAAGCACCTACCATGTGCATTTAGAAGGAAATCTATATCTGGTCCGCGTTCTCTCAAATGCATGATAACGCACAGTCTGTAAACTAACAAGAACACCACACTCTTTCAGCCAGGCCTGGATCTGTCATGTTGTTTTGTGTTCTTTTTTCATGCTTGCAATTATCTTGCTGATGGCTTTGCTGATTTTTGCCATGTTTGACGACAAAATCTGTGGAGAGAACAAGAGAAATACGGTACAGTACTGTTGCTGAGTATACAGACTGAGTACAGTATACAGTACATAATTTAATGTTCAGTATCTTAAAAAATATATACTGTATAACACAGTACTGTACAGTCTTTTAGAACACAGGGGGTATTACATTCTTACTCTACATCAGCCGTAACATGTGTACACCGGTATATACAGTATAACCAGCTACTAAATTTCATTTTGCAGGCTGTGTTTAATAAATTATAGTTTTGAGCTAATTAGTGATATATATTTCCCAATTTAATCTCACATCAAGCTTTCATACAGTACATACAGTATGCCCCTTAATACACAAATATGCATCTACCGTATGAAGGAGACAAACAGGACAATAAACACAGCAATATTGCAACTGAAACTAAGATGGCCGCTGAGCAAAACAAGATGGCGGCGGGGACAGGATGGTCACTCACGGGAGACTATATGGGACAATGGGCGACTAGGAATCGATCAATGGAATGCGGTGTGTTTAATTAAAGCTCGATACGCAAATAAGCGACTACGGGGATGGGCATGCCAAGGCAGCGGGATATTAAACACAGCAATTTTGCGACTGCAACTAAAATCGCCGCTGAGCAAAACAAGATGGCGGCGGGGACAGAACGGTCACTCACGGGAGACTATATGGGACAATGGGAGACTAGGAATCGATCAATGGTATACGGTGTGTTAATTGAAGCTCAATACGCAAATAAGCGACTACGGGGATGGAGCATGCCGAGGCAGCGGGATATTAAACACAGCAGTTTTGCGACTGAAACTAAAATGGCCGCTGAGCAAAACAAGATGGCGGTGGGGACAGGATGGTCACTCACGGGAGACAAAACACAGCAAAATGACTGTGAACCATACATACAGTACCGTACAGTAGTAAGCTACCGTACTTACATTACCAGTGGGTTGATACACTGTATGAAACAGCTGTAGAAGTTCAGGGTACAGCAACAAAGGTGACTCGGTAGTCAGGCAGAGTTACAGTAGATCACGGTAATGAGCAGCAACAACAGCGACTCGGAAGTCAGGCCGCATTGCAGACAGTAGTATCTCAAATGTTCGTACTGATGATACGAGCAGCAAGTCCGTACGGTTAAGTAACAGATTCACGGTGTGGATCGGTAGGCCGGTCTGAGACGCTATATTATACTACCAGAGACAAAAGAATTCCTTCCCGCTGAAAATCTGGCCGCTGATTGGTGTATTTGAAAAATGCACTTTCTTGTGGTCCAATGGCATAACAGAGTTTCGGTGGCAAGGTTTTCTTTGTCTCTGGTAGCATAAAAGAGCATCTCAGACCAGACTAGCTATCCACACTGTGAATCTGCTACTTAACTGTACGGACTTGCTGCTCGGATTGTCTCATCAGCACGTATCAACAGTATGAACCCTTGAGATACTACTACTATCTGCAACGCTGCCTGACTTCTAAGTCACTGTTGTTGCTGCTCATTACTGTGATCTACCTCTGCAACTGTGCCTGAGTTTCTACAGCTGTTTCCTACAGTAGCAACCTGCTGGTACTGTAAGTACGATAGCTTGCTATGTTATGGTTCACGGTCATTTTGCAGTTTGCTGTGTTAGATGCTGATTTGCGTAGCGAGGTTTCATGCATACGGTACCGTTTTGTTTTGCTCAGCAGCCATCTTAGTTTCAGTCGCAATATTGCTGTGTTTAACGTCCCGCTGCCTCGGTATGCCCCGTCCTTCACCCATCCCCGTAGCCTGACAGTACTATTACTACTGTATTATTACACTTTAATGACAGTATCCACTTACCGTACAGTGTGGGACATGGGCATTAGACCAGGTACTGTATATAGTATATGAGGCGATATTGTTCGTCACAGTGCCGGCGTTGTCAAGTGTACCCTATGCATACTTGCTGATGCCGGCAGCAAAAAAAGACAAGGGGGTGGGAGGGTCAACAATATCCATAGATTGACCTGCATGTACAGCCCACTGCGGATATCGTTGATGCCTTGGGGGTGCGCGCACACGCATCCTTGGTGATTTACTGCATACAGTACACACTAGATGATATGAACAACACTGTATAATGTACTGTACTGTATCAATGAACAATATTGTTAGCATTCATCCAAATCGTCTAGTGTGTATGCACCTAAAGACAGGTCACCGAAACATACTGTACAGTACTGGAAAATAAGAAAAAATATGAGATATGGTAAGAACTTACCCTTGTTATCTCTATTTCTACGAAGTCCATAGGGTTCCACAGGATACCTTGGGGTATAGGTGTGACGTCAGTCGCAGGGCACCAAAGAGTTAAGCTTTCAGCCTCCCAGGATGCACTAGGTCCCCCTCCTATACCCCGCCCCCGAGCCAAGGCACCTCAGTTAGTTACCAAGTCATAGGCCGGAGGAGGAGAAGGAAGAGAGAGAACAAAGATCTGGACACATACAAGAATCACATTCTCACCAGAGGGAGACGGAAAACCGGTGACCAGAGCAAAGCCCATCTGCAGCACAGGTGCGACAGGGCGGGAGTCCTGTGGAACCCTATGGACTTCGTAGAAATAGAGATAACAAGGGTAAGTTCTTACCATATCTCATATTTTCTACTTCAGGGTCCATAGGGTATCCACAGGATACCTTGGGGATGTCCCAAAGCAGTATCCTTTAAGGGTGGGGACGCTCCTGTGCAGAAAGGAGAATCCGCCGCCGAAGGAAGCATCCTGAGAGGCGAAGGTGTCAAACCTGTAATACCTCACGAAGGTATGGACAGAAGACCACGTAGCAGCCTTGCAGATCTGAACTGCCGAGGCACCACGTCGAGCTGCCCACGAAGGACCCACAGACCTAGTGGAATGAGCCTTCAGAGAAGGAGGGACCGGTAGGCCTTCATGAAGATAAGCTTCAGAAATAGCCATACGGATCCAGGCTGCCAAAGTTTGCTTTGAAGCAGGCCAACCCTTTTTACGGAAGCCAAAGAGGACAAACAAAGCGTCCGACTTCCTAAACGAAGAAGTGCGGTCAACATAAGTCCTTAAGGCCCGCACAACATCCAAAGAGGCCTCACCCACGGAAAGACCCGGTGAGTTAAAGGCCGGAACCACTATTTCCTCGTTAATATGAAACTGGGAAACAACTTTGGGAAGAAACTCGGGCCGAGTGCGGAGCACTGCCCTGTTCCCATAAAAAACCAAGAAAGGGGGTCTACAAGAAAGAGCCCCTAACTCAGAAACACGTCTGGCCGAAGCAATGGCCAGAAGGAAAACAGTCTTAGCTGTTAGCCATTTAAGATCCACTGAGCCCAGTGGTTCAAACGGCGGTCCTTGGAGAGCCCTCAGGACCACAGCCAAATCCCAAGGCGCCACAGGTGGAACAAAGGGCGGCTGAATGCGGAGAACACCCTGCATAAAGGTGCGCACATCCAGGATTGTAGCAATCCTACGGTGAAACCAGACAGATAGGGCCGAAACCTGTACCTTCAAAGAAGCAAGGCGAAGCCCATGATCTAGTCCCGCTTGCAGGAAGGCGAGAATCCGAGACAGACGAAACTCCCGCGGTGCATAACCTCTCGGTCGACACCACTGGAAGAACGTATGCCACACGCGATGGTATATCCTCGCGGAAGACGGTTTCCGAGCTCGTAACATGGTCCGCATCACAGAGCTGGAAAACCCCCGGGACCTCAGCATGGCCGTCTCAACAGCCACGCCGTCAAAGACAGCCGAGTCAGGTCCGGGTGAAGGCAAGGACCCTGAGACAGAAGGTCCGGTCGTAGCGGCAACCGCAGAGGAATGTCCACGGACAGACCCTGAAGGTCTGAGAACCAGTGCCGTCTGGGCCACGCGGGAGCTATCAACAGGAGCGTCCCTCCTTCCTGTTTGAATTTCCGGATTACCCGTGGAAGAAGGGAGACCGGAGGGAACAGGTATGCGAACCGGAACGTCCACCTGACGGACAGAGCATCCACCAGAGACGCCCCTTCGTCTCTTGTGCGAGACCCGTACACCGGCAACTTGTTGTTGTGCCGGGACGCCATGAGGTCGATTTCTGGAAGACCCCACCTGTCCACCAGTAGTTGAAAAACGTCCGGGTGCAGGGACCATTCCCCCGGATGAACGTCCTGGCGACTTAGAAAGTCCGCCTCCCAATTGAGCACTCCCGGGATGAAGACCGCTGATATGGCCGGAAGATTGCGCTCCGCCCAAACCAGGATCCGAGAGACCTCTACGAGAGCCGCCCGACTGCGAGTTCCTCCTTGCCTGTTTATGTAGGCCACGGTGGTAGCGTTGTCCGACTGGACCTGCACCGGGCGACCCTGGAGAAACCGCTGTGCCTGCTGGAGAGCATTGAAGACCGCACGGAGTTCCAAGATATTTATTGGAAGCTCCGCTTCTGTCGGCGTCCACCTGCCCTGGAACAAGTGTGGACCCGAAACTGCTCCCCAGCCCCGAAGACTGGCGTCCGTTGTCAACAGGACCCAATTTGGAACCCAGAACGGACGTCCCTTGTTGAGGTGGGTCGTCTGTAACCACCACGTAAGGGACAGGCGAACCTCCTGGGTGAGCACAATCGTCTGGGACTTCAGAGACTGAGTCAGCCCGTTCCACTTGGACAGGATCAGGTGCTGCAGAGGTCTGGAGTGAAACTGGGCGTATTCCACCATGTCGAACACCGACACCATGGAGCCCAGTAACCTCATCGCCGAGTGTAAGGACACCCGGCGGCTGTGCAGACAACTGCGCACCCTTGACTGTAAAGCAGAGATCTTGTCCTCCGTCACGAAGATCCTTTGCTGTCCCGAGTCCAATAAGGCTCCAAGATGCAAAATCCTCCGAGACGGGATTAGAGTGGACTTCTGCCAGTTGATTAGCCAGCCGTGCCGTTGCAGCAGTGCAATGGTCAGGTCCAAGTGGCGTAACAGGAGCTCTGGAGATCCTGCCACCAATAACAGGTCGTCCAAATACGGCAACATGCGGACTCCCTGCAGCCGCAGAGAAGCCGCCATGACCGCCATCACCTTGGTGAAAACACGTGGTGCTGTTGCCAGGCCAAAAGGTAACGCCCGAAACTGGAAGTGGTCGCTGCTGATTGCAAACCTGAGGAACTGTTGATGGCGCCAAAGAATAGGGACATGCAGGTAAGCGTCCTGTATGTCCAATGACACCAAGTAGTCCCCAGGTTCCAGCGCCAGAATGATGGACCGTAGGGTCTCCATCCGAAACTTCGGGACCCGCAAAGACTTGTTGAGTGCTTTGAGGTTGAGAATCGGACGATATGACCCATTGGGTTTCTGTACCAAAAATAGATTTGAATAGAAACCCTGGCCCCTCTGGGAGAATGGAACCGCCACTATAACTCCAGCCTGGAGCATAGTGTGCAATACCTTCCGCAGCTCCGTAGCCTTGTTCCGGTCTGATGGGGGACCCGTGGTGAAGAAGCGAGCCGGGGGTCTGTGCCGGAAGGAGAGGGCGTATCCGTGGGAAACCACCTCCAGAACCCAAGTGTCTGTCGTAGTGGTCGACCAACACTGGGCGAACTGTAGCAGGCGGCCTCCCACCCTGGGATCCCCCAAAGGGAGGCCCGGACTGTCAGGCCGCAGGCTTGTCATCTGGCTTGGGGGCCGGACGTCTGGTACTCCATGCCTGCTTCCGGGGCTTGACCGATTTCTTAGGGCCAGCCTGTCGAGGAAACGACTGTGGTTTGGGCCTGCCCTGGGCCCTAGATGACCGAAAGGACGATGGTCCCGAACCAGAAGGAGCAGCGGCCGACGGGAGACAGGCAGATTTGGCTGCCGCCAGCGTGGCCACAATCTTATCCAGATCCGGACCGAAGAGAACTTCTCCGGTAAACGGCAACGCTTCCAGACCTTTCTTGGAATCTGCGTCCGCCTTCCAGGATCGCAGCCACAAGGTGCGACGAGCAGCTACCGCTGCTGAAGAAATTCTAGACACCAGAGTACTAATGTCTAGAGCCGCCTCGTTGATGTAGGTGGCCGAATCACGGAGATTGCCAATCAACTCCGCCTGATCGGCCGGACAGTCGGATTCAAAAGAAGCCTCTAATGAATCCGCCCAGCGCTCCATCGCTCTGGCAACCCAGCAAATGGCCATAGCCGGCCGTGCTGCCCCCCCTGCAAGGGAATAAGCGGACTTCAGGCAGATTTCTACCTTGCGGTCCGTAGCATCCTTAAGGGAGGACATGGATGGCATCGGCAATGTGGCACTACGGACAAGACGGGTCACGTGAGAATCCACCTGTGGAGGGGATTCCCACTTCGCAAAATAATTATCCGCGAACGGATAAGCCACCGCCAGGCGTCTCTGCGGCTGGTATCTTTTGCCAGGTTGTTTCCACGCCTCCTCTAAATGGTCCACCAACTGACCCGAAAGAGGAAAGACTGTGGCATCGCCCTTCACATCTTTGAAAAAGGCATACTTAGATTTAGCCGCTGGGGGAACTTCGTCCTCAATCACCAAGGCTGTGCGGACCGCCCGAATAAGTCCAGGAATATATACTTTGGACTTAGCATCAGCGTCCTTAGTATGGAGAGGTTCCTGATCGTAAGGATCTAGAATCTCCCCATCATCAGACGTCCCTTCGTCATCCTCATAAGGAGCGGACAGAGACGCCACCGGCCTTTTATGAGACCGCATCACAGACTCCCCTTGCAACACATCCGACAAGTGCTGTACAGAACTCGTCAGGGAGTTAACCCACGCTGGCTCCTGAGAACCCGGGAGCGGGGAAATAGGGAGACTGTGGGGTACCACCAACTGTCGTGGGAACCCCTGCATGGGTGACGACACCACAGACTGCTGGGACAAACCCATCGGAGTAAACGCGGGCTGCGGAGCTAACTGGCCCACTAAAGCTGTTAACGCCTGAGCGAAACAAGCCCAGGGTGGCTCCTGTACCGGTGCTGTAACCGTAATAGGCCGCGCCATGGACAAACACTGCCGGCAAAGGCCCTCCGCGCTACCCTCCCCCTCCGCTAATGGTACTTTGCACGTGGTACACTGTAGCCGGAGGGGAAAATCACTTTCAGACATGATGGCACCACGTATGTGACCTCTCTCACCAATTAAGTATTAAATAGGCGAGAGACCACCCTGCAGCACCGCACCGCAAGGGCTTTAGCAGAAAGAACAGGGACAGTAATAAAGCTGACAGTTTAGAGAAGAAAAGATTACAGGCAGCAGCGCTAGCACAGTCACATACAATGCAGAAAAATAACAATTCCTGCACTAACAGCGCTGATCACTCAACTACACAGACACAGGGCCTGGTAGGACACAGCGCTGCATACACAGACCTGACCACAGCGGAGGAGAGGTATGCGGGGGGACCCAGACCACGATGCTTCCTTCCAGCGCTTCCAGCAGCGTTCACCATGCGTTCTGGAGAAGATGGCCGCCGAGGAGCAGAGAGGAGGCTGGCCTGGGGGAGGAGCGCTGCCACAGGACCAGTCGGCAGCATGCAGAGAGGGCTGTGTGCAGCGGGGGAGGCGCCGGCTGTGAGACAGGGAAGGCGCGCTCCCCTGGCATGCATTTAACCCCTGGGACGCCGCAGCGCTACCGCTCTGCTGCGGTCCGCTGTCCCAGGGGGTAGTGGAAGCGCAGGTTGGTCGCCTGGCTCCACGCTGCAGCCAGTCCCCAGGGAGCCCCCTGCCTGGGGACTTAGGACCATGTGATCAGCGGGGACCCACCGCGGGACC